>LR738709.1:535832522-535870417 GCA_902687465.1 Secale cereale | reverse complement strand
TCACCGCCGACGCCCTCGCCCCCCTCTCCCCGACGCCTCTCTCTCCCTCATCGCCGACGCCCTCGCCCCCGACGCCCCGGCCTCGACGCCCGGAGCTACGCCGCCGCCGCCCGCGCCCCCGACGCCCCGGACGCCCGGAGCTACGCCGCCACCGCCCGCGCCCCCGACGACCCGGCCTCGACGGGCTCCTCACCGTCGCCAACACCACGCCAAGGTATCCTCCTCCTACCCATGGCATCCTCTGCTTAGGTTTTTAGCTCTTTTAGGTCTGAACCCCCTCGGGTTTGTCTAGATTTAGGGTTTCCGTTGGGTTTTGTTCTGGTTTAGTGTAGGACTTGGAGTAGTTTGCTTGCAGTAATCCCCCCAATAATTAACTGAAACCTTCTTGCAGTAGACTCTAATGGTTTCAGTAGTTTGCTTGGAGCAGTAGTTTGCTTGCAGTAGTTTCACTAGTTTAGTGTAGGACTTGGAGTAGTTTGCTTGGAGCAGTAGTTTGCTTGCAGTAGTTTCACTAGTTTAGTGTAGGACTTGGAGTAGTTTCAGTAGTTTAGTGTAGGACTTGGAGTAGTTTCAGTAGTTAGACTAGTTAGACTAGTTACACTGAAAAACACATGAATCTCATATCTGAAAAACACATGAATCTCAAATCTGAAGTTCAGTAGTTAGACTAGTTAGACTAGTTTCAATAGTTAGACTAGTTAGACTAGTTTCAGTAGTTTCAGTAGTTTCAGTAGTTAGACTAGTTTCAGTAGTTAGACTAGTTAGACTAGTTTCAGTAGTTCAGTAGTTTTTCAGCAACTTGTACTCTGAAAAACACATGAAAAACTTGTTGCTGTTAATTTTTCTGCTAAGCCATAGTTTAAATTTTTCTACTAGGCAAACTGTTGTTGCTTGGAGTAATTGACATGATGAACTTGCTGTTAATAAAAAAGCACTGTTGTGATATTATATTTAAAAAACACTGTTGTGATAGTAAAACTCTAGTATGAAAAGCAACCAAGAACAAATGCAGGTCCAGGCCACCAAGCTCTGAGGTTTGTATGGTGCCTCCAGTAAAAAAAGAATATGAGGAAAATTGGCTCCCGTAATAAAAGAATATGAGGTTTGTATGGTGGCTCTAGTAATAAAACTGTAGATATCTAGTGACGATGGTATGTAGCAGAACTAGTGCAAAAGTGTTGACAATGTTAGTCCTACTAGCATTGTCAAGATTCACTAATGTAAAATTCAGTTAAAACTACTGATGCAGTGTAAAATTCAGTTAAACTAATCTAACTAGAGTAAAATTCAGTTAAACTAGTCTAACTAGAGAAAATGGCTTGTGGTTAGACCATGGCCTAATGAGCCTAGGATGGTGCCACAGCTAGCTTGTCTAGGTTAAGTTAAATATAAGTGCTAAAGAGATGGGTTTGCTGTTCCCTTTTTTTTGACTGAAATAACATAGGGGGAAGCCCCCCACTGTGTGATTTTTTATAGATAAAAAATGTTTACATGATTTACATGGCCTCAGGTGAAAAAATAAATAAGATAAGGGGGATTTTAAACAAGGGGGTTCAAACAAAAGGATGAAGCAGCCAGTCTAACATGGGTTGAACAAGACAAGGCTTCACTCTGAAACTTCTGTAGCTCATATATATGTGTTTTAAGTTTGCCAACTCTGGCTTACAGCATTTGTTGTATTTGTGTGGCCACACTTTTGTTTCTCTTTCGAGGGAGCTTTTGTACTACAGCATGTGTTTTAAGTTTGCCAACTCTGGCTTACAGCTTTTGTTGTAAAACATGTTCATGTAATGAACTACTAATGCCTTGTGATGCTTGTGATCACATTGAGAAAGACTTGTAAAGATGATGATCACATTGAGAAAGACTTGTGATCACATTGTGATAGTTTTGCAGGTACCCCGAGAGGCCCTTGAGTTTGCTGGAATGTCGATTAACTTCCGTTCCGGCAAATTCGGGTACTCCATATGTCCTATTTTCAGCAAAGGTCATGCTGAAATTTTCCGTGAATTTTAGCATGACTTTGCTAAAAAATAGGACATATGGGGTACTTGTGACTAATGCATGGGCCGGAGTATCTTAGTAGTTAATTAAGTAGGATCAAGTGCCCCTTTATTCTAGCTGCATTAAACCATAGGCGGCAATAATAGAGCCAAGTGATTAGGCCCAACTTAGAATTCTCCTTCCTAGCTTAGCTTTTAGGATGCCTCGGTGTCGACAAACCATAAATTATGAAACCTTGGCTTTTAGGGTGCCTCGGTGTCGATAAAAACCGAAATGATGAAAGCTTAGGCTTTTAGGGTGCCTCGGCGTCGAAAAACCCTCAATTATAAAAGCTTAGCTTTTAGGATGCCTCGGTGTCGACAAACCCTAAATGATGAGACCATGATCTTGTTCCTTGACAATAACCAACTTTTTGACCAAACTTTGATCCTATTTAGAGAGAAACATGGCCAACAACGATGAGGCCGGCGGTTCGGGCGGGAAGGCATTCTGGGAGCTGTCCCAGGAGATGGAGGAACAACCTCACTTGTATGAGGACACCGCCTTCCCCACCGATCCTGAGACCACTGATGGTACCGCAGAGGATGACCCCACTGATGCCACCACTGATGGTGCCGCTGAGAATGCCACCACTGCTGATGGCGGCGCACGCACAGATGGCAGCCAAACGAAGAGGCAACGGAAGGACCGGCGCCCGACCGTGCTCCGCACCCTCAAGGAGGAAGTTACTGAAGTGGACTCTGACGGGAATCCAACGGCGCCCGAACGAATAGTCAAGGGGTACTCACTTCAGCTCGGGTGCATTCTCCGGAGCACCGTCTCGATCAACACCGAGAACCTGAGGCATCCTGACAACGGGAATTTGCGCAACCTCCTCTTCACGAAGCTGCACAAATGATACAAGTTCCCCGCTCAATTTGATAACACAAGCCTCAAAGGGAATAAAGTGAACAGTGCTGCCCTCACGAAGATGAGCAAGGCCCTGTCTACTTGGAAAACCAATGTGAAGAGAATGATCGAGAAAGGTGAGAGTTATGAGAAGATCAAGGAGAAACATCCTTTGATCACCGAAGATGACTACAACGACTTCAAGATCAATTGCTCGAGCACCGCACACTCCGAATCAAGTCAGTGGGGGAAAGAAATGCGGGAGCTCAACTTAGGGGAACATACACTCGGTCCCGGCGGTTACAGAGTGGCGGAGCCTATATGGGACAAGGAGGAGGCGGACCGTGCCGAGCAAGGCCTACCGCCCCTCTTCGATAAATACGGTGACAAGCAGACCAGGAACTTTGTTAGGGCTCGGTACAAGAAGGACCCGAAAACAAAGGAGCTTACGACAGATCCGAAGACCAGGGCGCTTGAGGCTGTTCTGGTAAGGAATACACCCCCGCGTAATTAGCTCCATATGGTTGCATTCTAATTAATGAAGCCAAATTTCTAAATGATTCACATTCCTTCCGCATGCGACTGAAAGCAGTAGCGCGGGGTCGACTAAGAGCGGCCCTTGGGACACGACTCTAAATAGGGCGTTGAATGTAATGAAGAACAAGGATAAGCTCGAGAAGCCGACGTCAGCTGGTCGTGTGGCCGGCAAAGGCTTGTCGACAAAATGGTCGTCATACTATAACGCTGGTGGGCGAAAGGAGAAAAAGACCAGCTCGGAAAGCCAGGCGCGCGAGGTTCAAGAACTTAAGGCACAGGTGGCGCGGATTTCGGAGATTGTCCAAGAGCAAGTGCAACAACAGCTCGGAGCGACGATCACCGCCATTGTGCCTAGCTTGATCGAGGGGTTGCAGGCGTGGATTGCGGGCGGCCAACAGGGTCCGCCCCTGATTCCCAGCTTCACGGCCAGCAACTCGCAGAACGCGATGGCAGGGCCATTGGTGTCTCCGGCGGAGGCGGCATTGGTGTCTCCGACGCCGGCATGGGAGCTTAATGCACCCGGGTGTACGCCAGCCAGCACCTCTGCAGCAAGCGGCCCCTCCGTCAACTGCACGCCCGCCGTTGGCGGTGCCTCAACATTAGCCGAGCTCAACGCCATCATCACATAACTAATTAAGCCTCTCTCGGCCGAGGACTTCATCTCCTTGCCTTTGACTGGGCATCCCTGACGCCCTACATGTTTTCGTAGGGCGCCGCCGACGTTCCGTGCACTCTCCTGCACTTCGTGAACAACGAGTTGGTCGATGTCGCCAAGGGCAAAATCGTTCAACCGGGCAACCCCTTGTTCCACGGTACCCAGATGCCACCCAACTTGTTTAGGGTTCAACTGGTTCGGGTGCTGCCAGGCTGCGACGAGGTGTTACCTCCGATTCGACCCGTTGGGGCCGACGATGATGATGTCATGACCCTCAGCGCCTGCCTGAGCTGGCCCCTGCTTTGGCCGAAGAGCCAGATTCGTTTGGGGGCGGGGGAAACCACCCCATAGACAACACCGCCAGTCGTGGCGGCGCCAAGTCATCCCCATGGCAAGACCGCCGCAACGGTGCCGGAAATCCCTATGCCACTGGATCCAAACATGCATATGGGACAGGATCAGAACGATGACGACGACGATACATTTGCCAACGTCGATCAGTACTTTGCCGATCATGGGTACAGTGACGACTTCATGGGGCCTCCTTCTCAAGAACCCAACCCAACAAAAGACATGCGCGATCAAGCCGATACCGCGGAGAAGCCAAGTTGCAACAGGCGTCGTCTGCCGTTCAGCTCTCAGGAGACGCCTCCAGCTGCCGACTTCACCGAGCCTCAGATAGGCGAGGTGCTAAATATTATCAGCCCCAACACACTAAAGAAGGCGGTCTCTGAGCAGAACTCGGTCCCAATTCAGGAGATCAAGAAGAAGGCACGCAAAAGAAAAACTGACAAGGGTGCGAGCCAGCCGGCACCGAGTACGATCCGTGCTCAGGACGGGCCACCTTCACCTGAGGATGTAATGAGGAGGGTGCATGTGGCGGGTAGGCCGATGCTACCGGCAAATATGCTCGATGCTGCAACCGGTGCTATGTGGAGTCTGCATGACAGTGTTCTTTCTTTGGAGAAGCGGCATCTCAAAGAGAAGGATGTTGCATACCCGGTTTTCACGGCCAAGGTGCCGGAGGGCAAGGGCTTTCTGGATAACTCCATCGGGGGTACGATCGTCCTGCGGTTTGATGACATCCACGCTATGTTGAACCTTCTTCCACTGCACTACACCTTCGTTCGGCTATTTTCGCTGAGTATGGAGATGCGGATCATTCGTGACAAGACCCCAGACATCGTGATAGTCGACCCCTTCTACATGCGTGCCAAGTTCTTGGGCAGCGCTGGGGACCGTCAAGTCGCGAGTTCTTACCTCGAAGGCGTCATTCTGGCAAACCGAGATAAGGATAACTTCCTCATGCCTTACTTTCCCGAGTAAGTTCTCTGCCTCAACCGCCCCGTAACATATGAATTCTTAGATTTCGATCGTTCTTCTTTTAACATTCCGTGTTTTCTGCAGTGACACACAGTGCACCCTCATCCTACTAAGCCCCAAATATTCCATGGTCACGTATTTCGACCCGGACCGTCAGTCGGCTGTAGACTACACAAATGTCAAGAAGGTTCTTGATGATGTTCTCCCCGGCTACGCCAAATCTGGAGGCACCTTCACCAGGACAGCTCGTAAGTACGGCAAGCACATGTTCTCCCACAATACGACGTTCTGCTGCGTCAAGCAGCCGCCTGGCGGTCAGAAGGGTGCCTACTACGCCATCCATCACATGCGGGCGATCGTACGGGACCATCATCAACTTCTGCTACCGAGTAAACTCAAAGATTGGGCCGCGAGCGTGTCGGCAATCCAGGACGCGGACATCAGACAAGATTCCTTTCGCATCCAGTCGGAGTTTGCGGAAATCATCCATCAAGATGTCCTTCGTACCTCAGGGCAGTTCTACCTCAGAAATCAACCGTCGAACAGTGACATCGACACAATGCTACAAATGCAGGCTGACAACGCCCGTGATTTCATGACTCCCACGATAGACGGCGGCTTCATCCACGCTCCAGTGCATTGAGTCGAGTCGAAAGCAGTGATGCTGTGTCTAGTTCTGAAACATCGATTGGCTCATGTTGTAATTAAACTTTAATGAACTTGTAGTATGTCTCTTTGGTTTCGAGAGTCGTTCAACTTAGATGTAATCGATGCTATTAATGTCTTGCTTTTCTCTTTCGATCGTTCTGTTGCATACTTATATATTGCTTATGAATTGTCTGTGAATTGGTACTAACGTTTCGTTTGGCTAGTGCATAGCGATGCCGTCGTATGTCGTGTACAAGGGTAAGGTTCCCGGAGTCTACGACGACTGGGAGGAGTGTCGGTGACAGGTTCACCGATTCAGCGGTAACAGTTACAAAGGGTACACCACTAGGGCCGAGGCCGAATCTAGATACGCCCGCTATCTAGCGGGAGAGGGGAGGGAGCGTTGGAGGAACCGGATGAAGCCGAGTTTCATCGTGATGATGCTCATCGTGATGATCGCAGCTCTCTTCTATGTCATGGTAGTTTAGATGATCGATATCGACTTGTAATGTGAAGACAAACTCGCTACTCACGGTCTCGAGACTTGTAATATATTGTTCTATCTTTGTTCGGTCTTTTCAATTCGGAGACTAATATGATGAATTGTATTCGGAGACTAATATGATGAATTGTATTCAGAGACTAATCTTCTATTTGTATTCGATGAATTTGTTGTTGATGTGTGCTGTCTATATTCTGTGCAATTATACATTTTGTAATCTGTGCAAAAAAACAGAAAAATAATATTAAAAAAACCTAATATTCATACTAATGGCGCATCACAACACAGTGCGCCATTAGTATGCCAAAGGATACTAATGGCGCATCACCAGACAGTGCGCCATTACTTTGCGGACATTACTAATGGCGCATCCTGCCGGAGTGCGCCATTAGTATGCCAAAGCACCTGGGTACACATGGCCTCTGGGAGGCATACTAATGGCGCACTACTGTGCACACTAATGGCGCATCTGCGGTGCGCCATTAGTATACCAGATACTAATGGCGCAACAGAGGTGCGCCATTAGTATCATATACTAATGGCGTGCTAGTAATGGCGCACCACTAATGCGCCATTAATGGCCAAATTAGGTGCGCCATTAGTAGGCCTTTTCCTAGTAGTGTTGTTTCCACCATTGCAATACCATTTGTGCTCACGTTTACCACTTGTTTGCTTGCTGCATTTTTTATTACAGATTTATATTACTTTGCTTTGCCACTCCTATCATCCATATTTTAACATCTCTTCGCCGAACTAGTGCACCTATACATCTGACAAGTGTATTAGGTGTGTTGGGGACACAAGAGACTTCTTGTATCTTGATTGCAGGGTTGCTTGAAAGGGGTACGTTCAACCTCCACTTCCCTGAGTTCGATAAACCTTGGGTTACTCACTTAAGGGAAATTTGCTGCTGTCCTACAAACCTCTGCTCTTGGAAGCCCAACACTGTCTACAGGAATAGAAGCGTGTAGTAGACATCACGCCCTATGCAAATTAATTAATTAATTAAGTTATTATTATGTTGCAAATTAAAACCAATGTTGGGCCTTGCTGGAGGAGTTTTATTCAAAGACGAACTGTCAAGGGGTCCCCATATACCCAACTGCGTTAGGAACGCAAAATCAAGGAACATAACGCCGGTTTATCGGCTCCTAAGGTGGCATGAGTGGAACAAAACACCGAGCCAAAGGCCAAGCCTTTCACCCATTGCCAAGTATATATGTGTGTTAAATTATAATATTAGATATATTGTGATATTCCAACAACAAGTTCCAACATGGAGCAATCTTCATCTTCACCTGCAACTAGCAACGCTATAAGAGGGGCTGAGCAAGCGAGTAACATAGCCAAACAACGGTTTGCTGGGATGGTGTCAAAGGATAGAGGTTTCATGGCAACAAGGAGAGAGGCTGACAATAAAATATGGGTAGCGCGACATATAACGATAGCATCGAGACAACTAGCATGTCAAAGATAGTAAAGGTATCCAAGGTGATGGTCAACTTGCGTGGGATTCCGCAAGGAAGAAGAACGAGTCCAAGAAGTAGTCGAACAAATCCTCACAACTCCGGACGAAACCGAAGCTAACGAGACAAGCATACTGGAAAGAAGCAAACAACACGGTAAACACACAAGCATAAACATGGCATATGATGCACAAACAAGTATGATGCATGTCCGGTTTAAATATGCATGGCATGGCAAAGTGCAAAAACAATACTACAAGTTAAGTGGAGCTCAATATGCAATGAGTTGCATATTGATGAAACACCACATTTTATTTATTTAGTTGACTCTCGTTTATTTACAAGACAAGATTAAATGTTTTTATTAAACATGGCAAGAGGTGAAGCATGAGCAAAACTACACTATCTAGTCAGTTTAAATGAGGCCGGAAATAACAACAACAATTCTGGAAAATCCCCATGACCAATTTAGCAATTATTAAAGCAACAACAATTTAACATTTAAAGGTTGTTATCATGATGCGGATGACATGATCAAGTTTTATGCAATTTTTATTAAAAATTAACATTAATAAGATATGGAGTATTTGTCACCGTGGTGGAAAGAAAGGGGTGCCACGGCGGCGATACCGAAAACGGTGCCACGACAACGTTCCGGTGATCCGACACCTCTTTGAGATATCGGTGCAAAAGAAGGACGACGAAAGCGTGTCATGCAAGATGGTGGGGTGCTCCCGTTACCGGGTTCCCACGGGTTGGCGACAAGGCAAAAGAGGGGTATCGCAAGCGACGATTCGGGCATGGTGCAAACACGGGGCATCTCAAACACACATATGCATTCGTTCACGGCCGTCGTCTTGGGGTTATACCTTCGGAGCGTGCGTTCGGGATGGAACGAGTTCAACGGAAGAGGTACACGTTTCGAAGAGGAAGTAGTCGTTCACGTTGCGGCGGTAGTTGTACATGCACGTAGACGTTCGGGGTTTTCCGTAGATGTTCATGTCGTCGTGTCGTGGTACTTGGGGTCTTCGGACTTGCCGAACTCGGGTCTTGGCGACGGTAGTTGTACACGGGGCGTCGAGGTCGTTGTGGTACTTGCGATTCCGAAGACGTCGGTAGAGGTACTTGACGTGTAGACAGTCGTGGAACTTGACGCATCACCCTGTGTAGTTGTACTCGGCGAATCCGCGTAGTTGCACATGTCTTTGGGTTGTAGTCGAACTTGACGAAAAAAAACCACGGTGAAACCACAACGTTCAGTTTTGGGCGTACAGAGGCAACAGCAACAGAGCGACGGTGAGGGCCTCGGGAGGACGAGCAAAAGGGCCCGACGAGGACGGAGGCCGGGAACGGAGCAGCGGCAAGCTGCGGCGCTGGTCGTGGTTGGCCTACGGAGGAGCTTGACAGCTGGACCCTCCGGCCGGAGCGGCGAGGAGGAGGTCAGGCGCGGGGCACCACTCCATAGGCGAGGCAGAGTGCCGCAGCGCTGCGGCGGCTTGCGCGGGAGAGACCAGGGCGGCGCAGAGAAGATGGCGAGGAGGAAGGGAACGGGCGCGCGAGGGAAGCTGGGGCGAGATGCGGCGGTCGTCGCTGGCGGCGGCAAGGCGGCGTCCTGGTTGTGCGGGAGGTCCGGCGGTGGCGGAGGGAGACGGCGGCTCTGGGTGGCCGACGCTCCAGCGGGCGAGGCGGGGCCGTGCGGCTCGACAGAATCGGGTTGGGCGGCGGAAACTGGCAACGAGGAGGAGGCCACAGGGTGGAGCTCTGGAGGAGGCGAGGCGGAGGAGGGCCGGCAGCTGCAGGGGGCGCGCGGAGGTGCGGGCGTGGCAGCCATGGAGGCGATGGGTGTGGTGGCGGCGGCTCACAGTGGGAGATGGAGGCGGGGCGCGCTGGATCGGGAGGGAGTGGGGGTCGTGCGAGAGAGAGCGAGGGGGGTTGGCAGCGCTGGTGGGAACGAGAGGGAGAGGGGGTCGATCGGGCTTAGGGTTGGGGAGGAGGCGCGGCTGGGCCTAGCAGGCCGGCGACTGATGGGCGTGTGGCTGTCTTCTCTCTCCCTAACATCCCTCTCTTCCTCTCCTCTCTTTCTTTTCTATAACAGAAAAGAAAAGAAAAAAAAACAAAGAAGAAGAGGAGAAAAGAGGAAGTAGGGAAGGAGGAACATATTTCTGGAGACCATGAAATATGCTTGATTAACATAGAATGCTTTGGCAACTTTTAGGGACTGAAAATTTATACAAGTTTGCAATTAAGTCAAACTTGAATAAATATAAAATCCAACCAAATCACATCCAAAAGATCCGCCAAAAATGGAGGAGTGAGTCTTGGCATGGCTTAGGGAATTTAGAAATATAGCAAACATTTTTTTGAAGTAGAAAAATGCAACTTGAATTTGGAATAGAAATAAAGTAGGAAAGAACTCTGCCTTGGGAATTTGATACTCGGCGAAACATGAAGCAGAAAAGACATGGGGTATATATGCAAGTGTGTTTGGGTGATTCCAAAGCAATGGAATATTTTAATATAGCTCCCTAAATATTGGGAGGATATATTATAAAGAGAAAACACCATGTGCATTTCCCTCAATTTAAATGGATCGAAGATCCATACGGTTTATTTAGCTGAGTTGCAAAACAATGATATGATGTATGATGACATGATGCATAGCAAAAGCAAATAAAACACACGGCAAAACCCGGAATAGCTGGCAGTCTTCTGGAGTGTCGGTCTCGGGGCGTCACAATGGACCATTCAGCAGAATGGTTCCATGGTAGCTTTGCAAGCACCCCACAAATACCATCACACTCCAGCAAAAATCATATACAACATCGTTACTTGTAAGAGGACAAAGATCGATAGGTTAACCCCTATCTATCCAGCCATCATAAGCTCCTTTGCAAGCATCTTTGTAAAAATCCAACCAACTGTCTTAGTACAGTAGGAGCCTACCCTTTTTATTCTGCTAAACATTTAAAAAAGAACTAACACTAACAATCTATCACAAGCAGATCATAATCATGTCGTGTTATAGAGGGTGATTGTGACTATGTTGTATTTTGTGTTGTTATCATCACTATTCTTCATAGACGAGATGTTCTGCAGACAGAAGGAACAATGAAAATATGGCTATAGCTACTAACTGTTTTTAATACTGTGGACCTCTTTCGTTCGCAAAACTGCAGAAACACGGGATTTTAGCTTGTAAAAACAAGGTAAAACAAAGGATTTTTCTAAGATATAAGAGGTTGAAATGAATGCTAGATTTCATATGAAATTATTTATTGGGAAGATTTTCTATAGAGCTCAATCATACGAATCAAACAATCACAACATAAAGATTCATATGAATCATAATCCATAAAAAATATTTATAAAGATCATTTGAATCAAAAGAGGCCCTATAACTATACACCTAAAGACATGTCAAGTAGTACCCCTTGCTATGCGACCTCATTGTGACCGTGAGAAAATGTTTTGTTGTCAGTTCTATGCAATATTTCTAAGTTTTTACAACTTATATACTCCCTCCGTTCCAAATATAAGGCGTATTGATTTCCGTGCAAGTCAACCATGTGAATGGTTGATCAATATTATCGAATGAAATAACAACATCTGTTATACCTAATAGATAAAATATGAAATTACTTTCATGATGGATTAAATGATATAAATTTTGTCTTGTGGATATCGATATATATATTTCTAAAAACTCGGTCAGACATGCACTTCATTAGGAACCTCACTCAACTTTATTCAATCGCAACGTTTAAAGGGCATTACAAAGGTCATGGGATTGCCAAGCCAAACATTGTCACAACTTATCTACTTAGGATTCATGTACCAATGTTCAAAAAATTCCTCGCTCCTGCCCACGCACAAAACTTCCATCTAGGGTTTCCTTGCCTCTCGCCGGCGCTGCCGGTCCGCCTAATCTCCTATGGTCCTTGGACCATGGAGGCACGATGGATCCCGACCCTTGCCGGCGGGAGGGCTCTGTTTTTAAATGCTTTTGTGAGTTTTGTTAGGGTTTGTGCCATGCTCAAGAAGACAAGGCGGCGGCGGCTTCTTGAAGATGGAATAAGGTCCTCCCCGTCTAGCCCCCGTCCCGGTGATGTTTCAAGCATCGTCGGATGGCGTGTGGAGGTTTGTCTTCGACGGATCTCATGGGATCCGGTCGGCGTTCGTCTTCGATGGATCCGACTTGATCCGGTCTTCATTCGTCTACGTTTGTGTGTCTGCAGGTTGGATCCTTCCGGTCTATTCTTCTCTTCATCGGCGGCGGTTGCTGTTCTGGTGCGCTGGTCCTATGGGCAGTGGCGGAGGCAGGGGTGTTGGCAGGGGCCAAGGCCCCCCCTATGCTCTCTAAAATACAACAATATATGCTTCTAATCCTCCATTTGTCAAACACAATTAGCATGATTTAGTTGATTTGGCCCCATCTAACATTCTAGCAAACTGTTTGGCCCCCTCTATATTAAATTTCTGGCTCCGCCACTGCCTATGGGGCCTTAGCACGATGACTTCCCGACTGTCTACTACAACAATGTTTGCCCAACTCCAACGAGGAAGGGGCGATGACGGGGGCGCACCTTCGGCTCGCTCCAGTGCTTACATAGGATTTTCCCCCCGAAACCCTAAACCCTCTGGCGGCGCTGGTGGCGATTAGGGTTTTGACTGTGGAACTCATCTTCGCCTGGAGATTAGTCGACGGGGGTAAGGTCCTGTCCGCTGCAAGATGGCTGCCCCCGACGCTGCTGCGAGCGGGGGGTGGAAGGCGCGGCCCAAGCGGAGCGCGCGGCAACAAAGAAACTGGAGGAAGCCCTAGGCAAACTTGACATATCGGAAGAAGAGGCTACTCCTTTGGTACTCGATGATTGCGTCGAGGGAGCATCGACAAGGTGGTTGTTGGCTAGTAAAATTCTTCATCACAATCTGTTCCATATACAAACCATCACCAATGCCTTGCGTCCGGCCTAGGGTAACCCAAGGGGGTTGAAGTTTAGATATGTTGGCTTGAACATGTTTGTGGCTGAGTTTGAAACCCAACGTGATCGTGATGGCGTGTGGGGTGAATCGTCATGGCACATCAATAAGCATGCCGTGGTGTTGGCTGAGTTTGAGGACTACATGAGACCGGATGAAGTTAAGTTTGACAAGCTCCAAATCTGGGCTAGGGTTGTGAATTTACCCTACAATTTAAGGGACGAATCTTGGTGGGCGCTGATACGTCCAAAACGTATCTATAATTTCTGTTTGCTCCATGCCTCTTTTGTGTGATATTGCTATGATATTTATGCACTTCCATACACTTTTGATCATATTTGGACTAACCTATTAACTCAGTGCACCCCAGTGCCAGTTTCTGTTTTCTGCTGTTTTTGTATTTCAGGTTTTCCCATTACGTAAACTGCCAGAAAAATTCCGGGACAAATATATAAAAAATCAGCGTTCCGGAAGCTTCCATGCGGCCAAAGTAGGGCCGGAGGGGGGCCACCAGGGCTCCAGGCGCCCTGGGGGCGCGGCACCCCTCCTGGCCGCGCCGGGGGGGCGCCTGGGCCCTCCAGGCCTCCGCTGATGTCCCCCTTTGGCATATATTTACACCACGTCCCGAAACCCTCGAGGACGGAACCCTTTTTCGCGATCTCATCTCTGTTTCGCCGCCGCCGCGCTTCCAAGATCGGGAGCACCAGGAGAACTCTTCCCGGCACCCTGTCGGAGGGGAGGATCACCACCGGGAGCCTCTCCACCACCATGGACGCCTCCCGGATGAGTTGTGAGTAGTCTCCCTTGGACCATGGGTCCATGACCAGTAGCTATGTGATGTTCTCCTCCCCTTTTTGTTCTTCATCGATTAGACCTCGTGAGCTGCCCTACATGATCGAGGCACATATGTAATCCTTATGCTGTTGCTATGATGAGTTTGCTGGGATCCGATGGATTATGAGATTATGTTCAGATTGTGTTTGAGTAATATATTTAATTTACCTCTTTTATATTTATGTTCTTGAGTAATTCTTGCATGTTCTCCGTTGCTGTTTATTGCTTTGGCCAAGTAGTAGGTAGTAACTCCAAGAGGGAACATTATGCTTGATTGTGGGTTCATGCCCCTCGATGACTAGCTTGAGTGACAGAAACATGAGTCTAGGGGATGTGCTGTTTCCACAAGGGGGAAAACAACGGTGCTTGTACTCGCGGGTGCAAGGATTGTTTACTTTACGCAGTTGTCTGTTGCTTTGAGTTTACACTATGGGTGGGACTCGCAACTTAATACCAGCGAGATGTTCTGGATAGATATCTCAAGGTGGATGATTAGAAGTAGATGCAGATGGATTTCGGTCTACTTACCTTGGCGTACCGCCCATGCTTTTGAGCCTCTGCCTTTCTTGCAGCATAGTTAGCATTGGTTTGCGCACATAATCCTGTCAATTGCCCAGCTGTAATTTTTTTACCTCGCTTAGTTGTTTTATCGTCTTTTGGGAGAGAGACATCACTAGTGAACATCATGGGACCCTGGTCCATATTACCATCACTGATCACATCCGCTATTTACTTTCTGTTTTTACTTACTAGTTGCAGTAATACCTATCACTATTATCTCTTGCATTTGATCCTTTGTAAACGACAAGGCCGAAGGGGTTGACAACCTCTCTGTACTCGTTGGGAGCAAAGTTACTTGTATCTGTGTGCAGGTCCGGTCGATCGCTAGTTGCGCCACTAGCAGTTGACACCTTCTTGTTGAACCTTGGAGTCTTAGGGGAATTCGATCCTTGGTATCTTTGCCAAGGGAAAACTACCGCTACACTGCATCTCAAACCTTCCACTTGGGGTAACCAACGAGGGGCGAGAAGACATCAAGCAAAGTTTTCTGGCGCCGTCGCCGGGGACTCCACTCTTCAAGATAGGGGAGTTGCACGCTATCTTTTACCTTTGCTTTTTAGTCTTGTTAGTTTACCTTTCAGTTTTGCTTCAGTTCCCTTTATCAAAAATCACAAAAATAGTTATCTTGCTTGCTGCTGCTATGGGTTCCACCGAGAACACCAAGTTGTGTGACTTCACTAGTCATAACAACGATGACTTCATTTGCACGCCTATCACTACACCTGCCACTTCAACACCTTCTTATGAAATTATACCTGCTTTACTGAATCTAGTTATGAAAGATCAATTCTCCGATGCTGGAGATGCTGCTGCTTTACACTTAAACAACTTTGTTGAACTCTGTGATATGCAAAAGTACCAAGAAATAGATGGTAATATTGTTAAGCTTAAGCTTTTTCCTTTCTCCTTGAGAGGAGGAGCTAAAATTAGGTTTCAATCTTTGCCTAGAAATAGCATAGATTCTTGGGACAAGTGCAAAGATGCTTTTATTGGAAAGTACTATCCACCTGCTAAAATTATCCAACTAAGGAGTAACATAATGAATTTCAAACAATTGGATAATGAACACGTTGCCCAAGCTTGGGAACGCATGAAATCTCTTGTCAAGAACTGCCCTACTCATGGTTTGACTACTTGGATGGTTATCCAAACTTTTTATGCAGGCTTGAACTTTACCTCGCGGAACTTGCTAGATTCGGCCGCGGGAGGAACCTTTATGTCAACTACACTTGGTGCTGCCACGAAGCTTCTCGATGAGATGATGACCAATTATTCCCAATGGCACACCGAACGCGCTCCAATAGGTAGGAAGGTAAACTCTGTCGAGGAGATTTCCTCCCTAAATGAAAAGGTTGACTTGATCATGTCTCTACTTTCCAAGCAATCTTCTGTTGATCCTCGTGATGTTCCTTTAAATTCTTTGATTGCTCAAGAACAAGTAGATGTGAACTTTATCTCTAGAAACAATTTTAATAATAATGCTTATAGGAGTAATTTTGGTAGCAATCCTAGACCGTTCCCCTCTAATTCCTATGGGAACAACAATGCTTATCCTAGCACCAAGAACTTCACCCAAAGAGATAGAGACATGCCTGGTTATGAGAAACTTCTAGAAACAGAGAAGGCCACTAAGAACTACATGCACACCCAATATCAACAAAACAAAACCTTCTCGAGGCAATTAAATGAGCATACTGCTATCTTGCAAGACATTCGTAGACAACTAGAGAGCCTAAATATTGAGATTTCTAACCTCCAGACTAGGCTCACTATCACTGAGACCCAAGTTTCCAATATGTCCCACACACAAGCCACTTTGATAAACCAAATGGCAGCTAAACCCGAAGTGGTTGCACCCCTAAAGGAGGAAGAAGATAGAATTAAGAACCTTCCTACCCACCACATTGTTGCTACTATCCAAGTTGTTGAGGATATCCAAACTCTTAGCACCCAATGCACTCCTGGTCCCATTGGACCTATTAATGGTCATGCTATGACCATAGAAACTACCAAACAAGTGAGCCTAAAGGACACCACTACCACTTTACTTGATAGTAATGACCTTGATTTTGATAATTGCACCCTTACCGAAGTTATTGATTTCCTTCACAAGATGTCTAGAGATCCCCGCACTAGCACACTTAATCTTGCCTTCACCGAGCATATCACTAATGCTCTCATCAAACCTAGGGAGGAGAAACTTAGAGTAGAAGCCTCCATACCTAGAAAGCTAGAAGATGGTTGGGATCCTATGATTAAAATTAAGTTGAATAACTTCTCTTGCTATGCTTTATGTGATGTTGGAGCTAGTACCTCCGTTATGCCCAAAAGAATATAGGATATGCTTAAATTGAAACCTTTTGATTCTTGTTCTTTTGGTGTTCGTCTTGTTGATTCTTCCATAAAGAAACCCTTGGGAAGGATCGACGATGTTCTTATCATTGTCAATGACAATTACGTTCCCGTTGATTTTACTATTATGGATATTGAATGTGAACCTTCTTGTCCAATTATTTTGGGACGTCCTTTTCTTCGCACCGTTGGTGCCGTCATTGACATGAAAGAGGGGAATATAAGATTCAATTTCCTCTCAAGAGAGGGATGGAACACTTCCCTAGAAAGAATATTAAGTTACCTTTTGAGTCCGTTATACGGGCTAGCTATTCTTTTACTCTTGATAAAACTTGATCTCTTTGCATTATGCCTAGCTTAAAGGCATAAAAGAAAGCGCTTTTGGGAGGCAGCCCACAATGAATAAAATTTTATTTTGCTTTTGTTGTGTCTTGATGTTGTTACTACAGTAGCATCATCATTGTATCTTTACTTTTCAGCTTTGTGCCAAGTGTAGCCTCTGATTGCAAGAAAGTTCAAAAGTTGTGACGTGCTGTCCAGGAAACAGATTCTGTCCTTGGACAGAAAAATTCGAATAAAATCACCAGATTATCTTTTTGATCTGAATATTTTCTACAACGTGCTCTATACAATTGTCTTTCGGGCGTTTGTTCTGAGTTTTTTTATTTGAGTTGCAGAAGTGCCACGAAAAAATTATTTACTACCTGTTGGTCTGTTTTTCACAGATTGTGTCCTGTTTTGCCTTTCCTTCATTTTGCAAACCTTGAGCTTGCTTTTTCTTTGCAAAAACCTTTTGGCAATCTTGAGAAACAGTAGACCTTCAAGAATATCCTTATTTCCAGCAAGGAAAAATTATTTTATTAAGGGTACTAACCTCGCTAATCAGATTATGATGAGTTATGTATGAAGGGAGTTTTCAAGTGTGCGAGGGAAGATGATAAAAAGATTGAGGAGTGTCAAACGCTCAAGCTTGGGGATGCCCCCATGCACCCCCAAGAAATATTCAAGAAGACTCAAGCGTCTAAGCTTGGGGATGCCCCCGTGCATCCCCTTCTCCATCAACAATTATCAATTCGTCTTTCGTTCCACTATATTTTTATCACTTCATGTGTTATGTGCTATGCTTGGAGCGTCTTGCTTTTAGTTTCCTTTTTAGTTCTCTTTAGCTTTACTTGCTGTTCATAACGATTTGGAACTCAGCCTTCTTTGTGTGGGAGAGAAACACGCTCCACTTCAACCTAGAACATAACATAGAATTTTCATGTCTATCTTTGCTGTGTATGTTCTTTGTCTTTCAATAGCTACTATCATGCTTAGCTCTTAGTTTTCACGCTTTTCTTTTTAAAGAGCTTTTGTTTAGTTGGTCGCTGGAACTCTCTTTAGTTATCATGCTTATCACGTTAAGAGAGTTGGCTTCTGTTGCACTGGTTGATATGTCTATGATAAAAATGCTATGTGCGTAATGGTGCTTAGTAGTTCATGTTTTCTTATGGTTAGTCTCAAATAGCTGGGGGGTTCTCAATGTGTTATTGGAGTACCAACGTGATTTGTTTGCCTATGGTGTGGTATGGTTTAATGATATCTTCCTTCAAGAATTTATTTTGATTGACTTGGCATATGCTCACGCATATTTAAGACTGTAAAGAAAGTCTATCAAGCCTTGATGATCTTTAATTTCTGAGTAGCGATATAACTTCCATGCCCGATTCAATGTTGCTGTGTCGCTCTACATGATTATGACCGTCATTGCTCTTTTAGTTGGTCGCTCCCAGTCTTTTGCTAACCTTCGCCTGTACTAAGCGGACTGACTGCTTGTGCATCCAAATCCTTTAAACCAGTTATGCCATATGAGTCCACCATACCTTCCTATACATGGTATTTACCTGCCATTCCTAACGAAGACATTCATGTACCATCTCGAAATTATTCAAAAAAAAAGTATTTCTCTTTTGTGCCTCTGTTTTAGTTCATGAGGAAGTAGTAGTTAATTCATGATCTTTTTAAGTTGGACAAGCTTCACCCCGGGATTGCATGTCTAATGTGCAAACCCATAATACGAGAAGGAACTGGCATAGAGTGCGCCCGACTCATTAAAAAATATATAACAAACAAACCCTCCTTCACGCTTTGTTCATGAGAAATCAGAAAACTTTGGCAGTGATAAACAAAGGAGACTAAGAGGATGTGATCGTCCTCATTCAGGAGCCGTTCGTCGAAACTTGTCCAGCTCAAGAAGTGATTGAGTTATCTGCTAGCATTCGTTGACGAAATATGCATATTCTAAAAAAATAATTATTACCTCTGTTTTTAAAACCAAGAGCTCTGGTACATGTTTAGTTTTTGTTTCCGACCACGGGTTTTCAACCTTGCCATCAAAAGCCACGGTTCGAGAGTCTCCACCTTCTTTAATGCACCAACTATTGAGAGCATGATTGTCATTCTGAGTGTAATGTGCATTGTCCCAAAGTACCATTGTCTTTTGCATGATTATGATATCGTTTATTCTGAAATCATTGTATCTAGTCGTCACTTAAACCTTGGAGGTGCCCCTGCATTTATGTTTTGCTTCACTAAAGGGGGCAAGCGAGGTACCACTTTGTCATATTTGCACACCATGCTCACTACAAATCTATTGAGTGTTTCAGTATCATATTGTAAAACTTTCAGTTCTTTGTGATTTTCTCATGAGGCAACTTAATTACTGCAGATTCATTGTCTCAGTAAGCACTTGTCATGTGACTGTGAAAAGTTCTTATATGGTTAATAGCATGTCACCACAGAAATTATGCTTGTTATGATTTACCTACTCGAGGACGAGCAGGAATTAAGCTTGGGGATGTTGATACGTCCAAAACGTATCTATAATTTCTGCTTGCTCCATGCCTCTTTTGTGTGATATTGCTATGATATTTATGCACTTCCATACACTTTTGATCATATTTGGACTAACCTATTAACTCAGTGCACCCCAGTGCCAGTTTCTGTTTTCTGCTGTTTTTGTATTTCAGGTTTTCCCATTACGTAAACTGCCAGAAAAATTCCGGGAAAAATATATAAAAAATCAGCGTTCCGGAAGCTTCCATGCAGCCAAAGTAGGGCCGGAGGGGGGCCACCAGGGCTCCAGGCGCCCTGGGGGCGCGGCCCCCCTCCTGGCCGCGCCGGGGGGGGTGCCTGGGCCCCCCAGGCCTCCGCCGATGCCCCCCTTTGGCATATATTTACACCGCGTCCCGAAACCCTCGAGGACGGAACCCTTTTTCGCGATCTCATCTCTGTTCCGCCGCCGCCGCGCTTCCAAGATCGGGAGCACCAGGAGAACTCTTCCCGGCACCCTGCCGGAGGGGAGGATCACCACCGGGAGCCTCTCCACCACCATGGACGCCTCCCGGATGAGTTGTGAGTAGTCTCCCTTGGACCATGGGTCCATGACCAGTAGCTATGTGATGTTCTCCTCCCCTTTTTGTTCTTCACCGATTAGACCTCGTGAGCTGCCCTACATGATCGAGGCACATATGTAATCCTTATGCTGTTGCTATGATGAGTTTGCCGGGATCCGATGGATTATGAGATTATGTTCAGATTGTGTTTGAGTAATATATTTGATTTACCTCTTTTATATTTATGTTCTTGAGTAATTCTTGCATGTTCTCCGTTGCTGTTTATTGCTTTGGCCAAGTAGTAGGTAGTAACTCCAAGAGGGAACGTTATGCTTGATTGTGGGTTCATGCCCCTCGATGACTAGCTTGAGTGACAGAAACATGAGTCTAGGGGATGTGCTGTTGCCACAAGGGGGAAAACAATGGTGCTTGTACTCGCGGGTGCAAGGATTGTTTACTTTACGCAAAGTTCTTTTAATGCAGTTGTCTGTTGCTTTGAGTTTTGTCAGGACCCCGATCCTAAGTCACACAGGTCTAGTCTGTAACACATCATATCACTTTGCGGCCTCACGCACGGTATCCCCATGGGTGCCACCTTACCTGGCCAGGGACCGTTTGTGCATTTTGGCACACGTATATGATAGTGTCGCTAGCATCCATATGACAGAGAACCCGGGCCGACATGACCAGTTATAAACCAAAAGTGGCACTAAATTACAGAGACAGTCATACATGACCCAGCAACGAACGTGTCGGTCATCAACGTATGAACCCAAGTCGTAGCAAGCTACAAGGACTTAAAGGAACAACGCGTGACATTTCCCCTAAGGGACAGATACAGGAACGAAGAAGGACACGTGCCGACCAGCCTAAGTGTTCCGGAGCAGTAGCAAGCTACCAAGGCTCAATGGAAGCACTAGGAGACATTTCCCTGTAAGGTAGGCTACCAAAGGTAAACAACTAGGTGTCGGATCCCACACATAGCAATACACATTACACGTACGCATAACATGCAAGTATGTGATGTACAACAGGGCATCACAACATAACTCAACAACTCATATAGATAAAGGCCCAGAAGAGCCAACATAGCATTTATTACAATCAGAGGTCACATGACCCAACATACAGAGCATACAGGCAACGAAAGCATAACATATCTGAGTACAGACAACTACAAATGAAAAAGGCTGAGAAGCCTGACTATCTACAAGACCCTCCCAAGGTACAAGATCGTAGCTGAGGTAACAAGCTAAACGTCGAAGTCCACGCGGAACCACTAGCGAGACTGAGGTCTCTCTGCAAAACATAAATTAAGCAAACGTGAGTACAAAGGTACTCAGCAAGACTTACATCAGAACTAGCTACATATGCATCAGTATCAACAAAGGGGGTGGTGGAGTTTGACTGCAGCAAGCCAGCTTGACTCGGTGGCTATCCTAAACTACGACTGCAAGTAACTCTTTTAAGGCGGCGCACACGAGTCCACATATTCACCAATCAATACACCACTATGGATCCGCTCCCGTCTCCCTACGAGAAGGCCATCCATAGCACTCACGCTTATCTTGCGCATTTTAGAGTATCCACTTTCACTTGTCTATGAACTGTAATAGGCAACCCAGAAGTCCATTACCGCGGACACGGCTATTCGAATAGATTATATTTAACCCTGCAGGGGTGTACTTCTTCACACACGCTCTCACCACTTACCGCCATTTACACGACATGTACTCGGCAACCTTCAAGCGGAGGCCCAGCGAGGGTGTCGGCCACGACCTGACTAACCACACAAGTCTCTCGTCCAGGTTTATCGCCTATTTGGGTTCCATCCGTGGGGAGATCCGGCCGGGGTGTCGCTCACGGCCGCAAACGATGTGTACAGGGTTCCCGCATCACCAAACGGGCGATCGGTACACCGTGCCACGTACCTCCCGCGTCACAGCCCACCCCGAGGGTCAGCGTTGCGCACGACCTCCAGTAAACTACAAACACCAGAAACTAGTTGCAACTCCTGGACAGAGATCATGTTGATTAATAAGTCGAGAGAGTCAATTAAGGATCCCAATGTGTGGTAGTAGCTATTTCATGGACCAACCAACACAGAACTCAGTTCCTGAGGACGGCTGCAATGAGACAACCCACCATGTACTCCTACATGGCCTCTCATCGCTACCTTTACCAAATCGTGTTCACACACTTAGCTCACACACAATAGGACATGTTCATCACCCTTCCAATTCATCCCCGATGAATCAGACCTAACACAACTCTAAGCAATAGCAGGCATAACCAGAAAGCATGAATGAGTAGGCACAACATGGCTCAAACAACTCCTACTCATACTAGTGGGTTTCAACTATTTACTGTGGCAATGACGGGTCATGCAGTGGAAAGGGGTTCAACTACCGTACCAAGTAACAGTTGAAGCGTTGTTGTCCTAATGCAGTAAAAGAGAGCAAGAGCGAGAGAGTGGGATTGTATCGGAATGCTCAATGGGGTTTTGCTTGCCTGGCACTTATGAAGATAACATTGGGTCTTCATCGGTGTCATCGATCACATCGTCGGAACATCGTCTACTGAGAGGGGACAAAACCGACAAACAGAGAAAGAACACAATCAATGCAATGCGACAATATGATGCATGATCATGACATGGCAATATGCTATGGATTGTGCTAATGCAACTAGCAACACAATTAAATGAAGTTGGTTTTAACCAGAGGTTCAAATTCAAACTCCATATGTGATTATTTAAATGCCATTTAATTGATTTGACCTGATCATCAGGCTTAGCTTGTTCAAACATGCATGAAAATGCCATAAACAGATTCCTTGAATTTTTCTGATCATTTTTCATATATAAATTATTTTCATCTGAGCTACGGTTGATTTTATATGATTTTTAGAAGTTTTGGCTATTTTCTGAAATAAATAAATCATTTAAGATTTATTTTAAAATCCAGAAACACTTTACTGCGTCAGCACTTCGTCAGGCTGAGGTCAGCGGGTCAACTGACCGGCCAGGGTCAAACCTGACGTGTGGGGTCCACACGTCAGTGACACAGCAGTTAAACAGGCTTAACTAAACTTAACAGAAAATTAAGCTAAACTAAATAGGCACAGGGGCCCACATGTTAGTGTCTCGATGGTTAACTAAAACTGGTTTAGTAACTAAACTAATTTTGTAGGGCCCTGGGTCCACCTGTCATCGACCCAGGGGGGTCATTAGCACTAATTTAAAAGTACCCGCCGGAGTAACTCGCCGGCGACCACAAACCGCGGCGGTGTCTCACCGGAGTGGCTCGGATTTCGCGTACAGGGGATGGTTTCGGGCGCGGTTAGTCCCGTTGGAAAGCTGGCACTCGGCCGCATCCAACGGTGCAAGCTATATGACCCGAGGTGACCGGAAACAGCGCCGGCGACGAGCGAGGCGGCGGCCGGAGTACGGGCTAGGCCGTGCGCGAGGCCGCAGTGCGCGGAGAGGCCAGCTGAGGTGATCTACATGCTCCTGGGAGTTCCAGGAGTCCATCTACGTGCTCGGTTGCGGATGAAACAAGCCATGTTCGCGGCGGCGACATGGCCGGCGGGCGGGAGCTTTCGGCTCCGGTGGGCAGCGGGGCTAGAGGAGATAAACGACTACGGGGAGAGCGGGATTGGGTAGAGGGGCTCACGGCAGAGTCGAAGAGCAGCTGGGTGGGCTCGGGGAGGCATCGGAGTCGGTGAATCGACGGCGAGGATCGCCGGCAGCCGAAGAGGGGAACGGCGGCGCTGACGGCGTCCAGGGGCGTCTGGTGCCTCGTAGCTCGGTGGAGAGGTCTGGGGCGTCGAGGCGGAGCTTTTGAGCCAGTCAGGGGGGAAAGGGGGAGGCGGTGGCCGTGGCAACGACGTGCGGCGGCGATGGTGGTGTTCGGCCACGCACGTGGGAGAAAGAAGGAGGAGAGGGAGAAGTCCAGCGAGAGAGGGGAAAGATGCAGGGGTCGAGGGGAGAGCGTGGCGTCGTCTAGGCGCGTCGAGGGAAGCCAGGCAGGCAGCTGCGTGCCA
The DNA here is from genome assembly GCA_902687465.1 of Secale cereale. NCBI lineage: Eukaryota > Viridiplantae > Streptophyta > Magnoliopsida > Poales > Poaceae > Secale > Secale cereale. The sequence continues at coordinate 535,846,252 of LR738709.1, read as the reverse complement.
GCGCGCGCGGGCGCCGTGCTCGCCCTCGCCTCTGCCAGTAGGCAGAGGTTGAAGACAAGTCTGCCCCTGGTGGGCTGGGCTGCTTCTATTGGTAAGGCCGAGGTAGGTGCTCTCTCTCTTATTTTCTTTTTGTTTTCTATTCTTGTCTTTGTTTTGATTTAGTAAAAATACTAAATCATTTGATAAAATCCTGGAAATAGCTAGGGGTGCTTTCTGAATTATTCCAGTGACCCATGACAATTTCCAACATTTTTGGAGCATCTAAAATATATATAGCATTTAAATAGCCCCAATTCAAATAGGTTTGAATTAATCCCAAGTCCAAATATATCCTTCAAAAATGGGAACCATTAATGGCAGATGCTTCCACCTAGATCCAGAAATGATGAACATTTTTAAGGGTCATTTGAAAACATTGGAGAAGATTTTTGTTAAACCTATTTGGAAACTTTCTGGTGCTAGGGTTGAGCAATCCCATTTCAAGTTTAAAAGAAAATTAAACATGATGCAACACAAGACTAACTGGATCAGAGAAGACCAGATCTGGGGATGTGACAACTCACCCCCACTAAACAAGAATCTCGTCCCGAGATTCAAGCATAGGGTAAGAAATCAGAGGGGACACTAGCTAACACAATCTTCATGATCCAAGGGCCCTTCATATGAATGTCGATTGTTGGCATCATGTTGATCTTGAAACCCTTGCTTTTGAGGTCTTTGTCCAACACGGTGACGACGAAAGAAACTTCGCAATAGTTGATCTTGTGAAAGATCGGGCAACTCAAGATCAACTCTTGGAGTGAGACGTTGAAACATCTCTTGAGATGGGACACGGGACACACATCCAAAGGGATGGAGTGAAACAAACGATGAAGATTCACTTGACGGCAATAATTCCACACCTAAGGTGATGGTAACGATACCACCAGACGGGGCACCTTTAGGGAAGGTGACTTGTAGATTTATTTCTTTAAATGGCAAAAAGAATTACTTTTGATATAGAGATCATTGAGATTCCCTATACCAGCCTAAGGCAAACACAATTGATCGTTTGACGGAGTTCGAGAGAATGACATTCTCGGCCAGACTGGATGATGTGGACTACCTTGTTAAAGACAACACAAGGGATGATTTTGTTTATCATCGGAAATGGATGGGACCTATGGTAGGACCACTTTTGAAGATAATCCTGAACAGCAGTGGCTGAGAAAGGTAACCCATGGAAAATTTGCACATGGTGGTGCAAGCTGGGAACAAAATGCAAATGCTGGGAATGATTCTGGTAACTAGGAAGAATCCCAACAGTAGAGAGTAAATCTACTCTTTGAGAGTGTATAACATAATCAAGAACACTGGAAGCAATCCCGGTTAGTGTCAAGGATAACACCTAGTGCTTGTGCGTGCTCTCAAGAACTTGAGCATTCCCATATTCATCAAGGTTTTACCAATATCCATGTCAAGGATCCCGGCAACATTACATACTACCATGATGAATAATGATGGACGATGCAGATGCAAAGGAAGATAACACCTTCTCGGATTTCACCTTGGCGAGGCCAAGGGAACGAAATCTGGATGATCGACCGAGAGACACTTAGCACTCCGCTTCTAATGTTCTCCTTGATGTGTTAGCGTAGGCCATTCACAGATATGTTTGGCATCTCGAACATCAAATAAAGGTCGGAATTCGGAAGCACAAGAATCCATAAGGAACAACTAGGGAGTAAATCCTACGAGGTCCTTATGGGGAGGTGGCCAACTTCTTCAATCAAGATTCTACAACAATAGGTCTTCCGGCTGGGTGTGTTGGCCACGACATCCACTTTACCGGTTATCGAGAGACCAATATTGTAGTTCTTGGGAAAAGCTCCAACCATCATATCTGCCTGAGATGCAGTTCTGGTTGGTGTCAGGATATTCCAAACTCATCGAGTCTAGGAAAAATGAATGTTTACAACAAAAATCGACGAGACGGCGTTGCGAGATTCTCGGGGAGTGAACTATGATAGCAAGCTCCAAAACATGAGCTAGTTCTGCTACATACCTGTGAACACGTTGTCCAAGACAAGCATGACCACATAGCAGTCTTATGATAAAACACTACCGAGTTCTGGTTGGGAACCATCGTCTAGGATATCGAAGTCCTTACATAATTCATATGATTAGCTCTTATGATGAAACTTTACTCCTTGAACAAATCAATCAGTGGCTTGGTGTGCTAGGAATACATATAGAGTGAAGGTTGCAAATCTCCAAACCACAGAATACTTCGCACGTATGCATGACTGACTTGAGATGATTCCACAGGAAGCAAAACAACTTTCTCAAACTCACGGTGGCAACTTACATCAATTACAAATGAATTAGGGAAAGTCTCTTCTCTCATCCAACATATACCTCATGAACGGAACACGAAGGCCATGCTTGAGAAGTTTCCAATACTAACTTAAATGTTCAGCATGAATCGTGGTCAAGATAAACGATGTTGATGGGCTCAACAACGGGTCATCGAGATATCCATGAAGATGGAATTCCACAATTTATATGAACAAGGTGGTTGCATTGGTCAGACCAAGAGATATAATGAGGTATGCTCGAGGGACACCCACGAGTAAGACAACATTATGAACATCGTTGGTTCTGATTTGATTTGATGATAGCCCATACTCAAATCAAAGTTTTGATATGACAATAGGGCCAACAACTGATCACAGGGACCAATTGATAAAGATGTCATCTATTTTCAACACACGCAAACATACCCCTTGAGATGAACTAAGCTGGCAAGCTTTTATCTTCCAACTCTCCAAGTTATTGTTTTAGCTTAACCAACCAGTTCAGGGTATCCAACCAGATTCTTGGAGAAGTGGTGGTTTATAAGGAACCAACTTGATCACGAACTCAACATAGCGGTCAGGGAACAACCTGGTAATACTTCCGAGAAGATGTTCGGAAATCACGAACCACCGATATGTTACTAAGCTCGAGATCAATCTTGCTTTTCAGGGCAAGACGATATGATCAAATGAGCAAGGACTTAACAAAATCCTAACTCATCAATCAAGAAGTGCACCAAGAAAGTGGACTAGATAGCACGATCAATCTTAGAATGGTGATTCAATAGTCAACACGCTAAGAATGAGATTGTCGTCCATTTACTACCAAGCAACGAAATTGCTAGGAGTATTGATTTCACACATCACGATTCACTTGTCAGTATTCCGGTTACAACAACACGGAGACCGAGGAATGAACGATGATGGTGAGAAGTATCACCCTATCAAAAGTTCATAGGGGGTTGTGCAATTCCCATGACATTCTTGACATAAGGACGGTAATACTCCATGATAGAATAGATTAGAAGCTGGATTAGCATTCTTCACCTGCGAAGCGCAACTTCTTTGACCCAATCCCGGATATGGATAAGGTAGTGGAGTTTGTTTCTCCTAGTCATTCCAGAATAGAATGACTTGACGGACCACAAGAGTAAAAGGCATCGATGAACACGAGTGCACAACTACTCCTGACTATCAATTGATAGACAGGGATCATAATACAACTAAAAGGAGACAACTCAAGGAACATATAACTTCTGAGTTGTGGATGCATAGATTAGTATGTCGAACGAGTTCCACATATTTCTTCCGGATAACCCATGCAGAGAGGTAGGACTGGCAGAGTCACAATATGAATGGAGTACCACTCAGGAGCACTCTGGTTGTGATCTTTTGGTTCGGGAGAACTTCTGCCAAGATGATTCATGGTATTGGGAAGAAGGATATACCACGGACCTCGAGGACTATCACAAGGTTACTAATATCCTAAAGGAACAAGCAATTACTACCAACATGAAGTAGATAGAATGAATCTTGGGTTCAAGAACCCAGGGATAGAATGCCTACCAACTAAATGGCATCACGGGATGCTTTTGAGAATAATGGCCAGAATCATCACACTGAGAATATAAAGCATTGCTGGATTACTGGTTGATCCTCTAAGACAGCTAGGGTCATAATAACTCCAACACATGTGTCGAGGTAACAGAGTACCTCAACACACTGACTAGTGTGATTAATCTGGCCTAAAAGGACATCGGAAACAGGGAGGAAAGGTTTGCAAATGCATCAGACTATTTAGAAACCTGGGATGACTCGGACATCATAACGGCTGCAAATGCTCGAAAATACTTTTGAGATCCAAGCAAAAGGGTAGCATATCCACTTAACATCATAATGTCAAGGTTCTGAGACCAACAGTTGAACAGACAGAAGTAGTAGAAACTGAACTGAGGGTTGAATCCATAATAACGTGATCCTAATAAATAGAATGAGAATCCTAGTTCTTAATCCCCGTAGAAAAGGAGAAGATGACTCAGATCAGAAGGTCACGGGGTAAAGGAGTAAAAGAGCCTTACGTTCCCTTCCACAATCAATTCCATTACATAACTAAAGAATTTCTAGACACGACTTTGACCAGTTTGGCTTACTAATCCTTCAGGCAGTCAGGGTCTGATACCAAAGCTGTCAGGACCCCGATCCTAAGTCACACAGGTCTAGTCTGTAACACATCATATCACTTTGCGGCCTCACGCACGATATCCCCACGGGTGCCACCTTACCTGGCCCGGGACCGTTTGCGCATTTTGGCACACGTATATGATAGTGTCGCTAGCATCCATATGACAGAGAACCCGGGCCGACATGACCAGTTATAAACCAAAAGTGGCAGTAAATTACAGAGACAGGCATACATGACCCAACAACGAACATGTCGGTCATCAACGTATGAACCCAAGTCGTAGCAAGCTACAAGGACTTAAAGGAACAACGCATGACATTTCCCCTAAGGGACAGACACAGGAACGAAGAAGGACACATGCCGGCCAGCCTAAGTGTTCCGGAGCAGTAGCAAGCTACCAAGGCTCAATGGAAGCACTAGGAGACATTTCCCTATAAGGTAGGCTACCAAAGGTAAACAACTAGGTGTCGGATCCCACACATAGCAATACACATTACACGTACGCATAACATGCAAGTATGTGCTGTACAACAGGGCATCACAACATAACTCAACAACTCATATAGATAAAGGCCCAGAAGAGCCAACATAGCATTTATTACAATCAGATGTCACATGACCCAACATACAGAGCATACAGGCAACGAAAGCATAACATATCTGAGTACAGACAACTACAAATGAAAAAGGCTGAGAAGCCTGACTATCTACAAGACCCTCCCAAGGTACAAGATCGTAGCTGAGGTAACAAGCTAAACGTCGAAGTCCACGCGGAACCACTAGCGAGACTGAGGTCTCTCTGCAAAACATAAATTAAGCAAACGTGAGTACAAAGGTACTCAGCAAGACTTACATCAGAACTAGCTACATATGCATCAGTATCAACAAAGGGGGTGGTGGAGTTTGACTGCAGCAAGCCAGCTTGACTCGGTGGCTATCCTAAACTACGACTGCAAGTAACTCTTTTAAGGTGGCGCACACGAGTCCACATATTCACCAATCAATACACCACTATGGATCCGCTCCCGTCTCCCTACGAGAAGGCCATCCATAGCACTCACGCTTATCTTGCGCGTTTTAGAGTATCCACTTTCACTTGTCTATGAACTGTAATAGGCAACCCAGAAGTCCATTACCGCGGACACGGCTATTCGAATAGATTATATTTAACCTTGCAGGGGTGTACTTCTTCACACACGCTCTCACCACTTACCGCCGTTTACACGACATGTACTCGACAACCTTCAAGCGGAGGCCCAGCGAGGGTGTCGGCCACGACCTGACTAACCACACAAGTCTCTCGTCCAGGTTTATCGCCTATTTGGGTTCCATCCGTGGGGAGATCCGGCCGGGGTGTCGCTCACGGCCCCAAACGATGTGTACAGGGTTCCCGCATCACCAAACGGGCGATCGGTACACCGTGCCACGTACCTGCCGCGTCACAGCCCACCCCGAGGGTCAGCGCTGCGCACGACCTCCAGTAAACTACAAACACCAGAAACTAGTTGCAACTCCTGGACAGAGATCATGTTGATTAATAAGTCGAGAGAGTCAATTAAGGATCCTAATGTGTGGTAGTAGCTGTTTCATGGACCAACCAACACAGAACTCAGTTCCTGAGGACGGCTGCAATGAGACAACCCACCATGTACTCCTACATGGCCTCTCATCGCTACCTTTACCAAATCGTGTTCACACACTTAGCTCACACACAGTAGGACATGTTCATCACCCTTCCAATTCATCCCCGATGAATCAGACCTGACACAACTCTAAGCAATAGCAGGCATAACCAGAGAGCATGAATGAGTAGGCACAACATGGCTCAAACAACTCCTACTCATACTAGTGGGTTTCAACTATTTACTGTGGCAATGACGGGTCATGCAGTGGAAAGGGGTTCAACTACCGTAGCAAGTAACAGTTGAAGCGTTGTTGTCCTAATGCAGTAAAAGAGAGCAAGAGCGAGAGAGTGGGATTGTATCGGAATGCTCAATGGGGTTTTGCTTGCCTGGCACTTATGAAGATAACATTGGGTCTTCATCGGTGTCATCGATCACATCGTCGGAACGTCGTCTACTGAGAGGGGACAAAACCGACAAACAGAGAAAGAACACAATCAGTGCAATGCGACAATATGATGCATGATCATGACATGGCAATATGTTGTGGATTGAGCTAATGCAACTAGCAACACAATTAAATGAAATTGGTTTGAACCAGAGGTTCAAATTCAAACTCCATATGTGATTATTTAAATGCCATTTAATTGATTTGACCTGATCAGCATGCTTAGCTTGTTCAAACATGCATGAAAAAGCCGTAAACAGATTCCTTGAATTTTTCTGATCATTTTTCATATATAAATTATTTTCATCTGAGCTACGGTTGATTTTATATGATTTTTAGAAGTTTTGGCTATTTTCTGAAATAAATAAATCATTTAAGATTTATTTTAAAATCCTGAAACACTTTACTGCGTCAGCACTGCGTCAGGCTGAGGTCAGCAGGTCAACTGACCGGCCAGGGTCAAACCTGACGTGTGGGGTCCACACGTCAGTGACACAGCAGTTAAACGGGCTTAACTAAACTTAACAGAAAATTAAACTAAACTAAATAGGCACAGGGGCCCACATGTCAGTGTCTCGGTGGTTAAGTAAAACTGGTTTAGTAACTAAACTAATTTTGTAGGGCCCTGGGTCCACCTGTCATCGACCCAGGGGGGGTCATTAGCACTAATTTAAAAGTACCCGCCGGAGTAACTCGCCGGCGACCACAAACCGCGGCGGTGTCTCGCCGGAGTGGCTCGGATTTCGCGTACAGGGGATGGTTTCGGGCGCGGTTAGTCCCGTTGGAAAGCTGGCACTCGGCCGCATCCAACGGTGCAAGCTATACGACCTGAGGTGACCGGAAACAGCGCCGGCGACGAGCGAGGCGGCGGCCGGAGTACGGGCTAGGTCGTGCGCGAGGCTGCAGTGCGCGGAGAGGCCAGCTGAGGTGATCTACATGCTCCTGGGAGTTCCAGGAGTCCATCTACGTGCTCGGTTGTGGATGGAACAAGCCATGTCCGCAGCGGCGACATGGCCGCCGGGCGGGAGCTTTCGGCTCCGGTGGGCAGCGGGGCTAGAGGAGATAAACGACTGCGGGGAGAGCGGGATTGGGTAGAGGGGCTCACGGCAGAGTCGAAGAGCAGCTGGGTGGGCTCGGGGAGGCATCGGAGTCGGTGAATCGACGGCGAGGATCGCTGGCAGCCGAAGAGGGGAACGGTGGCGCCGACGGCGTCCAGGGGCGTCTGGTGCCTCGTAGCTCGGCGGCGAGGTCTGGGGCGTCGAGGCGGAGCTTTTGAGCCAGTCAGGGGGGAAAGGGGGAGGCGGTGGCCGTGGCAACGACGTGCGGCGGCGATGGTGGTGTTCAGCCGCGCACGTGGGAGAAAGAAGGAGGAGAGGGAGAAGTCCAGCGAGAGAGGGAAGACATGCAGGGGTCGAGGGGAGAGCGTGGCGTCGTCTAGGCGCGTCGAGGGAAGCCAGGCAGGCAGCTGCGTGCCGGCGCGCGCGGGCACCGTGCTCGCCCTCGCCTCTGCCAGTAGGCAGAGGTTGAAGACAAGTCTCCCCCTGGTGGGCTGGGCTGCTTCTATTGGTAAGGCCCAGGTAGGTGCTCTCTCTCTTATTTTCTTTCTGTTTTCTATTCTTGTCTTTGTTTTGATTTAGTAAAAATACTAAATCATTTGATAAAATCCTGGAAATAGCTAGGGGTGCTTTCTGAATTATTCCAGTGACCCATGACAATTTCCAACATTTTTGGAGCATCTAAAATATATATAGCATTTAAATAGCCCCAATTCAAATAGGTTTGAATTAATCCCAAGTCCAAATATATCCTTCAAAAATTGGAACCATTAATGGCAGATGCTTCCACCTAGATCCAGAAATGATGAACATTTTTAAGGGTCATTTCAAAACATTGGAGAAGATTTTTGTTAAACCTATTTGGAAACTTTCTGGTGCTAGGGTTGAGCAATCCCATTTCAAGTTTAAAAGAAAATTAAACATGATGCAACACAAGACTAACTGGATCAGAGAAGACCAGATCTGGGGATGTGACAAGTTTACACTATGGGTGGGACTCGCAACTTAATACCAGTGAGATGTTCTGGATAGATATCTCAAGGTGGATGATTAGTAGTAGATGCAGATGGATTTCGGTCTACTTACCTTGGCATACCGCCCATGCTTTTGAGCCTCTACCTTTCTTGCAGCATAGTTAGCATTGGTTTGCGCACATAATCCTGTCAATTGCCCAGCTGTAATTTGTTTACCTCGTTAGCTGTTTTATCGTCTTTTGGGAGAGAGACATCACTAGTGAACATCATGGGACCCCGGTCCATATTACCATCATTGATCACATCCGCTATTTACTTTCTGTTTTTACTTACTAGTTGCAGTAATACCTATCACTATTATCTCTTGCGTTTGATCCTTTGTAAACGACAAGGCCGGAGGGATTGACAACCTCTCTGTACTCGTTGGGAGCAAAGTTATTTCTATCTGTGTGCAGGTCCGGTCGATCGCTAGTTGCGCCGCTAGCAGTTGACACCTTCTTGTTGAACCTTGGAGTCTCAGGGGAATTCGATCCTTGGTATCTTTGCCAAGGGAAAACTACCGCTACACTGCATCTCTAACCTTCCACTTGGGGTAACCAACGAGGGGCGAGAAGCCATCAGGCGCCGATTGCAAAGCAGATGGATAAACACACTCAGTCTATTAGTTTTGATCACACTGGTGGTTTTCTGCGAGCCAGGATTACCATCGAAGTTGAGAAGCCTTTGAGGAGGTGGATCCTCCTCGACTCTACCAGGAGGAAGAAAGTGGATATGTATGACGTACAATATGAACTGGTTCCATACTTTTGCTTTTCCCGCGGTAGGTTGGGACACTCGGATCCTTACTGTCCAACACCAGGATCGCGAGATGAGAAGGGCGAGCTCCCTTTTGGATCTATGCTACGGGCACCCGAGGACTACGGAAAGCCGGCATCGTCAGAAAATTCTTTCAAAGATCATACCGGGGCCAGCAGTAAACAAGCGACAAGGAATTCTAGTAACAAGAGAGACACGAGTGAGGAGGTGAATTCCCTAGTCAAGAACAAGCGACAACAGAAACGAAAAGAGGCGCCGAACCAAGTTTACAAGCCTGTGGCTAAAACCACACTGTTGATCACTGATGGTGGTACTGAAACTGGTGTTGATGGTATTATCCTAGCCAGAACTGATACAACATCAACAAGCCATGAAGAGGGAGATGATTTTATTAGGGAATTAAAGAAGAAGAAACCTACACCTGGTGATTCGGTAGAGACCGCATCGCGGTCCTACCAGTCCCAATGAGTTGCATCAGCTGGAAATGCCGAGGGCTTGGGAACCCCGAGGCAGTTCGAGAACTTCGCAGTATTGTGAAGTTGGAAGGCCCGGATCTTCTCTTTGTCACGGAAACGAAAATAAGAGCTAAAAGAGTAGAGGATTTGCAGAGCAGTTTGGGTTTTGCCGGTAGTTTTGCCGTAGACAGTGCAGGCCTTAGTGGTGGCATTGGTCTATTTTGGTCCCGCGATGTGTCAGTTGAACTTAAGAATTACAGTCAACGTCACATCGATGTTTTGGTTACTAATAAGTTACTGAACTCTCCACCTTGGAGATTCACGGGTTTCTACGGATCACTGCGTGTGGAAGAAAGACATCATAGATGGCGGTTTTTGCGTTCGCTTCACTCTATTCCTTGCATGGCTGTGCATGGGGGACTTCAACGAGACCTTATACTTGAGTAAACATTTTAGCCGGGCTGCTCGCCTGGAGCGACAAATGCGAGCTCTTAGAGAGATGACAGATGATGTTTCCCTCCAGCACCTAGGTTGGTCAGGTACGGCCTACACATGGAATAATCGGCAGTCTGGAGTGGACAATGTAAAAGCAAGGTTGGATCTCATGAAACTTTCCGGCAACAATTCCATTACATCAAGGTTCGGCATCTGTCTTCGGTGGAGTCCGATCACTGTTTTGTTGTTGCTGAAATTAAAGAAACGGTCGAGCCACGATCTAGGGCCAAGAAACAGTTCGGGTATGAAAATGTCTGGCAAACTCATTTAGACTACGATCGGCTCGTCTTTGAAACGTGACGAGGAATCCAGCATGGTACATGGCTACAAGGTATTGCCTCGGCTTTGGGGGAACTTCAAGCAACTCTGGAACCATGGGGATCCAAAGAGTTTGGGTGTTTGACGAGGCGGGTCAGACAACTCCAAAAAAACTCGATCGGCTACGTTCTCTGTCCATTGGTCGTGGCCCATCGGAGGAGAAACAAAGCACGGTCAAGAAGCTAAAGGAAGCGCTGCACCTGGAGGAGGTGTGGTATCGCCTGCGATCACGTGTACCTTGGCTCCGTGAAGGGGATCGTAACACACAATACTTCCAGGCGCAATCCAGACAGCGTAAGAGAATGAACAAAATTCAAGGACTCAAACGATCTGATGGATCGGTCTATGTGGATGAGATTAAGGATAAGGAGGAAGTTCAACAATTCTATCGGAACGTGTACCAGTCTGAAGGCTTTCGTGGTGCGAGCGAGTTATTAGCACATGTTCGTGTCAAGATCTCAGATGATATGAACATGGAGCTCACTAAACCCTACACTGGAGAGGAGGTCAGAACTGCGCTTTTTCAGATGGCTCCTTCAAAGGCTCCTGGTGTGGATGGGTTTACTGCAGGGTTTTATCAACGACATTGGGATCTTCTTGGTGGAGAAGTAACTAATGCAATTCTGGAATTCCTAAATGGCGAGGAACTAGCTTCTGGTTTGAATGACACCTCAATTACCATAATCCCGAAGGTAAAACATCCTCAGTCCATTTCTCAATACCTTCCAATTGCATTATGTCATGTCTTGTATAAGATTGCAAGCAAAACGATCACAAACCGTCTTCGATGCATCATGGATGAGATTATCAGCGAAGAACAAAGCGCCTTTGTACCGGGTCGACTTATCATTGATAATGTGCTTGTGGTATACGAGAGTGTGCATACAATGCGGAGGAGGAAAAAAGGAAAGAATTATTCTTGTGCGGTCAAGTTAGATATGATGAAAGTTTATGACCGTGTCGAGTGGCACTACCTCGAAGCAATTTTGTCCAAACTGGGTTTCAGTATTGTATTTGTCAGGCTGATCATGAAATGTGTATCTTCAGTTCGCTTTTCGGTTCGAGATAATGGTGAGCTTCTGCCATTCTTCACCCCTTCAAGGGGGCTCCGTCAAGGCGACCCTGCCTCGCCATATTTGTTTCTAGTATGTGCGGAAGGCTTTTACTCTTTGTTGAAATTTTACAATGGAGGTACCATAGACAGAGGATTGAGAGTAAGCTACAGATCACCATGGGTCTCTCATCTGCTCTTTGCGGACGACAACCTCATTTTTATTGATGCAAAAGATGACAGTGCTCTCAGACTTAATGATATTTTGAGAATCTATGGTGATGCTTCCGGACAGCGAGTAAATCGGGACAAAAGCTATATTTTCTTCAGTACAAATACTCCTGACCAGGTGAAGCAAGGCATGAAAGTAGCGTGGAATATCCAAGTGGAAGTGTTCAATGAGAAATATCTAGGGTTACCGACGGCTGCGGGTCGTATCACGAGTGGTACTTTCGATCATATCAGTGAAAGTTCTCGTGGATATATGCAAGGGTGGTCGGAAAAGCTGCTTGCATGCGCTGGTCGTGAGACTCTTATTAAGTCAACAACTCAAGCTATTCCTACCTATCCGATGAGTACATTCTTGTTCACAAAAAAGGTGTATAAGAGTCCGACCTCCCCTATGGCGAAATACTTTTGGAGCAGCTCTGATGCGGAGCATCCTATGGACATCACCATGGCAAGAGTCCGTTCGGCAAGTGACACGTGCGACCTCTACTTCTTATACATAAAGGTGAATCTTCTCCTTTACACGTGTTCACCTGACCCCTTCGAGGATGGTATACCACTTGACACTCCACTCCTGTGCATGCATAGGTATTGTCGGAGCTTCACGAATGTCAAGGAGGAGTGCAAGCGCCAAGGAACGACTACACCATCCACGAGGGAAGCATGGAAGAGAAGACAGAAGAAAGGAAAAGAAGACGGAGCGGCTGCTCGAGCCAGGCCGGACGTCCGGACCGCCATCCGGATCATCCGGGCCCAGCCGGATCATCCGGGCCGTCCCCTGGATCATCCGGGTAACTGCGCCGAAGACACCTGAAGCTTCACCGTGAAGCCGGATCATCCGAACCTTCTCCCGGATCATCCGGTCCACCATCGCCCGGATCATCCGGACCCCCACCCGGATCATCCGGCCCTGCCTGCATGCAACGTATCAGGCCGAGGCCCATGTACCTGTTTCGCCCCTCACTTACCCCTTCGTGGCCCTAGACTATATATACTCCTCCACCTCCACCATTTTAGGGTTAGCAAATGGGATAGCTCATTTTAGACTAGAGCTTTGCTCATCCATTACGGATCTACTCCATGAGAGAGACCATGGCCCCTCTACGGAGAAGATCCACCTTGGATTCAAGACCCCTCACGGGAAGATCCTTCGCAGATTCAAGACCTCCTCTTGGAGATGAACTCTACCTTGTATCTTTCCCTTTGTTGTTCATGTACCTTGTAATCTTGTGTGTTTGATTGTCTAGTGGATGTGTGATTGGACTTGTTCTTGAGTGCTTCCCCTTTGTGTTCTTCGTGTTCATCGTGGGTTTCCCTCCTCTTCGTGAAAGATCGGCCTAGAACGGGTTGACCCCGCATGATATGGTATCATGAGCCTTGGTTTCTCACGAATTTGGAGCCTCCCCACCATTTTCTAGCCTTGTTTTGTTGTGTTCTTCCCCAAATTCGAAAATTCCCCACCAAAAATAGCCCAATTTTTTTGTGATTTGTTGGTTTGATGAGATTTTGTTGACCATGGATTAGCTTGGTTTCAAGTGGATCAGTATCTCCACAAGTTTCCCCACTTTTCATCCACGAAATCCTCTCAATTTTGAGCCCAAAATCATCCATTTCCGCCCCCAAATTCGTCCCCGAGCGGAAAATCCTGAGCAGTTTGACCTGCCCGGATCACCCGGAAGAACACCCGGATCATCCGGATCCACCCGGATCAGCTGGACCATCTCCCGGATGTCCGCATACCCCCCCACCC
>LR738709.1:535757680-535832459 GCA_902687465.1 Secale cereale | reverse complement strand
CCCCCCATGCCCGAAAACAAAACCGGAGCTGATGAACCCAGATCATCCGGACGTACTCCCGAACAATCCAGACAAAGCCCGGATGAGCTGGACTTTCTCCCGGATGTCCGGCTAACCCTGAAACTGACAGTGCTGAAATTTTGTTTTGGCCATAACTAATTCATCCGGAGTCCGTTTTTGAGGTTTTTTAGCTCGTTTTGAAGCTCTTGACATCCCTCATACCACAAAAATACTACCATCATCATTTGACTCCATCAAAATTTGTAAAATTTGGCAAGTTTGCCTAGGCTTTCCACCATATCATCCGCATAGCCACCATAACCTTCCGCAACCTAACCCATTTTGTCCACCATAGCATTTGTGGTTGCTTGAGTAGTGATTTGAGCCTCCTAAGGTGTTTAGGCTACTTAGGGACAATTGCTTCTTCATCAACCACCACCACCACATCCGCATACACATTGCCCACTATATATTTTCGCCAACCCAACTTAACCCAATTTTGTTCGAGCTTGTTTGAGTTGTGGCTTATGTCTCCTAAGGTGTTTTGGCTACTTAGGGACCGCGACTTCAACTCCGACACCGTGTATATCCCCACCATCCTCTTCCGCAACCACCACCGCTTTCCCACTACCACCATTTGCATTTGTCCTTGAGATTTTGAGTTGTGGTTTTTCCGTTTCCTAAGGTGTTTCGGCTAATTAGGAACGGGTCTACATCAAGAACACCGCCTCTCATCATCATCATCGGACGGTAACTTCGACGACATCATTGTATATCCCCCTTGCAATTGCATTGTTAACCCATAGCCCATTTTGCGTCACTTGCCTATCGAGACTAGCCTTTGAGTATTGCCGGCAACGTTACTTGTGCACATTAGTGATCCGCCCTTCCATTTTATACATACCATATCATCTTGGTCTCATCATATCATCCCTTGTGTCACAAAATTGTTCCCGCATATACACAATTGCTATCTTGGTTTGTGCATTTCGCATCGTGGCCATAGAAAAAAAAGAATAAGCTTTTAAGCAAAAAGATAAAGACAAAGAAGCTTGTAAGCAAGAGCCATAGCATCGCATCACAATATATCATATGCTATCATATCCGATCATTGTGGATCATCCTGTGCTAAAAGCACCGGGAACCATACATACATAGCATACTTGGGATAGTAAGTTGATATGTTTGGGCATCTCATAGGTTGTGCAAAGTGTAGTATCCGCCTATAGAGCAATCGTGCTAGCGTCTCTCTTGAGTTGTGCAACACGAGCGTTTCCGTGGACTCCACATTTTGTGCTCATTCCTTGGTTGCACGACCCCATTTATCTATCCGTGTGTGTGTTTCCGTGTGCCACTCATTGCTATTGGTCAACTTGTTACATTTGCGAATTTGTGAATCTCTTTCAACATTATTGACTTTTGCTAACATTTTGCATCAAATTTTTGTGCCACTTATCCTAACCAAGCCACTCGATAAGCTTTACTTGATAGGTGTGAGTGAACAAGTCTGGTACCAATTCCACTATTCTTTCATTTCACATGGAGTGAAACGGGATACATCCTCAACATTGTGAAAAGGTAACTTGGTATTGTTTATCTCATCTCCTACTCACCTTTGCTCAAGTCTTGTGACTGATAGGCAAAGCATTTCATCTACTTCGGTCTACACCAACAACGCCAAGTTCGATGCCATGATGAACAACTTGTGCGCCAACATGGATGCTCAAATGGAGGATTTCAAAGCACTCATCAAGACCGCCAAGAGGTCTCCCTCATCTTCGAGAGGATGCTCAAGTGCACATCCTTCCGAGCTACCATCTTCAGCAAGATCACATCGGCATCGACACCATCAACGACAAGAACGTGAAGGTCACGAGCTCAACACCAACAACCGCTCAACGACTTCACCATGTACCTTCGCATCTTCGCCAAGTGACTTCAAGGCATCTTCGCCTTTGGACATACGACATCTTCGCCAACAAGCACCCCAAGCTTATGCTCAAGAGAAGCTACCCAAGCTCAAGTCCGCGACTTCCATGAGCTACTACAACCTCAACACCGACTACGAGATTCCTTTCCATGGGACTCAAGAACCCGAGGAGTATCTCGAGTGGGAGCGCTTGATGGACGCCTACCTCATGCTACTTCAAGTTCCTTCCCAAGATCAAGTGAAGTGCGCCACAAGGAACTTCCACGACTACGCGTTGACATGGTGGTTTCACACACCTTCGGAGGACTATGACACGAGTTGGCCCAAGACGAAAAGAGCTTTGCGGCGAGAGTTCGTGCCTCCCACCTACACGGAACAACTTCTACGCCAATTGGAGAACACCATCCAAGGATCCAAGTCCATCGACGAGTACTTCAAGGACATGACGATTGCCTTGCGACGAGCCGGCATGGACGACCCCATTTTAATGAAGTTGCACTTCATGATGGGATTGAACAACGACATCTCCAAGACTATCTTCCTCGAGAACTACAAGTCCCTCGACGACAACTACATTGGTGCTCTCAAGGCGGAACAAGAACTCATGAAGGCCAAGGCTTCTCCACCACAAGCACACTTCTCGAAGACCAAGCTCCAAGATGACGAGCATGAGGGTAGTACCACCACAATGTCCAAGCCCAACGAGCGCCAAGACGATGCTCCCATGTTCGACTTCACAGCCATCCCTATTTGCGACATTGATGATGCCGAGTCTACTTCGACTCTTTGTCAAGACGGTGCGGCGATGACTACGACTCCGGAGCCATTCGAGGACCAAGCTTTGAAGGCGACCGACATGGTGACGAGCAAGGATGATGCTTCCTTCTTTGGAGGCGAGAGTGATGATGTGCCATCTTCAGACTTCATCCACGGCGACGATTACGAGATGGTTGAGCATGGGATTTTCCCATCAACCACGACGACGTATGATGACTTGAGTGACTTGTGCCACCATATTGAGAGTGAAAGTGAGTTCACCACTAGCCCCACATATGATTAGTTGCACCAATTCCCATGTGAGGAGAGCCACAACCCACACCACTTGAGTGAGATGAGTGACTCCACCATATGTGAGTTTGAGTGCACCTATTTTGAGGGAGTGAGTGAGCCACCACATAGAGAGAGTGAGATAGTTGATAAGTCATGTGAGGCCACTTTCAACACTAATGACTTTACCTCTACCTCTATTGTGTCTTCTCATTTGGTGCTAGGTCCCATATATGATGACGCGCCGATCCTCGACGACATCGTCCTTCCATTGGATAAGAAGATGGCCATGGTCGAATATGATGCACCCCCCACATGGTTCCATCAAGATGAAGATGATGACCACAATTTGGTCTTTCCCACCTCACCTACACCACATGAGTGGAATGAAAAAGGTAACAAAGGTGAAGGTGATGCTCTCGTCCCACTAGTGGACTATGTTAACATTGATTGCTTGCATGATGTTGATCCACCTATTGCCATGCTTCGTGCTAGTATGATTTCCCCGTGCAATGATTTACCCATTTATGATGAGTTTTATGATTGCCATGTGGAGTCTATTAGTTGTGATGCCATGTTGCATAGGATTTATTGTGATAATTCTCTTGGTCACATCATGTTTGACAACCCGCTTGGCTTGTCATATGCTATGCATGAGATCAATAATATGTCCTATTTGCAATCTCATCGCAGTGACTACGCATATGCCATTAAGATAATTCCAATTTGCACTTATGGCTTACATGACAAGCCCATGGTTATTGACATTTGTTTTTCTTGTGATGATATTGACAGGCTCCCTTTGCATCTTTTATATCACATGCCATGCCATGAACACCTAGCTTAGGATATGCATTGTTTTGGATGTTGTTCCACTTCTCCACATTATGCTTTCGATATTGCTCATGAGGAGACCCCCATAGTTTCCTCATACATGTTAGGAGATTTTGATCCATCCCATCCATTGCATGATCCCTATACTTGTATGCACAATATGCCCCCATGAATGAAAATGTTATTGTTATGCCACATGCTTGCTCTAATTTGTGTACCCATCGTGTTAAACATGACAACTATTCTTTCATGATGGATGACCTATTTCTCCATCATGCATCAAATTTCTTTGAGCGATGTCTATCTTGTGCTAACTCACACGTGCACATACACATCATGATGGATGATGTGTACATTTACCACGCACACACTTTCTTTGGCTTGTGTCTCTTTTGTGTAGGTACCCATCCATACTCGTCAACTTCACAAACGCACGAGTTGACGAAAAGAGCTCTAGAGAGCAACAATGACTTGGGATATCGTGGATTGTCTTTCCCACCGCTCCTTTTGCGCAAACATTTCGTGCATTCCTTCTACATGGCACTCACATGGTTATGGGTTATTGTCCATTATATCTCTTATGCCCAACTTTCCATGTTCACTTTGCATGATATGATCATTCCTATGCCTTTATCATGTATTTGTGACCCATGCTTTGCAATTCACATGATCCATGATTCGACTACTTGTATGTGTATTTGCAAGCTTGGTGGAGATTTCTCTTGTTATTGCCATGTTTGCTTTGTGCCCAATGCTTATGATGATACTTTGGCCATGATTCACTTTCGTGCTTGTCATATGTCATGTGCATTGCCTATGCACACTATTTGCTCACATGACATGATTACCATGTTTTCCTCTAGTGTGTTGCATCTTCGCGCCACTAGTTCGCACGACATGATTACCATGTTTGCTTTGTGTAGTGCATCACCCATGATTCCTACATGCTCATTTCATGTGGTTGATAGCCACTATTTCCATGTTTTGCGCATGATTGCTTGTCCATTTTGTCATATGTCTCCATATGTTGCCTCTCGCATGCTAAATGATTTGCCATGTATTGAGTGTAACAATGCCTTTCGTCTTGCAAAAGATATTGCCCCAATAGCATTCTCACATATATTTGGAGACTTTGACATAATTCTTGTGAAGCATGCTTGCATTACCTCTTTGCACCATATGCCTAGTGCCATGAGTATAGCCATTGTAACATCATATTATTCATGCACTTTTGCTTCTAATGGTTATGTGCAAGAGAAGAGAACCATCATGATGGATGATGTGTTTATCTACCATGCGCATATGTTCTTTGTTTTGTTGTGTGCATGTGTAGGATACTTGGACTTTGTGTCGACTTCCACTTCACGTGAGTTGACCATTCGAGCTCTTGAGAGTGAACCACCTTTGTTTGCGAACCACCTTTGTTCACGATGCTTCTACATCGCACTAGCTTGTGCTTCGGCATTGTGAAGGACGCACAAGGACACGTTTTCAAGGTGATATCCTTATCTTTCGAGAACTCCAAAACCATGAGCATGAACATTGTGGATCATACTACTTGTGTTGCTTGCACCATGACACTCTGCACACATGCTAGAGATCTTTCCTCGACTTGCCATTGTCGCATTGCCATGCTTCATGATATATATGCCTTGTGTGTTGCATTCGACTTGTGGATTACTTGTCCTTATCATATGCTTGGGTGCAACAATATCATCTCTTCACATATGCCATGTCCCATTGATTGCTTCATGCTTGACATGATTGCCTCACACATGATGAACAATTGCTCTTTCTATTGTGCGTGCCATACCACCTTCACTACACCATATGCACGTTATGCTTGGATTGTCTTGCACTTGACCCATGTGTTTAGATACTTCAGTTTCCTTGGTGTTGTGAATGATTCTTATGCCTACCATAGACCTTTCATTGAGCGCTGATACGTCCAAAACGTATCTATAATTTCTGCTTGCTCCATGCTTCTTTTGTGTGATATTGCTATGATATTGATGCACTTCCATACACTTTTTATCATATTTGGACTAACCTATTAACTCAGTGCACCACAGTGCCAGTTCCTGTTTTCTGCTGTTTTTCTATTTCAGGTTTCCCCCATATTAAAAGTGCTCCAAAAATTCCAGGAAAAATCAGCGTACAGGAAGCTTCGCGAAGAACCAAAGATGGGCCAGAGGGGAGCCAGGGGAGGCCCAGGAGGCCACCTGGCACGGCCCCACCCCTGGCCGCGCCAGGGGGTGCCTGGGGCCCCTGCTCCACCTCTGGCTTCCCCCCTTCGCCTATATATCCCTCTCGTCCCGAAACCCTCGAGGACAGAACCCTTTTTCGCGATCTCGCCTCTGTTCCGCCGCCGCAGCGCTTCCAAGATCGGGAGCATCAGGAGAACTCTTCCCGGCACCCTGCCGGAGGGGAGAACCACCACCGTGAGCTTCTCCACCACCATGGATGCTTCCCGGATGAGTCGTAAGTAGTCCACCTTGGACCATGGGTCCATGATCAGTAGCTATGTGATGTTATCCTCCCCTCTTTGCTCTTCATGGTTTAGACCTCGTGAGCTGCCCTACATGATCGAGGCACATATGTAATCTTTCTGCTGTTGCTTTGCTGAGTTTGCTGGGATCTGATGGATTATGAGACTATGCTCAGATTGTGTTTGAGTAATATATTTGATTCACCTCTTTTATATCTCTGTTCTTGAGTAATTCTTGCATGTTCTCCGTTGCTGTTTATTGCTTTGGCCAAGTAGTAGGTAGTAACTCCAAGAGGGAGCGTTATGCTTGATTGTGGGTTCATGCCCCCTGATGACTAGCTTGAGTGACAGAAACATGAGTCTAGGGGATGTGCTGTTGCCACAAGGGAGAAAACAACGGTGCTTGTACTTGCGGGTGCAAGGATTGTTTACTTTACGCAAAGTTATTTTAATGCAGTTGTCTGTTGCTTTGAGTTTACACTTTGGGTGGGATTCGCAACTTAATACCAGCGAGATGTTCTGGATAGATATCTCAAGGTGGATGATTAGTAGTAGATGCAGATGGATTTCGGTTTACTTGCCTTGGCGTATCGCCCATGCTTTTGAGCCTCTACCTTTCTTTGCAGCATAGTTAGCATTGGTTTGCGCACATAATCCTGTCAATTGCCCAGCTGTAATTTGTTTACCTTGCTTTGTTGTTTTATTGTTTTTTGGGAGAGAGACATCACTAGTGAACATCATGGGACCCCGGTCCATATTACCACCGATGATCACACCTTCTATTTACTTCCTGTTTTTATTTCCTAGTTGCAGTCATAGCTATCATTATTATCTCTTGTGTTTGATCCTTTGTAAACAACAAGGCCGGAGGGATTGACAACCTCTCTGTACTCGTTGGGAGCAAAGTTATCTGTATCTGTGTGCAGGTCCCATCAACCGCTAAGTTTCTGGCGCCGTTGACACCTACTTGTCGACCCTCGGAGTCTCACGGGATTCGATCCTTGGTATCTTTGCCAAGGGAAATTTGCCGCTATGCTACATCTCAACCTTCCACTTGGGGTAACCAACGAGGGGCGAGAAGCCATCAAGCAAGTTTCTGGCGCCGTTGCCGGGGACTCCACTCTTCAAGATAGGGGAGTTGCACGCTATCTTTTATCTTTGCTTTTTAGTCTTGTTAGTTTACCTTTCAGTTTTTGCCTTAGTGCCCTTACCAAAAATCACAAAAATAGTTATCTTGCTTGCTGCTGCTATGGGTTCCACCAAAAACACTAAGTGGGAGGAGTACACCCCTTCTTCCATCACGCCAATCACCACTGTCGGGATCTACAAAAGTAATAAACCTTGTGATTATGTTAGTTTTAATGGAGAGTTATGCCCATGGCATGGTCTTCCAGGAAAAAGTATGAGCCTCTGTTTAAAGTTGCTCCCACACTTCCCCAAACTTGGGAAGACGTCCAAACTCTTATAATAGAGAGCAATTCAAACAAAGAAGATGACACTACAATTCTGCTCAATAATGATAAAATTGATTTTGATAATTGTAGTCTCTCAGAAGTTGTCACCTTTTTACAAAGAATGGCTAAAGACCACCACACTAGCACACTTAACCTTGCCTTCACAGAGCATATCACTAATGCTCTCATCAAAGCTAGGGAGGAGAAGCTTAGGGTAGAAGCCTCCATACCTAGAAAGCTAGAAGATAGTTGGGATCCTATGATTAAAATTAAGTTGAATAACTTCTCTTGCTATGCTTTATGTGATGTTGGAGCTAGTACCTCCATTATTCCCAAAAGAATGTATGATATGTTTGAATTGAAACCTTTTGATCCTTGTTCTTTTGGTGTTCGTCTTGTTGATTCTTCCGTAAAGAAACCTTTGGGGAAGATCGACGATGTTCTTATCATTGTCAATGACAATTATGTTCCCGTTGATTTTACTATTATGGATATTGAATGTGAACCTTCATGTCCAATTATTTTGGGACGTCCTTTTCCACGACAGTTGGCGCCCACCGTGGGGCCTGCGCACGATGGTTTCGAGTTCTTGAAGGGCGGCTTCGAAGGGCTAAAGGGTTACGCGGTCGGCCGGATGACCAAGAGTCGCCGCGGCCGGATCTACATCGACGACGCAGGTTGGGGACCGGAGGCCGATTCGATCGAATACGGGTACCGGGTCCCCTTCGGCAGCATCCAAGTCTTCATCGGCAAAATCGGCGAACCAGGGCCTGAGCCGGACATCTTCCCCAACATCGTCGAGCCGGCTCAGCGTGCGAGATCGGCCCGGATTCAGCCTGCCGTGAAGCGCGTGTTCGTTGGAGCGATCCACGGAGGTCGAGCCGAGAACGGATCGGAATCTGATGGTGCAACAATCGTCTACTCAGATGACGAGTCTTCATCCGGGGAAACTGAATCTCTGTATCAGTTGCGGGACGGCCGGTCTGAGGGCGAGTCCGATGGAAATAGTATTCCGGGCCCCTTTGACCCGCCAAACCGGGTGGCGGTCTTCATGGCCGGTTCACAGCCCCCGATGAACGGAACGACAGCGGAAGCTGGTGCAGGGGGAAGCGGCTCAAACCCCTCACTTACTGAAGTTCTATCCACCTTGATCGAGGAGTTCACAGCTAAAGCGGTGGAAGCAGTGGCTCCAGCAGACAAGGCGCATCATGATGCAGAGCTCCTTCAGTTGAAAGGCCGGATTGAACAGTTAAAGGAGGACCTGAAGGCAGAAAGAGAGATGATAGCGGTGAGGCAAGCGGAATTGGATGATCAAGCTTTTTATGTAAGGATGGAGCAGGCTTCTATGGAAGGAGTAAGGGGACGAAAGTACCGGTCCCGTATACCGCCGGTTTATGAATCAAAGAATCTGTTCAGGACACCTGGGGCTGGGGCTAGTAACCATCCGGCTTTAAACCGGAGGACACCTCCGGCCAGGGAGGAGCCGGTTCAGCAACCCACCGCAGAGCAGGACCGCCGGATTACGTCGGCACCTTATGTTCCTGTCCCTCCAGGTCATTATTCAAACCCTTTGGATAACATTGCTGCAGCTGCGGCGCGTTTGGCCGCTTTACCTGCGGAAGAAACGTCTCCGGTGGCGATAGAGGCGCGCAGGGTCCAGAAACTACTTAATACGGCGCTGATGCAGCAACAAGCATATTCTCATAGCAGGGAAAGGTTACATTCAACACCGCGTCCCAGCCGAAGTTATACTAGGCATTGGGAGGAGCCAGAAGTATCTAGCAGTGAGCGTAGGAGACATCAGCGCAGGCAGGATAACCCGGCAGGGGCGGCGATGCCAGCTCCAGACATAAACCGGACCAGATCAGGTGCCAGGGAGGAGATTCGTCAAACGACGCCGATTCACACAGCCACTGCGGAAACAGGGGTTACGGCGAGTTCCTTCGGGGTGCAGTGTCTTATCCCCGCTTTACGGAGTGTCAAGCTGCCCAAAGATTTCAAAGGGCCCCGCAAGGTACCTAACTACACAGCCGATTTACCACCAGAAGCTTGGGTTGAAAGTTATGAGATGGCCATGGAGATGCTGGACGTGGATGAATCAGCTTGTGCCAAATATTTTACTATGATGCTCGAGGGCACGGCCCGGACTTGGCTGAAAGCTCTACCCCCGAACTCTATTGGATCATGGGGAGAACTGCGCAGCCAGTTTATCAAAAACTTCAAGGATACATGCAAACAGCCGATGTCAGTGATAGACCTAGCAGCTTGTGTGCAAGGAGAGCAGGAGTCTACAGCAGCTTGGGTACGGAGAGTGGCAGAGATTTTACACTCTTCGAATGGTATTAATCCTAGTACGGCAATAGTGACATTGGAGAATAATTGCCGGTTTGAATCTTTAAAGTTAAAACTCGGACGGCTTAAGAGAGACTGCAATGATATGGGAACTTTGATGAGTGCCCTGGTGAAATACGGAGACTCTGATAACACAAAGTATCCGGAAGCAGAAGGAGATAAGGCTGGGAAGGCCGGCAAGTCTGGTAAACCGGCACCGATCAATCCGGTTACTTCAAGTTTTTTGGGCAAATGGAAAGAAGAGGGTGGTTCAGACTTTGTGGCTAACACTCAAGTTCAAGGTGATTTTCAGCGTAGTCCGGGAGATCTAGCTTTACAAACCGGCGGAGGAGCTCTTGGCTGGGAGCAGGAGTTGGATCAGCCTTGTCCAAAGCATAGTGGAAAAGGGAAGGTGGCGAAGCATACCATGAGAGAGTGCATACCCCTTATGAAGGCAATAGCAGGCCATTTCAATCCTCCTAATCGACCCCCACATGGCGGTTCAGGGCCTAGATTTTATGGTCCGGGTCATCAGGGGAACAGCTCCGGATCAGTATATAGGGGCAATAACGGTGGTTATCAACCCCGGGCAGGCGGCCAAAATAATCAAAGAAACTATAATGGTCAGGGCAATCAATCACATCATCAAGGTGGTTACAATAGTCAGAATAATCAGCAGCAGGGCCAAGGAAGTTATAATAATCAGGGAAATCAGCAGCAACAGCGTCAGCAACAGCAGCCGCAATCCGGATATCAGAGTAATCCGAAGGAGTTAAGCAGTGGGCAATATCATGTTTTCACCACAAGTTTGTGTAAGAGAGACCAGAAGGTTTTGAAGCGGGCTGTTAATGCAGTAGAACCGGCGACACCGCAATTTCCTCGATGGTCGGAGCAGCCCATTGTATGGAGCAGAGAAGACCACCCCATACGGGTGGATAATCCGGGACATTTAGCCTTGGTGGTAGCACCTCAGGTGGGAGGTTACAAGTTTACTAAGGTCCTCATGGATGGTGGTAGCAGTATCAATATCTTATATTACGAGACTTTCCGTCGTATGGGTCTGACAGATAAAAAGTTAAGACAATCAAACACAGTGTTTCACGGAGTGGTCCCAGGTAAGTCAGCTTATCCGGTTGGTAAGATTGACTTAGAGGTTACCTTTGGAAATGAGTATGATTCCAGGTCAGAGATGATCACTTTCGAAGTCGTCAAAATTAAAAGTCCATATCATGCTCTGTTTGGAAGGACGGTCTATGCTAAGTTTATGGCTAGGCCGTGTTATGTTTATCTGCAGCTTAAGATGCCGGGTCATAAAGGCACGATTACGGTTCATGGAAGCCGTAAGATAGCAGTGGAATGTGAGGAAGGTGATGCAGCTTATGCGGAAGCAGTATGTGCCACGGAGGAGTTGAAATTTTATAAAGATAATGTTGATCCGGCAGATATGACTCCGTTGAAGAAGCCAACTACCGAGCATGATCCGGCGTTGAAGTTTAAATCAGCTGAAGAGACCAAGCAAGTTGATTTTGTGCCGGGGGACTCGTCTAAACAATTCACTATCAGCGCTAACCTTGATCCCAAATAGGAAAGCGCGCTCATCGAGTTCATCCGTGAGAACCGGGATATCTTTGCATGGAAACCTTCTGACATGCCAGGTATACCGAGGGAACTCGCTGAGCACAAGTTAAACATTGATCCAAAGTTTAAACCGGTTAAACAGTATCTGCGCCGCTTCAACGAAGAGAGGCGCAAGGCTATAGGAGAAGAAGTGGCCAGACTTTTGGCCGCAGGGTTCATAGTGGAAGTTTTTCATCCGGAGTGGTTGGCTAATCCGGTGCTGGTCTTAAAGAAGAATGGGAAGTGGAGGATGTGTGTGGACTACACGGACCTCAATAAGGCTTGCCCAACTGATCCTTTTGCTCTACCTCGCATCGATCAGATCATCGACGCCACGGCGGGGTGTGAGCGGCTAAGTTTTCTGGATGCATATTCAGGGTATCACCAGATCAAGATGGTGGTGGAAGACCAAGAGAAGACAGCTTTCATAACTCCTTTTGGTGCTTTTTGCTATGTGTCTATGCCTTTTGGACTTAAGTGTGCACAGGCAACTTATCAACGTTGCGTTCAGAATTGTTTGAAGGGGCAGATAGGGAGGAACGTTCATGCCTATGTGGATGACATTGTGGTCAAATCGAAGAAAGAAGGAACAATGATAGAGGATCTCAAGGAAACCTTTGATAATCTTCGGGCTTACAGGATGATGCTTAATCCGGAAAAATGTGCTTTCGGTGTTCCGGCTGGTAAGCTTTTGGGATTTTTGGTCTCAAACAGAGGAATAGAAGCTAACCCAGAGAAGATCAAAGCCATCACGTCTTTGACTAAACCGGTTTGTATCAACGATGTTCAGCGCATAGCTGGCCGGATCACAGCATTAAGCCGGTTCATCAGTCGCTTGGGAGAGAAGGCGGTCCCGCTTTACCAGATGCTGAGGAAAACAGACCGGTTTATCTGGAGTGATGAGGCAAATGCAGCATTTGAGGATCTGAAACGGCAACTAGCAAACCCACCGGTTTTGGCTGCGCCCATTGACAGGGAACGTTTGCTGTTATACGTTGCGGCTAATACACGAGCGGTCAGCGTTGCAATGGTGGTTGAGCGCAAGGAAGCAGGGAAGGAGCACCCGGTTCAGCGTCCGGTTTATTATGTAAGTGAAGTACTCATTGAGTCCAAGCAGAGATACCCTCATTGGCAGAAGTTAGTATATGGGGTGTTCATGGCAAACCAGAAGCTGAAGCACTATTTCCAAGGACATCCAATAACTGTGGTTAGTTCAGCTCCATTAGGGGATATAATCCAGAACAGGGAAGCTACAGGCAGAGTAGCAAAGTGGGCCATTGAGCTCAGCCCACATGAGTTGAAATATGTACCACGCACTGCTATAAAATCTCAGGCATTGGTAGACTTCATCAATGACTGGACAGAGTTGCAGACTCCTGAGGAGAAGCCGGATCTTACTTATTGGACGATTCACTTTGACGGTTCAAAACAGTTGGAGGGCTCGGGGGCTGGAGTTGTCTTAACTTCCCCCAGAGGTGATAAATTTTGCTATGTCCTCCGCTTATTATTTCCTTGTACTAATAATGCAGCAGAATATGAAGCATTACTTCATGGTTTGCGGCTAGCAAAGGAGATGAATTTGAGCCGGGTTAAGTGCCTGGGTGACTCAGATTTAGTGGCACAGCAAGTTTCTGGCAAGTGGGATTCAAGAGATCCCCTCATGGCGGCTTATAGACGAGAGGTTGAAGCAGTTGCAGGATACTTTAAGGGATATCAGGTGGATCACATAGACCGGAGGAGAAATGAAGCGGCCGACGCTCTGAGCCGGCTAGGGTCGCAGCGTAAACCGGTACCACCAAACACCTTTTTGGATGAATTGCACAGTCCTTCGGTTTAGATACCTTCGGAGGAAGACCTAGCTGTTCCGGACCCAGAGGCGCAGTTAGTTGCAGCACTCCATATTATTCCGGATTGGACGCTACCCTATTTTGCATACCTGGGCCGAGGAGAGTTGCCGGAAGACGAAGAGGAAGCACGACAGATAATCCGGCGCTCTAAGTCCATGACAATTGCAAACGGAGAGCTTCACCATCGTAGTACTTCTGGAGTATTTCAACGATGTGTTTCAGCTGAGGAAGGTTGTGAGATTCTAAGGGAGATTCATGAAGGGGATTGTGGTCATCATGCCGGTTCAAAATCATTCGTAGCAAAGGCATTCCGACATGGTTTCTATTGGTTAACCGCACATGCAGATGCGGCAGATCTGGTCCGGAAGTGTCATGCTTGTCAGAAATTCTCAAGGCGTGCTCTGGTGCCGGCATAGGAACTCCGGATGATACCAATAACTTGGCCTTTCGCAACTTGGGGGCTTGATATGGTTGGGCCTTTCAAACGATCCCGAGGTCAGAAAACTCATCTACTAGTAGCAGTAGACAAGTTTACAAAGTGGGTTGAAGCGAAGCCTATAAGCAAGTGTGATGCGGCAACAGCGGTTAAGTTCATCAAAAAAGTGATATTCCGGTTTGGCTTTCCACACAACATCATCACAGACAATGGTACTAATTTATCTAAGGGTGAAATGAAGGAATTATGTCAAAGAGAACATATTCGATTAGACGTATCTTCTGTGGCTCATCCTCAGACCAACGGCCAGGCCGAAAGGGCAAATCAGGAGATTTTGCGAGGCATCAAACCCCGGCTTATGACACCTTTTCAGAGAACCCCGGGATGTTGGGTTGAAGAATTGCCATCTGTTCTTTGGATTATTAATACTACACCAAACCGGTCTACAGGCTACACGCCTTTCTTCATGGTTTATGGTGCTGAAGCAGTTCTTCCAAGTGATATACGTCATGATTCACCAAGGGTAACGGCCTATGTGGAAGCAATCAACGAGGAGTCAAGACAGGACGGTTTAGACCGGTTGGATGAAGAGCGTGATATAGCTGCAGCGCGGTCGGTGGTTTATCAGCAAGACCTACGCAGATATCATAGCCGCCGGATTAGAACAAGGACATTCCAGGAGGGTGACTTGGTACTCCGGCTCATCCAAGATCAAACAGATATGCACAAACTATCCCCACCTTGGGAAGGGCCCTTTGTGGTCAGCAAGAATCTACACAATGGTTCGTATTACTTGGTGGACGTTCGGGAACACAAGGACTCACGGACATCAGAAGAGGAGACGAAGAGGCCGTGGAACATCGCCCATTTACGGCCGTATTATACTTGAGCTACGTGCTCCAATGTATCCTATGTATATATTATAAGTAATGAATAAACCGGCACCCTCGGTAAACCGGGGGCTTAGCCCTTTTTCCATATGCAAAAAATCTTGTGAAAGCAACCCATATACATACAAGTTTATCATCAGATACCATATTTCAATATACTGGCCGGGTTAGAAATTGATTTTTTTTTGCAGAATATGTGAAGGAGCAATAGAACTCTCAAGAACATGAGATTATATCCGGTTCAAGGAGAGAAGACTTCACAAATGACCCACCGGTTCAGAAGGAACCCCGGAGGCCCTCTGGGAGTGGTATCATCTACTCCCAGTGATCGGATTAATTTCATAGTTCTATCAACCCTCTGAAAAGTTGGACAAGTCCACGTTCAGTGATTGGTTTACATTGACCCACTGGTTCAGGAGGAACCCTGGAGGCCCTCTGGGAGTGGTATCATCTACTCCCAGTGATCGGATTAGTTTTATAGTTTTATCGGCCCTCTGAAAAGTTGGATAATGCCACGTTCAGTGATTGGCTAGGCCCTCTGGGAGTGTCGGCCAATCCGCATCCCAGTGATTGGCTCAGTTTGTACATTGACCCACCGGTTCAGGAGGAACCCTGGAGGCCCTCTGGGAGTGGTATCATCCACTCCCAGTGATCGGATTAGTTTCATGGTTCTTTCGGCCCTCTGAAAAGTTGGATAATGCCACATTCAGTGATTGGCTAGGCCCTCTAGGAGTGTCGGCCAATCCGCGTCCCAGTGATTGGCTCAGTTTTTATTTCCGGTTCTTTCGGCCCTCTGAAAAGTTGGATAATTCCACGTTCAGTGATTGGCTAGGCCCTCTGGGAGTGTCGGCCAATCCGCGTCCCAGTGATTGGCTGAACCTTGCTTTGAGCCTGGCAGCTCTTGAAAAAGCCTCGACTACATGGTCTTATTTGCAAAATTTGCATATTTTTGGTGTTTTTGTGTTTTATAACCTTTTAAACCGGAGTGGAACAGCTACACAAGTTGACCACATATCTATAAAAAGGAAAGTCTGGATCATGAATATCAGACTAAGTAAACCGGCGTTCATTAAAACCCGGATCGTGTATCAGGCAAAAGTTACAACTTTCCGAAACAAAGATGAACCGGATTTATCATCAAGATGGACCGGAGAATTTCGAGTTTCTAATTGGATCCATGAAGATCTTCATAAAGCGACTTTAAAGTCCTGCCGGTTTTAAAGAGTATTGGCCACATATAAATCTCAGGTATAAAAGTTATCTTTAGTATAAAGATATGCTTTTTTTGATGTTTTAAGAGAACAAATTAATCCGTCCAGTGGTAAGCCACTAGGACATATCTTTCGATATTTTTTCTGTATGAGCAGAGGAAGGCAACCAACATCAGACAACAGGTCAACCGGAGAGTATTTCAGAGAGACAAAATATTCGGTTTGAAGCACGTTCAGTTTCGGCTAAACTATTACAAGGAATGGCAAGCCCAACAGTTTGGAAACATTGTTTGACGGAATACAGATCATGGTTACAGCAATAAAACTCGAAGTCATGCTTCTCCTTGTTGAGGCGGCTGGCCATCACCTTGATCCGGAACATCTTCATCCTCGTGAAGCGGTTGGAAATCCGGCGCACGCCAATCAATCTTCGCCAAGGCCCGGAAATATACCTCATCGTTGATAAGTTCAGCAGGATCAATGTCAGGAGCAAAGGTGTGAGGACGAACCGGCGGAATTAAGTTGACGGTATCGTAAACCGGCCGCTCCACCCGCTCGTTCTGCAAATTGTATCCTGGATGGTATCTGGAAAAATCCGATTCAGCGGCAAGCTTGCTGGCGAGGGGGCGCATCTCTTTCGTCAGGGCATAGAGATCCGTTTCGGTAAAAGGTGAGCCATCCTCCTTCGTATCCGGGAATCCGGTGAAAGCCTCCTCCGGATCAAGATCCGGGACCCCAAGCCTTAGCCCTCGTAAGGGCCAGAAGAGCACCACCCCGCGCAGCAGACTTCTTGACTTCTTCGAGACGAGCCGGCAAAACAGACAACTTGTTTAAAGTATCTTGTATTGTAGTAGGGGCCGGTTTACCAAAAGAAGTAGCACTGATGATCCTTTGCGTCCCGGAGTACAGCTGTTCGACCAAAGTATAGCAAGCTTTGAGTTTTTTCCGTAAGTCATCCCCAAGATGGGAGACACGGCGCCCTGCACACAACAATCATAGTTAAACCGGTACAAAGCACAGGTTACAAAGATAAAGGCAGGAGTTCAGATTATACTTACCAAAAACAGCAGAGGTCATTAAGTCAATTTGCCGTCTTAATCCGGACAATTCTTCTGTCACCGGATTAAGTGCTCCTTCAGCATCCTGAACCCGTTTTTCCAGATCTTTCTTCTGGACCTCAAAAGTAGTCCGCTCCTCTTCAAAGTATTTCTTCAAGTCTTCAGCGGTCTTTAAGCTCACTTGAAGTTCTTTTTTAGCCTTTGAAGCGGCAGACTCTGTTTCAGTCAGACGGCTTCGAAGCTCATTAATTTCAAGAGTATTCCGGTTCAACTCAGCATGCAGACACAGTTCAAAAACAAGAGGTGAAAATTAGTCAAGTCTCAAGCACACAACCAAGTTGTCTACTTGACACTTGGGGGCTAATGGCAGTTGAAGCAGTAAAGAAAAGACAATGCAAAGTTACAAGTTTCAAGCACACAACCAAGTTGTCTACTTGACACTTGGGGGCTAATGCATAATTGGAGTATCGACAGCAACTTTACAAGTATCAACTACACAAGCAAGCTATCTACTTGATACTTGGGGGCTAATGTAAAGACCAACGGTTCAAATCCTACAAAGTTCCGGGTCACCTTCAGTAAGCAGCTAAACCGAAACTTGGGGGCTGTTATGATATAAGAAATACATCAAAGGAACAAAGTCAGAAGAAGAAATTTACCTCATACTTTTCCCTCATCAAGTTAACCAGGCTGGCTTCATAATCCCGACTGCTGTGGAGCCGGTTCAAATACCCAGAGTAAACTTCTTGAGCACTCATACCGGAAAGGCTGGATATCTCAGTACTCCACTTCCCCTTTTCTTGAGATAGTTTTTCCGTTTTAGCCGTGTGTTTGGCTAAAACGGTGGGTTCAGTTGGAGCAACATAAGCAGCCCCAGTTACTACAACATCAGGAGAGGTTGGTGCATTGGGGGGAGTGACAGTATGAGCCGGATCAGGAGACGCCGGATTAATCTGAGGAGAGTTAACCCGGGCCGGACTTGGTGGATTTTGGACGTCTTCCGCAGTAGGATTTTCAGGAGCAGGGTCTTCAAGAGGAGCTACAGGCTCGCCCTCTGAAGGAACAGTGGGGGATGGATCAGCAGCCGGATTATCTGCAGTAGGCTCGGCAGGAGGTTTGTTTGCCTTTGGTTTCTTGCTGGGTTTTGGTTTGCTGGAAAAGTATGCAAAATAAGTTAACATTATAAAGTAAAAGGGGTCATAAACCGGAAAAGGTGAGAAAAGTTACCCTGGGACGGTTTTCAGTGGAGGAAGCTGCGTGGCGGTTGATTCACCAGAGGAAGACAATGGAGTTTCCTGATAATCAGGGTCAGACGGTTTAAGAGGTTTTCGGATAAGCCCGGCCTTGGGATGAAGGAGAGTCGGAGAAAGTATCACCTCAGCACGGCGTTTCCGAGCCGGAGTTAAGGAAATCCCAGATGGTTCCACCGCCAGGCCACTATGGCGAGTGGTCCGGCGAAGAGCCTCGTGCTGTTGCTTCTTCAAAATAAAGTTAGGGTCTAACTGAGCATAAGGATGAGAAAATTGGTACTTCCGGACGGTCCGACGACTTTTTTGTGGAAGAGGTTCTGAGTCAGAGGAAAGAAGGGTTACCTCAATTTTAGCCGGGTTATCACCTTCAGGCAATTCCTGTGGAAAGGTATCATTAGATACAATTACAAGTACATGAAAGCAAAAAATCTAAACCGGATTAAAGCATACCTCGGAGTCCGGATCATCATCCTCAGTGGGAGAACCGGCGTCAACGGCTGCTTTCCTCTTCTTATTGGCAAAGTTTTTTCGGCGAATCTGTTTGCCGGTTTTCTCCTGAGGCTTTCTCTTCCAGAAAGGGTCATCAGCCTAATTGAAAGAGATAAAAACAATTGAAAGACGGTTTAAAAGAAGCGGATTACAAATACAGGGTAAAGAGAAACTTACTGCGGGCAGCTTATTCTTCTTGTAGTATGGAGCTAAACCGACCTTGCCGCAGTCTGCTAAAGAGACATTGAGGATTTTCTTGGCTGATTCTACTACTTCCGATTCAGAAAGCTTGTCTTTGGAAAACCTTTGGGGATCATCCGGTTTACCAGAATACTTGCACATTAGCTGAGAACGCCGGCTCAGGGGAAGGATGCTCCAAGACAGCCAGCAGCGTAGGAAATCGGTTCCAATCAGACCATTTGCTATGAAGGCTCTTAACTTGGAGAGCTGTGATGAGAACCGGGTCCGTTCAACAGCGCCGAGCCGTGGTGGTAAAGGATGATTCTCCGGAATACGGGTTTCACGGTAACCCGGCAGAGGGTTCTCCCCTTCAGGAGAAGTGTCAACGCAGTAAAACCAGGACTTATTCCAATCTTTTGGATGAGAGTGTAAAGCGGCGTGAGGAAAAACCACGTCTCTCCTCTTCTGAATACTAACCCCACCGAGTTCTTGATGTGGTCCGCTGGTAAACTCAGTGCGCCGGTTCAAATGAAAGAAATCTCGGAATAGATCGACAGAAGGTTCTTCTTGCAGATACACCTCAGAAAACACTTGGAAGTCACAGATGTTGGAGACAGAATTAGGTCCAATGTCCTGCGGGTGCAGTTGGAAAGCAGCAAGAACATCTCGGAAAAACTTTGAACCGGGGGGAGAGAAGCCTCGAGATATATGATCCAAAAACACAATGACCTCCCCGTACCTGGGAGTAGGGGGACATTCATTACCCGGGGCCCGCCACTTTAATTCAGACTGAGGTCCTAACGTGCCAATTTCATACATCTTGATTAAATCATCCTCAGTAATGACAGAAGGAACCCAATCGCAGGAGACATACTGCTTAGCCATTGCAACGAAAGAGCAAAGTACTGGAAAAGATAAAATACATAAACGGATTATGAAAGTACAGCGGTATAAACCGGAAACTATCTATGAAAGTTACGCAACGATTTAACTGAGGACCAATGGCATGGTTAAACCGGCAATTATGACAAGCTACATCATTTCCGGTTAATGGCAGTTGAAGGGGAACGGCTAAACCGTTGCGTTAAGTTACAGAGTTTCGCAAGAACAGGGCATATCAACTTAAACCGGAACATACTTAGCAGATCTAACAAGGAGAAAAACAGGTTTTTAAGAGACTGCTAAGGAGGAATAGATCTGAGTGTGCTAAGAAAAGAGAAATTAATGTAAGAGTATACGGAAAGGAGCTACATGGATCTTATACTAAGCGGATAAATCTACAGGCTAGACAGGAACAATGGAGATTCGAAGTATTTACAGCAGGGTAAAAGTGCAATCTAAAGACAAGATCTGAAGGGCAAAGTTACTAGAAATCATTAGCTTAAGGTCGAACAAGATGAAGCTTCTATTAAGGCTCTAATGGCGGAGGTGTAGGAAGAAACCCTAGAGGTTGCAGACTAATAATAAAGAAGAAGGACATACCTGAAACGACAGGAATCGGCGGCGGAGGTTCTCTGGTCGAGCTCAGGGTGATGCAGCGGCCGGCGAGGACTTGGATCCAGCGGTCGACAGCGGCGGTTCGAGCTCGGGCGACGACGGAGGAAGAAGACGGAAGAAGAAGACGGAGCGGGAAGAAGATAATGAATGAGGGGTGGCGGTATTTATAAAGGAGAGTCATATCTGAAGCGACAGGTGCGGGATTCGAGGAGGCAAAAAATCGGATAAAGATCCTCTGGCGCCTCGATTCTTGGGATAACCCTTAAATAAAGCTACAGTACAGCTCACGGCATTAAATGCGGAGATGATGTCACTGTCAAATTTAATGATTCCTGAGGATGACGTCAGAGCCGGTTTATAAGGATGAGAAGACAGAAGAAAACTATACAAGAGAAGACTGATATGAACAAGTTCAAATCATTCTGGGGCCTAATGTCAAGGATATGACTAGCAGGTATAAACCGGCTAGTATAAACCGGCTTTGTTAATATATTTGTTTGTAATATGTAGTAAAGGCTACGGCCCATAAAGATCTTAGAGCCCATGTATAGAATTAAGGTTTGTAAACCGCCCCGTGATGTAATTTGAGAGATAAGGAAGAGAAGACAGAGACCGAGGCGGACACAGATATGAGCCGGCCTCGGGACTCTGTAAACCGAACCAGGCGTACCCTCTATATATAAAGGGGCGACCCGGCGACGGTTCAGGACAAGTAACAATCAACCCGTCGAGACGCAGGCAAGCGAATCCGCTCCCTGTAATCCGACGCCAAAGCAATACCAAACCAACTAGACGTAGGGTTTTACCTTCGTCGAAGGGGCCGAACTAGTATAAACCCTCTGTGTCCTTTGTGTGCTATGAACCCCTTCAAGCTAACCCGTGTGATGGTTCCATCATCAAGTCCGTTAAACCGGACATCTGCCGTGCTATTTCCACGACAGTTGGTGCTATCATTGACATGAAAGAGGGGAATATAAAATTCCAATTCCCTCTCAAGAAAGGGATGGAACACTTCCCTAGAAAGAAGATTAAGTTGCCTTTTGAGTCCGTTACACGGGCTAGCTATTCTCTTACTCTTGATAAAACACTATCTTCTCTTTTTGCATCATGCCTAGCTTAAAGGCATAAAAGAAAGCGCTTTTGGGAGGCAGCCCACAACGAATTAGGTTTTATTTTGCTTTTGTTGTGTCTTGATGTTTGTTACTACAGTAGCATCATCATTGTATCTTTTCTTTTCAGCTTTGTGCCAAGTTTAGCCGCCGATTGCAAGAAAGTTCAAAAGTCGTGACGTGCTGTCCAGAAAACAGATTATGTTCTTGGACAGAAAAATTCGAATAAAATCACCAGATCATCTTTTTGATCTGAATTTTTTCTACAGCGTGCTCTATACAATTGGCTTTCGAGCGTCTGTTCTGAGTTTTTTTTATTTGAGTTGCAGAAGTGCCCCGAAAAAATTATTTACTACCTGTTGGTCTGTTTTTCACATATTCTGTCATGTTTTGCCTTTTCTTCGTTTTGCAAACCTTGAGCTTGCTTTTTCTTTGCAAAAACCTTTTGGCAATCTTGAGAAACAGTAGATCTTCAAGATTATCTTTATTTCCAATAGGAAAAAAAATTATTTTATTGTGGGTACTAACCTCGCTAATCAGATTATGATGAGTTATGTATGAAGGGAGTTTTCAAGTGTGCGAGGGAAGATGATAAAAGAAGATTCAGGAGGGTCAAACGCTCAAGCTTGGGGATGCCCCCGTGCACCCCCAAGAAATATTCAAGAAGACTCAAGCGTCTAAGCTTGGGGATGCCCCCATGCATCCCCTTCTCCATCAACAATTATCAGTTCGTCTTTTGTTCCACTATAATTTTATCACTTCATGCGTTATGTGCTATGCTTGGAGTGTCTTGCTCTTAGTTTCTTTTTTTAGTTTTCTTTAGCTTTGCTTGCTGTTCATAACAAGTTAGAACCCAGCTTTCTTTGTGTGGGAGAGAAACACGCTCCACTTCAACCTAGAACACAACATAGGATTTTCATGCTTATCTTTGTTGTGTGTGTTCTTTGTCATTCCATAGCTGCTGTCATGTTTAGCTCTTAGTTTTCATGCTTTTCTTTTTAAAGAGCTTTTGTTTAGTTGGTTGCTGAACTCTCTTGAGTTTTCATGTTTATCTTGTTAAGAGAGTTTGCCTGTTGCACTGAGTTGTGTGTCTTAACTTAAAGTAGGTAATTGAGGTTGCTATTTAATTTTAGTAGTAACTTGCAATAGTTTTGAGGTATTGCCATGAGTAATGTCTGAACTTTTGGTGTCAAGAGCTTTAGCCTATTAGTGATAGATGTAGTATTTTGGGCAATTCGTGTTTATTTTCGAAAACCTACAAAATAGTTGAGAAGTTTAGCTACTAGATGGATCACTAATCTTTGGAGGGATCGAATATTAGAGTACACTCACGTACCATGAGTCGAGGATGCGCAAGGATAACCAAACCCCCATACACACCTCCTCGGGGTACTTGTCTCTTTGTGAACCTCCTAATTAGATTGAGAGTTACCGATAATAAGTGCATGAGTTCTTTAGACTAATGTGAGTATTCGAAAGTTGACACTTCCACCTAGCCATATTTTTCTAGCCTCTTCGGTACCGTGCGTTGCCCTTTCTCACCTCGAGAGTTGGCGCATACTTCGCCGGTGCATCCAAATACTTGGCACGATACGCTCTGTCATCATAAGCCTCATTATATCCTTCCTCAAAACAGCCACCATACCTACCTATCAAGGCATTTCCATAGCCTTTCCGAGATACATTGCCATGCAACATCCATCTTCTCATGACTTGATCTTCATGTCATACATGCTTTTGCTTGATCGATGAGCCGCATGCTAGTTGGGCCTTGCCCTAATCATTGCTACATGACGCGCTATTATCATTGCATATCCTGCTACACCGGTAGAGGCGTACATTTGCATACATCATGATAGTTTCGTTTTCTTTATGTTGATTACTTTTGTAAAGTGTGAAAGATCTTCTATACTTCTTGTAATACATAGAGTGTTGCCCCTAAAGTGAGGAAAAGATACCAAAGAGGACAAAATCAAAAGATCCCAAAGAGGACAAATGAGAGTTAAATAGAAAGAGCCATTGAGGCCACCAAAAAATAAAATAAAAAATAGGAAAAAGGGAAAAAGAAATAAAAAGAGAGAAGGGGGCACACTACTATTCCTTTTGAGAGATCCACACTCGTACTCCATCTTATACCTTGTACTCCGTAGAGATTATCATTCATGCATATAGCTATGTGGGGACCTTCACACTATAGAACTTGGCTTGTATATTCCAATGATGAGCCTCCTCAAAAGAGCTCTAGGTCTTCTTGAGCGAGCAAGTTGGATGCACCCCAGATACGTCCAAAACGTATCTATAATTTCTGCTTGCTCCATGCCACTTTTGGGTGATATTGCTATGATATTCATACACTTCCATACACTTTTGATCATATTTGGACTAACTTACTAATCCAGTGCACCCCAGTGCCAGTTTCTGTTTTCGGCTGTTTTTGTATTTCAGGTTTTCACGTTTCGAGAACTGCCCAGAAAAATCCAGAAAAATTATATAAAAAATCAGCGAACCGGAAACAACACTGCGTCCGAAGGGCAACCTGGGGGGGCACAGGGGCTCCAGGCGCCCTGTGGGCGCCCCCCCCCCCCCGGGCCGCGCCGAGGGGGCGCCTGGGCCCCCCGAGGCTCCCCCGGTGCCCTACTTTGGGATATATTTAAAGGACTCTCCGAAACCCTCAGAACAGGACTTCTTTTCGCGATCCCATCTCTGCTCCGCCGCCGCCGCCGCTTCCAAGATCGGGAGCACCAGGAGAACTCTTCCCGGCACCCTGCCGGAGGGGAGGATCATCACCTGGAGCTTCTCCACCACCATGGACGCCTCCCGGATGACTCGTGAGTAGTCTCCCTTGGACCATGAGTCCATGACCAGTAGCTATGTGATGTTCTCCTCCCGTTCTTGTGCTTCACTAATTAGTCCTCGTGAGCTGCCCTACATGATCGAGGCACCTATGTAATCCTTATGTTGTTGCTATGTTGAGTTTGCTAGGATCCGATGGATTATGAGATTATGTTCAGATTGATCTTGAGTAATATATTTGATTCACCTCTTTTATATTTTAGTTCATAAGTAATTCTTGCATGTTCTCCGTTGTTATTTATTGCTTTGGCCGAGTAATAGGTAGTGACTCCAAGAGGGAACGTTATGCTCGATTGTGGGTTCATGCCCCTCGATGACTAGCTTGAGTGACAGAAACATGAGTCTAGGGGATGTGCTGTTGCCACAAGGGGGAAAACAACGGTGCTTGTGCCCGCGGGTGCAAGGATTGTTTACTTTACGCAAAGTTCTTTTAATGCAGTTGTCTGTTGCATTGTGTTTACACTATGGGTGGGACTCGCAACTTAATACCAGCGAGATGTTCTGGATAGATATCTCAAGGTGGATGATTAGTAGTAGATATTGATGGATTTCGGTCTACTTACTTTGGCGTACTGCCCATGCTTTGAACCTCAACCTTTCTTGCAATGTAGTCAGCATTGGTTTGCGTTCGTGGTCCTGTCAATTGCCCAGCTGTAATTTGTTTACCTCACATAGCTGTTTTATCGTCTTTTGGGAGAGAGACATCACTAGTCAACATCATGAGACTCCGGTCCATATTACCATCATTGATCACATACACTATTTACTTTCTCGTTATTATTTACTATTGCAAAAACTATCTATCACTACTATCATTGCTTTTAACCCTTTGTGAACTACAAGGCCGGAGAGATTGACAACCTCTCTGTACTCGTTGGGAGCAAAGTTATTTGTATCTGTGTGCAGGTCCACGTTGGTTGCTACTAATCTGGCGCCGTAGCAATTGACACCTACCTGTTGAACCTAGGAGTCTCTGGGGAATCGATCCTTGGCATCTTTGCTAGGGGAAAACACTTCTACTTGCTGCATCTTACACCTTCCACTTGGGGTAACGAACGAGGGGTTCGAGGCCCATCAAGGAGTATTTTCTGGCGCCGTTTCCGGGGACTCCACTCTTCAGGATAGGGGAGTTGCATGCTATCTTTTACCTTTCCTTTTTAGTCTTGTTAGTTTACCTTTCATTTTTTTTTGCTTTAGTTCCTTTTATCGAAAATCACAAAAATAGTTATCTTGCTTGCTTGCTACTATGGGTTCCACCGAGAACACCAAGTTGTGTGACTTCACTAGTCACAACAACGATGACTTTATCAGCACACCTATCACTACACCTGCCACTTCAGCACCTTCATATGAAATTAAACCTGCTTTACTGAACTTAGTTATGAAAGAACAATTCTCCGGTGCTAGAGATGATGCTGCTTTACACTTGAACAACTTTGTTGAACTTTGTGATATGCAAAAGTACCAAGAAATAGATGGTAATATTGTTAAGCTTAAGCTTTTTCCTTTCTCTTTGAGAGGAGGAGCTAAAATTTGGTTTCAGTCTTTGCCTAGAAATAGCATAGATTCATGGGACAAGTGCAAAGATGCTTTTATCGGAAAATACTATCCACCTGCTAAAATTATCCAACTTAGAAGTAACATCATGAATTTTAAACAATTGGATAATGAACACGTTGCCCAAGCTTGGGAACGTATGAAGTCTCTTATCAAAAACTGCCCTACTCACGGTTTGACTACTTGGATGGTTATCCAAACTTTTTATGCAGGCTTGAACTTTACCTCGCGGAACTTGTTAGATTCGGCCGCGGGAGGAACTTTTATGTCAACTACACTTGGTGCTGCCATAAAGCTTCTCGATGAGATGATGACCAACTATTCCCAATGGCACACCGAACGCGCTCCAACAGGTAGGAAGGTAAACTCTGTCGAGGAGATTTCCTCCCTTAATGAAAAAGTTGACTTGATCATGTCTCTACTTTCGAAGCAATCTACTGTTGATCCTCGTGATGTTCCTTTAAATTCTTTGATTGCTCAAGAACAAGTAGATGTTAACTTTATCTCTAGAAATAATTTCAACAACAATGCTTATAGGAGTAACTTTGGTAACAATTCTAGACCGTTCCCCTCTAACACTTATGGGAACAACAATGCTTATCCTAGTACCAAGAACTCCAATACTGAACTAGAGACTATGCATAGAGATTTCATCACTACCCAAAAAGCCTTTAATAAGAATGTAGAAGAGAAACTACATAAACTAGATGATCTTTCTTTTAAGGTAGACCACTTAGCCAATGAGTTAAAATTGCTAAAAATTGAAACTTCTCCTCTTAAGGAGAGGGAAGTCATCCCTATTAATGCTACTCAAGTACAAATTAATGAAAACATTAGGATGATGGCTAAGCTTAAAGAAAGATGGGCTAGAGAAAGGGAGGAAGAGGAAAGAATTAAGAGCCTTCCTACCCACCACACTGTTGCTACTATCCAAGTTATTGAGGATGTTCACACTCTTAGCACCCAATGTACTCCTGGTCCCGTTGGACCTATTAATGGTGATGCTATGACTATAGAAGCTACCAAACAGGTGAACCTTAAGGACACCACTACCACTTTACTTGATGCTCGTGACCTTGATTTTGATAATTGCACTCTTACAGAAGTTATTGATTTCCTTCACAAGATGTCTAGAGATCCCCGCACTAGCATGCTTAACCTTGCCTTCACAGAGCATATCACTAATGCTCTCATCAAAGCTAGGGAGGAGAAACTTAGAGTAGAAGCCTCCATACCTAGAAAGCTAGAAGATGGTTGGGATCCTATGATAAAAATTTATTTGAATGACTTCTCATGTTATGCATTATGTGATGTTGGTGCTAGTACCTCTGTTATGCCCAAAAGGATATATGATATGCTTAAATTGAAACCTTATGATTCTTGTTCTTTTGGTGTTCGTCTCGTTGATTCTTCCATAAAGAAACCTTTGTGGAGGATCGACGATGTTCTTATTGTTGTCAATGATAATTATGTGCCCGTTGATTTCACTATCATGGATATTGAATGTGATCCTTCATGTCCAATTATTTTGGGACGTCCCTTTTTGCGCACCGTTGGTGCTGTCATCGACATGAAAGAGGGTAATATAAAATTTCAGTTTCCTCTCAAGAAAGGGATGGAACACTTCCCTCGTAAGAAGGTCAAGTTACCTTTTGAGTCCGTTGTACCGGCTAGCTATTCTTTTACTCTTGATAAAACTTGATCTATGCATTATGCCTAGCTTAAAGGCATAAAAGAAAGCGCTTTTGGGAGGCAGCCCACATGAATAAATTTTTTGCTTTTGTTGTGTCTTGATGTTGTTTGCTGCTGTAGCATCATCATTGTATCTTTGCTTTTCATATTTGTGCCAAGTATAGCCTCTCATTGCTAGAAAGTTCAAAAGTTGTGAGGTGCTGTCCAGGAAACAGATTCTGTCCTTGGATAGAAAAATTTGTATAAAATCACCAGATCATCTTTTCAGTCTGAATTTTTTTCGACAGCGTTCTCTATATAATTGTCTTTCGTGCGTCAGTTCTGAGTTTTTTGATTTGAGTTGCAGAAGTATCCCGAACAGGTCAATTACTGCCTGCTGTTCTGTTTTTCACAGATTCTGTCCTGTTTTGCCTTACCTTCACTTTGCAAATTAAGAACTTGCTTTTTCTTTGCAAAAACCTTTTGGAAATCTTGAGAAACAGTAGAACTTCAAGAATATCCTTATTTCCAGCAAGGTATAATTATTTTATTAAGGGTACTAACCTCGCTAATCAGATTATGATGAGTTATGTATGAAGGGAGTTTTCAAGTGTGCGAGGGAAGATGATAAAAAGATTCAGGAGTGTCAAGCGCTCAAGCTTGGGGATGCCCCCGTGCACCCCCAAGAAATATTCAAGGAGACTCAAGCGTATAAGCTTGGGGATGCCCCCGTGCATCCCCTTCTCCATCAACATTATCAGTTCGTCTTTCGTTTCGCTATATTTTTATCACTTCATGTGTTATGTGCTATGCTTGGAGTGTCTTGCTTTTAGTTTTCTTTTTAGTTTTTCATAATGAGTCGGAACCCAGCATTCCTTTATGTGGGAGAGAAACACGCTCCACTTCTACCTAGAACATTACATAGAATTTTCATGTC
The DNA here is from genome assembly GCA_902687465.1 of Secale cereale. Classification (NCBI taxonomy): domain Eukaryota; kingdom Viridiplantae; phylum Streptophyta; class Magnoliopsida; order Poales; family Poaceae; genus Secale; species Secale cereale. Next base: position 535,803,773 of record LR738709.1, on the reverse strand, counting down.
TATCTATGTTGTGTGTGTTCTTTGTCTTTTAATAGCTACTATCATACTCTGCTCTTAGTATACATGCTTATCTTTTCAAGAGCTTTTATTTAGTTGGTTGCTTGAACTCTCTTTAATCACCATGCTCACCTTATTAAGAGAGTTTGCTTCCGTTGCATTGGTTAATGTGTCTATGATAAAGATGCTACTTGCATGATGGTGCTTAGTAGTTCAGGTTTTCTTATGGTTAATCTCAGATAGCTGGGGGGGTTCCCAATGTGTTATTGGAGTACCAACTTGGTTTGTTTGCCTATGATATGGTATGGTCTAGTAATATCTTCCTTCGAGAATTTATTTTGATTGACTTGGCGTATGCTCACGCATATTTAAGACTGTAAAGAAAGTCTGTCAAGCCTTGATGATCTTTTATTTCTAGGTAGCGATATAACTACCATGCCTGATTCAATATTGCTTTGTCGCTCTGCATGATTATGACCGTCATTGCTCTCTTAGTTGGTCGCTCCCAGTCTTTTGCTAACCTCCACCTGCACTAAGCAAATTAACCATGCAATACATAGCTCATGGGAAAGTAGCCTTAAAACTATTGTGGTAAAGAATATGTTGCCTATGTATCTTATTTCTTATGAGTTGCTTGCTGAGCGGTAACCATGTTTCTGGGGACGCCATCAACTGTCACACTCTTGTTGAATATCATGTGAGTTGCTATGCATGTTCGTCTTGTCTGAAGTAAGGGTGATTTACCGTGGGTTGAATTAATATGCATATTGTTAGAGAAGAACATTGGGCCGCCAACCAAAGCCATGCATCATGGTGGAAGTTTTAGCTTGGACCTTAATCCTCAATCTCTTATGAGAATATGCTTATGCATTGAAGAGGAGTCCATCATCTATTTTCTATGTTGTCTCGGTATGGATGTCCTCAAGTTGAGATCTATCAAAAACGAGAAATCAAATGCGATTTATCTCCTTGGACCTTTGTACAGGTGGCATAGAGGTACCCCTTTGTGACACTTGGTTAAAACATATGCAATGCAATGATAACCCATGGGGATCCGAGCTAATTAGGACAAGGAGCGAGCACTATTGGTATAAGATGCATGAGGCTTGCAACTTATAGTATGTTTTATGCATGACACATATGAAGTACTACTACCGTTGACACAATTGCTTCCATGTTTTCAAAATAAAAAGCTCTAACACTTAACCATTTCTTTTACCTCTATGATTGAAGCACCAACTACTGAGAGCATGATTGTCATTCTGAGTGTAATGTGCATTGTCCCAAAGTAGCATTGTCTTTTGCATGATTGTGATATTGTTTATTCTGAAATGATTGTATCTAGTCATCACTTAAACCTTGAAGGTGCCCTTGCATTTATGTTTTGCATCACTAAAGGGGGCAAGCTAGATATCACTTGATCATATTTGCACATCATGTTCATTGCAAATCTTTTTGATGTTTCAGTTTCATGTTGTAAAACTTTCAGTCATTTGTGATTTTCTTTTGAGACAACTTAATTACTATAGAATCATTGTCTCAGTAAGCTTTTGTCATATGACTATGAGAAAGTCCTATATGGTTAATAGCATGTCACCACAGAAATTATTCTTGTTATCATTTACCTACTCGAGGACGAGCAGGAATTAAGCTTGGGGATGTTGATACGTCCAAAACGTATCTATAATTTCTGCTTGCTCCATGCCACTTTTGGGTGATATTGCTATGATATTCATACACTTCCATACACTTTTGATCATATTTGGACTAACTTACTAATCCAGTGCACCCCAGTGCCAGTTTCTGTTTTCGGCTGTTTTTGTATTTCAGGTTTTCACGTTTCGAGAACTGCCCAAAAAAATCCAGAAAAATTATATAAAAAATCAGCGAACCGAAAACAACACTGCGTCCGAAGGGCAACCTGGGGGGCACAGGGGCTCCAGGCGCCCTGTGGGCGCCCCCCCCCCCCCGGGCCGCGCCGAGGGGGGCGCCTCGGCCCCCCGAGGCTCCCCCGATGCCCTACTTTGGCATATATTTAAAGGACTCTCCGAAACCCTCAGAACAGGACTTCTTTTCGCGATCCCATCTCTGTTCTGCCGCCGCCGCCGCTTCCAAGATCGGGAGCACCAGGAGAACTCTTCCCGGCACCCTGCCGGAGGGGAGGATCATCACCGGGAGCTTCTCCACCACCATGGACGCCTCCCGGATGACTCGTGAGTAGTCTCCCTTGGACCATGAGTCCATGACCAGTAGCTATGTGATGTTCTCCTCCCGTTCTTGTGCTTCACTAATTAGTACTCGTGAGCTGCCCTACATGATCGAGGCACCTATGTAATCCTTATGCTGTTGCTATGTTGAGTTTGCTGGGATCCGATGGATTATGAGATTATGTTCAGATTGATCTTGAGTAATATATTTGATTCACCTCTTTTATATTTTAGTTCATAAGTAATTCTTGCATGTTCTCCATTGTTATTTATTGCTTTGGCCGAGTAATAGGTAGTGACTCCAAGAGGGAACGTTATGCTCGATTGTGGGTTCATGCCCCTCGATGACTAGCTTGAGTGACAGAAACATGAGTCTAGGGGATGTGATGTTGCCACAAGGGGGAAAACAATGGTGCTTGTGCCCGCGGGTGCAAGGATTGTTTACTTTACGCAAAGTTCTTTTAATGCAGTTGTCTGTTGCATTGAGTTTACACTATGGGTGGGACTCGCAACTTAATACCAGCGAGATGTTCTGGATAGATATCTCAAGGTGGATGATTAGTAGTAGATATTGATGGATTTCGGTCTACTTACTTTGGCGTATCACCCATGCTTTGAACCTCAACCTTTCTTGCAATGTAGTCAGCATTGGTTTGCGTTCGTGGTCCTGTCAATTGCCCAGCTGTAATTTGTTTACCTCACATAGCTGTTTTATCGTCTTTTGGGAGAGAGACATCACTAGTGAACATCATGAGACTCCGGTCCATATTACCATCATTGATCACATACACTATTTACTTGTAATGCCCCGGATGTAATACTTTCCCTTTTGGGTATATATATATATATCCGGCTTCATCTATTTCCATTTCGGGTTCTTTATCTTTCGGGCTTTCGTCATTTTGTTGTGTGAGTGTGTGGCATTCATTCATATCATGTAGACATGTGCATTGCATTGCATTTGTGTTGTGGGTTGCATCCGGTTCGTCGTGTTTCTTCCCGTTGTCCGTTTCGCGTTCCGGAGCTCCCTCACGTGTCCGTGACGTCCCGTAGGCCTACTTTGTTGTTCGGGCGTTTTTCGTTACCGGTGTGCCGCGAGGTTGTTGTGTGTGTTGTTGTTTTGTTGCGTGCAACCCGCCTCTCAAATCTCGTCTCGTTTGGACTCCGTTGACTTTTCCATCCGTTGTCCGAGTGGGTCCGATGTGCCTTTACTTCGTGTCCCGGAAACACCCCTACTGCAGTCTCTTTTCTCCGTCTAGGCCTTTTAAAACTATCCCCGCGATCGGATCCGTCGGATCGCGATCGGAGGGCTCCTAGCGCCCCTAAATCCCCTCCTAACCCTAAAAACTGCTACTTATAGACCCCCCTAGTCTAAATTTGGCATCCCCTTCTTCTTCCTCCCCTCTCCCCTCTTTTTTTTCCTTCTTCCTCAGATCCAAGAAATCATCTCGGATCCCGAGGGGATCCTTCGATCGAGCCGCCGGCCGAACCCTTCGTCTGGATCGCCAAGTCAACGACCTCCTCGATCGATCCCACGCCAGGCTTCGACCGGCCAGATCCGTCGGTCGCCGCAGTCGTCCCGTTCACCGCGATCGGCCCATCGGTCGCCCCTGTGGACCACATCCCCGCGAGGCGCGCCGCTCGCCTGGGCCGGGGCGCAGCGGCCCAGCATCGCCTTCGCCAGCGCCCCCTCCGCGGGCCCTTCGCCACGGGCCAGCCAGCGCCACCGGGCGCTCCGCACCGCAGGTCGCCTAGCGGGCCGCCGCCTCCACCCCTCCCGCGGGCCTGCTCCGCCTCCCGCGCCGCGCGCACCACCTGGGCCTCCCGCCGCCGAAGCCCAGCCGCCGGATCGGGCCAGATCCACGCGCACCGGGCCGTCTCTGCTACTGTTCATCAGATCTGGATCCGTTGAGGTTGTTTTTCCCCTCTAAGTCCCCAGATCTGTCAATCTGTGATGCTAACTTTGAACTGCTCTAACTTTGTGCCTGTTGCTCCGTTTTGCGCGTGTAGCATGTCCAGATGTTCGTGGAGATGTCCTCTACGTTTTACCTGTTGTTGTCATGCATGTTAGATGTCATCTTGACACTTGTTTTGCTGTTGCAAGAGTGCATCATGATATAAACTGCTGCTATGTGTTATTTTCATGCCACCTTTGACATGTGATATCTTTTAGCTCGTTTGTCCAAACGATGTAAATGACATGTCCACGTGTTCGTCTTGCCACGAACTACGTGATGCTTGTGATAGGTTGCATGGTAGATTTTTATTGCCTTGTTATCATCATCGCAAAGTGCCATGTTCATATGTTGTGTTTTCACTTGTTATGAAATGCCTTCTTGATGAGCTTGTTGTAATCGTTGTGTTCACCTCTATGAAGCATGCTTGTGTGTTTCGGGATCACCTTCATGTGCATTTTGAGGAGGTGCTTACCCTTTGCCATGTTTAGTTTCGAGGTGACTTAAACATGCTCTTTTGTATGCTATGATGATATTGCTGTTTTGGGACTTAGTGAATTTTTCACTAAGTCTGAAATCTGTAACGTTCCGATGCCATGTTCGTGTGATGTTGTAGGAAAAAGCATGATAGTTTTGGGGTGGATTTTGATTATTCCTTGTAGTATATATTGTTGTCTTTCCATTCATGTCCTCACATGTCCATTTGAGTGGCTGTAGCATGTTGATCTTTTGCTCTAAAGTTTCAATAAAATTCTGCTGCCAGAATTTTATTGCAAAGTTCAATATGTCCAAGATCATTGCTATTGATCCGTGACTCCGTTGGGGGTGCACTTTGGACCTAGTTGCTGTACTATATATCTAGTTTGTGTTCATGTCCTTTGCCATGCTTTTTGGGTGTTGTAGCTTAATTATTTTGAGCTCCAAAGATGCTATGTTGCTGTAATTTTTCAGCTTTCGCTCAAATCTTGTTTCGGGCATAACTTTTAGCCCGTAACTCCGATTTCAGCGAATCTTATATCAAACTTGGTTGTTTTTCTGTGTAGATTAATAATATCAGATTGTTATCTTGTTTTGAGGTGTTTTGCTTGAGTGATGTTTTACGTGCTCCGTGTGCATCCTTAGTGCATCCATCATGCATACATGTTTCTCGAGTGCGCATTGCATCTTGTTGATTGGTGCTTGGTGTGATTGTTTTGTTTAGAGCCGGAATCTGAGACCGGGTACGAAGTTGAGCACGAGGTTTCCAACGAGGTTGAGCACGAGGACCCTTCTTACGATCCGAACGACTTCTCTTCAGGCAAGATGACCGAACCCCGATAACATTACTATCTTTGCCTAATGCTAGTAGTCTCGATCTATAGTTTTGCCTCGATGCCCTTGTTCTTCTTGTCAGCCTCCTACTTGTAACCAATTGCCATGTTTAACCACCCTACCTATGCAAACCGTTGCTTGGCTAAGTACGCTTCGCTCAGCCCTTCTTATAGCGTTGCTAGTTGCAGGTGAAGTGAAGATGCTAGCTTCATGTTGAAGTTTGGTTGGGTTATATCACACTATATAAATGCTTTAAATGAAATCATCTATATATTGGCAAGGGTGGAAGGCTAAGCCTTTTGCTTGGTGTTTTGTTCCACTCATGCCGTTAGGATCCGTATAAGCCGGTATTATGTTCCTTGATTATGCGTTCCTAACACGGTTGGGGTGTATGGGACCCCCTCGATAAACCGCTAAGTGCTAAGTCTTTTCCAGCAAGTCCCAACCTTGGTACTATTTGCATAAACAACTAAAAACTTTCTGAGGGAGTAATTAACCCGAGGCTTAATTAATTCAACCCCCTGGGCCAGTGCTCGACTTGAGTGTTGGTCCAAACCAGAGTCACTTGCGGATACTACCCAGTTCGCTGGGGTCTTCGGTATCTGTACGTAGCGCTCATCCAGACGTGTCCTGAGACCTAGATACGCGCGGCTACTATCAGGGTGTCGACACGCCGGGAGGATTTGCTGGATTAGCCTTACCTTAGCTCGGTATATCTTGAGCACGGGATTCCGAGGATACTTGGGTCTTCCCACTTTGGAGTTGCGACTCCGCGGATCGTGGGCTTGTAATGGGTCAAGTTGGAACACCCCTGCAGGGTTTGAACTTTCGAAAGCCGTGCCCGCAGTTATGTGGCAGATGGGAGCTTGTTAATTCCGGTTGTAGATAACTTGACACAATGATACTAATACACTACCAGCGTGTGTTCCGTGACTGTCAATTTCCGAATAGGGATTCGGGAGTTGAACACGGAGGGGTTATGTTTGAGAGCTTGTAGCTAGGATCACTTCGTGATCACTTCTCGCCGATGCCTTCTCTTCTCGCTCTCACTTGCGTAAGCTAGATGCTAGTTGCCGCTGCAGACTTGTTCTTTTCTTCAGCCTTTCCCTCACCTAAAGGTTTAAATAGTTCTGTTACCCGGGAACGAGATTGCTGAGTCCTCTGTGGCTCACAGTTACTTCACACACCAGATGCAGGTCCAGCTGTGAGCTATCCAGGTGATGGCACCGAGCTGGATTGGGAGTACGACGAAGAGCGTAGTCGTTACTACGTGCGCTACCCGGACGATCAGTAGTGGAGTCTCTTACTAGGATTCGATCTGCCTGTGGTTTATTTATCTGAGTTTGGTACTTTGACATTTGGCTTTTGCCCTTAGAGGGTTGTAGTGTTCTTAATGTATGATGTTTGAGACTTGTACTGTAATTCTGTGACGTGGCGATTGTAAGCCAACTATTTTTCAGTTTACTATCCCCTCTTTTACATGAGTTGTGCAAAGATTACCAAACTTGAGATCATTCTAGGATGGACTTATGCCTTTAAGTCGTGCCTCGACACGTAGGAGGTATAACTCCATCCTGGGCATTACAAGTTGGTATTCAGAGCCTTCTCCGACCTAGGAGCCCCCACTGTTTGATCGAACCGTTGACGGTTGAGTCTAGGCACACACTGAAAACTTTTTGAGTCCTATATTATATCGGAGAGTAGGATTTCTTTGCTTTTCATCCCCTTTCTCTCTGGTGAGGACTCCTGACGTCTACTCTTGTCTCTCCTATCTTCAAAATTAGCACAAATTTTTTTTTAGGAATCCCGCGAGTATTCTGGGATTGTTTCGATGTTCTTGTGACAAGGATATTGTTCTCGATGCCTCCTGTTACCGAGGAGTTGAGCTTCGGGGTATCATTGTAACAAGCATATCGCGACAGTACTAAATACTTAAGACGGCCGACATCGAAAATCTCCCCTATACGGCCAGTGGCACGATAACCCCGACATCACCCAGTACTGGGGAGGTAGTTCGGGAGTATTGCCATAGCTTGTTATAGTGGATGCTTTTCGAAGGTCCGAGGTACACAGTTTCCGAGAAAGACTGGTTATGTGTTGAAGGATGGATACACCTGGATGTAGGTTAGAGTTGATTGCGCGGTGCTTCCCGTGTATCCCCAACACCTGATTGCATAACTGGAATCTTTCGGAAAACTATAGGTGGGTTTTATCCAGTAGATCGTAGGCATTCTTCCAACGAATGCAGGTTAGCGAGTTCGGGGTTCGACATTGAGTGAAGGGGTTATATGACCGATGTTACTATCAGGAGTTGCATCTTAAAGGGTCCTTGGCTATGCTGATCCGGGGATTGCAAAACCTTTTCGTAACGCGTTCATATGCTTTCAGCACAAAGATGTTAGAACGAAACTCCTCTCTTGTGTTTGTTCCTTTCCGTACCTTGTTGTTTTCTTATTTTATCCTATTGATCCCTATGTGGCTTCTCGTGAAGACTGATGTTATCAATTAACTAAGAAATTCATTCGTTCCTCTTGTTCGGATGATTTCATTCGTTCTTATTGTTCGAATGATTATTGTGAAGACTTGTTGCAATTCATTCCATTGATTCAGCTTATTCCTTTTGTCAATCAATTGCTGATTCGTGGTCATCTCTTACAGGATGGCTCCGAAAAGGGTTCCGAATGCTAACCCAGAGGGTGAAGAGGTTCCAGAGCGTCCTCCTTCTCCTCCTCCTCCGCCTGAGGCTTGGAGAGCAATTATGCAGACTACTGCTCAGAACACTCAGTTGATGATGCAGATGATGCAGATGATGCAAGCTAATCAAGCTAATCAAGCTAATCAAGCTAATCAGGGTGTTCCAATGAACCAAGGCAACTTCTTCCAGCAGCACCATGCTACTCTCAACCAGTTCTTGGCCAACAATCCTAAAGCTTTCAGTTACTGTGTCGACCCTCTTGATGCTGAAGATTGGCTAACCGATATCAAGAAGCATTTTGAGTGCAGTAACGTGAAAGAAGATGACTATGTGAAGTTTGCAGCCTTCCAACTGAAAGATCAAGCAGCTGACTGGTGGCAGCAGTACAAAGACTCAAGGCCGGGTCAAGTGATCTCTTGGGAGAATTTCTGCAAGGATTTCCGCTCGCATCACATTCCTACAAGTGTTATCGAGGGTATGCGTGAGCAATTCCGCAACCTCAAGCAGGGCTCCATGTCAGTCTATCAGTATAATGTCAAGTTCCAAAACCTCGCTCGCTATGCAAAGCAAGACATTCCTGATGCAAAGAGCAAAATCTATCAGTTCCGTGGAGGTCTCAAAGATGAACTTCAGCTTGCTCTCACTTTGTTCGAGCCAGACGAATTCGATAAGTTCTATAACATGGCTTTGAAACAAGAAGCAGCTCAGCTTAAGATGGAGGCTTCTAAGAAGAGAATTCGAGATGCTGTTCACTCTTCCTCATCGTCTCAGTTGGCTGCGAAACAACAGAAATTCTGGCTTCCTCCTCCTCCAGTGATTCGAGCTCCTTACAACAACTCCAGCAACTTCAACAACTCCAACAACAAGAACTCTAGTGGTCGTGGTTTCTCCCACCCACCCAACCCAAGCAACCAGTCGAAGAAGCAGTTTCAGTCTCAAGGCTCCAAGTCCAGTGGCTCTCATTTCCGTCCTCTCTCTGAAGTGGTGTGCAACAAGTGTGGCCAGAAGGGTCATTATGCCAACAGATGTCCGAATCCGAAGCGTCTTCCACCTCCTCCACCTGTGAGTTCAGCGATTGTCAGGCATGATCCAAAGGCAGCAAGGGTCAATCTGATGAGTGCAGCTGAAGCAGAGAACTCTTCTGATGTCATTTTGGGTAACCTCTCAGTGAACTCTTTTCCAGCTAAAGTATTGTTTGATTCGGGTGCATCTTTGTCCTTCATTTCAAGACCTTTTGTTGCTAAGCATGAATTGGTTCCGGAGAGGATTCCTAGACCTTTGAAGATTATTTCTCCGGGTTTACAAATGACTTCCAACACAGTTGTTCCGGATATTTCTATTCGCATGGGTGATTATCGATTTTTGGCTTCTCCGGTGGTTCTTGGTCATTCTGACATCGACCTCATTCTCGGAATGGATTGGCTTTCTCAGCACGATGCTCACATTGATTGTGCTCAAAAGGAAGTCAAGTTGACTCATTCTGATGATGATGTGATTATCTTCGCCTCCAGGGATAATACTATTCGGCTTTTCTCTCTTAATGATAAGGGTGAAATTAATGCCATAGAGCAAATTCTAGTGGTGAATGAATATCAAGACGTCTTTCCAAAAGATCTTCCAGGCATGCCTCCACACCGTCAGGTGGAGTTTGTCGTTGAACTCGAGCCGGGCACTGAGCCTGCTTGCCGGCGTCCTTACAAGCTCTCTCCGGATGAATTGAAGGAATTGAAGAAGCAGCTTGATAAGCAGGAGAGTATGGGTCTCATCAGACCGAGTACATCTCCGTGGGGCTGTGGCGTCTTGTTTGTCAAGAAGAAAGATGGCACGGAGCATCTCTGTGTTGACTACCGGCCATTGAACAAGAAGACGATTAAGAACAAGTATCCGCTCCCCAACATCAACGAACTCTTTGAGCAGCTCAAAGGAGCTAAAGTGTTCTCTAAGCTTGACCTCCGAATGGGCTATCATCAAATTCGCATTCGCGAGGAAGACATTCCCAAGACGGCCTTCAGAACGAGCTACGGTTCATACGAGTATACCGTCATGTCCTTCGGTCTCGCCAATGCTCCTCCTACCTTTTCAAGGATGATGCATTACATCTTCAACCCCTATACTGGCGAATTCGTGCTTGTGTATCTGGATGATATTCTGGTGTTTTCCAAGAATGAAGAAGATCACGAAAAGCACTTGCGCCTGGTTCTTGATCGACTCAGAGAGCATAAATTCTATGCCAAGTTCTCAAAGTGCGAGTTTTGGCTCGATAAGGTTTTGTACCTGGGCCACATCATCTCAGCTGACGGTATTGCGGTAAATCCCGAGAAAGTTGAAGCAATTGTCAACTGGGAAGCTCCTCAGAACGTCAAGCAGCTCCGCAGTTTTCTGGGTCTTGCCAGCTATTGCAGAAGGTTTGTGGAGAACTTCTCCAAGATTGCCAAGCCTCTTTCCAACCTGCTTCAGAAGAATGTCAAATACTTTTGGTCTCCCGAATGTGAAGTGGCATTCAAAACCCTCAAAGAGAAGCTTGTTTCTGCTCCAGTTCTGACTCCTCCGGATGAAACCAAGCCCAATGAAGTGTTCTGTGACGCTTCTCTTCAAGGCCTTGGTGGTGTGCTTATGCAAGATAAGAAAATTGTGGCATATACTTCTCGGCAGCTCAAGCCCAGTGAGAAGAACTATCCCACACATGATCTCGAGCTAGCAGCTGTGGTACATGCTCTGATTACGTGGAGACATCTGTTGTTGGGCAGAAAGGTCGACATCTTCACTGATCACAAGAGCTTGAAGTACATCTTCACACAGCCGCATATGAACCTCCGCCAGACTCGTTGGGTCGAGATGATCCAAGAGTACAACCCCAGCATCGAATACACTCCAGGCAAGGCGAATGTGATTGCAGATGCTTTGAGCAGAAAGGCATATTGCAACAGCCTTCTTATCAAGCCTCACCAGCCTGAGCTTTGTGAAGCTTTCAGGAAGCTCAACCTTCAGGTTGTTCCGCAGGGTTTTCTTGCTAATCTCCAAATTGCTCCTACCTTGGAAGATCAAGTCCGTGAGGCCCAGCTCAGTGATACCATGGTGAAGAAGGTGAAACATGGGATTGCAAAGGGCACTCCAAAATACAAGTGCTTCCGTGTTGATGAGAGAGATACCTTGTTCTTCGAGGACAGACTCGTTGTTCCCAAAGGTGATCTCAGGAAGCTCATAATGGAAGAAGCTCATGATTCTCTCCTTTCCATTCATCCTGGCAGTTCCAAGATGTATCAAGATCTCAAGCAATCTTACTGGTGGACACGCATGAAAAGGGAAATTGCCCAATTCGTGAATGAATGTGATGTATGCAGAAGAGTGAAAGCAGAACATCAACGTCCAGCCGGTCTTCTCCAACCTCTTCCTATCCCCGAGTGGAAGTTCGACCACATTGAAATGGACTTCGTCACTGGCTTTCCTAAATCCAAGCGAGGAAATGATGCTATCTTTGTGGTGATTGACAAGCTTACCAAAGTCGCTCACTTTCTTCCAGTCAAAGAATCAATCAATGCAGCTCAACTTGCAGAGTTGTACACTTCCAGAATTGTGTCCCTACATGGCATTCCTCAAGTGATATCCTCAGACCGTGGCAGCTTGTTCACATCAAGGTTCTGGGACTCCTTTCAGTCCGCCATGGGCACGAAGATCAGGTTCAGCACTGCTTTTCACCCTCAGACTAGTGGTCAAGTCGAGCGTGTGAATCAGATCCTAGAAGATATGCTCAGAGCCTGTGTCATCTCCTTCGGCATGAAATGGGAAGACTGCCTTCCATTTGCCGAGTTCTCTTACAACAACAGCTTTCAAGCAAGTGCAGGCAAAGCACCGTTTGAAATTCTCTATGGCAGAAAGTGCCGTACCCCTCTCAACTGGTCTGAAACAGGCGAACGCCAACTTCTTGGCAATGACTTGATCTCAGAAGCCGAAGAAATGTGCAAAGTCATATGTGAGAATCTCAAGGCCGCTCAGTCGCGTCAGAAGAGATACTATGACGGAAAGCATCGTGATTTGGCTTTCGACATCGGTGATCATGTCTATCTCCGAGTGTCTCCGATGAAAGGAACCCAAAGATTCGGTATCAAAGGAAAACTTGCTCCTAGATACGTCGGGCCTTTCAAGATTCTTGGCAAAAGAGGCGATCTAGCCTATCAGCTCGAGCTCCCTTCCAACTTTGCAAATGTTCATGATGTCTTCCATGTGTCTCAACTTCGCAAATGCTTCAAGGCACCTGAGCGCATGATTCCGTTTGAGGAGATTGATCTTCAACAAGACCTTTCCTACCGAGAGCATCCAGTTGCCATTCTCGAAGAGACCGAACGCAAGACTCGCAACAAGTCCATCAAGTTTCTGAAAGTCAAGTGGTCACATCACACAGACCGAGAAGCTACCTGGGAACGAGAAGATCATCTTCGTTCCGAGTACCCTTCCTTTTTCCAGTCCTAGATCTCGGGACGAGATCTTTTTGTAGTAGAGGAGAGTTTGTAATGCCCCGGATGTAATACTTTCCCTTTTGGGTATATATATATATATATATATATCCGGCTTCATCTATTTCCATTTCGGGTTCTTTGTCTTTCGGGCTTTCGTCATTTTGTTGTGTGAGTGTGTGGCATTCATTCATATCATGTAGACATGTGCATTGCATTGCATTTGTGTTGTGGGTTGCATCCAGTTCGTCGTGTTTCTTCCCGTTGTCCGTTTCGCGTTCCGGAGCTCCCTCACGTGTCCGTGACGTCCCGTAGGCCTACTTTGTTGTTCGGGCGTTTTTCGTTACCGGTGTGCCGCGAGGTTGTTGTGTGTGTTGTTGTTTTGTTGCGTGCAACCCGCCTCTCAAATCTCGTCTCGTTTGGACTCCGTTGACTTTTCCATCCGTTGTCCGTGTGGGTCCGATGTGCCTTTACTTCGTGTCTCGGAAACACCCCTACTGCAGTCTCTTTTCTCCGTCTAGGCCTTTTAAAACTATCCCCGCGATCGGATCCGTCGGATCGCGATCGGAGGGCTCCTAGCGCCCCTAAATCCCCTCCTAACCCTAAAAACTGCTACTTATAGACCCCCCTAGTCTAAATTTGGCATCCCCTTCTTCTTCCTCCCCTCTCCCCTCTTTTTTTTTCCTTCTTCCTCAGATCCAAGAAATCATCTCGGATCCCGAGGGGATCCTTCGATCGAGCCGCCGGCCGAACCCTTCGTCTGGATCGCCAAGTCAACGACCTCCTCGATCGATCCCACGCCAGGCTTCGACCGGCCAGATCCGTCGGTCGCCGCAGTCGTCCCGTTCACCGCGATCGGCCCATCGGTCGCCCCTGTGGACCACATCCCCGCGAGGCGCGCCGCTCGCCTGGGCCGGGGCGCAGCGGCCCAGCATCGCCTTCGCCAGCGCCCCCTCCGCGGGCCCTTCGCCACGGGCCAGCCAGCGCCACCGGGCGCTCCGCACCGCAGGTCGCCTAGCGGGCCACCGCCTCCACCCCTCTCGCGGGCCTGCTCCGCCTCCCGCGCCGCGCGCACCACCTGGGCCTCCCGCCGCCGAAGCCCAGCCACCGGATCGGGCCAGATCCGCGCGCACCGGGCCGTCTCCGCTACTGTTCATCAGATCTGGATCCGTTGAGGTTGTTTTTCCCCTCTAAGTCCCCAGATCTGTCAATCTGTGATGCTAACTTTGAACTGCTCTAACTTTGTGCCTGTTGCTCCGTTTTGCGCGTGTAGCATGTCCAGATGTTCGTGGAGATGTCCTCTACGTTTTACCTGTTGTTGTCATGCATGTTAGATGTCATCTTGACACTTGTTTTGCTGTTGCAAGAGTGCATCATGATATAAACTGCTGCTATGTGTTATTTTCATGCCACCTTTGACATGTGATATCTTTTAGCTCGTTTGTCCAAACGATGCAAATGACATGTCCACGTGTTCGTCTTGCCACGAACTACGTGATGCTTGTGATAGGTTGCATGGTAGATTTTTATTGCCTTGTTATCATCATCGCAAAGTGCCATGTTCATATGTTGTGTTTTCACTTGTTATGAAATGCCTTCTTGATGAGCTCGTTGTAATCGTTGTGTTCACCTCTATGAAGCATGCTTGTGTGTTTCGGGATCACCTTCATGTGCATTTTGAGGAGGTGCTTACCCTTTGCCATGTTTAGTTTCGAGGTGACTTAAACATGCTCTTTTGTATGCTATGATGATATTGCTGTTTTGGGACTTAGTGAATATTTCACTAAGTCTGAAATCTGTAACGTTCCGATGCCATGTTCGTGTGATGTTGTAGGAAAAAGCATGATAGTTTTGGGGTGGATTTTGATTGTTCCTTGTAGTATATATTGTTGTCTTTCCATTCATGTCCTCACATGTCCATTTGAGTGGCTGTAGCATGTTGATCTTTTGCTCTAAAGTTTCAATAAAATTCTGCTGCCAGAATTTTATTGCAAAGTTCAATATGTCCAAGATCATTGCTATTGATCCGTGACTCCGTTGGGGGTGCACTTTGGACCTAGTTGCTGTACTATATATCTAGTTTGTGTTCATGTCCTTTGCCATGCTTTTTGGGTGCTGTAGCTTAATTATTTTGAGCTCCAAAGATGCTATGTTGCTGTAATTTTTCAGCTTTCGCTCAAATCTTGTTTCGGGCATAACTTTTAGCCCGTAACTCCGATTTCAGCGAATCTTATATCAAACTTGGTTGTTTTTCTGTGTAGATTAATAATATCAGATTGTTATCTTGTTTTGAGGTGTTTTGCTTGAGTGATGTTTTACGTGCTCCGTGTGCATCCTTAGTGCATCCATCATGCATACATGTTTCTCGAGTGCGCATTGCATCTTGTTGATTGGTGCTTGGTGTGATTGTTTTGTTTAGAGCCGGTTGCTGAGACCGGGTACGAAGTTGAGCACGAGGTTTCCAACGAGGTTGAGCACGAGGACCCTTCTTACGATCCGAACGACTTCTCTTCAGGCAAGATGACCGAACCCCGATAACATTACTATCTTTGCCTAATGCTAGTAGTCTCGATCTATAGTTTTGCCTCGATGCCCTTGTTCTTCTTGTCAGCCTCCTACTTGTAACCAATTGCCATGTTTAACCACCCTACCTATGCAAACCGTTGCTTGGCTAAGTACGCTTCGCTCAGCCCTTCTTATAGCGTTGCTAGTTGCAGGTGAAGTGAAGATGCTAGCTTCATGTTGAAGTTTGGTTGGGTTATATCACACTATATAAATGCTTTAAATGAAATCATCTATATATTGGCAAGGGTGGAAGGCTAAGCCTTTTGCTTGGTGTTTTGTTCCACTCATGCCGTTAGGATCCGTATAAGCCGGTATTATGTTCCTTGATTATGTGTTCCTAACACGGTTGGGGTGTATGGGACCCCCTCGATAAACCGCTAAGTGCTAAGTCTTTTCCAGCAAGTCCCAACCTTGGTACTATTTGCATAAACAACTAAAAACTTTCTGAGGGAGTAATTAACCCGAGGCTTAATTAATTCAACCCCCTGGGCCAGTGCTCGACTTGAGTGTTGGTCCAAACCAGAGTCACTTGCGGATACTACCCAGTTCGCTGGGGTCTTCGGTATCTGTACGTAGCGCTCATCCGGACGTGTCCTGAGACCTAGATACGGGCGGCTACTATCAGGGTGTCGACACGCCGGGAGGATTTGCTGGATTAGCCTTACCTTAGCTCGGTATATCTTGAGCACGGGATTCCGAGGATACTCGGGTCTTCCCACTTTGGAGTTGCGACTCCGCGGATCGTGGGCTTGTAATGGGTCAAGTTGGAACACCCCTGCAGGGTTTGAACTTTCGAAAGCCGTGCCCGCGGTTATGTGGCAGATGGGAGCTTGTTAATTCCGGTTGTAGATAACTTGACACAATTATACTAATACACTACCAGCGTGTGTTCCGTGACTGTCAATTTCCGAATAGGGATTCGGGAGTTGAACACGGAGGGGTTATGTTTGAGAGCTTGTAGCTAGGATCACTTCGTGATAACTTCTCGCCGATGCCTTCTCTTCTCGCTCTCACTTGCGTAAGCTAGATGCTAGTTGCCGCTGCAGACTTGTTCTTTTCTTCAGCCTTTCCCTCACCTAAAGGTTTAAATAGTTCTGTTACCCGGGAACGAGATTGCTGAGTCCTCTGTGGCTCACAGTTACTTCACACACCAGATGCAGGTCCAGCTGTGAGCTATCCAGGTGATGGCACCGAGCTGGATTGGGAGTACGACGAAGAGCGTAGTCGTTACTACGTGCGCTACCCGGACGATCAGTAGTGGAGTCTCTTACTAGGATTCGATCTGCCTGTGGTTTATTTATCTGAGTTTGGTACTTTGACATTTGGCTTTTGCCCTTAGAGGGTTGTAGTGTTCTTAATGTATGATGTTTGAGACTTGTACTGTAATTCTGTGACGTGGCGATTGTAAGCCAACTATTTTTCAGTTTACTATCCCCTCTTTTACATGAGTTGTGCAAAGATTACCAAACTTGAGATCATTCTAGGATGGACTTATGCCTTTAAGTCGTGCCTCGACACGTAGGAGGTATAACTCCATCCTGGGCATTACAAGTTGGTATTCAGAGCCTTCTCCGACCTAGGAGCCCCCACTGTTTGATCGAACCGTTGACGGTTGAGTCTAGGCACACACTGAAAACTTTTTGAGTCCTATATTATATCGGAGAGTAGGATTTCTTTGCTTTTCATCCCCTTTCTCTCTGGTGAGGACTCCTGACGTCTACTCTTGTCTCTCCTATCTTCAAAATTTGCACAAATTTTTTTTTAGGAATCCCGCGAGTATTCTGGGATTGTTTCGATGTTCTTGTGACAAGGATATTGTTCTCGATGCCTCCTGTTACCGAGGAGTTGAGCTTCGGGGTATCATTGTAACAAGCATATCGCGACAGTACTAAATACTTAAGACGACCGACATCGAAAATCTCCCCTATACGGCCAGTGGCACGATAACCCCGACATCACCCAGTACTGGGGAGGTAGTTCGGGAGTATTGCCATAGCTTGTTATAGTGGATGCTTTTCGAAGGTCCGAGGTACACAGTTTCCGAGAAAGACTGGTTATGTGTTGAAGGATGGATACACTTGGATGTAGGTTAGAGTTGATTGCGCGGTGCTTCCCGTGTATCCCCAACACCTGATTGCATAACTGGAATCTTTCGGAAAACTATAGGTGGGTTTTATCCAGTAGATCGTAGGCATTCTTCCAACGAATGCAGGTTAGTGAGTTCGGGGTTCGACATTGAGTGAAGGGGTTATATGACCGATGTTACTATCAGGAGTTGCATCTTAAAGGGTCCTTGGCTATGCTGATCCGGGGATTGCAAAACCTTTTCGTAACGCGTTCATATGCTTTCAGCACAAAGATGTTAGAACGAAACTCCTCTCTTGTGTTTGTTCTTTTCCGTACCTTGTTGTTTACTTATTTTATCCTTTTCATCCCTATGTGGCTTCTCGTGAAGACTGATGTTATCAATTAACTGAGAAATTCATTCGTTCCTCTTGTTCGGATGATTTCATTCGTTCTTATTGTTCGAATGATTATTGTGAAGAATTGTTGCAATTCATTCCATTGATTCAGCTTATTCCTTTTGTCAATCAATTGCTGATTCGTGGTCATCTCTTACAGGATGGCTCCGAAAAGGGTTCCGAATGCCAACCCAGAGGGTGAAGAGGTTCCAGAACGTCCTCCTTCCCCTCCTCCTCCGCCTGAGGCTTGGAGAGCAATTATGCAGACTACTGCTCATAACACTCAGTTGATGATGCAGATGATGCAGATGATGCAAGCTAATCAAGCTAATCAAGCTAATCAGGGCGTTCCAATGAACCAAGGCAACTTCTTCCAGCAGCACCATGCTACCCTCAACCAGTTCTTGGCCAACAATCCTAAAGCTTTCAGTTACTGTGTCGACCCTCTTGATGCTGAAGATTGGCTAACCGATATCAAGAAGCATTTTGAGTGCAGTAACGTGAAAGAAGATGACTATGTGAAGTTTGCAGCCTTCCAACTGAAAGATCAAGCAGCTGACTGGTGGCAGCAGTACAAAGACTCAAGGCCGGGTCAAGTGATCTCTTGGGAGAATTTCTGCAAGGATTTCCGCTCGCATCACATTCCTACAAGTGTTATCGAGGGTATGCGTGAGCAATTCCGCAACCTCAAGCAGGGCTCCATGTCAGTCTATCAGTATAATGTCAAGTTCCAAAACCTCGCTCGTTATGCAAAGCAAGACATTCCTGATGCAAAGAGCAAAATCTATCAGTTCCGTGGAGGTCTCAAAGATGAACTTCAGCTTGCTCTCACTTTGTTCGAGCCAGACGAATTCGATAAGTTCTATAACATGGCTTTGAAACAAGAAGCAGCTCAGCTTAAGATGGAGGCTTCTAAGAAGAGAATTCGAGATGCTGTTCACTCTTCCTCATCGTCTCAGTTGGCTGCGAAACAACAGAAATTCTGGCTTCCTCCTCCTCCAGTGATTCGAGCTCCTTACAACAACTCCAGCAACTTCAACAACTCCAACAACAAGAACTCTAGTGGTCGTGGTTTCTCCCACCCACCCAACCCAAGCAACCAGTCGAAGAAGCAGTTTCAGTCTCAAGGCTCCAAGTCCAGTGGCTCTCATTTCCGTCCTCTCTCTGAAGTGGTGTGCAACAAGTGTGGCCAGAAGGGTCATTATGCCAACAGATGTC
Organism: Secale cereale; assembly: GCA_902687465.1. Classification (NCBI taxonomy): domain Eukaryota; kingdom Viridiplantae; phylum Streptophyta; class Magnoliopsida; order Poales; family Poaceae; genus Secale; species Secale cereale. Next base: position 535,784,912 of record LR738709.1, on the reverse strand, counting down.
CGAATCCGAAGCGTCTTCCACCTCCTCCACCTGTGAGTTCAGCGATTGTCAGGCATGATCCAAAGGCAGCAAGGGTCAATCTGATGAGTGCAGCTGAAGCAGAGAACTCTTCTGATGTCATTTTGGGTAACCTCTCAGTGAACTCTTTTCCAGCTAAAGTATTGTTTGATTCGGGTGCATCTTTGTCCTTCATTTCAAGACCTTTTGTTGCTAAGCATGAATTGGTTCCGGAGAGGATTCCTAGACCTTTGAAGATTATTTCTCCGGGTTTACAAATGACTTCCAACACAGTTGTTCCGGATATTTCTATTCGCATGGGTGATTATCGATTTTTGGCTTCTCCGGTGGTTCTTGGTCATTCTGACATCGACCTCATTCTCGGAATGGATTGGCTTTCTCAGCACGATGCTCACATTGATTGTGCTCAAAAGGAAGTCAAGTTGACTCATTCTGATGATGATGTGATTATCTTCGCCTTCAGGGATAATACTATTCGGCTTTTCTCTCTTAATGATAAGGGTGAAATTAATGCCATAGAGCAAATTCTAGTGGTGAATGAATATCAAGACGTCTTTCCAAAAGATCTTCCAGGCATGCCTCCACACCGTCAGGTGGAGTTTGTCGTTGAACTCGAGCCGGGCACTGAGCCTGCTTGCCGGCGTCCTTACAAGCTCTCTCCGGATGAATTGAAGGAATTGAAGAAGCAGCTTGATAAGCAGGAGAGTATGGGTCTCATCAGACCGAGTACATCTCCGTGGGGCTGTGGCGTCTTGTTTGTCAAGAAGAAAGATGGCACGGAGCATCTCTGTGTTGACTACCGGCCATTGAACAAGAAGACGATTAAGAACAAGTATCCGCTCCCCAACATCAACGAACTCTTTGAGCAGCTCAAAGGAGCTAAAGTGTTCTCTAAGCTTGACCTCCGAATGGGCTATCATCAAATTCGCATTCGCGAGGAAGACATTCCCAAGACGGCCTTCAGAACGAGCTACGGTTCATACGAGTATACCGTCATGTCCTTCGGTCTCGCCAATGCTCCTCCTACCTTTTCAAGGATGATGCATTACATCTTCAACCCCTATACTGGCGAATTCGTGCTTGTGTATCTGGATGATATTCTGGTGTTTTCCAAGAATGAAGAAGATCACGAAAAGCACTTGCGCCTGGTTCTTGATCGACTCAGAGAGCATAAATTCTATGCCAAGTTCTCAAAGTGCGAGTTTTGGCTCGATAAGGTTTTGTACCTGGGCCACATCATCTCAGCTGACGGTATTGCGGTAAATCCCGAGAAAGTTGAAGCAATTGTCAACTGGGAAGCTCCTCAGAACGTCAAGCAGCTCCGCAGTTTTCTGGGTCTTGCCAGCTATTGCAGAAGGTTTGTGGAGAACTTCTCCAAGATTGCCAAGCCTCTTTCCAACCTGCTTCAGAAGAATGTCAAATACTTTTGGTCTCCCGAATGTGAAGTGGCATTCAAAACCCTCAAAGAGAAGCTTGTTTCTGCTCCAGTTCTGACTCCTCCGGATGAAACCAAGCCCTATGAAGTGTTCTGTGACGCTTCTCTTCAAGGCCTTGGTGGTGTGCTTATGCAAGATAAGAAAATTGTGGCATATACTTCTCGGCAGCTCAAGCCCAGTGAGAAGAACTATCCCACACATGATCTCGAGCTAGCAGCTGTGGTACATGCTCTGATTACGTGGAGACATCTGTTGTTGGGCAGAAAGGTCGACATCTTCACTGATCACAAGAGCTTGAAGTACATCTTCACACAGCCGCATCTGAACCTCCGCCAGACTCGTTGGGTCGAGATGATCCAAGAGTACAACCCCAGCATCGAATACACTCCAGGCAAGGCGAATGTGATTGCAGATGCTTTGAGCAGAAAGGCATATTGCAACAGCCTTCTTATCAAGCCTCACCAGCCTGAGCTTTGTGAAGCTTTCAGGAAGCTCAACCTTCAGGTTGTTCCGCAGGGTTTTCTTGCTAATCTCCAAATTGCTCCTACCTTGGAAGATCAAGTCCGTGAGGCCCAGCTCAGTGATACCATGGTGAAGAAGGTGAAACATGGGATTGCAAAGGGCACTCCAAAATACAAGTGCTTCCGTGTTGATGAGAGAGATACCTTGTTCTTCGAGGACAGACTCGTTGTTCCCAAAGGTGATCTCAGGAAGCTCATAATGGAAGAAGCTCATGATTCTCTCCTTTCCATTCATCCTGGCAGTTCCAAGATGTATCAAGATCTCAAGCAATCTTACTGGTGGACACGCATGAAAAGGGAAATTGCCCAATTCGTGAATGAATGTGATGTATGCAGAAGAGTGAAAGCAGAACATCAACGTCCAGCTGGTCTTCTCCAACCTCTTCCTATTCCCGAGTGGAAGTTCGACCACATTGAAATGGACTTCGTCACTGGCTTTCCTAAATCCAAGCGAGGCAATGATGCTATCTTTGTGGTGATTAACAAGCTTACCAAAGTCGCTCACTTTCTTCCAGTCAAAGAATCAATCAATGCAGCTCAACTTGCAGAGATGTACACTTCCAGAATTGTGTCCCTACATGGCATTCCTCAAGTGATATCCTCAGACCGTGGCAGCTTGTTCACATCAAGGTTCTGGGACTCCTTTCAGTCCGCCATGGGCACGAAGATCAGGTTTAGCACTGCTTTTCACCCTCAGACTAGTGGTCAAGTCGAGCGTGTGAATCAGATCCTAGAAGATATGCTCAGAGCCTGTGTCATCTCCTTCGGCATGAAATGGGAAGACTGCCTTCCATTTGCCGAGTTCTCTTACAACAACAGCTTTCAAGCAAGTGCAGGCAAAGCACCGTTTGAAATTCTCTATGGCAGAAAGTGTCGTACCCCTCTCAACTGGTCTGAAACAGGCGAACGCCAACTTCTTGGCAATGACTTGATCTCAGAAGCCGAAGAAATGTGCAAAGTCATACGTGAGAATCTCAAGGCCGCTCAGTCGCGTCAGAAGAGCTACTATGACGGAAAGCATCGTGATTTGGCTTTCGACATCGGTGATCATGTCTATCTCCGAGTGTCTCCGATGAAAGGAACCCAAAGATTCGGTATCAAAGGAAAACTTGCTCCTAGATACGTCGGGCCTTTCAAGATTCTTGGCAAAAGAGGCGATCTAGCCTATCAGCTCGAGCTCCCTTCCAACTTTGCAAATGTTCATGATGTCTTCCATGTGTCTCAACTTCGCAAATGCTTCAAGGCACCTGAGCGCATGATTCCGTTTGAGGAGATTGATCTTCAACAAGACCTTTCCTACCGAGAGCATCCAGTTGCCATTCTCGAAGAGACCGAACGCAAGACTCGCAACAAGTCCATCAAGTTTCTGAAAGTCAAGTGGTCACATCACACAGACCGAGAAGCTACCTGGGAACGAGAAGATCATCTTCGTTCCGAGTACCCTTCCTTTTTCCAGTCCTAGATCTCGGGACGAGATCTTTTTGTAGTAGAGGAGAGTTTGTAATGCCCCAGATGTAATACTTTCCCTTTTGGGTATATATATATATCCGGCTTCATCTATTTCCATTTCGGGTTCTTTGTCTTTCGGGCTTTCGTCATTTTGTTGTGTGAGTGTGTGGCATTCATTCATATCATGTAGACATGTGCATTGCATTGCATTTGTGTTGTGGGTTGCATCCGGTTCGTCGTGTTTCTTCCTGTTGTCCGTTTCGCGTTCCGGAGCTCCCTCACGTGTCCGTGACGTCCCGTAGGCCTACTTTGTTGTTCGGGCGTTTTTCGTTACCGGTGTGCCGCGAGGTTGTTGTGTGTGTTGTTGTTTTGTTGCGTGCAACCCGCCTCTCAAATCTCGTCTCGTTTGGACTCCGTTGACTTTTCCATCCGTTGTCCGTGTGGGTCCGATGTGCCTTTACTTCGTGTCCCGAAAACACCCCTACTGCAGTCTCTTTTCTCCGTCTAGGCCTTTTAAAACTATCCCCGCGATCGGATCCGTCGGATCGCGATCGGAGGGCTCCTAGCGCCCCTAAATCCCCTCCTAACCCTAAAAACTGCTACTTATAGACCCCCCTAGTCTAAATTTGGCATCCCCTTCTTCTTCCTCCCCTCTCCCCTCTTTTTTTTTCCTTCTTCCTCAGATCCAAGAAATCATCTCGGATCCCGAGGGGATCCTTCGATCGAGCCGCCGGCCGAACCCTTCGTCTGGATCGCCAAGTCAACGACCTCCTCGATCGATCCCATGCCAGGCTTCGACCGGCCAGATCCGTCGGTCGCCGCAGTCGTCCCGTTCACCGCGATCGGCCCATCGGTCGCCCCTGTGGACCACATCCCCGCGAGGCGCGCCGCTCGCCTGGGCCGGGGCGCAGCGGCCCAGCATCGCCTTCGCCAGCGCCCCCTCCGCGGGCCCTTCGCCACGGGCCAGCCAGCGCCACCGGGCGCTCCGCACCGCAGGTCGCCTAGCGGGCCGCCGCCTCCACCCCTCCCGCGGGCCTGCTCCGCCTCCCGCGCCGCGCGCACCACCTGGGCCTCCTGCCGCCGAAGCCCAGACGCCGGATCGGGCCAGATCCGCGCGCACCGGGCCGTCTCCGCTACTGTTCATCAGATCTGGATCCGTTGAGGTTGTTTTTCCCCTCTAAGTCCCCAGATCTGTCAATCTGTGATGCTAACTTTGAACTGCTCTAACTTTGTGCCTGTTGCTCCGTTTTGCGCATGTAGCATGTCCAGATGTTCGTGGAGATGTCCTCTACATTTTACCCGTTGTTGTCATGCATGTTAGATGTCATCTTGACACTTGTTTTGCTGTTGCAAGAGTGCATCATGATATAAACTGCTGCTATGTGTTATTTTCATGCCACCTTTGACATGTGATATCTTTTAGCTCGTTTGTCCAAACGATGCAAATGACATGTCCACGTGTTCGTCTTGCCACGAACTACGTGATGCTTGTGATAGGTTGCATGGTAGATTTTTATTGCCTTGTTATCATCATCGCAAAGTGCCATGTTCATATGTTGTGTTTTCACTTGTTATGAAATGCCTTCTTGATGAGCTCGTTGTAATCGTTGTGTTCACCTCTATGAAGCATGCTTGTGTGTTTCGGGATCACCTTCATGTGCATTTTGAGGAGGTGCTTACCCTTTGCCATGTTTAGTTTCGAGGTGACTTAAACATGCTCTTTTGTATGCTATGATGATATTGCTGTTTTGGGACTTAGTGAATTTTTCACTAAGTCTGAAATCTGTAACGTTCCGATGCCATGTTCGTGTGATGTTGTAGGAAAAAGCATGATAGTTTTGGGGTGGATTTTGATTGTTCCTTGTAGTATATATTGTTGTCTTTCCATTCATGTCCTCACATGTCCATTTGAGTGGCTGTAGCATGTTGATCTTTTGCTCTAAAGTTTCAATAAAATTCTGCTGCCAGAATTTTATTGCAAAGTTCAATATGTCCAAGATCATTGCTATTGATCCGTGACTCCGTTGGGGGTGCACTTTGGACCTAGTTGCTGTACTATATATCTAGTTTGTGTTCATGTCCTTTGCCATGCTTTTTGGGTGCTGTAGCTTAATTATTTTGAGCTCCAAAGATGCTATGTTGCTGTAATTTTTCAGCTTTCGCTCAAATCTTGTTTCGGGCATAACTTTTAGCCCGTAACTCCGATTTCAGCGAATCTTATATCAAACTTGGTTGTTTTTCTGTGTAGATTAATAATATCAGATTGTTATCTTGTTTTGAGGTGTTTTGCTTGAGTGATGTTTTACGTGCTCCGTGTGCATCCTTAGTGCATCCATCATGCATACATGTTTCTCGAGTGCGCATTGCATCTTGTTGATTGGTGCTTGGTGTGATTGTTTTGTTTAGAGCCGGAAGCTGAGACCGGGTACGAAGTTGAGCACGAGGTTTCCAACGAGGTTGAGCACGAGGACCCTTCTTACGATCCGAACGACTTCTCTTCAGGCAAGATGACCGAACCCCGATAACATTACTATCTTTGCCTAATGCTAGTAGTCTCGATCTATAGTTTTGCCTCGATGCCCTTGTTCTTCTTGTCAGCCTCCTACTTGTAACCAATTGCCATGTTTAACCACCCTACCTATGCAAACCGTTGCTTGGCTAAGTACGCTTCGCTCAGCCCTTCTTATAGCGTTGCTAGTTGCAGGTGAAGTGAAGATGCTAGCTTCATGTTGAAGTTTGGTTGGGTTATATCACACTATATAAATGCTTTAAATGAAATCATCTATATATTGGCAAGGGTGGAAGGCTAAGCCTTTTGCTTGGTGTTTTGTTCCACTCATGCCGTTAGGATCCGTATAAGCCGGTATTATGTTCCTTGATTATGCGTTCCTAACACGGTTGGGGTGTATGGGACCCCCTCGATAAACCGCTAAGTGCTAAGTCTTTTCCAGCAAGTCCCAACCTTGGTACTATTTGCATAAACAACTAAAAACTTTCCGAGGGAGTAATTAACCCGAGGCTTAATTAATTCAACCCCCTGGGCCAGTGCTCGACTTGAGTGTTGGTCCAAACCAGAGTCACTTGCGGATACTACCCAGTTCGCTGGGGTCTTCGGTATCTGTACGTAGCGCTCCTCTGGACGTGTCCTGAGACCTAGATACGCGCGGCTACTATCAGGGTGTCGACACGCCGGGAGGATTTGCTGGATTAGCCTTACCTTAGCTCGGTATATCTTGAGCACGGGATTCCGAGGATACTCGGGTCTTCCCACTTTGGAGTTGCGACTCCGCGGATCGTGGGCTTGTAATGGGTCAAGTTGGAACACCCCTGCAGGGTTTGAACTTTCGAAAGCCGTGCCCGCGGTTATGTGGCAGATGGGATCTTGTTAATTCCGGTTGTAGATAACTTGACACAATGATACTAATACACTACCAGCGTGTGTTCCGTGACTGTCAATTTCCGAATAGGGATTCGGGAGTTGAACACGGAGGGGTTATGTTTGAGAGCTTGTAGCTAGGATCACTTCGTGATCACTTCTCGCCGATGCCTTCTCTTCTCGCTCTCACTTGCGTAAGCTAGATGCTAGTTGCCGCTGCAGACTTGTTCTTTTCTTCAGCCTTTCCCTCACCTAAAGGTTTAAATAGTTCTGTTACCCGGGAACGGGATTGCTGAGTCCTCTGTGGCTCACAGTTACTTCACACACCAGATGCAGGTCCAGCTGTGAGCTATCCAGGTGATGGCACCGAGCTGGATTGGGAGTACGACGAAGAGCGTAGTCGTTACTACGTGCGCTACCCGGACGATCAGTAGTGGAGTCTCTTACTAGGATTCGATCTGCCTGTGGTTTATTTATCTGAGTTTGGTACTTTGACATTTGGCTTTTGCCCTTAGAGGGTTGTAGTGTTCTTAATGTATGATGTTTGAGACTTGTACTGTAATTCTGTGACGTGGCGATTGTAAGCCAACTATTTTTCAGTTTACTATCCCCTCTTTTACATGAGTTGTGCAAAGATTACCAAACTTGAGATCATTCTAGGATGGACTTATGCCTTTAAGCCGTGCCTCGACACGTAGGAGGTATAACTCCATCCTGGGCATTACATTACTTTCCCGTTATTATTTACTATTGCAAAAACTATCTATCACTACTATCATTGCTTTTAACCTTTGTGAACTACAAGGCCGGAGAGATTGACAACCTCTCTATACTCGTTGGGAGCAAAGTTATTTGTATATGTGTGCAGGTCCACGTTGGTTGCTACTAATATGGCGCCGTAGCAATTGACACCTACCTGTTGAACCTAGGAGTCTCTGGGGAATCGGTCCTTGGCATCTTTGCTAGGGGAAAACACTTCTACTTACTGCATCTTACACCTTCCACTTGGGGTAACCAACGAGGGGTTCGAGGTCCATCAACCCCCACTAGTTCCATTGGAGAGCTTACCTTAGCTCATATGTGCATCCGTTGCATGGCAATCCCTACTCCTCACATCATATCTATCATTTGGCTTTCTCTCGCCTATGATTGTCCTCATTGATGTGAGCCTTTCACACCCTTTTTGTCTTCCCCCTTCATCATTTTTCTCTCTTTGCCATCCTAAGTGTCAACTTTCTTGCTTACGCTCATCCATTGCATGAGTGCTCAAAATATCGAAAGGGAGTGGATCATTTTGACTTGTACCTGGTTAGTGGTCTGGGGATGAGTCAAGATAAGATTCCAAAGAAGACCAAGTGTGAAACTTTAGTAGATTAAGTTCTCAGCAATACAAAAACTATGTTTTACTCTCTCGTATATCCCTATCCCCTTTCTTGCACGCAAACACCATTTGGAGACATTCGAGTCACGGACAGCGAGAGCTCTTGCACCTTTATGTTCTTATGTTGCTTGTTACAATGCTAATATAGACTCTTGCTTGTTATGACTTGAATTGAATTACTTGCCTTGATTGCTTTACTTAAAAAGTTCTTATATGGTTGGTAGCATGTCACCACAGAAATTATGCTTGTTATCATTTACCTACTCAAGGACGAGCAGGAATTAAGCTTGGGGATGTTGATACGTCCAAAACGTATCTATAATTTCTGCTTACTCCATGCTTCTTTTGTGTGATATTGCTATGATATTTATGCACTTCCATACACTTTTGATCATATTTGGACTAACCTATTAACTCAGTGCACCACAGTGCCAGTTCCTGTTTTCTGCTGTTTTTCTATTTCAGGTTTCCCCCATATTAAAAGTGCTCCAAAAATTCCAGGAAAAATACAGGAAAAATTAGCGTACACGAAGCTTCGCGAAGAACTAAAGATGGGCCAGAGGGGAGCCAGGGGAGGCCCAGGCAGCCACCTGGCGCGGCCCCACCCCTGGCCGCGCCAGGGGGGCGCCTGGGGCCCCTGCTCCGCCTCTGGCTGCCCCCCTTCGCCTATATATCCCTCTCGTCCCGAAACCCTCGAGGACAGAACCCTTTTTCGCGATCTCGCCTCTATTCCGCCGCCGCAGCGCTTCCAATATCGGGAGCATCGGGAGAACTCTTCCCGGCACCCTGCCAGAGGGGAGAACCACCACCGGGAGCTTCTCCACTGAAGGAAATATGCCCTAGAGGCAATAATAAATTTATTATTTATTTCCTTATATCATGATAAATGTTTATTATTCATGCTAGAATTGTATTAACCGGAAACTTAGTACATGTGTGAATACATAGACAAAACAGAGTGTCCCTAGTATGCCTCTACTAGACTAGCTCATTGATCAAAGATGGTTATGTTTCCTAGCCATAGACATGAGTTGTCATTTGATCAACGGGATCACATCATTAGGAGAATGATGTGATGGACAAGACCCATCTGTTAGCTTATCACTATGATCGTTTAAGTTTTACTGCTATTGCTTTCTTCATGACTTATACAAGTTCCTATGACTATGAGATTATGCAACTCCCGAATACCGGAGGAACACTTTGTGTGCTACCAAACGTCACAACGTAACTGGGTGATTATAAAGGTACTCTACAGGTGTCTCCGAAGGTACTTGTTGGGTTGGCGTATTTCGAGATTAGGATTTGTCACTCCGATTGTCGGAGAGGTATCTTTGGGCCCACTCGGTAATGCACATCACTATAAGCCTTGCAAGCATTGCAGCTAATGAGTTAGTTGCAGGATGATGTATTACAGAACGAGTAAAGAGACTTGCCGGTAACGAGATTGAACTAGGTATTGAGATACCGACGATCGAATCTCGGGCAAGTAACATACCGATGACAAAGGGAACAACGTATGTTGTTATGCGGTTTGACCGATAAAGATCTTCGTAGAATATGTAGGAGCCAATATGAGCATCCAGGTTCCGCTATTGGTTATTGACTGGAGATGAGTCTCGGTCATGTCTACATAGTTCTCGAACCCGTAGGGTCCGCACGCTTAACGTTTGATGACGATCGGTATTATGAGTTTATGAGTTTTGATGTACCGAAGGAGTTCGGAGTCCCGGATGAGACCGGGGACATGACGAGGAGTCTCGAAATGGTCGAGACGTAAAAATCGATATATTGGATGACTATATTCGGACATCGGAAAGGTTCCGAGTGATTCGGGTATTTTCGGAGTACTGGGGAGTTACGGGAATAGAAGAGAGAGGCCAAAAGGAAGGAGGCGCGTGCCCCCCTTCTGGTCCGAATTGGACAAGGGGTGCAGCCCCCTTTTCCTTCTCCCTCTCCCCCTCTTTCCTTCTCTCCTACTCCAGAAAGGAAAGGGGAATCCTACTAGGACTTGGGAGTCCTAGTAGGACTCCCCACACTTGGCGCGCCCCCTCTAGGGCCGGCCTCTGCCTTGCTCCTTTATATACGGGGGCAGGGGGGGCACCCTAGGACACACAAGTTGAATTGTTGCAGCCGTGTGCGGTGCCCCCCTCCACAGAAACACACCTCGGTCATACCGTTGCAGTGCTTAGGCGAAGCCCTGCGCCGGTAGATACATCATATCCGTCACCACGCCATCGTGCTGACGTAACTCTCCCGTGAAGCTCAACTGGATCAAGAGCTCGTGGGACGTCATCAAGCTGAACGTGTGCTGAACGCGGAGGTGCCGTACGTTCGGTGCTTGATCGGTTGGATCGCGAAGAAGTTCGACAACATCAACCGCGTCACTTGACGCTTCCGCTCCCGGTCTACGAGGGTACGTAGACACACTCTCCCCTCTCGTTGCTATGCATCTAGTAGATAGATCTTGCGTGATCGTTGGAAAAATTTTAAATACTACGTTCCCCAACAGTGGCATCATGAGCCAGGTCTATGCGTAGATGATATGCACGAGTAGAACACAATGAGTTGTGGGCGATACTAGTCATACTGCTTACCAGCATGTCATACTTTGCTTCGGCGGTATTGTGAGATGAAGCGGCCCGGACCGACATTACGCGTACGCTTACGCGAGACTGGTTTCACCGTTATGAGCACTCGTTGCTTAAAGGTGACTGGCGGGTGTCTGTCTCTCTCACTTTAGCTGAATCAAGTGTGGCTACGCCCGGTCCTTGTGAAGGTTAAAACAGCACATACTTGACGAAACATCGTTGTGGTTTTGTATGCGTAGGTAAGAACGGTTCTTGCTAAGCCCGTAGCAGCCACGTAAAACTTGCAACAACAAAAGTAGAGGCCGTCTAACTTGTTTTTGCAGGGCATGTTGTGATGTGATATGGTCAAGACATGATGAGTTATACGGTTTTGTATGAGATGATCATGTTTTGTAATGTTATCGGCAACTGGCAGGAGCCATATGGTTGTCGCTTTATTGTATGAAATGCAATCGCCATGTAATTGCTTTACTTTATCACTAAGCGGTAGCGATAGTCGTAGAAGCAATAGTTGGCGAGACGACAACGATGCTACGATGGAGATCAAGGTGTCGCGCCGGTGACGAAGGTGATCATGACGGTGCTTTGGAGATGGAGATCAAAAGCACAAGATGATGATGGCCATATCATGTCACATATTTTGATTGCATGTGATGTTTATCTTATTATGCTTCTTATTTTGCTTAGAACGACGGTAGCATTATAAGATGATCCCTTACTAAATTTCAAGGTGTAAGTGTTCTCCCTGAGTATGCACCGTTGCGAAAGTTCGTCGTGCCGAGACACCACGTGATGATCGGGTGTGATAAGCTCTACGTTCAAATACAACGGGTGTAAGCCAGTTTTGCACACGCAGAATACTCGGGTTAAACTTGACGAGCCTAGCATATGCAGATATGGCCTCGGAACACTGGAGACCGAAAGGTCGAGCGTGAATCATATAGTAGATATGATCAACATAAGATGTTCACCATTGAAACTACTCCATCTCACGTGATGATCGGACATGGTTTAGTTGATTTGGATCACGTGATCATTTAGATGACTAGAGGGATGTCTATCTAAGTGGGAGTTCTTAAGTAATATGATTAAATTGAACTTTAATTTATCATGAACTTAGTCCTCGTAGTATTAGCATATCTATGTTGTAGATCAAAAGCTCGCGATGTTGCTCCCCGTTTATTTTTTATATGTTCCTAGAGAAAACTAAGTTGAAAGATGTTAGTAGCAATGATGCGGAATTGTTCCGTGATCTGAGGATTATCCTCATTGCTGCACAGAGAATTATGTCCTTGATGCACCGCTAGGTGACATACCTATTGCAGGAGCAGATGTAGACGTTATGAACGTTTTGACAAAAGCTCGGTATGATGACTACTTGATAGTTTAAGTGCACCATGCTTTATGGCTTAGAACCGAGACTTCAAAAACGTTTTGAATGCCACGGAGCATATAAGATGTTCCAAGAGTTGAAATTAGTATTTCATACTCATGCCCGTGTCGAGAGGTATAAGACTTCTGACAGTACTTTGCCTACAAGATGGAGGAGAATAGCTCAACCAGTGAGCATGTGCTCAGATTGTCTGGGTACTACAATTACTTGAATCAAGTGGGAGTTAATCTTCCAGATAAGATAGTAATTGACAAAGTTCTCTAGTCACTATCACCAAGTTAGTAGAACTTCGTGATGAACTATAATATGCAAGGGATGACGAAAGGAATTCCCGAGCTCTTCGCAATGCTGAAGTCGGCGAAGGTAGAAATCATGAAAAAGCATCAAGTGTTGATGGTTAACAAGACCACTTGTTTCAAGTAAAGGGCAAAGGGATAAAAGGGGAACTTCAAAAAGAATGACAAGCAAGTTGTCACTCCCATGAAGAAACCCAAAGCTAAACTCAAGACTGAAACTAAGTGCTTCTACTGCAAAGGAAATGGTCACTGGAAGTGGAACTGCCCTAGATATTTGGCGGATAAGAAGGATGGCAAAGTGAACAAAGGTATATTTTGATATACAGATTATTGATGTGTACTTTACTAGTGTTCATAGCAACCCCGGGGTATTTGATACCGGTTCAGTTGCTAAAATTAGTAACTCGAAACGAGAATTGCAGAATGAACAGAGACTAGTTAAAGGTGAAGTGACGATGTGTGTTGGAAGTGGTTCCAAGATTGATATGATCATCATCGCACACTCCCTATACTTTCGGGATTAGTGTTGAACCTAAATAAGTGTTATTTGGTGTTTGTGTTGAACATGAATATGATTTGATCATGTTTAGTGCAATACGATTATTCATGTAAGTTAGAGAATAATTGTTGTTCTGTTTACATGAATAAAACCTTCTATGGTCATACACCCAATGAAAATGGTTTGTTGGATCTCGATCGTGTGATACACATATTCATAATATTGAAGCCAAAAGATGCAAGGTTAATAATGATAGTGCAACTTATTTGTGGCACTGCCGTTTAGGTCATATTGGTGTAAAGTGCATGAAGAAACTCCATAGTAATGGACTTTTGGAATCACTTGATTATGAATCACTTGGTGCTTGCGAACCATGCCTCATGGGCAAGATGACTAAAACTCCGTTCTCCGGAACTGTGGAGCGAGCAACAGAGTTGTTGGAAATCATACATACTGATGTATGCGGACCAATAAGTGTTGAAGCTCACGACGGGTATCGTTATTTTCTGACCTTCACTGATGATTTGAGCAGATATGGGTATATCTACTTAATGAAGCACAAGTCTGAAACATTTGAAAAGTTCAAAGAATTTTAGGGTGAAGTGGAGAATCATCGTAACAAGAAAATAAGAGTTTCTACGATACGATCGTAGAGGTAAAATATTTGAGTTAGCGAGTTTGGCCTTCAGTAAAAACAATGTGAAATAGTTTCACTACTCACGCCACCTGGAACACCACAGTATAATGGTGTGTCCGAACGTCATAACCGTACTTTATTAGATATGGTGCGATCGATGATGTCTCTTACCAATCTACCACTATCACTTTTGGGGTTATGCATTAGAGACAGCTACATTCACGTTAAATAGGGCATCATCAAAATCCGTTGATACGACACCTTATGAACTATGGTTTGGCAAGAAACCAAAGTTGTCGTTTCTTTAAGTTTGGGACTGCGATGCTTATGTGAAAAAGTTTCAACATGATAAGCTCGAACCCAAATCGGAGAAGTAAATCTTCATAGGATACCCAAAAGAAACTGTTGGGTACACCTTCTATCACAGATCCGAAGGCAAGGCCTTTGTTGCTAAGAGTGGATCCTTTCTAGAGAAGGAGTTTCTCTCGAAAGAAGTGAGTGGGAGGAAAGTAGAACTTGATGAGGTAATTGTACCTTCTCCCAAATTGGAAAGTGGAACATCACAGAAACTAGTTCCAAGTGATTCCTACACCAATTAGTGAGGAAGCTAATGATGATGATCATGAAACTTCAGATCAAGTTTCTGCTGAACTTCGTAGATCAACCAGAGTTCGTTCCGCATCAGAGTGGTACGGCAACCCGGTTCTGGAAGTCATGTTACTGGACCATGATGAACCTACGAACTATGAGGAAGCGATGATGAGCCCAGATTCCGCAAAATGGCTTGAGGCCATGAAATCTGAGATGGGATCCATGTATGAGAACAAAGAGTGGACTTTGGTTGACTTGCCCGATGATCGGCAAGCCATCGAAAATAAATGGATCTTCAAGAGGAAGACCGACGCAGACGGTAATGTTACTGTTTACAAAAGCTCAACTTGTTGCGAAAGGTTTTCGACAAGTTCAAGGAGTTGACTACGATGAGACTTTCTCACCCGTAGCGATGCTTAAGTCTGTCAAAATCATGTTAGCAATTGCCGCATTTTTATGAAATCTGGCAAATGGATAACAAAACTGCATTCTTTAATGGATTTATTAAAGAAGAATTGTATATGATGCAACCAGAAGGTTTTGTCAATCCTAAAGGTGCTAACAAAATGTGCAAGCTCCAGCGATCCATCTATGGACTGGTGCAAGCATCTCGGAGTTGGAATATACGCTTTGATAAGTTGATCAAAGCATATAGATTTATACAGACTTGCGGTGAAGCCTGTATTTACAAGAAAGTGAGTGGGAGCACTACAACCTTTCTGATAAGTATATGTGAATGACATATTGTCAATCGGAAATGATGTAGAATTTTCTGGAAAGCATAAAGGAGTGTTTGAAAGGAGTTTTTCAAAGAAAGACCTTGGTGAAGGTGCTTACATATTGGGCATCAAGATCTATAGAGATAGATCAAGACGCTTGATAAGACTTTCGATAAGTACATACCTTGATAAGATTTTGAAGTAGTTCAAAATGGATCAGTCAAAGAAGGAGTTCTTGCCTGACTTGTAAGGTGTGAAGTTGAGTAAGACTCAAAGCCAGACCACGGCACAAAAATATAGAGAGAATGAAAGTCATTCCCTATGCCTCAGCCATAGGTTCTATAAAGTATGCCATGCTGTGTACCAAACATGTTGTGTACCTTGCCATGAGTTTGTCAAGGGGGTACAATAGTGATCCAGGAGTAGATCACTGTACAGCGGTCAAAATTATCCTTAGTAACTGGATGACTAAGGAAATGTTTCTCGATTATGGAGGTGATAAAGAGTTCGTCGTAAAGGGTTACGCCGATGCAAGCTTTGACACTAAATCCAGATGACTCTAAGTATCAATCTGGATGCGTATTGAAAGTGGGAGCAATTAGCTAGAGTAGCTCTATGCAGAGCATTGTAGACATAGAAATTTGAGAAATACATACAGATCTGAATGTGACAGACCCGTTGACTAAACTTCTCTCACAAGCAAATCATGATCACACCTCATTACTCTTGGGTATTAATCACATAGCGATGTGAACTCAATTATTGACTCTAGTAAACCCTTTGGGTGTTGGTCACATGGTGATGTGAACTATGGGTGTTATTCACATAACGATGTGAACTATCGGTATTAAATCACATGGCGATGTGAGCTAGATTATTGACTCTAGTGCAAGGCGATGTGAGCTAGATTATTGACTCTAGTGCAAGTGGGATACTGAAGGAAATATGCCCTAGAGGCAATAATAAATTTATTATTTATTTCCATATATCATGATAAATGTTTATTATTCATGCTAGAATTGCATTAACTGGAAACTTAGTACATGTGTGAATACATAGACAAAACAGAGTGTCCCTAGTATGCCTCTACTAGACTAGCTCATTGATCAAAGATGGTTATGTTTCCTAGCCATAGACATGAGTTGTCATTTGATCAACGGGATCACATCATTAGGAGAATGATGTGATGGACAAGACCCATCTGTTAGCTTAGCACTATGATCGTTTAAGTTTTACTGCTATTGCTTTCTTCATGACTTATACATGTTCCTATGACTATGAGATTATGCAACTCCCGAATACCGGATGAACACTTTGTGTGCTACCAAACGTCACAACGTAACTGGGTGATTATAAAGGTACTCTACAGGTGTCTCCGAAGGTACTTGTTGGGTTGGCGTATTTCGAGATTAGGATTTGTCACTCCGATTGTCGGAGAGGTATCTTTGGGCCCACTCGGTAATGCACATCACTATAAGCCTTGCAAGCATTGCAGCTAATGAGTTAGTTGCAGGATGATGTATTATAGAACGAGTAAAGAGACTTGCCGGTAACGAGATTGAACTAGGTATTGAGATACCGACGATCGAATCTCGGGCAAGTAACATACCGATGACAAAGGGAACAACGTATGTTGTTATGCGGTTTGACCGATAAAGATCTTCGTAGAATATGTAGGAGCCAATATGAGCATCCAGGTTCCGCTATTGGTTATTGACCGGAGATGAGTCTCGGTCATGTCTACATAGTTCTCGAACCCGTAGGGTCCGCACGCTTAACGTTTGATGACGATCGGTATTATGAGTTTATGAGTTTTGATGTACCGAAGGAGTTCGGAGTCCCGGATGAGACCGGGGACATGACGAGGAGTCTCGAAATGGTCGAGACGTAAAAATCGATATATTGGATGACTATATTCGGACATCGGAAAGGTTCCGAGTGATTCGGGTATTTTCGGAGTACTGGGGAGTTACGGGAATAGAAGAGAGAGGCCAAAAGGAAGGAGGCGCGTGCCCCCCTTCTGGTCCGAATTGGACAAGGGGTGCAGCCCCCTTTTCCTTCTCCCTCTCCCCCTCTTTCCTTCTCTCCTACTCCAGAAAGGAAAGGGGAATCCTACTAGGACTTGGGAGTCCTAGTAGGACTCCCCACACTTGGCGCGCCTCCTCTAGGGCCGGCCTCTCCCTTGCTCCTTTATATACGGGGGCAGGGGGCACCCTAGGACACACAAGTTGAATTGTTCCAGCCGTGTGCGGTGCCCCCCTCCACAGAAACACACCTCGGTCATACCGTTGCAGTGCTTAGGCGAAGCCCTGCGCCGGTAGATACATCATATCCATCACCACGCCGTCGTGCTGACGTAACTCTCCCGTGAAGCTCAACTGGATCAAGAGCTCGTGGGACGTCATCAAGCTGAACGTGTGCTGAACGCGGAGGTGCCGTACGTTTGGTGCTTGATCGGTTGGATCGCAAAGAAGTTCGACAACATCAACCGCGTCACTTGACGCTTCCGCTCCCGGTCTACGAGGGTACGTAGACACACTCTCCCCTCTCGTTGCTATGCATCTAGTAGATAGATCTTGCGTGATCGTAGGAAAATTTTTAAATACTACGTTCTCCAACATCCACCACCATGGACGCTTCCCGGATGAGTCGTGAGTAGTCCACCTTGGACCATGGGTCCATGATCAGTAGCTATGTGATGTTCTCCTCCCCTCTTTGCTCTTCATGGTTTAGACCTCGTGAGCTGCCCTACATGATCGAGGCACATATGTAATCTTTCTGCTGTTGCTTTGCTGAGTTTGCTGGGATCTGATGGATTATGAGACTATGTTCAGATTGTGTTTGAGTAATATATTTGATTCACCTCTTTTATATCTTTGTTCTTGAGCAATTCTTGCATGTTCTCCGTTGCTGTTTATTGCTTTGGCCAAGTAGTAGGTAGTAACTCCAAGAGGGAGCGTTATGCTTGATTGTGGGTTCATGCCCCCTGATGACTAGCTTGAGTGACAGAAACATGAGTCTAGGGGATGTGTTGTTGCCACAAGGGAGAAAACAACGGTGCTTGTACTTGCGGGTGCAAGGATTGTTTACTTTACGCAAAGTTCTTTTAATGCAGTTGTGTGTTGCTTTGAGTTTACACTTTGGGTGGGATTCGCAACTTAATACCAGCGAGATGTTCTGGATAGATATCTCAAGGTGGATGATTAGTAGTAGATGTAGATGGATTTCGGTCTACTTGCCTTGGCGTACCGCCCATGCTTTTGAGCCTCTACCTTTCTTTGTAGCATAGTTAGCATTGGTTTGCACACATAATCCTGTCAATTGCCCAGCTGTAATTTGTTTACCTCGCTTTGCTGTTTTATCGTCTTTTGGGAGAGAGACATCACTAGTGAACATCATGGGACCCCGGTCCATATTACCACCGCTGATCACACCTTCTATTTACTTCCTATTTTTATTTCCTAGTTGCAATCATAGATATCATTATTATCTCTTGTGTTTGATCCTTTGTAAACAACAAGGCCGGAGGGATTGACAACCTCTCTGTACTCGTTGGGAGCAAAGTTGTCTGTATCTGTGTGCAGGTCCCGTCAACCGCTAAGTTTCTGGCGCCGTTGACACCTACTTGTCGACCCCCGGAGTCTCACGGGATTCGATCCTTGGTATCGTTGCCAAGGGAAATTTGCCGCTACGCTACATCTCAACCTTCCACTTGGGGTAACCAACGAGGGGCGAGAAGCCATCAAGCGCTTTAGGCATGCTTGCTATGACCATGAGGTAGATGCTTATTCTCTTGTCACACATATTTGCATCACTACCTCCCAATTGCATACTTGGCCCCATGATATCTTTTCTTCTGCTCAATTAATGTGCTTACATGCAATGCCACAACCCTTTGTCACACCCTATGTTATGCTTGATGACAACACTTGTTGGGTGACTCACCTCTTGAATGCTTGGTTTTGCACTAAAGATAACCACATTTGTTTTTCCAAGTGTTTGTTATCCTTGCTCCTTTCGAAGGAATCACTAGACGGTGCGACATTGGAGAGTGCCCATGCCAGGCTTAAAGATGATGAGTACTTGGTGATCGTCCACTTCTACTTGGCGACGCCATCTCTTTCCCATGGTGATTTGGTTTTCGATTCGAGGTCGGATCTTTCCCAAGGGGGAGGGGATGATGCGGAGCATCCTATGGACACCACCATGGCAAGAGTCCGTTCGGCAAGTGACACGTGCGACCTCTACTTCTTATACATAAAGGTGAATCTTCTCCTTTACACGTTTTCACTTGACCCCTTCGAGGATGGTATACTACTTGACACTCCACTCGTGTGCATGCATAGGTATTGTCGGAACTTCACCGATGTCAAGGAGGAGTGCAAGCGCCAAGGATCGACTACACCATCCGTGAGGGAAGCATGGAAGAGAAGACGGAAGAAAGGAGAAGAAGACGGAGCGGCCGCTGGAGCCAGGCCGGACGTCCGGATCATCCGGGCCGTCCCCGGATCATCCGGGTAACTGCGCCGAAGACACCCGAAGCTTCACCGTGAAGCCGGATCATCCGAACCTGCTCCCGGATCATCTGGGCCGCCATCGCCCGGATCATCCGGACCCCCATCCGGATCATCCAGCCCTGCGTGCATGCAACGTATCGGGCCGAGGCCCATGTACCTGTTTCGCACCTCACTGATGTCTGCACACGCTTCTATTCTTGTAGACAGTGTTGGGCCTCCAAGAGCAGACGTTTGTAGGACAGCAGCAAATTTCCCTTAAGTGAGTAACCCAAGGTTTATCGAACTCAGGGAAGTGGAGGTTGAGCGTACCCCTGCAATCAAGATACAAGAAGTCTCTTGTGTCCCCAACACACCTAATACACTTGTCAGATGTATAGGTGCACTAGTTCGGCAAAGAGATGTTAAATGGCAAGTGATATGGATGGCAAAACAAAGTAATATAAATATGTAATAAAAAGTGCAGCAAGCAAACAAGTGGTAAACGTGAGCACAAATGGTATTGCAATGGTGGAAACAAGGCCTAGGCTTCATACTTTCACTAGTGGCAACTCCCAACAACATTGACATAGTCTAATCACATGATATTTCCCATAAAACATGCAATGGAGACGCACTCGGAGGTCATTCCTTTGTGGTCAAGAGAGGACGAGAATTATGTAGGGCTACAAAAGCACACCTCAAAGTTCGTAGTTCTCAATCTATGGATTTCCCAATGTCACCGCAGCCATCCAAAGAGAGTACCACAATCACCACAAAATATCTAAAGGATAGTCAAAGACAAGCACCAAGAGACTCTCAATCTTCAATCAACACACAAAAGAGGAAATCACTCATGAAAATATTCTTCTAACCCATGTCCAATAGACCGCTGTCACCTTGGTCTCGGGGATTATACTAGATAAAGACAAGTGAGTACATCAATCCAATACATAGAGGAAGGGGAAATATCATGGGATCACCCTAGATTAACATAGCCTATGATCACAACGAAGATCACATCATGGGAGAGAGAATTGACCACATAGCTACTGGTAGAAACCTCAGCCTCGAGGAGGAACTACTCCCGCATCATGGAGGGAGGAAGCAACGTCGATGGAGATGAATCTGGGGGCACTTCCCCGTCCCAGCAGGGTGCCGGCACATGAATTCTGGTCCCCCGAAACTTGGTGGCGATGGCGGTGGAGATCGGAATAGCTTCTGGAGAAAAGGGGTCCGGAATCAGGGTTTCCGCGACGCGGTGTAAATATATGCCAAAGGGGGGCATCAGCGGAGGTCAGGGGGGCCCTGGCGCCCCCCCGGCGCGGCCAGGAGGGGGGCCGCGCCCCCAGGGCGCCTGGAGCCCTGGTGGCCCCCCTCTGGCCCTACTTTGGCCGCACGGAAGCTTCTGGAGCGCTGATTTTTTATATATTTTTCCTGGAATTTTTCAGGCAATTTAAGTAATGGGAAAACCTGAAATACAAAAACAGCAGAAAACAGAAACTGGCATTGGGGTGCACTGAGTTAATAGGTTAGTCCAAATATGATCAAAAGTGTATGGAAGTGCATAAATATCATAGCAATATCACACAAAAGAGGCATGGAGCAAGCAGAAATTATAGATACGTTTTGGACGTATCAACATCCCCAAGCTTAATTCCTGCTCGTCCTCGAGTAGGTAAATGATAACAAGCATAATTTCTGTGGTGACATGCTATTAACCATATAAGGACTTTTCAGAGTCACATGACAAAAGCTTACTGAGACAATGAATCTGCAGTAATTAAGTTGCCTCATGAGAAAATCACAAAGAACTGAAAGTTTTACAATATGATACTGAAACATTAAATAGATTTGTAGTGAGCATGGTGTGCAAATATGATAAAGTGGTACCTCGCTTGCCCCCTTTAGTGAAGCAAAACATAAATGCAGGGGCACCTCCAAGGTTTAAGTGACGACTAGATACAATGATTTCAGAATAAACGATATCATAGTCATGCAGAAGACAATGGTACTTTGGGACAATGCACATTACACTTAGAATGACAATCATGCTCTCAATAGTTGGTGCTTTAAAGAAAGAAGGTGGAGACTCTCGAACTGTGGCTTTTGATGGCAAGGTTGAAAATCCGTGGTTGGAAACAAAGACAAAACATGTACCAGAGCTCTTGGTTTTAAAAAACAGAGGTAATAATTATTTTTTAGAATATGCATATTTCGTCAACGAATGCTAGTAGATAACTCAATTACTTCTCGAGCTGGACAAGTTTCGAGGAACGGCTCCCGCACGAGGACGATCACATCCTCTTAATCTCCTTTGTTTATCACTGCCAAAGTTTTCTGATTTCTCATGAACAAAGCGTGAAGGAGGGTTTGTTTGTTGTATATTTTTTAATGAGCCGGGCGCACTCTATGCCAGTTCCTTCTCGTATTAGGGGTTTGCACATTAGACATGCAATCCCGGGGTGAAGCTTGTCCAACTTAAAAAGATCATGAATTAACTACTACTTCCTCATGAGCTAAAACAGAGGCACAAAAGAGAAATGCTTTTTTGAATAATTTCGAGATGGTACATGAAAGTCTTCGTTAGGAATGGCAGGTAAATACTATGTATAGGAAGGTATGGTGGACTCATATGGCATAACTGGTTTAAAGGATTTTGGATGCACAAGCAGTCAGTCCGCTTAGTACAGGCGAAGGTTAGCAAAAGACTGGGAGCGACCAACTAAAAGAGCAATGACGGTCATAATCATGCAGAGCGCCAAAGCAACATTGAATCGGGCATGGAAGTTATATCGCTACTCAGAAATTAAAGATCATCAAGGCTTGATAGACTTTCTTTACAGTCTTAAATATGCGTGAGCATATGCCAAGTCAATCAAAATAAATTCTTGGAGGAAGATATCACTAAACCGTACCACATCATAGGCAAACAAATCATGTTGGTACTTCAATAATACATTAAGAACCCCCCAGCTATTTGAGACTAACCATAAGAAAACATGAACTACTAAGCACCATTATGCACATAGCATTTTTATCATAGACATATCAACCAGTGCAACAGAAGCCAACTCTCTTAACAAGATAAGCATGATAACTAAAGAGAGTTCCAGCAACCAACTAAACAAAAGCTCTTTAAAAAGTAAAGCATGAAAACTAAGAGCTGAACATGACAGTAGCTATTGAACGACAAAGAACACACACAGCAAAGATAGACATGAAAATTCTATGTTGTGTTCTAGGTTGAAGTGGAGCGTGTTTCTCTCCCACACAAAGAAAGATGGGTTCCAACTCGTTATGAACAGCAAGCAAAGCTAAAGAAAACTAAAAAAGAAACTAAAAGCAAGACGCTCCAAGCATAGCACATAACGCATGAAGTGATTAAAATATAGTGGAACGAAAGACGAACTGATAATTGTTGATGGAGAAGGGGATGCACGGGGCATCCCCAAGCTTAGACGCTTGAGTCTTCTTGAATATTTCTTGGGGGTGCACGGGGGCATCCCCAAGCTTGAGCGTTTGACCCTCCTGAATCTTTTTATCATCTTCCCTCGCACACTTGAAAACTCCCTTCATAAATAACTCATCATAATCTGATTAGCGAGGTTAGTACCCATAATAAAATAATTTTTCCTTGCTGGAAATAAGGATAATCTTGAAGGTCTACTGTTTCTCAAGATTTCCAAAAGGTTTTTGCAAAGAATAAGCAAGCTCAAGGTTTGCAAAACGAAGGAAAGGCAGAACAGGACAGAATCTGTGAAAAACAGACCAGCAGGTAGTAAATAATTTTTTCGGGGCACTTCCGCAACTCAAATCAAAAAACTCAGAGCAGACGCCCGAAAGCAAATTGTATAGAGCACACTGTCGAAAAAAATCAGACCAAAAAGATGATCTGGTGATTTTATACGAATTTTTCTGTCCAAGGACAGAATCTGTTTCCTGGACAGCACGTCACAACTTTTGAACTTTCTTGCAATCGGAGGCTAAAATTGGCACAAAGCTGAAAAATAAAGATACAATGATGTTGCTACAGTAGTAACAAACATCAAGACCACTAAAAACTGAAAGAACAAACTGAAAGCAAAGATAATAAGGGTTGTCTCCCTAGAGCTCTTTCTTTATAGCCATAAAGATAGGCTTAAGACTTTAATGATGCTCTCGTAGGAATAAGAGCTGAAGAACAAAAGAGAGCATCAAGGAGCAAATACCAAACACATTTAAGCCTAACATGCTTCCTATGCATAGGAATATTGCAATAGAATAATTCATTGAAGCACAAAGCAATAAGCATAGGAAGACAAAACAAGTGTCGCTTCAAAACCTTCAACATAAAGAGAAGGAACTTGATATTATTGAAATATCTATAAGCATATGTTCCCTTCTCATAATAATTTTCAGTGGGATCACGAATAAACTCAACAATATAAGCATCACATAAAGCATTGTTACCATGATCCACATGCAAAAAGGTACTCTTACTCTCCACATAAGCATAATCTTTCTCACTGGTAATAGTGGGAGTAGGACTATCATAAACAACTTGAACACTATAGATTAATTGTGTATTAGGAAGATGGTGTTCAACAAGGGAGTAATTCCATCCATGATATGACAAGTTTCATAAGGATAATTTCTCCTTATGTCATAGGTACGTTTATAATCACTATAGATTGGAGTTATAACATCATCATGGTAGAGAAGAGCATTATCATTGCTAGCAACTATATTTGTAAACATGTTGTCTTTATTCTTACTAGCAAAAGAATTATCAATTATCACATCACTAGTGGGTAAAGGATTTGCAATCCTATCATCCCCAAGCTTAGAGCTTTCCATATCATCACTTTCAGAGTTGGTACCAAAAAGATTTTCAAGATCATAAGTAGCATTATCATCATTTTCCCAATCACAATAAGTAACATGCATATCATAATCAAAATCATCTTCAATAGTACCTACGGACGTACCATCAAGATGATAATTAAGGCAATAAACTTCACCTTCTTCTTTAAACTTACAACCGTTAGGATAAAAGTTGATGGGAGGAATATGCTTAGGCCAGGTTGATACCCATTTTTCTTCCTTCTTGCTCCTCTTCCTCCTCCTCTTCTTTTTCTTCTTCTTCACCTTAGGAGGGAGTGGTTGGAGATGAAGCTTCTCCACATATCCTGGTTTATCATTAGAAACAATAGGGGAAACTTGGGAGAAACTCTCCTTTTTATTAGCAGAAATATAAGAGACATTTTTATACTTTGGTAAAGTTCCCTCCTTTCTAATCTTACTTATGTAATCATTTTCATGGCAATTAACAACACAATGGAGATGGCAATTTTGCAAAGTGTTTTTTATTCCTATGGCATTAACATCTAGCCAAGAAGTCTTTTTTGATAACTCTTCACACATCAAAAATAACATAAGCTCATCATAAAGATCAGAGGTGATCATGTTATCACACAACTGGTTAACAGTTATGTTTTGAAAGTGCATGCATTGAAAATTAAAGTGACCCTCTATACAACAAAGTTCACAAGTAAAAGGATAAAGGTCACACAATTCTCTAGCAATTTCATTTAAATCTCTGACCCAAGTGATTGTTCTTTCATGCTTATGTTGCTTACAATACTTCTCTTCTTCAATCATAGGCCTTTCACAAGGTCTATCCACTCCACAAAAATTAACATGCTTATATAAAACTTCATTTTTAGGAATTGGATCATGCATGTTGCAATCATCATGAACAATTTCATTTTCTTTGCAAATCTCTTTAAAAGGTTCATGATGCTTGATCCAATCCTCCTTAGGAATATTAAGATGTGAAGCAAAAGATTTGAGGAAATCAACAAGGAGTTGAGAATCAAGCCCAAACTTAGCACTAAACTTATTAAAACTTGTAGTTTCAACAAAGGACTTAATGCAATCATACTCATAAATTATACCTGACTCTTTACCTTTGTCGATCTCCCAATCTTCAGTGTTGCGTTGAATTCTTTCAAGGAGTTCCCATTTAGCATCAATCTTTTCGTTTGTGAAAGAACCCATAGAGGAAGCATCGAGCAAATCTTTATCCTGTCGAGAGAGCCTTGCATAGAAATTAGTAATAATCATATCTTTGGTGAGCCCATGGTTAGGACATTTTAGCATTAACGTTTTCAGTCTCCCCCAAGCTTGAGCTATACTCTCTCCGTCATGAGGATAGAAATTATAAACATAATTCCTATTCTCATGGACTTCATGAAGAGGATAAAACTTGGAGTAAAAGAGAGACTGGATCTCTTCCCAATCCAGCAGGTGAGAGTCATCTAGTAGCCTATACCATTCCAATGCTTTTCCTTTTAGTGACAAGGCAAATAATTTCCTCATGACTCCATCTCTTGTCAAACCTGAAATCTTAAACAACTCATAAAGTTCTGTAAGTTTCAACAAATGAATACTAGGATTGACTGTCCCATCATAACAATCATTCCTAATTATTTCAATTATCCCAAGTGGTATTTTGAACGGGATACATTCAGTAGGTGGAGGAGACTTCTCTACCACGGGTGTGGTAAAGCAGCCTTCCCCAAGCAGCGAATTAAGATTGCGGTTTTCCATAAGCATAACTAGTGAAATAAAAACAAGAAACAAAAAGATTTAATTGCAAGATCTAGAGAAGGTACCTTCACTTACCTCACTTCCCCGGCAACGGCGCCAGAAATAGCTTGATGTCTACACACGCTTCTATTCTTGTAGACAGTGTTGGGCCTCCAAGAGCAGAGGTTTGTAGGACAGCAGCAAATTTCCCTTAAGTGAGTAACCCAAGGTTTATCGAACTCAGGGAAGTGGAGGTTGAACGTACCCCTTTCAAGCAACCCTGCAATCAAGATACAAGAAGTCTCTTGTGTCCCCAACACACCTAATACACTTGTCAGATGTATAGGTGCACTAGTTCGGCGAAGAGATGTTAAATGGCAAGTGATATGGATGGCAAAACAAAGTAATATAAATCTGTAATAAAAAGTGCAGCAAGCAAACAAGTGGTAAACGTGAGCACAAATGGTATTGCAATGGTGGAAACAAGGCCTAGGCTTCATACTTTCACTAATGGCAACTCCCAACAACATTGACATAGTCTAATCACATGATATTTCCCATAAAACATGCAATGGAGACGCACTCGGAGGTCATTCCTTTGTGGTCAAGAGAGGACAAGAATTATGTAGGGCTACAAAAGCACACCTCAAAGTTCGTAGTTCTCAATCTATGGATTTCCCAATGTCACCGCGACCATCCAAAGAGAGTACCACAATCACCACAACATATCTAAAGGATAGTCAAAGACAAGCACCAAGAGACTCTCAATCTTCAATCAACACACAAAAGAGGAAATCACTCATGAAAATATTCTTCTAACCCATGTCCAATAGACCGCTGTCACCTTGGTCTCGGGGATTATACTAGATAAAGACAAGTGAGTACATCAATCCAATACATAGAGGAAGGGGAAATATCATGGGATCACCCTAGATTAACATAGCCTATGATCACAACGAAGATCACATCATGGGAGAGAGAATTGACCACATAGTTACTGGTAGAAACCTCAGCCTCGAGGAGGAACTACTCCCGCATCATGGAGGGAGGAAGCAACGTCGATGGAGATGAATCCGGGGGCACTTCCCCGTCCCGGCAGGGTGCCGGCATAGGAATTCTGGTCCCCCGAAACTTGGTGCCGATGGCGGCGGAGATCGGAATAGCTTCTGGAGAAAAGGGTCCGGAATCAGGGTTTCCGCGACGCGGTGTAAATATATGCCAAAGGGGGGCATCAGCGGAGGTCAGGGGGGCCCAGGCGC
>LR738709.1:535741424-535757638 GCA_902687465.1 Secale cereale | reverse complement strand
CCCCCCCCGGCGCGGCCAGGAGGGAGGCCGCGCCCCCAGGGCGCTTGGAGCCCTGGTGGCCCCCCTCTAGCCCTACTTTGGCCGCACGGAAGCTTCTGGAGCGCTGATTTTTTATATATTTTTCCCGGATTTTTTCTGGCAATTTAAGTAATGGGAAAACCTGAAATACAAAAATAGCAGAAAACAGAAACTGGCACTGGGGTGCACTGAGTTAATAGGTTAGTCCAAATATGATCAAAAGTGTATGGAAGTGCATAAATATCATAGCAATATCACACAAAAGAGGCATGGAGCAAGCAGAAATTATAGATACGTTTTGGACGTATCACTCACTTACCCCTTTGTGGCCCTAGACTATATATACTCCTCCACCTCCACCATTTTAAGGTTAGCAAATGTGATAGCTCATTTTAGACTAGAGCTTTGCTCGTCCATTACGGATCTAGTCCACGAGAGAGTCCGCGGTCCCTCTACAGAGAAGATCCACCTTGGATTCAAGACTCCTCACGGGAAGATCCTTC
Source organism: Secale cereale (assembly GCA_902687465.1). Classification (NCBI taxonomy): domain Eukaryota; kingdom Viridiplantae; phylum Streptophyta; class Magnoliopsida; order Poales; family Poaceae; genus Secale; species Secale cereale. The sequence continues at coordinate 535,757,117 of LR738709.1, read as the reverse complement.
ACGGATTCAAGACCTCCTCTTGAAGATGAACTCTACCTTGTATCTTTCCCTTTGTTGTTCATGCACCTTGTGATCTTGTGAGTTTGATTGTCTAGTGGATGTGTGATTGGACTTGTTCTTAAGTGTTTCCCCTTTGTGTTCTTCGCGTTCATCATGGGTTTCCCTCCTCTTCGTGAAAGATCGCCCTAGAACGGGTTGACCCCGCATCAAGCTCTCTGCTACTTCTCGAGCTTGCATTGTTTCCCCTCGAAGAGGAATGGGTGATGAAGCACAATAGCGTAAGTATTTCCCTCAGTTTTTGAGAACCAAGGTATCAATCCAGTAGGAGACCACGCGCGAGTCCCTCGTACCTGCACAAACGAATAAGAACCTTGCAGCCAACGCGATAAAAGGGGTTGTCAATCCCTTCTCGATCACTTACAAAAGTGAGATCTGATAGATATGATAAGATAATATTTTTGGTATAAATATTGAAAGTAAATAATGCAAAGTAAAGAAAATAGTTGATGGAAAATTAATATGATGAAGATAGACCCGGGGGCCATAGGTTTCACTAGTGGCTTCTCTCATGATAGCAGATTTCTACAGTGGGTGAACAAATTACCGTCGAGCAATTGATAGAAAAGCGCATAGTTATCAGAATATCTAGGCATGATCATTGTATATAGGCATCACGTCCGTGACAAGTAGACCGAAAAGATTCTACATCTACCACTATTACTCCACACATCGACCGCTATCCAGCATGCATCTAGAGTATTAAGTTCATAAGAACAGAGTAACACCTTAAGCAAGATGACATGATGTAGATGGATAAACTCAAGCAATATGATATAAACCCCATCTTTTTATCCTCCATGGCGACAATACAATACGTGCCTTGCTGCCCCTGCTGTCACTGGGGAAGGACACCGCAAGATTGAACCCAAAGCCAAGCACTTCTCCCATTGCAAGAACTATAGATCTAGTAGTCCAAACCAAACCAATAATTCGAAGAGACTTGCAAGGATATTTAAATCATGCATAAAAGATTTCAGAAAAAAATCCAATGTTGTTCATAGATAATCATAAACCCACAATTCATCGGATCTCTACAAACACACCGCAAAAAGATTACATCGAATAGATCTCCTCGAAGATCAAAGATCGAGATCCAAAGAGAGAGAAGAAGCCATCTAGCTAATAACTATGGACCCGAAGGTCTGTGGTAAACTACTCACAACTCATCCGAGAGGCTATGGTGTTGATGTAGAAGCCCTCCGTGATCGATGCCCCCTCCGGTGGAGCTCCGGAACAGGCCCCAAGATGGGATCTCACGGGTACAGAAGGTTGCGGCGGTTGAATTAGGGTTTCATGGTGCTCCTCGATGGTTTAAGGGTACGTAGGTATTGTAACGCCCCGGACACACCCGCCGGTGGTCGTTACTCCTGGCGGGATCTAGACTGGCCTCACATATCAATACTAGTCTTTTCTGCGCACTTTGTCCTCACTCGTGCGCACCCGGGAGCAACTTCCCGGTCGGTCACCCATCCTGAAACTACTCCAAGCTGAGCACGCTTAACTTTGGAGTTCTATCCGAATGGGCTCCCGGAAAAGAAGGAATTCCTTATTGATATGAGTAGTCTATCATCCCTAATAAGCCAGGCCATCACATACACCCTCACTCAGAGGAACCGACGTCCTCGTCGGGCCACAGGAACGTTCCCTCTTGGCACAACCGTCTGTGCTTCCAGGACAGCACATGTGCCATGCCGTGTGCCATGACGGGTCACAAACGTCATGCACAACATGACTGCAAACTGTCCGCAAACATCCGTGTAACCACGAGGGTCGGCTCTGATACCAACTTGTAACGCCCCGGACACACCCGCCGGTGGTCGTTACTCCTGGCGGGATCTAGACTGGCCTCACATATCAATACTAGTCTTTTCTGCGCACTTTGTCCTCACTCGTGCGCGCCCGGGAGCAACTTCCCGGTCGGTCACCCATCCTGAAACTACTCCAAGCTGAGCACGCCTAACTTTGGAGTTCTATCCGAATGGGCTCCCGGAAAAGAAGGAATTCCTTATTTTTTTTTTGACTATGTACTGCAAGGCAACAGCCTCACAGTGTTTTATTAGATTAAAACCCAGATTGGGTAAGGGTTACAAAGGTTCTAAATATATACAGAGAGAGGGGAACTTACAGCTAATCTACTGGAGAGAGGCTATCCAAGAGAGAAGCCTATCTCTATATTTACATTTAATTCTATGAGCAAGTAAGGAAATATCATACACAAAATTTCTTCTCCAGGATCTGAAACTAGGTTGCTCATTCCTGAAAACTTTGCCATTCCTCTGAGTCCAGATATTCCAAGTGGCAGTGAAGACCACCTCAGTGAAGAAAGGCTGGCCAAAGTCTTGACGTGCTGCTAGAGCCATGGAGTATGTGGATGAGTGACCTTCAGCTGTCCAAGAAATACCAAGGTAGTTCCAAACGCGCTGACTAAAGTTGCAGGCAAAGAATAGGTGTGCCCGGTCTTCAAGTTGAGGTAGGAGGCATAAAGTACAATTAGCATCCTCGACATGCCAATGCCTTCGTTGCATCATATCTCTAGTGTTGAGGCGATCCATTAACAGTAACCAACCGAAAACTTTGGTCTTTAGCGTGCAGGAGCATTTCCAGATCCATTTAAATATGGGATCAACCACAATATGAGAGAACATGAAGTCATAGTATACCTTGGAGTTGAAGGTACCAGACTTCGAGGGCCATTTCCAGTTATCATTTGTTGAAGGATCAAGCTGTATGGTAGCCAATAAAGACTGCAGATGATGTAACTCCTGATAGGCTTCGATGGACAGAGGCAAATGAAAGTTCTGGGCTTCAGACGATGCAAGGAAGAAGTCCTTGACAGTGATAAGCTCATTAAGCACAAAGGAGTGTAGATGAGGAAATCTGGTTCGGAGTGCAATTACCCTATTATCAATATGCCATTTATCTGTCCAAAACAAGACCGTGTCACCCGAAGAAACATGCGGGACGGCGAGGGAGCAGAATTGATCATATAGTTGAAGAATGTCCCTCCACCAGAAAGAGCCACAGATGCGAGTTGCCTGGGGTGGTGAAGAGACGTAATAAGTGTCCCAGATCAACTGAACCCAAGGTATATCCAATTTGTTAAAAAAATTGTAAAGATGTTTCATGAGCAAAGCCTCGTTCTGAGTTTCCAGATGAGTGATACCAAGTCCACCGCATTTCTTGGGTCGGCATATAAGGTCCCAGGCAGCGAGAGATTGACGTGGCGTCTCCGAGTTGCCTCTCCAGAGGCATTGGCGCATGATCCTTTCTAGCTGCTTAAGAATGCCTTTTGGAAGGGACAGAGAACACAGGAAGTATATAGGCATGGAGGCTAAGACAGATTGCAGCAACTGAAGACGGCTGCCCTGGTTTAGCAAACAGGAGGAGGCGGACAGCCTCCTCTCCAGACGGTCCACAAGTGGCGATAACTCCGCCACGGTTGGCCTAGAAGTACCCATAGGCAGACCAAGATACGTGAATGGTAGAGTACCCACCTCACAGCCAAGAAGTGCCGCAATGCGGGAGCCTTCCTCATCAGACAAGTTCAGAGGAATCAACGATGATTTGCTGAAGTTGACGCAGAGCCCGGTGGCTTGAGCAAACTTATGAAGCATCTGTTTAAGGGCAATGAGCTGATCATCTACGGCCGGAAGGATGATCAGAGTGTCATCAGCATATTGGACAATTGGGTAATCATTGGAGCTGGTAGGTATTGGCATTTGAAGAATGTTGCGAGCGCACATATCATTTACCACCGATTGAAGTAGGTCCACCGCAATGACAAAAAGTAGTGGGGACAGAGGATCACCTTGACGCACCCCAGTTCTGTAGTGAAAATGCTGACCAGGTACTCCGTTAAGGAGCACCGAAGAAGAGCCTGAAGATAACAAAGAATTTACCCAGCCAGTCCAACGCGCATCAAACCCCTTATAATGCAACATCTGAAGAATGGTAGCATGCTCCAGTGTATCAAAAGCCTTCGTGAAATCAAGTTTGAGGAGAACAATAGGCCGTTTGGAAGCTTTGCATTGGTGTATGTATTCAAAGCACCAAGCTAAACAATCCTGGATTGATCGGCACCGGAGAAAACCATATTGGTTTTTGTGGATGCATCTGAGAATTACCTGTTGTAGTCTGTTGGCTAAAAGTTTCGTCAGGAATTTTAGACATGTGTTGGTCAATGAGATAGGCCGAAAGTCCCCCACCACCTCAGGGCTCAACTTCTTAGGAATGAGAGTAATGAGGGAAGTGTTCAAGCATTCGAGGTCACAGGTACCCTCATAGAAATCCCTGACAAGCGATAGGAAATCCTGCTTAAGAATAGGCCAACATTTCTTCAAGAACAGACCAGAAAACCCATCGGGCCCCGGGGCACGATCAGAGGGTATATGCTTGATCACTTCCTCTACTTCCTTCTCGGAAAAAGGCCGAGACAATTCCTCAAGGCCAGCGACCTTGACAATAAGGGAAGCAAGATCAAAGTCCATCTGAATCCCTTTAGCATGGCCCATGCGCTGTTTGAAATCAGTCCAGAACATAGCAGCGAGTTGTTGATGGTCAGAAATTACTTCGCCCTCTGCATTTCTGAGAGAAGAGATGGTGTTTTTACGGTATCTCTCTGTGGTCATGGCGTGGAAGAATTTGGAGTTCTCCTCACCAACTTTAATTGATCTGATGGTGCAACGCTGCTTCCAATAAATGAACTGCATGTGTAAGATATCTGCAAGATGGGCTTTAACAATGCGCCGAAAATTCGTTTCAGGCCAACTCAAAGTCCGACAGTCCTCAAGTTGGTCGAAAAAAAGTATAACCTTGTTGCAATAATTGATTAGGGCCTTCACCTTAGCCAGACTAAGATGCCATTGCTTAAGTGCATAGCGGAGAGCTTTGAATTTTGCCGAAATTCTGGAAGCGATATTAGCCTGTCGGAAGTCTCTATTCCACACCGAGGAGACACACTCAAAGAAACCAGGGAGATCAATCCAGTAATTCTCAAAGCGGAATACTTTGGCTTTGCGAATGCTCGTGGCAATAGAGACCACACAAGGCACGTGATCCGAGGCAGTTCGGGCCAGGGGATAGACCAAGGTATTGGGGTGGTCATGCGTCCAGGCAACTGAAGTAAAAAACCAATCAAGTTGCTCGAGCAGGGGCTGTGCTTGCATATTAGACCAAGTGTATTGTCTGCCCTTTATCGGAAGTTCAATGAGGCCAAGATGCCCAATGATTTCATTGAACAAGAACATATCGTTTATATTGCCCCCTAGAAGGTTACGATTCTCCAAAGATCTCATGAAGTTAAAGTCGCCCAGAAGAAGCCATTTATCATCCGCATTAATGTTGAGATTATAGAGCCATTGTACAAAATCATCACGGGCAGGACCCTGACACGGTCCATAAACAGTCACAAGTGTCCAAACTTCAGACGTATGAGCGGATCTGAATTCCACCACGATACCAAATGGTTTTGCCACGATGAGCTTGCCAATGAAGAAAGAGGAGTTCCAGATGATTACAATACCACCAGAGGCCCCATTAGAAGGAACATACGCGAAATTATCAAAACGCCTGGGACAGAACTTACGAAGAAAACGATGATCAATATGCATACACTTGGTTTCCTGAAGGCAGATTACAGAGCATCCACTCTCATCAATCTTTTGCTTGACAGCAAGTTGACGCGCCTCGGAGTTGAGTCCCCGAACATTCCAGCAAAAGACCTTCCAAGCTCTACAAATGTTTTGATTCATGGGAAACCAGTAGAGAGCAGCAACATAATGTATCACGCAGTGATCCATAGACTAGCATAGTACATAACCGAGCCATAAAGTTCAGTACAAAGAAAATAAAACTAAGATAGATGGCGATTTTGGAGGTACGCCATAAACCCAGCCTTCTGAGAGGTTCACTGATCATCAGAACTCGTGCTGCTGGTGACAGAAGGATCCGCCGTAAGCTTCTCCTTGGTTATTTTCTCCTGTGCAATCCGAAGACGGGTGCCGATGCGCTGAAGATCATCAATCGAGCAAAGTGGAGGAAGCTGCGGCCCATGCGCAGACGCCTTGGTCTTGCGCTTCTTCGGAGCAGAGGAGTGCTGCCGCAATTCTTCAGGCATAGGGACTTGGCGAAAGCCTCCCTTGAGAGCAGAGAGACGGGCGCTGCGGCGGACCTCGGAGACCACGAGGGGTGTAGCCGCCTTGCGCCCTCGCTTCCTTGGCATTTTGGCAGAAAATTGGAAAGCCTCGGTCACAGGGCAAGAGATATCATCAAAACACAGAGCGCGGGCCACCGGCTTCTTAGCAGGGCAAGCCAGGACAGAGCTGCTGTCCGTCTTCAGAGAGATGTCGAGGCCAGACAAGGTGCAGTTGAAGTTCCAGATATTAAGAGGCAACTCAAAAGATGGAAACGCATGTTGGTGAATAGATCTTGGAATCTCTGAGACCCACATGAGTGGCATCAAGCGCTCAAAGCTACGCTGCCACTGAATACCAGGGGGTAATTCAGGCCCATAAAGAGTCAGAACCATTCCAACTTGAAGGGGAGGTTGATTCACTGCAACATCAACAGCATCATTGTTGATTGAATCCTCAGACAGCTGAAGAACCATGGATTCCTGGGATGGCTCCTCGTCATGCTGGTTGTCTTGTACCTGCTCCAAGATGTCCACAGGTTGCTGCTGGAATCCATGCTGCTGCTCATTGGCTGGAGGTGGCACATCATTCCAGCCCAGCTCAGGAAATTCAGGCAAGACCATCCAGTTGTGATTGTCAAATACCATCTGGCCTGGCAGGGGATGAGGGTTACCATTGGCTGGCATAGGATCTTCATCAGCAGGTAAGACATCAGCAAAGTCCGCAGATAGGATGTAAACTGGTACTGTCCAGGAGATGCGTGCTCCACCGAAATCTGAATATTCGCGATAGACAATATCACGCGGCACAAGGGAGGGAGCAGGAAAAGATACATACGCCAAAGTGCGGCCAAGAACAGGATCCTCTTGATGCCAATAATGGAATCGGCCAAAAGAGCCGATGGCATCAGCAATGTAGGAGGTTCTTCTGTAATCAAGCGGGATGCCAACAAGCATGATCCAACCTCGGCGAAATCCGTGGACAGCCCGGTAATTAATACCCTCATCATGGGGTATGAAACGGATGAACCGATCATTGCCAAGATCAAACGGGGGGTGATCCACTAAGGTTTGCCTAGCAACAGCGCTGCGGAATCGAAAAAGTCCCACTCCCTGAATCCAAGGTTGGGCATCCAGGACAGCGCGCCCAAGGTGATTGACAACAAAATCACTGACTAAGTTGCGGAAAAGAGGAACCTCGGCTTGGAGAGGTGCAGGCTCCACAATGGCAATAGCAAACGCTTCGTTTTGCCGGTCAGGTGCAACCGCCGGCGAGAAGAAAGCCCGTGGGAGTCTCAAGGGGCCGCCATCGACGATGTCAAAGCCCTGCGGGAGGAAGTCCATGGGGTCGAGCTCGAAGTTGGCCATGGCAGGTGTTGGTGGTGGCTGGGGAGTGTTTGGTGGTGGAGGTGTGGGCGGTGGTGCCGATGCGGGTTGCGGTGGAGTAATGGGTGGCGGCTCGGATGGCAATGGTGGAGGCAATGGGGTGGCAGACGCGATGGGACTGGACAAGGGTTCAGGGAGACCGGCTGGGAGGGAAATCGAAGCGGCAGGCGATAAAGAATCCTTAGATTGGATTTGAGCCGCAATATTGACCCGGGGGACCCACTTGTAAGAGGGGGAAGGTGCAGAGCCAGAACAAGATTTCGCTCGATGACCCAGGCAGAAACACTGTCGACAACGTATCTGATTAGAACACGAGACCGTTGCGTGTTTCATTGAGAGACAGTTTCTGCACTTCCAAACTTGTAACACCATATCATTAATGAAATCCTCGTCTGTAACAGAGAGACAATTACTATCCGGAGAGTTGAGGGTAGCATTCTCCAAAGAGGCAGCGGAAAAAACAGGAGGATTGTGGTCTCCATGGGCCCCTGGAGGATGGGCCAACTGAGCGCCCAAGTTCGAATCTTCCGACTGGGCCGAGGGAGGTGACGTCTGTGGCGATACTGCCGAGACTTGTGGAGCAAGTAAATCCCAAAACGGTGCAGATTGATCCGATCCTGAAATGACGGGCGTAAGTTTCACCGGAACGTTGATAGTTCCAAAAGAGATAGGTGGCGTAGCCACCGTCCACTGGAGATTGCTCGCCGGCGGCGAGGAGATAATAACACATTCCCGAGGGTTAATCTCATAACCGGCCTCAGCAACGGTATCAACGCAGACTTGTGTAGCAGGATATCTGTAGCCCCGGCAAGCTGGGTATTGCTGGAAAGTGGCAAACGAAATCCTTCTCCCCGAGGAAGAACCCGAACGTAAAGATGATTTGGTTGGGGGTTTATGCATAGCCAGGAGACCAAGAGTAGCCCGTTTTTTAGATGGACTAACAAGAATCCATTCTGCATCACACTCTTTCTTCCAGATCTCAAATTCACGGCGCCAGTTAGGGCCTCCATGTCCCCAGAGGTGGAAAAAGCATTTGAAATGCATGCAAGCAAAAGAACGCAGCTGCAGAATATATAGTCCAACTTTCTTGCATGAAACAAAGAACGAAAATACCTTGTCCTTGATATGAGAGACCATGAGGTCAATAGCAGAACCTCCAAGGGCTGATTCTAGTGCAGTCGCCACTGAGTCCTCAGTAAGACGAAAAATATGCCTGCTGAAAGACACCACCATAACGAAATGATGTGTGTCGTCCGAAGGATGGATCGTTTGTCCACAAACGTTGAAAACCCTAGATGCAAAGTCCAGTCCCGCCGAAAAGTCCAGATCCAACGTAGATCCACGGGAGGAACCCATAGGAGATGGGTATAGACGTGTAGATCAGAGGACGCCGGATCCGATGAGCGGAGAAGGTCAAGAAGACACCGGCGGGGTTGGTTGATCACCGGAAGCCTAGGTCACGGGAGAGAGGGTGGGTGGGTGGGTGCGCCATCTGACCCCTAGTTTGGTGTATATTGCTAGGGTTTCGATGACCAGGGAGCCGAAGGAATTCCTTATTGATATGAGTAGTCTATCATCCCTAATAAGCCAGGCCATCACAGGTATATATAGGAGGAAGAGGGACGTCAGGGGAGCAACAGAGGGCCCACGAGGGTGGGGCGCGCCCCCTGCCCACGTGGCCGCCTCTCTCGCTTCCTGGCATGTACTCTAAGTCTTCTGTGTTGATATTGTTCCAAAAATAACTCTCGTGAAGGTTTCATTCCATTTGGACTCTGTTTGATATTCCTTTTCTGTGAAACACTGAAGTAGGCAAAAAATACCAATTTGCACTGGGCCTTGGGTTAGTAGGTTAGTCCCAAAAATAATATAAAAGTGTATAATAAAGCCCATTAAACATCCAAAACAGAATATATAATAGCATGGGACAATAAAAAATTATAGATACGTTGGAGACGTATCAAGCATCCCCAAGCTTAGTTCCTGCTCGTCCTCGAGTAGGTAAATGATAAAAACAGAATTTTTGATGTGGAATGCTACCCAACATAATTCTAAATGTAATTTTCTTTAATGTGGCATGAATGTTCAGATCCAAAAGATTCAAGACAAAAGTTTAATATTGACATAATAATAATAATACTTCAAGCATACTAACAAAGCAATCATGTCTTCTCAAAATAACATGGCTAAAGAAAGTTCATACCTACAAAATCATATAGTTTGGCTATGCTCCATATTCGTTACACAAAATACTCAAATCATGCGCAACCCCGGTTTCAGCCAAGCAATTGTTTCATACTTAATTTTTTTCAAACTTTTCAACTTTCACGCAATACATGAGCGTGAGCCATGGATATAGCACTATAGGTGGAATAGAGTGGTGGTTGTGGAGAAGACAAAAGAGGAAGATGGTCTCACATGGACTAGGCGTATCAACAGGCTATGGAGATGCCCATCAATATATATTAATGTGAGTGAGTAGGGATTGCCATGCAACGGATGCACTAGATCTATAAATGTATGAAAGCTCAACGAAAGAAACTAAGTGGGTGTGCATCCAACTTGCTTGCTCACGAAGACCTAGGGCATTTGAGGAAGCCCGTCGTTGGAATATACAAGCCAAGTTCTATAATGAAAATTCCGACTAGTATATGAAAGTGACTAAACAAGAGATTCTCTATCATGAAGATCATGGTGCTACTTTGAAGCACAAGTGTGGAAAAAGATACTAGCATTGCCCCTTTTTTTCTTTTTTTTCTTTTTTTGGGACTTTCTTTTTCTTTGGCCTTTCCTTCTTTTTTTATTTTTTTATATTTGGGACAATGCTCTAAAAATGATGATCATCACACTTATATTGATTTACAACTCACTGATTACAACTCGATACTAGAACAAAGTATGACTCTATATGAATGCTTCCGGCGATGTACCGGGATGTGCAATGAATCAAGAGTGACATGTATGAAAGATTATGCATGGTGGCCTAGCCACAAATACGATGTCAACTACATGATCATGCATGTAAGTATGACAATGATGAAGTGTGTCATAATAAACGGAACGATGGAAAGTTGCATGGCAATATATATCGGAATGGCTATGGAAATGCCATGATAGGTAGGTATGGTGACTATCTTGAGGAAGGTATATGGTGGGTGTATGGTACTGGCGAAAGTTGCGCGGTACAAGAGAGGCTAGCAATGGTGGAAGGGTGAGAGTGCGTATAATCCATGGACTCAACATTAGTCATAAAGAACTCACATACTTATTGCAAAAATCTACAAGTCATCAAAACAAAGTACTACACGCATGCTCCTAGGGGAAGGGTTGGTAGGAGTTAACCATCGCGTGATCCCGACCCCCACACAAAGGATGACACTTAATAAAATACCTCATCCTTCAAATTTGTCACACAACGGTTACCATACGTGCATGCTACGGGACTTGCAAACCTCAACACAAGTATTTCTCAAATTCACAACTACTCTACGAGCATGACTCCAATATCATCATCCTCATATCTCAAAACAATCATCAAGTATCAAACTTCTCATAGTATTCAATGCACTTTTATGAAAGTTTTTACTTTACCCATCTTGGATGCTTATCATATTAGGACTAGTTTTATAACCAAAGCACATTACCATGCTGTTCTAAGAGACTCTCAAAAAGATATAAGTGAAGCATGAGACATCAATAATTTCTACAAAATAAAACCACCACCGTGCTCTAAAAGATATAAGTGAAGCACTAGAGCAAAACTATCTAGCTCAAAAGATATAAGTGAAGCACATAGAGTATTCTAATAAATTCCGATTCATGTGTATCTCTATCAAAAGCTGTGCACGACAAGGATGATTGTGGTAAACTAAAAAGCAAAGACTCAAATCATACATGACGCTCCAAGCAAAACACATATCATGTGGTGAATAAAAATATAGTCTCAAGTAAAGTTACCGATAGACGAAGACGAAAGAGGGGATGCCTTCCCGGGGCATCCCTAAGCTTAGAGCATCTCCAGCCGTTGGCACCCCCAAGAACATCACCGAACCAAAAAAGTTGGTGTCTTGGGGGTCATCCGGCGGAATTCGGCGAAATAAAGTGGGCATCTTCCCAGTCACAGCCGACCCCAAGCAAAAGTTTGTGAGGAGAATGGTTAAGTGGGCCAAGAAAAAGGACATGTGGTGAGACGCGATTCGCTGAAACTTCCGCCGGCGTCCCCAGGAGACCCCCAGCGCACTGGGTTTCGCCTGAGTTTGCCGGCGCTATTTTGACTTCCTGGGGGGCGTTGGGGGCGTGGTTGGGCTGTTTTTCGGCGAAAAGCGCCGTCCGAGCCTAAAAAGGTGTCCTGGGGGGCGTCTTGGGGGCGCGGCTGGAGATGCTCTTAGGCTTTTGGTTGTCCTTGAATTTTACCTTGGGGTGCCATGGGCATCCCCAAGCTTAGTCTCTTGCCACTCTTTGTTCCATAGTCCATCAAATCCTTACCCAAAACTTGAAAACTTCACAACACAAAACTTAGGCAAAAATCTCATGAGTTCCGTTAGTATAAGAAAACAAACCACCACTCAAAGGTACTGTAATGAACTCATTCTTTGTTTATATTGGTGTTAAACCTACTGTATTCCAACTTCTCTATGATTTATACCCCCGATACTACTCATAGATTCATCAAAATAAGCAAATAACACACGAAAAACAGAATTTGTCAAAAACAGAACAGTCTGTAGGAATCTGTAACTTTAGAATACTTCTGTAACTATAAAAAAATTGAAATAAATTGGTGGATGTGAGGAATTTGTCTATTAATCATCTTAAAAAAGAATCAACTAAAAATCACTCGTGAGCGCTAAAGTTTATGTTTTTTACAGCATGATCGCATAAACTTCACCCAAGTCTTCCCAAAGGTTCTACTTGGCACAAACACTAATTAAAACACAAAACCACATCTAAACAGAAGCTAGATGCAATATTTATTCCTAAACAGAAGCAAAAACAAAGAAAATAAAATTGGGTTGCCTCCCAACAAGCGCTATCGTTTAACGCCCCTAGCTAGGTATTTCCATAATGATAAGGTAGATCGCGAAAACTCATCTCATACTCCCTACGTTCAGCAGCAAGTTTTCTTTGTGGCAAGAAAAGTAATCAAAAGGGCTAAATTTAATAGGACAAAAGTCCCCCGTGTCAAGCTCAAGAGGTATATGTTCCTTCTTTGGCCCTTCATATTGCACAACCAATTCATCATTATAAGCATTCTTTTGGCAAAAGGTCACGAGCCTTCGCTCGAGAGAAAAACCTAACCCATTATTTTGAAAAGCAAACTCATCATTCAATTCAGAGATTCTATCGACCAAGATATCGGTAGGAACCTTTTTCCTAAGGTTTTCATTAAAAGCAACATGATCTAAAGATTGCAAACGCATTATGTCCTCTTGATTAAATAAGATAGCTTCTATGGGAGGATGACTAGTGTCCACCCTATAATGCGTAAAGATTTCTTTGGCCTCTTTCATTATGAATCTGAACTCGTGAGCCAAAAAGATAGTAGCTGCGCGTTTAATAGAGGAATGCTCAGTATTGGAAAATTCTAGAAAAATTCTCTGAATGCAAGGATGCATATGGATAAATTGCCTTTCAATTTCAACTACAAGCATAGATATGGCATCCGCAAGACTACTAGTTCTATGAAGAATAGATCAACCCATAGTGGGTAAAGCACGGGCACAAGTAAAGAAGCCTTGAAGAACTCCTTTTCCAATAATATTACCACTACCAACCCGGAATTTCTTAGTATGTAAAGTGGTAGTTTCATCCGGAGGATCAACAAAAGCAAAGTTGCCCTTAGCATTACTACCCTTTTCAACAACATCCTCCCCCATCTCAAACATGATGGCAACAAACCGCAATAAAGACGAACACACACGAGGCAGAAGAACGGAAAAAGGGCGAATAAAACGGCAATGGTGAAGTGGGGGAGAGAAAAACGAGAGGCAAATAATGTAATGCGAGGGATAAGGGTTTGTGATAGGTACTTGGTATATGAATTTTGCGTAGATCTCCCAGGCAACGGCGCTAGAAATTCTTCTTGCTACTTCTCGAGCTTGCGTTGTTTTCCCTCGAAGAGGAAAGGGTGATGCAGCACAGTAGCGTAAGTATTTCCCACAGTTTTTGAGAACCAAGGTATCAATCCAGTAGGAGACCACGCGCGAGTCCCTCATACCTGCACAAACGAATAAGAACCTTGCAGCCAACGCGATAAAAGGGGTTGGCAATCCCTTCTCGGTCACTTACAAAAGTGAGATCTGATAGATATGATAAGATAATATTTTTGGTATAAAGATTGAAAGTAAATAATGCAAGGTAAAGCAAAAAGTTGATGGAAGATTAATATGATGAAGATAGACCCGGGGGCCATAGGTTTCACTAGTGGCTTCTCTCATGATAGCAGATTACTGTCAAGCAATTGGTAGAAAAGCGCATAGTTATGAGAATATCTAGGCATGATCATTGTATATAGGCATCACGTCCGTGACAAGTAGACCGAAACGATTCTGCATCTACTACTATTACTCCACACATCGACCGCTATCCAGCATGCATCTAGAGTATTAAGTTCATAAGAACAGAGTAACGCCTTAAGCAAGATGACATGATGTAGAGGGATAAACTCAAGCAATATGATATAAACCACATATTTTTATCCTCGATGGCAACAATACAATACGTGCCTTGCTGCCCCTGCTGTCACTGGGATAGGACACCGCAAGATTGAACCCAAAGCCAAGCACTTCTCCCATTGCAAGAACTATAGATCTAGTAGGCCAAACCAAACCGATAATTTGAAGAGACTTGCAAGGATATTTAAATCATGCATAAAAGATTTCAGAAAAGAATCCAATATTGCTCATAGATAATCTTGATCATAAACCCACAATTCATCGGATCTTGACAAACACACCGCAAAAAGATTACATGGAATAGATCTCCTCGAAGATCAAGGAGAACTTTGTATTGAGATCCAAAGAGAGAGAAGAAGCCATCTAGCTAATAACTATGGACCCGAAGGTCTATGGTAAACTACTCACAACTCATCGGAGAGGCTATGGTGTTGATGTAGAAGCCCTCCGTGATCGATGCCCCCTCCGATGGAGCTCCGGAACAGGCCCCAAGATGGGATCTCACAGGTACAGAAGGTTGTGGCGGTGGAATTAGGGTTTCGTGGTGCTCCTCGATGGTTTCAGGGTACGTATGTATATATAGGAGGAAGAGGGACGTCAGGGGAGCAACAGGGGCCCCACGAGGGTGGGGGCGCGCCTACCCCCTGGGTGCGCCCCCAGCCCTCGTGGTCACCTCTCTCGCTTCCTAGCGTTTACTCCAAGTATTCTGTGTTGATATTGTTCCAAAAATAACTCTCCTGAAGGTTTCATTCCGTTTGGACCCCGTTTGATATTCCTTTTCTGCGAAACACTGAAATAGGCCAAAGAAACAGCAATTTGCACTGGGCCTTGGGTTAGTAGGTTAGTCCCAAAAATAATATAAAAGTGTATAATAAAGCTCATTAAACATCCAAAATAGAATATATAATAGCATGGAACAATAAAAAATTATGGATACGTTGGAGACGTATCACTCTCTCGATAAAAATCGATGCATTGGTTGTCATGGAAGGAGATGACTAAACCAAATTGCATGGGTGGAATGGGTTTTCGAGACCTACATCTGTTCAACCTTGCAATGCTAGGCAAACATGGGTGGCGTTTCATGACTAACCCTAATTCCTTGTGTGCAAGGGTTTTGAAAGGGCGTTACTTCCCGTATGCAGATTTTATGCAAGCGTCGGTTCCAAAATTGACATCGGCTACTTGGAAGGCAATCATCGCGGGACGCGAGGCCTTAAGACTGGGGCTGATCGCATGGGTGGGAGGTGGAAGCACTATCTCTGTGTGGAACCAAAAATGGATATCAGGAACTATCTCCATGATCCCAATCGCAAGACCATCTAATTCAAACATCGAGAGAGTGTCCGAGCTCATCGATTCTGAGAATTGGTCCTGGAGACAAGATGTTCTTAGGGAAACCTTCATTGCCCCTGATGATGTTGCCATTTTTAACATTCCTATTCG
>LR738709.1:535712300-535741381 GCA_902687465.1 Secale cereale | reverse complement strand
GGGGGGGGTGAGGATTCCTTTGCTTGGGCGTTCGAAAAATCTGGCAACTACACTGTGAAGACGGCGTACCACGCTCTAATGACTCAAAACGAGCGTTTGGCTCGCGAGGAAGGGACGACTACAGGGACCTCAGGGAACGACCAACAGTTGTGGAAGGCCTTATGGAAGCTCAATGTTATTCCAAAAGTGCGAGTCTTTTGGTGGAGAGTTCTCCATGGTATTCTCCCAGATGAAAGTACTCTCAAATATCGTCATATTGCAGCCATCGATCGTTGCAAAGTGTGCATGGCTATGGGTGAGGATTTGAAGCATGCACTGATACATTGTGTGCATGCCCGTCGCTTTTGGGAGGAGGCGTATGCGTGGTTCGGTCTCCGGCTCCCGCGACTACATCCAAATTCATGGGCGCGCGATATCATAGTGACTCAAGGTTTTCTGATGATGACCGTGCTAAAATCACAACAATCATGTGGTCTATATGGCACTCCCGAAACCGCATCAAGCATGGGGAAGAAGGACGTGATCCTGCAGCCACTATTCGATCTACTAAGGAGGCTATTGCTCTCCTGCATCTTCCGCGCAAGGCAGCTATGATTCTGCGAGGTTTCGGTTGGCGTCCACCAGAGGGAGAAGTGGTTAAGATCACCACGGATGGTGCGCTCAATTTTGAAGATGGTCGAGGTGGAACAGGAGGAGTTGCTCGCTCGGCCGCTGCTCTACTGGGCTCGTGGTGCAAGCCGTATATGGGGATATCGGATCCTCTGATCATTGAAGTTTTTTTCTCTGCGAGATGGAGTTCTTTTTGCTGCCTTAAGGGGACTCTCGCATGTGATCATGGAAGTGGATTGCCTGGAGCTGGTGATGCTCTGGAAAACCCATCACAATTCTCGTCCAGTTGTGGCCCCTATCTTGTTAGAAATAAGAGAGCTTAGCGGTTTTGTTTTATTTGATGTTCAACATGTAAAACGGTCATCGAATCTGCCTGCGCATCTTTGTGCAAAAAATGCTTGCACACTGAATGTAACAGATTGCTGGTTGGAGGAAATCCCTAGCTTCCGTGTGACCAGCCTCTTGCCTGATTGTCCGGGGAATGCTTTTGTTTGAATACAACTCTATGATTTGTCCGGAAAAAAAAGCTGATGAATAGATTAAAAGTTTTCTCGAAAAAAAATGTTCAGAAAATTCCAGCTCGCCGGAATTGAACTCTCCAGGCTTCGGCAACTCCTACGAAATTCGTCGCGTTGTTGTGCAGCCGCACGGTCCATACTATGCCCGACACGTCCTCATCGGGCACGGTCAATAAACGAACTACTCCGAGTCGCCGGCCGGCCCCGCCTCCTCCCTCGAGCAACCTCTGCCCCAGCGGAAGCCCCGCCGAAGCGACGGCCATGGCGAGCGCCGCGCCGCCGCCGCCGGACGCGGAGCCGCCCGAGTGCCCGGTGTGCCTCTGCCCCTTCGACGCCGCCTCCGTCGTGCCGCGCGTCCTCCCGTGCGGGCACTCCCTCTGCGGCTCCTGCATCTCCTCTCTCCCGCCGGCCTCCGCGTCGGCCGCGGCCTCGTCCCTCCGCTGCCCGCTCTGCTCCCAGTGCGTCCCCTTCTCCCGGGCCCTCGGCCCCTCCTCCCTCCCCAAAAACCTCGCCCTCCTCTCCCTCCTCCCCTCCCTCCCCAACCCTTCCCCACCACGCACCGCGGGCGCCGCCTCCACGGCGCGACCCCTCCCTCTCCCTCTCCACGCCGACCACTCCCGCCTCCTCGCCCGCTTCCGACACGCCATCCTCCCCGAGTCCGCCTCCCCGCTACACTCCTCGCCGCCCGGCCACCCTCCCGCCGGCCTCGCGCTCGGGTCGATCGCCTGCGAACTGGGTGCCCCCTGGTTCTGCTCGCGGGGTCACCCCGTAAGCCTCCTCCCGATCGATGCTCCCGCCGGCGGGGCGCCGACGCAGGAGGCCGCGTTCTACCGGCCCAGCCACGCCGCGCGGGTCATCGCCGCGATCGACGCGCTGAGCAGCGCCGCGAGGGAGGAGATGGTCGATTTGGTGGCCGCCTCCACGCGATTGGCGCGGCGGGTGTGCAGGGTTTACGGCGCCTGGATGGGTCCCGAGGCGGCAACGCTGTGGCTGGTCTCTGAACGGCACACGCCGGGAGTTCTCCCCTTGCTGAATGAGAGGAGCGACGAACTGGATACTGTAGCTCGGATTGGAGCTGTTGGAATGGAGGTGTGTGAAGCACTCATGGGATTGCACGGCGAGGGGCTGGTGCTGGGTTGCCTCCGGCTGGACTGCTTCCGCCTTGATCACTTTGGGCGCTGCCTGCTCGACTTGAATGAGGTGTTGGCCTTGTGCCGTGGAGTCCGGGCAGGGGTTAGCTTGTCCAAGGACGGTGCATTGGTTGCTCCCGAGATGAAGGCAATTCTGGGCGACGCCACAAGGATGAGGAGTCGAGATTTCGATGGCTTGATAAGGCGTAATTCAGATGTTTGGTTGCTGGGTTGTATATTGGTGGCGCTTGTTACTGGAGATACGCGGCTTGCGGCGGGGTGGAATACTGATGGATCATATGATGATTGGCAGAAGGAAGTGCTTACGAGGCTTGACGCTGCATTGGTTGGTACACAGTTAGAACCATTGGCTGCAACTACTGCGTTATGCTTAAGCTATGAACCAGAAAGCCGCCCAGAGGTTGCTGATGTTTGGAAATGTATCAGAGGCTCACAGATGAAACCTGGTGCTGATGCTTTGGTTCCTGCTGATGATATTGTAGCTCAGAAAAGTTTTAGGTGTTTGCTCCTCGGGGAGTTGTCCTCAATGTGCTCCGCCCAAGCTGTTGAGTCAGATGATATAGTGCAGCCCTCTCAAGATTCTGATGACAAAAATTCAACTCCAGATGATGGAAGCAATTGTGGTTGCTCGAACGATGAGTCTGTTTGCACAGCAGGAACAGATGAGCCACAGCGTAATGGAGTGTTTAAATCTTCAACTCTGCTTGCTCACCGTGACTGTGTCACAGGATTAGCCATTGGAGGTATAAACACAACATGGCCAGTGTACTGTGTACATAATACACTGTTTCATTATTGGAGGCATATCCTGTCATGCCATAATGTAGTACAATCATGCAGAACATTTTGATCTGGGCACCGATGCAATATGAAAAATTCTGGAAAGAAATGATAATTAGGTCTATGGAGTGTTATAATACCCTTCAAAATTTCAACTTCAAACTCAAAATGTGCTAGAAGAAAACAGTGTATAATTCTTTGAATGAAACCTCCATTTTGGTCTATTTCTGTTCTCTATTATTATGTCATTTGTCAGATTTATTTTATCATTTTCATATCCTTGGACATACTCCCACCGTAAAGAAATATAAGAGTAGATTATAACTTGAAATTTCATAGTGTAGTGTTGAGAAATACATATAATAATTTTATTTGCTGAATTTTTTATGTTCATTTTAAGCCGAAACCAAAATGAAATGCATAACTTGGCCTTTCTATTACTCCCTCCAATTACAAATATAAGACGTTCTACCTTTTTTTTGTGAATCGGATGTATATAGCCACGTTTTAGTGTGTTTGTTCACTCATTTCAGTCTGTAGGTAGTCCATACTGAAATACCAAAACATCTTATATTTGTGAACGGAGGGAGTATTTTGCAGTTCTGCTAGATATCTCACTTCATAGTCTGATGTCTTACTTACTAGTGCTTTACTATGTTTTTATCCGTTGTGCTATGTTATTTGGTTTCTGTCCACGGCCATCGCTCGCCTTACCACACTAGTGGATCTTCCTAATGCCGTTGACCAGAATTATGACTCTTAAGTAATCCGTGTTGGTGAATCTTTACTGTATTGCAGGGGGATTTTTGTTTAGTTCTTCCTACGACAAAACAATCAATGTATGGTCACTGCAGGTATGGAACTGTTGGTGTACCCTCTTCTCTTGATGAGCTGTTAATTGTGCGAGTTTCATTCTTGAAATAAATAACATGCTTTTCTTGGAATGAGAAATCACAGTGGCATACAGCAAACACATCCATCCATTACCACAGAACGCATAAGCTTTCTGTGGCCCATTTTTTCTGACTTGACTTGCTTCTACAGGACTTCTCTCATGTGCAGACTTTAAAGGGTCATGAGCACAAAATCACAGCAGTTGTTGTTGTTGACAATGATAATCAGTCTCTTTGTATAAGTGGAGACAGTGGCAGTGGAATTTTTGTCTGGCGTGTTGGTACCTCTCTCAAGCAAGAACCGTTGAATAAATGGTATGAAACTAATGATTGGATCTACCGGGGTGTTCACTGCTTGGCTGTGTCTG
Source organism: Secale cereale (assembly GCA_902687465.1). NCBI lineage: Eukaryota > Viridiplantae > Streptophyta > Magnoliopsida > Poales > Poaceae > Secale > Secale cereale. Next base: position 535,737,062 of record LR738709.1, on the reverse strand, counting down.
AAACCGGTTATCTTTATACTGGCAGTAGAGACAAATCTATTAAAGCTTGGTCTCTGGAGGTAAAGATGCTAAGCTGACTAGCTTTTTCAGTGCCGTATCGAAACAGGGTGGTTAGTTGGGCTGTATTAAAAGTATAGACAATGTGACTAAGGTTTGTTCTGCATTTAGACTGCAAAATGGTTTCCTCTTCTATTGGATCAACTAGTCTTTGCCTGAATAATGATCCTGCATCTTCTGGCATTCATAAAGCTGTTGAATCTGCCAAACCATTTTGGCAATTTAAGAATGTTAGGAGTTAATTCACAATCTCTCTTTGGCAGGATTATTCACTTGGATGCACTATGACAGGCCACAAATCAACCGTGTCTTGCCTTGCAGTCGCTAGCGGTATTCTTTACAGTGGAAGTTGGGATGGTAGTATCCGATCATGGTGGCTTACTGATCACAGCCCATTGTCTGTACTTGAAGATGATACACCGGGAAGCATAGCCCCTGTGTTGTCAATTTCAACAGAAGCTAATTTCGTTGTTTCATCATATGAAAATGGCTGTTTGAAGGTTTCACTATATCTCAATCATGAATCGTGTTATAGATTAATTGCATGTTGTGTTATAATGTTTGCTTACAGTCGTTTGTAACACATGCTATTTATTTTTTGAATAATCACATGCTAAATTATGGTTATTTTATAAATCAGATTTGGAAGGATGATGTCCTTGTTAAGTCAGAGAAACTTCAAAGTGCTTCTATTTACGCTGTTAAATTGAACGGTAAATGGCTATATACCGGTGGATTGAATAAAGCCATAAATATTCAGGTCTGTATTTCTGAGACATATTTGGTGCCCTTAGAGCTTTTCAAAAATGGCCTTGAAGCTTCTCCATTGTTAACATGTTATTTGTTGCCTTGCATTTTTATTTTTGATCAACTCTTCTATAGGAGTTATTAGAAGACGAGTCAGAGTTGGAAATCAGAGATGTCGCTTCCATCTCTTGTGATTCAATTGTAACTTCAATATTGTACTGGGATGAAAAGCTGATAGTTGGACTCTCTAACAGGGAAATTAAGGTATATATGATTCCCCTTTGTTATACAATCACACATCATTTCCTTTCCATGTTATTCTAGCTTCTTGTTTTAGAGTAATTTAAAGGTGCACTCAGGAGAACGTGCTCCCTGGTGAAAAAATGCTTATGTTCCACTTGTTATACTTTGTTTGAAAAAATTACATATAAGTTTTTAGTCATTTATGTGATTGTGCAATTTCATGGAAAAAGTATCAGTTCAAGAATTGCATTGTAGAGCCCTGAAATTTGGTTTTCGTCTAGAGTGCGAAAATGCTAGTTCTCCCCAAGTATATTACGCAAACATTTACATGTGTAATTGTTTTTGGAATTGCTTGACACGCATGGATTTAGTGGTCATCGCGAGAGCACATGCTAGGAGCCATTTTACATGTGTAAACTTTAATGGTTGTTGCATCACTTATTATACATAGTTACTTTGTACAGGCCAATCCACAACACTTATTACTTGCACTATGCTAGCCACTAACTTTTCCTGCAGGGAAACAAAAACTTCTCATCAACTTCCATGTCAAATAAATAACCCAGAGTTCGGTTTCTAGAAATGAATGATCAGTGCATGTTTGATATTGTACTTCTATCTGTTTATAACTTCATGGTTCATGAATGGAACGAGCATTCTGGTACACTTCAAAGCTTATAAACAACTAAAAGCTGCTGCTTTTCATATTTCACCAGGTTTACGACAAGGGTTCTTAGACCAAATCAGGAGTTGCTAACCATTTGTTACTCCATGCCCCTATATATATTGTGAATAGCTCGCTCTACAGCGAGTGTGATGAAGAAATATACATGGAAACATAACATATCAAAGTTCCGATGAACTATGATACACCTGTATGGTAAAAGTTTGAAGGGAAATGCAAGCTAAATTAGGTAGTTGTAACTTGAACAATTATCCGCGATGGACATGATTATATGTTATAATCCGCTATAAGGCAGTACATAGTGTTTGGGTTTGCTAGTTTCTGAAACTACTAAATATTTTTTTGCTGAACTTGAATGCTATATGGTTTGAATTTTAATTGAGTAGGTCTGAGCTTGGATGCTATATTTAAGTGATTATGCCTGCGTGCCCAATAAAGGCATATCCTTACCTCAAAAGATAAAATAAATAAAGGTTTATCCCTGCATAACATGTACAACAATCGTCATCATCCAAATGCAATATAAGAGCATCTCCAATGCGACTCACCAAACCTCTTTTATATGTCTTGACCTGTATAGACACATTTAGGCCTCCAATGCGCACCCATTTTACACTCTAGGCAATCTGGATGCAAATGCTAGGTCTTGAAAGCAAGGCTTGCCTCGAGCGGTAAATAAGCCGGCCCAACAAGGTGTAGGAGTGGTTTTGAGAAGCTTCTGAGGTCTTACATGGGTTCTTTTTTCTTTGTGTTTTTCTCTATCAGTCTTTATTCGTTTTATCTTTATTTCTGTTTTTTTTTCAAATACATGTGATTTATTTTTCAAATACACATTGCATATTTTTCGCATACAAATTGAAATTTTGTTAGATACATGTTGAACATTTTTAAAAATACATTTTGAATATTTATGCATATACATCTTGAACATTTGTAAAATCTACATCAAACTTTTTAAAATACACAGTGAACATTTATAACCACATGATCGAATATTTTACAAAAATACTATGAACATTTTTCTAAAAACAAGTAACCTTTGTTAAGTGTTAAAACATTTTCTTAAAGTGTCACGGAATAAAAGCGTTATATGTTTTGAATTTGTTTTAGAAATTTACGTGAATAATTTTGTAGGTTTCATAAAGACCTTTTTAAAATGTCATGGAACATATCTTTAAACATGCGAACATTTTCAAATGTCATTAACAATTTTTTTTGTATTGTACAAACATTTTTACAAATTACACGAACACACATTTACATTTTCATGAACATTTGAAAATTATTCAACTAATAATATTTTATATCTGAACATATTTTAAATGCCATGAGCATTTTTTGAAAATTGTGTGAACAAAATTTTAACATTGCATGAACATCTTTTAAATGAGTGGTGAACACTCCTAACAATTTAAGTAATATTTGAAATATACATGTTTAGGCCTCATTTGGTTTGGAGGAATTTCATAGGAATTCTATAGTATAGGATTCTTATAGGATTTTTTTTTCCTTTAGAGCCCTTTGGTTCATAGGAATGGATTCCTATTCCTACATAGGATTGGTTCCTATCCTCCACATTTCATAGGAAAATAAAAATGAGCCTAGACTCAATGGAAAAATTCCTTTGGTGTGAACCAAATGACATCTCTTTTCCTATTCATACTCATAGGATTTGAGATACATGTCATCTCATTTTCTACAAATTTCCTAGTCCTACGATAATCATATCATATGAACCAAAGGAGGCCTTAGGATATTTTAAGATATAAACAAAAGTGAAAAAGAAAACAAAAAGGAGAAAAGTCACCTCACTGCGTCACATATACGAGCAGCAAGCAACGTGCAGGCAACGCTAGCCTAGCAGCGTCCGAGTCTGGACATCCGGTTCATCGGTGTGCGGCACCCTAGAACCCCTTCGCGGCAGCGAGGTTTGGCCATTGAAGGTGCCCGATGCAAGTATCCAACTATCACATTCATGGTGCGGTTGTCTGAGGAGCCTACTTCGTCCCTCCATCTCGAGGAGCAGCTGGCGGCTGAGATTTGTACATACCTCTTCGAGGCGCGGCCCAGCAGCCGCCGCCCCCGACGCAATGCCATCTTGGCACCTAGTGGCGTCCGACCACCGTCAAGCAGGAGTGGTAGTCGTTCCTGTCGCAGGGCCACCCTGACACCTAGTGGTGTTTGGCTGGTGTCAAGCAGGTGCGACGACCGTCGCAATCGCAGTCGCGCTCCCTCCTAGAGTACTAACTAACTCATAGGTGGTGGGTCACACAACGTGTTGTCTTCATCGTATATGTGACGCCGAGTGCGGCGCTTGGCGTCCTTAACCAAGATGCTAGTGGCGTTGTATTGTGGGCGGCCGACCAGTCCAAGACCACAAGGAGATTGTTGCCCATTGTCGGCACCGGATCAACTTGGGCCTATTTTAGATCCACGTCCTCGAGTTGAAGTGTTCTGTCCGCAAAAAGGAAGATAAGATGGGGCTCAATATGGAGGAGCACGCGTGACGGTTTCAGAGCGAGCGCACAACCGCGGCTTGCCTAGGTTTCCCAAGCGTTGTCGTCGCAACGATGATGATGGTTCGATGGCGTTAGTGTCCATGCCACTGTCCGCTATTTAATTTAGTTCATTTAGATGTAACATATCAAACATATTAAATTTCGCCCTAGTTTGCATGTAATATAGCAATTTTGGTTAAATTTCATCCAAACTTTGCGTTTGAAAACTTTGAAATGGGGAAATTATAAGGGATAGTGCTAGACAGCCGGCGCATGGCCGGATGTCCAGGAACATGTCTGGACATGGCTACGGGCATTTGGGGATGCCGTTTGTTTGGAGATTTCCTAACCCTTATTACGAGATGTCGAGATATAGTGGTGAAGTTGCCCACGGGGTGCCCACATGGGGTGGCCCGTCACGTTCGCTGCCTTATGAATCCCCCATTTTTTTCGTAATTCTATCATTATTTCTTTCCGTTTTCTATTTTCTTGCTTTTCTTTTTTCAATATTCCATTTCACATTTTTGTTTTGCCTTTGTGTTTCTTGTTTCTTTTTTTTCTAATTTTTTTCATTTTAATATTATTTTTGTTTGCCTATTATTTGTTTCTTTCAATAAATAAATATATACATTTTTCTCTAAACACGTGCACATTTGAAAATACATGAAGATTTTTAAAATTACATGAATATATTGTGAGTAGGTGAAGTTTTTTAAATTATGCAAAAAATACAGTAATTTTTTAAATGCATGAAATTATTTTGGAAAGTTAAACAATTGTTTTAAATATCTGAACATTTTTCTGATTGGATGAACACTTTTACAATTACATTTTCCAAACAACAGTAGAAAACTCAAACTCATACAATGGTTAATCTTGTATAAAATGATAGTAGATGATCTGACGTATTTTATTAGTCAGAATAAGAGCTGGTTCAGTTTTTCTTTTCGGGCATACCAACCGGAGCCGCGTGGCAAGGTCGACATGCTATCGTCAAGAAGGCAGCCAGGTAACCACTTCTATTATTGTAGTAAAAATAATACTAGCCCTAGCTGCCAGATTTCTAGCACTTGTTAATTAGGTCAGTACGCACTCCAAGCTTCCGGAAGTATGCCGTCAGCCCGGATCAGGAGACAGTTGAGATTGCATGTATGCAGTGCAGTGGCATCCCATCAGCCTCTGCATTAAGCAATTGATTATCTTTCCCTGGCCAAGCTGGACAGCCAATCGTGTCGTACGATCGATTCGATGTGCATGATTTTGGGTCGATTAATTCGGCAATCTGCTTCGCAACGACAACGTACGTACGTGGCAGGCAGGCAGGCAGGAACGAGATTGCAAATGATAACAAGACAGATTGCAGGTATGATTCAGGACACTCATCAGCACTGAGGACACGATCATGGACCAGCCATCGTAGCAATATCTCCGGTATCTTTTTTTGTTGTTTTGCCTGGTCCCTTTCTCCATCCGCCTATCTCGCTCGCTCCCGTCGCTTTCTCCGCTTTTGCTTGATGCCGAGACGCGATCGGGCCCCGGCCACGTTACCCGGAACCAGCGACGCTTCCCGCGCTTTAGCTCCCAACAGCGACCTGCCTGCGCCTCCCTCCTCCCGCGTGATGGCGCCCATGTATCTACCTTGTAGGCGCAATCAATTAATAGAAGAAGATTTTAGATATTCATCAACGGGATGAACTCACTATTCTACGTGGTACACGTCCATACTCCATGCCGATCACCATGAAGTAGCATCTTCATTGGACCAATCTCTAGCTTTTCAATGCCGATCACCATGAAGCATATGCCGGAATAATTGAGTGCTCCAAAGATGCATGCTTAGCTACCGGGCCCATTTTAACGCATCATTATCATTATTATTCTACAAGCTACTACTAGCTCGTGCCCCTTTCACCAAAAAAGAAAAAAGAAAAGGGGGATCGAGGAGAGGGGAGGCGTACGACTACACGCCCAGCCGGTGGCTACCGTGTACAGTAGAGACGATGCGTACGTGCCACTCGTCCCGACGTGGTGGATGGCGCCAGATCGGTGAGCCGGGCGGTCGATCTTGTACTTTCGGGCGGGGTCGGTTAGACGTACGTTTCGGACAGCTATGGAGCCCGAGCGCGCGTTGCTGTCCGGAGGAGCACGTACACATCCATCCAGCCAACGCGATCATTGAAAGAGGTAGTAGTACATGCATGATGCATGCGACCGCTCGCCGCTGACACCGCACCGTACCGGCTAAAAGCTAGTACCAGTAGCTAGGCCAGGCCACCGCCGGCCGGCGACCCCCACTACGCCGTGCGCCACGGATCGCAAAGCCGCCGTCGCGGTGCGACCACGTGTGCCGTAGCGTTTTCCGTCGAGATCGATCGAACATGCCGTGGTTAACCGGAGGAAAACGACGTCGGTGAAACGAGAGGCCTCGTTGCGTGTGTGGCCACGGTAAATCAGCTAGCTAGAAATCGACCGCAGCATATACTACGATCGATGTCCGTCCGGATTTTAATGGGGCGCTATATGGTTAGACTACCCATAGTGGGAGTAACATAGATAGTAACATCACACATATCTAGATAAAAAAGATGATGTGGCAAGCAATAAATAAAGAAAGAGAGGCATGTGGTAACATAGCTAGTTACTACTAGTATGAGTAACATCACACATATCAAGGTAAGATGAGTCTATGGCCTAATAAATGAAGTCTTCCATGTTACCACACATATGTTACTCCCCACTATAGATGTAGTAACATAGAGTAGTAACATGGGCATGTTACTACTCTATGTTACTACCCATTATGGCTAGTCTTAGCACGATCGATTTGATTCTCTGTGAAAGGTACGGGGTGCGGACTACAGTGCTCCGCAAGCTTCGCCAGCCGGAAAGCATGCACCTTGTTTGTCGATGCTGCTGCAAAAGGCGGCGCTTTTAATCTCGTGTCCTCCTGCTGATTGGCCTCGTCCCCAGCATTCGTTGGAGCTTAGCCACGGGATGGATAGATAGACAGATAGACACGATGATGCTTGATGCATATCCCTGTCGTCGTGTGTGCGCGCGTACATAACATACGTACGGCATCTGCGTAACGTGGCCGATGCATATCTTCATGGGTGTGTGCGGACCTGCGCGGCTGCCCCGAGAGGAAGAATATTGTTTTCTTTTTTGAAACAAGAGAGGAAGAATATTGTTGTTACCTGGTCCACCAACGACTTCGCACGTGGTTTCACCTCCGTGAATTATTTACCAATTTTGCCGATTTTTTTTTGCCAATTTTGCCGATTTATTGTGTAGGCACACGCTACACTTGTCACGCGCGCGAGTGACAGTATACGTAACTTAGAGCTTCTACGCCGGGCGCCCCAAACCGGTCTCAAATCATGCGGGCTGCTTATCCGGTCACGATTTTTTATTCTGACAGACGCCTTAAACGGGCATCAAACGTTCGGGCTGACCGGCACCCCTATCCAACCCAAATATGAGGTGTTGGAGTTGTGTCGAATATTGTGTACAAGGTAGGTTACAGTTGTACACGGGCCACGAGGGCTTGTGTAACTTCGACAAGACTATGGCGCGGGGTTGATTCAAGGTGGTGTACACACGGAGCTTGAAGTCGACAGGGCGCGGGGGGGGGGATTGATCATCTACCATGGAGTCATGTTGAAGGTGGAGCTGGAGTCTGGAGGACTTCACTTGATGCTGATTGAGGGGCTGCGGCGTAAGTCGACAGAGAGTCGAAGCCTATTCAGTGGAGAAAAGCGAGGGCCACGTAATTCGGACTGGAGCTCAGTGGTCTGATGGAAGCATGAAACTCGTCATCGGTCGGTGATGATCGATGGTACTCTGCAGTGGGGGTTGAGTGGTGTGGTTTCACTACCCTTGAGACTCGACCGGGACAGCGGAGGCTCGGCGCGGTAATAGCGGTGAGGCGTGCGGTAAGCACGGGACATGGAGACGGGCCAGGGCTCTGGTGGTCATACATGTGGTGAGACAACTGCAAATTTGACTCGGGATGACTACAAGCAATGGAGAAATTCCTTCAAGTTTCAGACAGGCGGTCAAGAAAGGAGCAGTGATGTTGAGTTCAGGTAACTCTTATGTGTGACATCCAATATGTGAGTTGTTCACTTTCACGCAGGTCAGTGATCAGTGTGTGATGACGTTGGACTAATACTCTGGAAGTTGGGAGCGCTAACTAGAGTAATGTGGAACTTAATTTTGCTTGAGTGTTGACTGTGGTCAAGAAAAGAAGGGACTACAAGTTGCAGGTGGAGTCGCATGGAGTCTTTGGAGTAGTAGCGATACTCATGGGATAAGCTCAAGTCCAATGTACATGGAAGTTTGACGCATTGACGAATTCAAGGTGGTGGAGAATATTCGCCAAGGTGGAGTTTGTTGGAGTTGTGTCGAATATTGTGTACAAGGTAGGTTACAGTTGGACTCTGAGTAATATTGTGTTTAGATAGGATATGGAGTCGTGTCCTAGTAGGACACTTGTATCCTAGGCCTCTCTTATATAGCGAGGGTAGACACACGATGTAACCTATGCCAACATAATAGCACAGGAACGCAAGGGGAGCCGGCGGCGTGTGCCGGTGCCCAGGGCGGCCGGGGTGCGGTATTGTGACGGTGTCACGGGGAGGAGTGCCCGTAGTCAAGCCCCGGGGATGTAGCCATATCGGTGAACCTCATTAACAAATCTCGGTGTCGTGCTCGTCTGATTGCTTGGTCCTCGGATGATCAACGGTATGCCTCGGATTTATTCTAACATGAGGCGGATATGGGGTGACCCGATCACGTCCGGACACATCCGCCTGACAAGGTCGACCCAACTGACCCCGCGGATGTCCCAAAAAAGAAACTATCTGGCTCATCGTTTCGAAACCCTAACTCACTCACTTTCTGAAACGTCCAAAACGTATCTATAATTTCTGCTTGCTCCATGCCTCTTTTGGGTGATATTGCTATGATATTTATACACTTCCATACACTTTTGATCATATTTGGACTAACCTATTAACTCAGTGCACCCCAGTGCCAGTTTCTGTTTTTGGCTGTTTTTGTATTTCAGGTTTTCCCATTACGAGAACTGCCAGAAAAATCCCGGAAAAAATATATAAAAAATCAGCGTTCCAGAAGCTACCAGGCACCCGAAGCACAGCCGGAGGGGGGCCACCAGGGCTCCAGGCGCCCTGGTGGCGCGCCCCCCCTGGCCGTGCCGGGGGGGCGCCTGAGCCCCCCGAGCCTCGTCTGATGCCCCCCTTTGGCATATATTTATACCGTCTCCCGAAACCCTCGAGACGGGAACCCTTTTTCGCGATCTCATCTCTGTTCCGTCGCCGCCGCGCTTCCAAGATCGGGAGCACCAGGAGAACTCTTCCCGGCACCCTGCCGGAGGGGAGGATCACCACCGGGAGCTTCTCCACCACCATGGACGCCTCCCGGATGAGTTGTGAGTAGTCTCCCTTGGACAATGGGTCCATGACCAGTAGCTATGTGATGTTCTCCTCCCGTTCTTGCGCTTCACTAATTAGCCCTCATGAGCTGCCCTACATGATTGAGGCACATATGTAATCCTTATGCTGTTGCTATGATGAGTTTGCTGGGATCCGATGGATTATGAGATTATGTTCAGATTGTGTTTGAGTAATATATTTGATTCACCTCTTTTATATTTATGTTCGTAAGTAATTCTTGCATGTTCTCCGTTGTTATTTATTGCTTTGGCCAAGTAGTAGGTAGTGACTCCAAGAGGGAACGTTATGCTTGATTGTGGGTTCATGCCCCTCGATGACTAGCTTGAGTGACAGAAACATGAGTCTAGGGGATGTGCTGTTGCCACAAGGGGGAAAACAACGGTGCTTGTGCCCGCGGGTGCAAGGATTGTTTACTTTACGCAAAGTTATTTTAATGCAGTTGTCTGTTGCTTTGAGTTTACACTATGGGTGGGACTCGCAACTTAATACCAGCGAGATGTTCTGGATAGATATCTCAAGGTGGATGATTAGTAGTAGATGCAGATGGATTTCGGTCTACTTACTTTGGCGTACCGCCCATGCTTTGAACCTCTACCTTTCTTGCAACTTAGTCAGCATTGGTTTGCGCACATGGTCTTGTCAGTTGCCCAGCTGTAATTCATTTATCTCACATAGCAGTTTTATTGTCTTTTGGGAGAGAGACATCACTAGTGAACATCATGGGACTCCGGTCCATATTACCATCATTGATCACATCCGCTATTTACTTTCCGCTTTTATTTACTATTGCAGCAATATCTATCACTACTATCACTTGCGTTTGATCCTTTGTAAACGACAAGGCCAGAGGGATTGACAACCTCTCTGTACTCGTTGGGAGCAAAGTTATTTGTATCTGTGTGCAGGTCCACGTTGATTGCTAATATCTGGCGCCGTTAGCAGTTGACACATTCTTGTTGAAACTGGGAGTCTCAGGGGAAATTGATCATTGGTATATTTGCCAAGGGAAAACTTCCGCTACACTGCATCTCAAACCTTCCACTTGGGATAACCAACGAGGGGCGAGAAGCCATCAAGCAAAGTTTTCTGGCGCCGTTGCCGGGGACTCCACTCTTCAGGATAGGGGAGTTGCACGCTATCTTTTACCTTTGCTTTTTAGTCTTGTTAGTTTATCTTTCAGTTTTGCTTTAGTATCTTTTATCAAAAACCACAAAATATATATTAATTATTTGCTAGTAGTCCTTTCTGTTTAGTCAAGCATGTTAGGATTTGGTGCTTTGAGGGAATCAGAAGTTCTAGATTTCCATCAAAGGGATGGAGAAAATATGAAGAAGGCATGGGACAGAATTTCTGATGCACATAGGATAATTATGCCTTGGATACCTATAAAAATTGTGCTTAGAAATTTTTACCATGGTCTTTTTAAATGGTGTAAACACTCTCTTGATATTATAGCTGAAGGAGATTTCCTAGAGTGTGATGAAGCTAGAGCTCTTGAAATTATACATGGTCTATCTAGTTACTTTGTTTATGATCATAATTTTGATACTGTCATAGATAGACTTGCTACTATTGAGAAAATAATGGATGCTCTAGACTTAATGAAGGTAGAGAAACCCAAACCCAATAAGAGAGATATTTTGGAAATAGACAATGATTGGGAGCCTTTTGTTAGGATTAGCATATCTAATCAAGACTTCCTTGCTTATTGTGATATTGGATCTATGGTTTCTACTATGCCAAAAATTGTTCATGATTCTTTAAAATTTGACATGGATAGATTATCGTCTTATCATGAACACACTAATGGAGATATTTCTGAAATCCAGGGAAGAATAAAAGACGTGCCAGTTAAATTCCTTAAAGGGATTGCAATGATTGATTTCTTTATCATGGAGCCAAACCAAGGAAATATAGTGCTTGGAAGGGACTTCCTCCGAGCGGTAAAAGGCTTCATCGATATAGGTAAGGGACAAATCCGCTTACGCGGAAAGGCAAAAGGTGTGTATCCCTTTCCTAGAAGGAACAAGAGTGAACTTGTTGAGGAACCATTTGAAGCAATTTATAACTCCGATTATTATGATGGTTATTGATTCCTCTATGCATTATGCCTAGCTTAAAGGCATAAAAGAAAGCGCTTTTGGGAGGCAGCCCACATGAATAAATTTTATTTTGCTTTTGTTGTGTCTTGATGTTGTTACTACAGTAGCATCATCAATGTATCTTTGCTTTTCAATTTTGTGCCAAGTGTAGCCTCTGATTGCAAGAAAGTTCAAAAGTTGTGACGTGCTGTCCAGGAAACAGATTCTGTCCTTGGATAGAACAATTCGTATAAAATCACCAGATCATCTTTTTGGTCTGAATTTTTTCGACAGCGTGCTCTATATAATTGTCTTTCGTGCGTCTGTTTTGAGTTTTTTGATTAGAGTTGCAGAAGTACCCCGAAAAAATCATTTACTACCTGCTGTTCTGTTTTTCCCAGATTCTGTCATGTTTTGCCTTTCCTTCATTTTGCAAACCTAGAGCTTGCTTTTTCTTTGCAAAAACCTTTTGGAAATCTTGAGAAACAATAGATCTTCAATAATATCCTTATTTCCAGCAAGGAACAATTATTTTATTAAGGGTACTAACCTCGCTAATCAGATTATGATGAGTTATGTATGAAGGGAGTTTTCAAGTGTGCGAGGGAAGATGATAAAAAGATTCAGGAGTGTCAAACGCTCAAGCTTGGGGATGCCCCCATGCACCCCCAAGAAATATTCAAGGAGACTCAAGTGTCTAAGCTTGGGGATGCCCCCGTGCATCCCCTTCTCCATCAACATTATCAGTTCGTCTTTCGTTCCACTATATTTTAATCACTTCATGTGTTATGTGCTATGCTTGGAGCGTCTTGCTTTTAGTTTTCCTTTTTAGTTTCCCTTAGCCTTTCATAACGAGTCGGAACTCAGCTTTCTTTATGTGGGAGAGAACACGCTCCACTTCTACCTAGAACATAACATAGAATTTTCATGTCTATCTTTGTTGTGTATGTTCTTTGTCTTTTAATAGCTACTATCATGCTTAGCTCTTAACTTTCATGCTTATCTTTCTAAAGAGCTTTTGTTTAGTTGGTTGCTTGAACTCTCTTTATTTATCATGCTTATCTTATTAAGAGAGTTTGCTTCCGTTGCATTGGTTGATATGTCTATGATAAAGATGCTACGTGCATAATGGCGCTTAGTAGTTCATGTTTTCTATGGTTAGTCTCAAATAGCTGGGGGGTTCCCAATGTGTTATTGGAGTACCAACATGATTTGTTTTGCCTATGATGTGGTATGGTTTAGTAATATCTTCCTTCGAGAATTTACTTTGATTGACTTGGCGTATGCTCACGCATATTTAAGACTGTAAAGAAAGTCTGTCAAGCCTTGATGATCTTTTGTTTCTGAGTAGCGATATAACTTCCATGCCTGATTCAATGTTGCTTTGTCGCTCTACATGATTATGACCGTCATTGCTCTCTTAGTTGGTCGCTCCCAGTCTTTTGCTAACCTCCACCTGTACTAAGCGGACTGACTGCTTGTGCATCCAAATTCCTTTAAACCAGTTATGCCATATGAGTCCACCATACCTTCCTACATGGTATTTACCTGCCATTCCTAACGGAGACTTGCATGTACCATCTCGAAATTATTCAAAGAAAAAGCATTCCTATTTTGTGCCTCTGTTGTAAGTTCATGAGGAAGTAGTGGTTAATTCATGATCTTTTTAAGTTGGACAAGCTTCACCCCGGGATTGCATGTATAATGTGTAAACCCATAATACGAGAAGGAACTGGCATTGAGTGCGCCCGGCTCAAAAAGATAATATAACAAACAAACCCTACTTCACGCTTTGTTCATGAGAAATCAGAAAACTTTGGCAGTGATAAACAAAGGAGATTAAGAAGATGTGATCGTCCTCATTCGGGAGCCGTTCCTCGAAACTTGTCCATCTCAAGAATTGATTGAGTTGTCTGCTAGCATTCGTTGACGAAACATGCATGATCTAAAAAAATAATTATTACCTCTGTTTTTATAACCAAGAGCTCTGGTACATGTTTTGTCTTTGTTTCCGACTACGGGTTTTCAACCTTGCCAACAAAAGCCACGGTTCGAGAGTCTCCACCTTCTTTTAAAGCACCAACTACTGAGAGCATGATTGTCATTCTGAGTGTAATGTGCATTGTTCCAAAGTAGCATTGTCTTTTGCATGATTGTGATATCGTTTATTTTGAAATCATTGTATCTAGTCATCACTTAAACCTTGGAGGTGCCCCTGCATTTATGTTTTGCTTCACTGAAGGGGGCAAGCGAGATATCACTTTATCATATTTGCACACCATGCTCATTGCAAATCTATTTGATGTTTCAGTATCATATTGTAAAACTTTTAGTTCTTTGTGATTTTCTCATGAGGCAACTTAATTACTATAGATTCATTGTCTCAGTAAGCTTTTGTCATGTGACTATAAAAAAAGTCCTATATGGTTAATAGCATGTCACCACAGAAATTATTCTTGTTATCATTTACCTACTCGAGGACGAGCAGGAATTAAGCTTGGGGATGTAGATACGTCCAAAACGTATCTATAATTTCTGCTTGCTCCATGCCTTTTTTGGGTGATATTGCTATGATATTTATACACTTCCATACACTTTTGATCATATTTGGACTAACCTATTAACTCAGTGCACCCCAGTGCCAGTTTCTGTTTTCGGCTGTTTTTGTATTTCAGGTTTTCCCATTACGAGAACTGCCAGAAAAATCCCGGAAAAATTATATAAAAAATCAGCGTTCCAGAAGCTACCAGGCACCCGAAGCACAGCCGGAGGGGGGCCACCAGGGCTCCAGGCGCCCTGGTGGCGCGCCCCCCCTGGGCCGCGCCGGGGGGGGCGCCTGGGCCCCCCGAGCCTCGTATGATGCCCCCCTTTGGCATATATTTATACCATCTCCCGAAACCCTCGAGACGGAAACCCTTTTTCGCGATCTCATCTCTGTTCCGCCGCCGCCGCACTTCCAAGATCGGGAGCACCAGGAGAACTCTTCCCGGCACCCTGCCGGAGGGGAGGATCACCACCGGGAGCTTCTCCACCACCATGGACGCCTCCCGGATGAGTTGTGGGTAGTCTCCCTTGGACCATGGGTCCATGACCAGTAGCTATGTGATGTTCTCCTCCCGTTCTTGTGCTTCACTAATTAGCCCTCGTGAGCTGCCCTACATGATCGAGGCACATATGTAATCCTTATGCTGTTGCTATGATGAGTTTGCTGGGATCCGATGGATTATGAGATTATGTTCAGATTGTGTTTGAGTAATATATTTGATTCACCTCTTTTATATTTATGTTCGTAAGTAATTCTTGCATGTTCTCCATTGTTATTTATTGCTTTGGCCAAGTAGTAGGTAGTGACTCCAAGAGGGAACGTTATGCTTGATTGTGGGTTCATGCCCCTCGATGACTAGCTTGAGTGACAGAAACATGAGTCTAGGGGATGTGCTATTGCCACAAGGGGGAAAACAATGGTGCTTGTGCCCGCGGGTGCAAGGATTGTTTACTTTATGCAAAGTTCTTTTAATGCAGTTGTCTGTTGCTTTGAGTTTACACTATGGGTGGGACTCGCAACTTAATACCAGCGAGATGTTCTGGATAGATATCTCAAGGTGGATGATTCGTAGTAGATGCAGATGGATTTTGGTCTACTTACTTTGGCGTACCGCCCATGCTTTGAACCTCTACCTTTCTTGCAACTTAGTCAGCATTGGTTTGCGCACATGGTCCTGTCAATTGCCCAGCTGTAATTCGTTTACCTCACATAGCAGCTTTATTGTCTTTTGGGAGAGAGACATCACTAGTGAACATCATGGGACTCCGGTCCATATTACCATCATTGATCACATCCGCTATTTACTTTCTGCTTTTATTTACTATTGCAACAATATCTATCACTACTATTACTTGCGTTTGATCCTTTGTAAACGACAAGGCCGGAGGGATTGACAACCTCTCTGTACTCGTTGGGAGCAAAGTTATTTGTATCTGTGTGCAGGTCCACGTTGATTGCTAATATCTGGCGCCGTTAGCAGTTGACACCTTCTTGTTGAAACTGGGAGTCTTAGGGGAAATCGATCCTTGGTATCTTTGCCAAGGGAAAACTTCCGCTGCACTACATCTCAAACCTTCCACTTGGGGTAACCAACGAGGGGCGAGAAGCCATCACTCTCCTCTCTCACTCCGTCCTCTCCTCTTCCCACAGTGATTCCGATCAAATCCGGGGCAATGTCGAGCTCCGGCAGCCGCTCCGATTCCAAAATGGATCCAGTTTATGAGCTTGCCCTCCGCATCACCTTGGAGCGGTCCAAGGTGGAGACCGGGGGCAGCTCCGGATCCGCTGCCTTGACGCAGCCACATCTTCCCCGTCGGCGCTGGCCCCTCCCAGCCCAGGAGTAGCTCTGACAGGCGGCCTACCACTAGTAGAAAAAGGGCCTAATGTGAAGCACATTAGTCCCGGTTTGAAACTGAACCGACACTAATGATCACATTAGTGCCGGTTAGGTTCGTGTCACGAACCGGTACTAATGACGTGGTGGCAGACTTGTGTCAAGCTGGGGCCCCACGATCACCTTCAGTACCGGTTGGTGATATGAACCGGGACTAGAGATGCACCTTCAGCTCATTTAGTCATTTTTTTAGAGCTAAATGACCCTGAAACTGTAAAACACTTCAAATGAACTCTCAAAAGGTTGAAAGTTGGCATGGTATCATCATTTCACCCACATAGCATGTGCAACAGTAGAGAGGGTTACGACAAAACTAGATGCACTTTGTGTACAAAATGGACAATCTCTTTCGAAGTATGAGGGTTTCAAACGAAAACTCATCTGTTATAAAGGCGTTTCATTTTTTTAACTTATTTGAACTCCAGACTTTTTGTGCGTTCAAAATGCACCATTCAAAGCCACATCATCAATTTTCAAACCTTTCTGAATTCATTTGGTATTTTTCATGCATTACTGATTTTTGTTGAGCTAAATGACCCTGAAACTGAAAAACACTTCAAATAAACTCTGAAAAGGATGAAAGTTGGCATGGTATCATCATTTCACCCATATAGCATGTGCAAAAAAGTATAGAGGGTTACGGCTAAAACTGGATGCACTTCGTGTACAAAATGGACAATCTTTTTCGAAGTATGAGGGTTTCACACGAAACCTCATGTGTTACAAAGGCATTACATTTTTTTGAACTTATTTGAACTCCAGACTTTTTTGTGTGTTCAAAATGCACCATTCAAAGCCACATCATCAAATTTCAACCATTTCTGAATTTATTTGGTATTTTTCATGCATTTACTGATTTTTTTTGACCTAAATGACCCTAAAATTTAAAAACACTTCAAATGAATTCTGAAAAGGTTGAAAGTTGGCATGGTATCATCATTTCACCCATATAGCATGTGCAAAAAGTAGAGAGGGTTACGGCAAAAACTGGATGCACTTTGTGTACAAAATGAACAATCTCTTTCGAAGTATCAGGGTTTCGGACGAAAACTCATCTGTTACAAAGGCATTTCATTTTTTGAACTTATTTGAACTCTAGACTTTTTGTGTGTTCAAAATGCACCATTCAAAGCCACATCATCAATTGTCAATCCTTTCTGAATTCATTTGGTATTTTTCATGCATTTATTGTTTTTTTTGAGCTAAATGACCCTGAAATTGGAAAACACTTCAAATGGACTCTGAAAAGGTTGAAAGTTGGCATGGTATCATCATTTCACCCACATAGCATGTGCAAAAAGTAGAGAGGGTTGCGGCAAAAACTGGATGCACTTCGTGTAAAAAATGGACAATCTCTTTCGAGGTATCAGGGTTTCGAACGAAAACTCATCTGTTACAAAGGCATTTCATTTTTTGAACTTATTTGAACTCCAGACTTTTGTGTGTGTTCAAAATGCACAATTCAAAGCCACATCATCAATTTTCAACCGTTTGTGACTTCATTTGGTATTTTCAAGCTCATTTACTACTATTTTTGAGAGCTCAATGACCCAGAAATTGAAAAACACTTCAAATGAACTCTTAAAAGGTTGAAAGTTGGCATGGTATCATCATTTCACCCACATAGCATGTGCAAAAAAGTAGAGAGGGTTACGGCAAAAACTGGATGCACTTCATGTACAAAATGGACAATCTCTTTCGAAGTATCAGGGTTTCGGACGTAAACTCATCTGTTACAAAGGCCTTTCTTTTTTTGAACTTATTTGAACTCCAGACTTTTTGTGTGTTCAAAATGAACCATTCAAAGCAACATCATCAATTTTCAACCCTTTCTGACTTCATTTGCTATTATTCATGCATTTACAGATTTTTTTTTGGAGCTAAATCACCCTGAAATTGAAAAACACTTCAAATGAACTTTGAAAAGGTTGAAAGTTGGCATGATATCATAATTTCACCCACATAACATGTGCAAAATAGTAGAGAGAGTTATGGCAAAAACTGGATGCACTTCGTGTACAAAATGGACAATCTCTTTCGAAGTATCAGGGTTTCGGACGTAAACTCATCTGTTACAAAGGCCTTTCTTTTTTTGAACTTATTTGAACTCCAGACTTTTTGTGCGTTCAAAATGCATCATTCAAAGCCACATCATCAATTTTCAACCCTTTCTGACTTCATTTGGTATTTTTCAGCTCATTTACTTATTTTTGAGAGCTAAATGACCCTGAAATTGAAAAACACTTCAAATGAACTCTGAAAAGGTTGAAAGTTGGCATGGTATCATCATTTCACCCACTTAACATGTGCAAAAAAGTAGAGAGGGTTACGGCAAAAACTGGATGCACTTCGTGTACAAAATTACAAATCTATTTCGAAGTATCAGGGTTTCGCACGAAAACTCATCTGTTACAAAAGGCATTTCATTTTTTTGAATTTATTTGAACTCCAAACTTTTTGTGTGTTCAAAATGCACCATTCAAAGCCACATCATCAATTTTCAACCCTTTCCGACTTCATTTGCTATTGTTCATGCATTTACTGATTTTTTTGAGCTAAATGACCCTGAAATTGAAAAACACTTCAAATGAACTCTGAAAAGGTTGAAAGTTGGCATGATATCATCATTTCACCCACATAGCATGTGTAAAAAAATTAGAGAGGGTTACGACAAAAACTGGATGCACTTCGTGTACAAAATGCACATTCTTTTTCGAAGTATCAGGGTTTCAGACGAAAACTCATCTGTTACAAAGGCATTTCATTTTTTGAACTAATTTGAACTCCAGACTTTCTGTGTGTTCAAAATGCATCATTCAAAGCCACATCAGAAAAAAGAGTCACTGGAAAATCTATTTTTAAAATAAAGTTATTCACAAACTAGTGATTCACACAAATTTCAAATAATTCAAATTTCAAATATTCAAATTTGAAAACTACTCGCACTAAAAGAAAGTTTGTATTTTTATTTACCTAAAGCAATAATATTCATAAAGAAACTCTAAATACAGCAAAAAACAACTCAGAAATAAATAAATGAAAATAAATAAAGCAGAAAAGAAAAAAACTACATTAAAAAAACAACTTTGCGCGCCGCCCAGTGAGTCTGCTAGGCCTTGGACGAGGATGCACGCCCGTAAGGCCCAGCAGGCCCACAGGACAGTGCGGCAAAGTTAGGCCCAGAAGCCAGCTATGGACACGAGCTCGAGAGAGCTACCGCACTAGGGCTTATAAACAAGTGTGGACACCCCTCGGCTAGCGAGGTGGGACTAAACTTGCTGCACCGCACCTGCGCCAGCGCACCCCTTTAGTACCGGGTCGTGGCTCCAACCGGTACTAAATTAGGGGTCTCTAGTACTGGGTGGAGCCACGACCCGGTACTAAAGGTGTCCGCTTCCCGCCGCTTGGCCAGGGCAAATCAGATCTTTAGTATCGGTTGGTGGCTCCAACCGGTACTAAAGGCCCCTCCTATATATACAACACTTACGAATTTTTTAGTTTCTTCTCTCACTCACATCTCTATTCGACATCGCCGCCGCCCGCTGTCGCCGCCCCCGTCGTCGGCCGTTGCCGTCCCCGTCGCCGCCCCCGTCGACGGCCGTTGCCGTCCCCGTCGCCGCCCCCGTCGACGGCCGTTGCCGTCCCCGTCGCCGCTCGTAGCCGCGCTGTCCCCGTCGACGCCCGTTGCCATCCCCTCGCTGCTCGTAGCCGCGCTGTCCCCGTCGCCACCCGTCGCTGTCCCCGTCGCCGCCTGGCCCGTCGTAGGGCGCACCGCTTGGTGAGGAACCCGGCCTCGAGTCCCGTCGTCGACCCTGAGCTCCTTTCGTGGCGTTCGCGTGGGCCACTTTCGGTGCAGAGGGAGCCGTCCCCGTCAGAGGTGGTACGTCGCCGTGTCAGGGAGGAGGACGAGCATGTCCATCGCTACATGGCTGCTATGGACGTCAGGATCTCCAATACCTGGTAGGTTCTTCGAGGATCTCACCCGAGCTATGATCCTATGATGGTTCCTTCTCTTTGGGTGTCCACCGCTCGCGCCTCAGGAACCGCGAGTGACCTAGATTATTCCATAGTATTCGATCTATATTAGCTAGCTAGTGATGTATTCGATAATATTCGACACGATGTATTCGAGATTATATTAAATGATGCATATTATCTACTATGATTCAGTTTTATCTTTCGAGATGCATATATATTATCTACTATTATTCGAGATGCATATCGATTATCTACTATTATTTGAGATGCGTACTAAATTGTTTTATATTTCTTCTGGATTAATTAAATAAAAGCTATGGCGGACAATACCGGTAGAGTAGGAGAACAAACCCTATTTGAGATCATACGCTCCTCTCGCCAGCCAGATGATCAGAATAAAGAAGATGAAGGCTCCCAATATCTGAACAATACCGGGGAGGGTGATATGATATTCGATAAAGACGACCGAATTGATGAAGTCCAGAACTATGATTCTGATGACGAAGAAAATGTTGATCTTGAAATAACAGAGACCGTCGAGGTATATTTATGTAAGCAGACATCTGGTGATCATCACACGTTTTAAATGATTTGAAGATATATTAACGAATCGATCTTTCTTCTTTCAGCCCTCCGGATCTAGCAAATCTTCTATAGGCAGCAGGACAGCGCGAGGCCCGGCCAAAAAGTTGAAGGAGGGCGTAAAGTACAACATAGATGCCATCACACCTAATGGCGAACCAAGCGAGCCTAAGAACATTGCGAACAAGTTCGTTCGTCAGTGCGGAGTTCTTGTGAAGGACCAACTCCCGATCTCCATTCAAGAATGGAAAGAGCCAGCAAATGAAGGAAATATGCCCTAGAGGCAATAATAAAGTTGTTATTTATATTTCCTTATATCATGATAAATGTTTATTATTCATGCTAGAATTGTATTAACTGGAAACTTAGTACATGTGTGAATACATAGACAAAACAGAGTGTCCCTAGTATGCCTCTACTAGACTAGCTCGTTAATCAAAGATGGTTATGTTTCCTAACCATAGATATGAGTTTTCATTTGATCAACGGGATCACATCATTAGGAGAATGATGTGATGGACAAGACCCATCCACTAGCTTAGAAACTTGATCGTTTAGTTTTACTGCTATTGTTTTCTTCATGACTTATACATGTTCCTATAACTATGAGATTATGCAACCCCCGAATACCGGAGGAACACCTTGTGTGCTATCAAACGTCACAACGTAACTGGGTGATTATAAAGATGCTCTACAGGTGTCTCCGAAGGTGTTTGTGGTGTCGGCATAGATCAAGATTATGATTTGTCACTCTGAGTGTCGGAGAGGTATCTCTAGGCCCTCTCGGTAATACACATCATAATAAGCCTTGCAAGCAAATGAATAATTAGTTAGTTACGAGATGATGTATTATGGAATGAGTAAAGAGACTTGCCGGTAACGAGATTGAACTAGGTATGATGATACCGACGATCGAATCTCGGGCAAGTAACATACCGATGACAAAGGGAACAACGTATGTTGTTATGCGGTTTGACCGATAAAGATCTTCATAGAATATGTAGGAACCAATATGAGCATCCAGGTTCCGCTATTGGTTATTGACTGGAGATGAGTCTCGGTCATGTCTACATAGTTCTCGAACCCGTAGGGTCCGCACGCTTAACGTTCGATGATGATCGGTATTATGAGTTTATGTGTTTTGATGCACTGAAGGTAGTTCGGAGTCCCGGATGTGATCAAGGACATGACGAGGAGTCTCGAAATGGTCGAGACGTAAAGATTGATGTATTGGACGACTATATTCGGACACCGGAAGTGTTCCGGATGAGTTTTGGATTAAACCGGAGTGCCGGAGGGGTATCGGTACCCCCCGGGGGAACTAATGGGCCACTTGGGCCCTTAGTGGAGAGAGAGAGGGCCGGCCAGGGCTGGGCCACGCACCCCTCCCCCTTGGTCCGAATATGACAAGGAAAAGGAGGGGGCGGTGCCCCCTTCCTTCTCCCTCTCCATCTCCTTCCTCCCCCCTCCTTCCCTCTTGGTGGACTCCTACTAGGAATATGATTCCTATTCCTAGTAGGAGTAGCCCTCCTTGGGCGTGCCTATAGGGCCGGCCGGCCTCCCCCTTGCTCCTTTATATACGGGGGCAGGGGGCACCCTAGGATATACAAGTAAACATCAGTTTTAGCCGTGTGCGGTGCCCCCCTCCAGAGTTACACACCTCGGTCATATCGTTGCAGTGCTTAGGCAAAGCCCTGCGCCGGTAACTTCATCATCACCGTCACCATGCCGTCGTGCTGACAAAATTCTCCCGTGACACTCAACTGGATCAAGAGCTCGTGGGACGTCATCAAGCTGAACGTGCGCTGAACGCGGAGGTGCCGTACATTCGGTGCTTGGATCGGTTGGATCGCGAAGACGTTCGACTACATCAACCGCGTCACTAGACGCTTCCGCTTTCAGTCTACGAGGGTACGTAGACACACTCTCCCTGCTCGTTGCTATGCTTCTCCTAGATAGATCTTGCGTGATCGTAGGATTTTTTTTAAAATACTACGTTCCCCAACTTCAAAGCCACGTCCAGATCTTACTTTTGTCGACCAAAGAGCAAAAAATCGGCTTTGGGAATCTCTCATAGAACATTTCACCCTACCAGATCATTTCACAAAGGAAGATGTGCAGAAAGTCAAGGACGCTGCTCTTAGGAAGATGGCAATTGCATTCAACACCCACAAGAAAAATAATATGGGCCAAGTACGTTGATGAAGGAAAGAAGACTCCAGAATTATGGGAAACACTGGATAAGCAAAGAGATCACTGGCCCGCTTTCGTGAAATTCAAGGAATCGGAATTATCTAAGGAACGGTCGAAAAGAAACAAGGCCAATGCTGCAAAAAATGAGCATTTCCATAGGCTGGGGCCAGGTGGCTACGTGGTGGCCCGAGCTAAGTGGGATAAGTCTGAGCAAGAGATGCTGGATGCAGGGGTCATTCCAGTTACATTGAGCTGCCCTCCAGGGTCAGGACTTGGTTCTATGTGCATGGGGGGGGGGGGTGTTGCACCCGACGACAGGCAAGGTTTCGAAGAAGATAAGTCTTAATGGAGCCGAAGACAAGTTACTTGTTGCAATAGAAGAGGCTCGAACGGGGGTGTTCACGCCCAATCGAGAGAACGACGAGCTTACGCGCGCCCTGGGAAATCTTGAACACCAGGGAAGAACACGAGGCAAATGCACTATTCCGTGGTATGAGGTGTTTTAGGAATGGAACACCGACTACAAAACCCGTGCGAGAAAGAAGATGCGGGAGGAGAAGAAGAAGAAGCTGGAGGAGGAGGAGGAGAGGAGGCAGGAAGCAGAACACCTTCACATAGTAGAAGCAAAGCAAGCGGAGTTGGCACTCCAATTCGAGCGGCAGCAACATATCAACTCACTTAGCCAGGAAAGGGGGTCTCAACAGTAGCTAGCGGATCCAGCATTGGATAGCACCGCCCCGTCCATGCCGAGAAGCAGTGTGGGTTCCGCCCCAGGCGATGAGGCACTGCTGCTGGATAGATACCTCGTGGATGACATCATGGATAACACTAATTGTGAGCTACACTTCAAAATGAAGAACATATCCATGAAGGTGGCGGACGTCGTTGCTTACACAGATGCCCCTGGAGAAACCTACCATTGCAATCCGATTCCAGTTGGCTATGCTCGTGTCGTGGTAGGTGAAGTGGTTGCACAATATTCGGGGCTAGAGCTTGACATTCCTAGAGGTGACGACGAGCACACACTGGGAGATGCCATACATCGTATCATCCTATGGAGAAAGGATTGCATCATCTTTCCAAGGCCACTGATACCGCGTCAGCCGACTCCTCCTCGAAGCCCGCCACATCGTCCACAGACTCCTCCTCGAAGTCCGCCATCGCGTCAGCAGACTCCCGCTCCTCCAAGTCATCAGCCACCGCCTCAGCAGAGTCCTGCTCCTCCAAGTCCGGCACCGCATCAGGCCACTCCTCCTGCTCCAAGTCCGGCACCGCATCAGTCCACTCCTCCTACTTTAAGTATGGCACCGCGTCAGCCCACTCCTCCTCCTCCAAGTCAGCCATGTCAACCGTCTCTGCCGCCTCAGCAACATCATAAGAGAGCCGCCGCAGCTATGGTGCATAGCGGTACAAGTCAAGGTACAAGAGGTACATTAGGAGGCATGCGATTTCAATATGGTCCAAGCCTCGCGCCTCTTCCGAAGAGGCCTTACGACATGACTGAGGAGGAAAACAAAGCCGAAGTGAGGGCCCAATTGGACGCCCATTTTGGACCGAAACCTCCACCGCCGCCAAAGGAGAAAGTGCCTGATAAAGTCGTTGACCACTTTCTTAGTATGGCTAAAGCACCACCTCCCAAGCCTGTTGACTCAGACTATGAGTGCCAAATCAAGAAGGCACACCGAGCACAACAAAAGAAGGAGTCGAGCTCGAGCTAGAGCCAAGCAGCTGCCAAAAAAGCGGGAAAACCATTCCCCAGCTGGGAGAACAGGCGGTGCAATC
>LR738709.1:535687784-535712213 GCA_902687465.1 Secale cereale | reverse complement strand
CCCCCCCGCTCATTGTACCGACGCCGATCCCCCCACATGCGAGTACCAGCGCCGATCATCTGGTAATAACCGACGGCCATAGAAGACAGGCTGCAGAGATCGGATGCACTATAGAAAAACTCCTAGGGCTCGAGCCCATGGAAACTTTTACATAGGAGGAACTAAAACGGGAATATGTCCGCGGTGAACATATGTTAGAGCCTGAGGAGGTCAAGAAGCTCTCAACGAGAATGTATGAATTGCATGAATGGTACCTGAAAATTTGCAAGACTAGCAATCAAGAGTCCCTCATGGTGAAAGTCAAGGCTGAGCATTACTTCCATGAGACAACTCTGTCTGTTGAGTATACATAATTGTTTCAGTTATTCAATAAAGACACACTCGACAAATCTATCGTCAGTTGCTATTATCTGTAAGTTATTTCTTTCTGTAATTTAAGTCTCAAGCTAGCTATAGTGCTCGTTGATCATTACCTGTAATTATCCTCACTATATTCTTTTATGTGGTATTAATTATGCAGGATGAAGATCTATGAAATGAAAAAAGTTGAACACTATGGCATTGGGTTCATTGACCCAAACACCGTTAATGAAGAGACATGGACACTTGCATGGTATC
This sequence comes from Secale cereale, assembly GCA_902687465.1. Classification (NCBI taxonomy): domain Eukaryota; kingdom Viridiplantae; phylum Streptophyta; class Magnoliopsida; order Poales; family Poaceae; genus Secale; species Secale cereale. Next base: position 535,711,595 of record LR738709.1, on the reverse strand, counting down.
GAGATGAGGTAGAGAAAAACATGCTAGAGTTCTTGAAGCGCCTCAATACCAATCGAGATATACTACTTCCTTACAACTTCAGGTGAGTCACACTGTCTTGTATACTACAAATTCTGTTTTTGCTTACTAGCTAGATGTTAATAAGTGTATAGGGTTTAGGGTAGTTGATGAGTGTTATGCACATGCCCGCTTTACTTATACATGCAAACGTATGCGCATGCAGTTTCCACTGGATCTTGTTAGACATTCAAGTTGAAGAAGGAAAAATTGAACTACTCGACTCACTACTAAAAGAACCTAGTGACTACTCAATCGTGAAGGGGATAGTCAACAGGTAATTTCAATCATTATTGAACTATATGTCGGCCTCTTTAGTTTGTCATTTCCTGATATCAACTAATTAATAACTCCTTTATTCATTTTCTCTGACGGTGGGCAGGGCTTGGGAAAAGTTCATCCAAGAGGTTCCAGGTCCGCCATGGAAACAAAATATGTATTGGTATCGACGCAAGGTAAGTAACTAAGTAGTACTAGCTAGCTAGCTAGCTACCATCTCTTTAATTCTAGTTTAAATACCATTAATTATCATGTTTAAGTAATTATTATCTAATTGAATTCTATTCTCGTAAAGGCCATGAAGCAGGCGCCGGGGACTGATTTATGTGCATACTACGTTTGCGAGAACATTCGCATGATTGCGTCCGAAAGAACACTGGATGCTAGACAGCGATGGGTACGTTTGCCAGAACACTATTCACAATTTTTATATCATTATCGATATCTAATCACACAACTAATACATGCATATTGATCTCCTTCTTTGAAGTTCAATGAGATGCGGGATCAGCTCCTACCGGAGGATCGCGTACGAGCAATTCAAGAGAAAATAGCGTGATTTTTGCTCGACCAGGTCATAAAGCCCACCGGAGAATACCATTACCCGCTACCGCTGTAATGCCTCCATGTAGGAGAAATTATATATATATATATATATATATATATATATATATATATATATATATATGATCGGTTCTACGAGAAAATTTATTTATATATATATATGCATACGTGTATAATATGTAGTATCGTAAAATACCAGCAAATAAAAAAGAATTAAATAGAAAACACAAAATTAAAAGAAAAAGAAATCATAAACCCAAAACCCCCTAAACCTTTTAGTACCGGTTGATGTTACCAACCGGTATTAAAGGTTTCCCCGCACCCGATGATACGTCTCCAACTATCTACTTTTCCAAACCCTTTTGCCCTTGTTTTGGACTCTAACTTGTATGATTTGAATGGAACTAACCCGGACTGACGTTGTTTTCAGCAAAACTGCCATGGTGTTGTTTTTGTGCAGAATAAAAAGTTCTCGGAATCGCCTGAAAATCAACGGAGAATTATTTCAGAAAATATAAAAAATATCTGCAAGAAGATCCTCACCGGGGGCCCCACACCCTGTCCTCGAGGGTGGGGGGCGCGCCCCCTTCCCAGGGCGCGCCCCTGCCTCGAGGGCCCCCCGATGCTCCACCGACGTACCCCCTGATCATATATCTTCCGTTTCGGGGAGAAAAAAAGGAGAGAAGGAATTATCGCATTTCACGAGACGAAGCCGCCGCCAAGCCCTAATGTCTCTCGGGAGGGCTGATCTGGAGTCCGTTCGGGGCTCCGGAGAGTGGAGATCGTCGCCATCATCATCATCAACCTTCCTCCATCATCAATTCCATGATGCTCACCGCCGTGTGTGAGTAATTCCATCGTAGGCTTGCTGGACGGTGATGGGTTGGATATGATCTATCATGTAATTGAGTTAGTTTTGTTAGGGTTTGATCCCTAGTATCCACTATGTTCTGAGATTGATGTTGCTATGACTTTGCCATGCTTAATGCTTGTCACTAGGGCCCGAGTGCCATGATTTCAGATCTGAACCTACTATGTTTCCATGAATATATGTGTGTTCTTGATCCTATCTTGCAAGTCTATAGTCACCTACTATGTGTTATGATCCGGCAACCCCGAAGTGACAATAATCGGGACCACTCCCGGTGATGACCATAGTTTGAGGAGTTCATGTATTCACTATGTGTTAATGCTTTGGTCCGTACTCTATTAAAAGGAGGCCTTAATATCCCTTAGTTTCCAATAGGACCCCGCTGCCACGGGAGGGTAGGACAAAAGATGTCATGCAAGTTCTTTTCCATAAGCACGTATGACTATATTCGGAATACATGCCTACATTGCATTGATGAACTGGTGCTAGTTCTGTGTCACCCTAGGTTATAACTTCTACATGATGAATTGCATCCGACGTAATTTCCCATCACCGATCCAATGCCCTACGAGCTTTACCTATATTGCTAGTAGCTTATTTAGTTTTCCGTTGCTACTATCACAAAAACTACAAAAACACTATAGTTACTTTTATTGCTGCTACCACCACTATCATATTACTTTGCTACTAAACTATATTGCTGCAGATACTAAGTTTCCAGGTGTGGTTGAATTGACAACTCAGCTGCTAATACTTAAGAGTATTCTTTGGCTTCCCTTGTGTCGAATCAACAATTTTGGGTTGAGTACTTTACCCTCGAAAACAGTTGCGATCCCCTACACTTGTGGGTTATCACCCGGCGCTGGCTCGTTACACGTGGTGACCTTTAGTGACGGTTCCTGCTGAACCAGTACTAAAGGGGGGGGGGGGACCTTTAGTCCCCATCCTTTAGTGCCGGTTGCAGAACCGGCACTAAAGGGCCTTACGAACCGGTACTATAGCCCGGTTCTGCACTAGTGTATGCAATCTGCGCCTCCCCTGCCCCCGCCGGCTGCTGCTCCCCCATGTGGGCAATGGTAAGTGCTTGTGCCCGCTCCGCCGGCCCTGACACGTACGCGGGAATCAAAGGCGACTGCCGCCCGCCGCGAGCGGCAGCGGGAAAGGGAGAGGAGGGAGGCGAAGCAGTCCGTGACCCGCCGCTGTGGTATGCCGGCGGAGCCCGACGAGGACGCGCAACTTCTTGAATGGGTCTACCGCCGGTCACTTATGACCGCAGAGACGGACGCGCGGCGGCTCCGGAGAAAGAACGCCAAGGCGCTTCGGATTGCCATTGAGCAATCCGAGCGTGAGGCGACGGAGGCGGCTCAGCTCTCGAAGCTGAAGTGGCAACATGACGACGAGGTACGACGGCTAAAAGGCCTCGTCATTTTCTCCGACTCCAGCGACGATGACTCGAACGTCTCCTCCTCCTCTAACTCGGACGATTCGCCACTAGCAGCCGACACCTACAGTTGCGCTGGCGACCGTAAGGGCAAAGGGCCGGCGAGGAAGTGATGAATCTCCGCCGTCCCCGTCTTCAGTTTTTCTAGTTTTAGTGATGTAGTTTAAATTTATGTGAATTACGTGAACTTTGGCGATCTTTTGGACATTCGTCGGTGATTTTCTGGTGATCGGAATGTGCATTACCCTGTTTGATTCTATGTTTGTGTGATGGTCTATGTTCTTTTTTTCTATGTTGCATGCTAATATGGATATGAAGGACATGATATAAGATACACGGATGTGGATGACATGATTGGAGGGTTGCCTGGTCAGTGCCCACGGACGCGTCCGATCGTGTCCACGGACGTTTAAGTGACCGAATTTGCAAAGTCCGGCTGTAAATACTCTTAGGTAGGACCGATTCCTGCATATCTAAAAACTGGATAAAGCCCATAGGAAACCACTAAGATATAGTGGTTAAACTAAACTAAGCATATGCAGTATTTGGTAGTACGGTTAAATATACAATAATATTAAAATAAATCGGGCTATGATTTAGTACATGGTCTTCTTTGGCCTTTGTGAAGATAACTAGGCACCCTCCTCCGGTCCTCCCCCGGCGCACATCTCCGTCGGTGATTCAGTACATGGTCTTCTTTCGCCTCTGGGAAGATAACTAGGCACCCTCTCTGCATGCCGCTCTAAGGGCTGGTGACGAGGAAGAAAGCCTCAACTTCAGCTATTAGGTGGGTAAGGGTTTCAGTCCTCACAAAAACGATATTTAGGCGGATGGCGACACTTCTTCTTTGAATAATTTTTTTGGGCTTTGATCCTTCTCAAGTTTCGTTCTTTTGGGATGGATTAGTGGAAGAACCCATTAGTTCCTTAAGGCGGTGAGGTTAGCCTTTTTCGTCGTGCGCACACGATTGCAAGATTTGATATCAGGTTCTTCTTATTGCTTCAAGGGTTTAACGACAATGACCGTGGCTCTGACGCTCTAGTCATTGGGAACACATGCACAAAGACTTCTTAGTTTTTTTCGGGTGACAAAGACTTCTTCTTAGCTGTCATCGATAAGGCCAGGCCCTGCTCCGGTGTGGGAGCAGTGGCAACGATGCATTGGCTGCTTTGCTGGCGACGGTAATGGTCGTTTGGTGGCCCAAGACGTTGAAGTAATTTTTATTATTTGTGTGCTAGACGTAATTTTTATTATGCTTAGTATCCTTATGTACTTCCACTGAAATCTTTATAATAGGGCTTATGCGCAAAACAAATCTTTATAATAGGCCCGAGTCTTTTTCACGGAAAAGTACAATAATGAAGTGCCTAGAAGAAGTGTTGTGGTGGCAAGCGTTTTTTTGTTCGCAGCAGGCATTCTAACGTGAGTCGCGCACTCTTCGCTCCATGGAGTGGCACTACAACGTGGACGAGCATAGATCTTGTACGCGCCTCAGCCCTTGGGGCCCTGAAGAGACGACCGCACACGACCTATACAACCGTATACAACCATGCTGCAGTTACATTAGAGTCCCAAAAACAATAAAGAAACGGAAAAATAACTCTACACTAGTCATACGCTCCAACTGACACCCATGGGGATCCGTACATTCTACACTAGTCATACGTAGCTCTGGTCCCGTACCTTTCCGCTTTGGTCGCCCCTCCACCACGTGTCGCGCCGGCAACGGCCGCACGTTCCGTCGCGGGGCTCGCAAACTAACCCGAAACGGAACACCTGTCCACGTGATCGAGCCGCCGTTGCTCCGGGCCCGGGCCCCACACTGCCGCCTCGCCGCTCCTGGCCGCGCCCCGGCCGCGCGCGCGTGCGCGTGCGCGTCCAAGCGCCATGGCGTAAGCAGTGACAAAAGCCGCGCCCCGACCGTCGGATGCCCTCCACGTCTCGCCACCAACGGCATCCCCTCCGCGCGCCCGCGCGCCCGCTCTATATATGGCGCGCGTGCCGCACTGCGCATGGTTTCATGCTCTCCCCGCCCCTTCCAGGACCAGAAAGAAGCCCCTCGATTGTCCGGTCCAGCCAGTTCTGCGACGCGATCGGCCGGTTTACTTGTCGACATATCTGGTTTTGAGTAGCTAGCTTAGCTCTTCGTTATATCGAGCGATTAGTCGGCGACCGAGAAGGACCGAGGAGATGAGCGGCGGCGGCGGAGGAGGAGCGGCGGCGACGCAGGGGCAGCAGGATCTGCAGCTGCCGCCGGGGTTCCGGTTCCACCCGACGGACGAGGAGCTGGTGATGCACTACCTCTGCCGGCGGTGCGCCGGCCTGCCCATCTCCGTGCCCATCATCGCCGAGGTCGACCTCTACAAGCTCGACCCATGGCAGCTCCCAAGTACGCCTCCCATGCCCCGGCGCAGCACGCACGCACGCATGCCTAGGTAGCTCACGTGGCGGGATGATCTAATCGTTTTTGAATCCGCGTGTGCGTGCAGGAATGGCGCTGTACGGCGAGAAGGAGTGGTACTTCTTCTCCCCGCGCGACCGCAAGTACCCGAACGGGTCGCGGCCGAACCGGTCGGCCGGCACGGGCTACTGGAAGGCCACCGGCGCCGACAAGCCGGTGGGCACGCCCAAGCCGCTGGCCATCAAGAAGGCGCTCGTCTTCTACGCCGGCAAGGCGCCCAAGGGCGACAAGACCAACTGGATCATGCACGAGTACCGCCTCGCCGACGTCGACCGCTCCGCCCGCAAGAAGAACAGCCTCAGGGTACGCACCATGCTCCCCCTACCCTCTGACCTGCGCACAGTAGGTGGCTCGAACTGTGCAGAGAATCGTCTTCAATCAGTCCCTCTAACTTTGTCCTGTTCGGCATCATCTCGAACGATTAGATAGGGAGTTGGTTATCGTCACGTATCGATCGTACGTGGAAGATAAGTGGGGCTTAATTAATTGTTTATGATCCTTGTCACGGGTGTGAACGGTGGAGATGCCGGCGTGCGTCATCTCCTCCGCCCGCCAATTATCTCTCGCGCTTTGTGCGCCGCGATAACGACTCATTTTATGATTTTTCGGACGAAAATATCCAACCAGTATCATCTTCCGATTATATACGGATGAAAATTCGTTCGTGATTAATCAGTTTACGATGATGGATTTATATTGGAATGTTAAGATTGCGCTTTTTAAGGTTGTGAAATTTGTTCTGAACATGTCGATCGATCTCTTTGTGGTGGTTGCAGTTGGATGACTGGGTGCTGTGCCGGATCTACAACAAGAAAGGCGCCTCGGAGAGGCCGAGCGCCGGTGACCGGACCGCGAGGGCGAGCCCCGGGCACGCGGCCGTGGGCTCGCCGGCGGAGCAGAAGCCGGCCCTGCTGCCGCCATACGCGCCGCAGCCGTTCTCGGACCTGGCGGCGTACTACGAGGTGAGGCCGTCGGACTCGATGCCGCGGGCGCACGCGGACTCGAGCTGCTCGGAGCACGTGCTGACGGCGTCGTGCGAGCGGCCGGAGGTGCAGAGCCAGCCCAAGATCTCCGACTGGGAGCGCACGTTCGCCTCCGCCACCCCGGGCGTCAACCCGGCCGGCTCGATGCTCGATCCGGCGGCCGGGCTCCCCGCCGGCGACCCGCTCCTCCAGGACATCCTCATGTACTGGGGCAAGCCGTTCTGAGAATCCGGCTCTACGGCTGTACGTGTGGCTTGGGTAGGGCTGGGAGCCTGCGAGGAAATCGATCGGGGTGACTCGGGCGAGCCGCCGGCCGGAATCTAACGGCAGGGGATACTCGTAGCCGTTGGATGGAAGATATCGATAGTGCACAAGGAGTTACGGACGGCGGCGATGAGACGCGGGAGCCCCGGTGTGCTCGAGGAGGGACGCAGAGAGTACTGTACTTGGTCTTGGTGTATACGAATTTGAACTAAAGCTGTGTATATGCGATTGATTTGGAAATGTTTTTTTTGTTTACGTTGCTTTTTTATACCTTATCTTGTTTTGGGAGATGTGCATGGTATCGGTACAGTTGGAACGGGAATATGTATACTCATAGTTATTTTCCCGTGCGATCTTTTTCCGCGAATACGCAAAATATTGTATATATTTTTTATGATTAAATTGCAGAAAACGACGGTTGGGTTTGCCAAAATCACTACAATTCATTTTTTCTTCAGAAAACACCATATCTTCAGTAATGCTTTTGCAAAAAACACTTATCGATGGATTGGGCTCAGCAGTTAGTTTATGACAAGTGGGGCCCTTTTTTGCGCACGTGGCACTATGAGCTGTCCCGACAGCCGTTAGATGTCGTGAGACGGCGTCGTTCGATACATTTCCCCCTATGTTCGATGTTCCCCCTCTTCTGCCCGCCGTTCTTCCTTCCCTTCTTCCCCCTTCCCGCTCCTGCCCGCTCTCACCCTCCCTCCCCGCGTCGCAGTACGCAAATGGCTACTTTGACGAAAGCAGGCGGCGGCGGGCCTCCCAAAAGTGGTGCAGGCGACGTGGATCCCGACCCAGACGATAGCTTTGCGGGAGCTCGAACTCTAACAAGGCGACGTCCAATGCGGAGCTGCATTATTCGATGGAATACGCGGCGGCTAGAGCCTTCACCGTGGCGGTAAAGGCCAATCCGACGGGAAGCCACCACATTGATTCATCCTTCAGCGGCGTATAGTGAGATCCCCTTCTCCTTCTCAGTTACATTCTCTAATCCGTTTCTAGGGTAAAGGTTAGGATAAGTATTGCGTATTGCTGGGCCTATGGTCGTTATTGTGATGATTTGTTTATGAAATTAAGTGATTAAGTTGAAATTAGATGTTCTTTGTGTCTTATTTAGTTGAAATTAGCTACTGCGATGATTAAGTTGATGTTAAACTACTGTATAGTTAACAAGATCATTTGTTTGTACTGTGCTAGTGTATGATTTTGTAATGTACCAAAGCTTAAATTAACCAAAGTTAGGGTTATTGTATTCTATTGCTTTGTATTGCACAATTTCTTAATTAACCAAAGCTAGGGTTATTTTACTGTGTTGCTTTGTATTGCATTGTTTCTTAAGTAACCCAAAGCTTTGTATTGCTTTGTTTTCTTAATGTTCTGCTTTTTCATAAGTGTTATAATTGAACACTTATACAACACTTCTATATTTCTTTTGTAAGGTTTGGGAACTGAGGATGCATTTTCATGACAGAGACAATCTTGTGAGAACTATGATGTTGTCAGATATCACATTTTACAATCTAGTAGCACTAATAGAGACTGAAGGATATGGTTTGAGGGATTGCATGTACTATGTGAAGGATCCTGGCCTAGGGATAAAAGGAATGCATGAAATAGAGGATGATGACAAGCTAGGGACAGAGACAATCTTGAGAGAACTATGATGTTGTCAGGAATCACATTGTATAATCTAGTAGCACTGATAGAGACTGAAGGATATGGTTTGAGGGATTACATGTACTATGTGAAGGATCCTGGCCTAGGGATAGAATGAATGCATGAAATATAGGATGATGACTAGCTGGAGCAAATTCTATACCACATAGTCATGCAGAAGCAGAAGATCTTGAATGTGATAGTTGTTAGGGTCAGTTCCCCCAAACCAGCAGATATAAATAGGAGTGCTAATGTTATTGAGGAGCAGATCCCTCTGCATGAAATTTGAGAGCCCCAACCGTATCAGGTAGATGAAGAAGGAGTTATGTTCAGTGCACATCATGTATATGTAGTAGCAGAAAATTCAGATGCAGCAGCAGAAGAATAACCACTGCCAATACAGTTTCAAACACAACAGAGCACAAAAAATTCAGAGGAGCAATTGCAAATTGAAAAATTTATGGAGGAGACAAGGAGAAAGGAAATTGCAATGTTTAGGAAGAATAAGAGTGAAAAAGAGAAGGACACTCCTTTGAAAAGGAAAGCTATAGTTATGGAGAATGAAGAGGACAATGATGACGAAAATTTGATAGAATATGGGGATATCCTTGCTATGCTTGAGGAAATGAAAAAAAAACAGAAGGATGATCCATTACTGCATTATGAATGGGACACAAATGTTGATGAGATGTGGGAGACATATGAGGAGGAGGAACTGTATCAGCCATCAGGTGAAGAAGATGATGATAAAGAGGAGGAGGAAGTCGAGGAATTGCAGAAAAAGGTGCAAGAGGAGCAACACAATGAAGAGGAGCAAGAGAGTGGGCAACATCTTGAGAAGAAGAAAAAGGCCAATATACACAGAAAAGGGCCAACAAGTAGATCACAATGAATTATAGAGCAGTTGTTTGCGAAGGACTGATACCATCATCTGATGAGGACAGTAAACCACTAGACATGGGTTTGGAAGATGATGATGGTGCTGAGACAATGGCATATGTGTTTCCCAATGGTAGGAAGATTAGAGCAAAGAAGATGAAGCCAATGATATGGTATGATGATGACATATCTGACCCACATGACCAATTTGTGAAGCATATTTGCTTCATTTATGTGTACCAGTTCAGAACTGCACTCCAAACGTTGCACATATCACAGAACAGGAACTCTGAGTAGCTTAGAAACTACAATGACAAGGTTATAGCACAGTGCATTGTTGAGATATAGCCAAAGCGACTCAAGATATTTTCCACATAGTGAGATTGAAGTAATGTAATCCCACCATTATCATCTTTCAATAGCTTGATGTTCAGAATAACATCCGCTACTCCTAAATCCCTCATCTCAAAACAATGAGATAGGAAATTGTTGACTTCCTTAATAACATTTAGATTTGTTCGGAAAATCAATATGTCATCAACATACAAGCGAAGGATAAATCCCTCGCCCCCACCATGGCGATAGTACATACATTTATCAACTTAATTTACAACAAAGCATGCAGGTGTTAAAGTTCTTTCAAACTTCTCGTGTCACTGCTTAGGTGCTTGCTTAAGTCCATATACAGACTTTAGCAACTTGCACACCTTCCCTTCTTGACTGTCCACTATAAACCCATATGGTTGTTCCATGAAAATTTCCTCATCCAACTCTCCATCTAGGAAAGCAGTCTTAACATTCATTTGATGAACGAGAAGACCATGTGAGGCAACTAGTGAAAGTAGTACTTGTATAGTGGTCAGTCAAGCCACGGTTGACTAAGTGTCAAAGAAGTCTTCACCATCCTTTTGAGTATTACCCCATAGCCGCGAGTCGTGCCTTGTACTTCTCAGTAGTACCATCAGACCTAAGCTTCTTCTTGAATACCCATTTGCACCCTATAGGTTTGCACCCATAAGGACAAGCATTGATCTCCCAAGTTTTATTTGCCAAGATGGAATCCATCTCACTACGGACCGCTTCCTTCTAGTAGTCAGCATCTTCATATGCATAGGCCTGTGAAATTGATCTGTGGGAGTGTCATCTATGAGTTACACAAGAAAATCATCACCAAAGGACTTTGCAGCCCTCTGTCTCTTGCTCCTTTTAGGAGTCTCATTGTTATCCTCCACATGATCTTCAAGATGTTGCATCAGAATGGTAGGTTCAATTGCAACTACATCTTGACTCGATGAACTAAGCAACTCCTGATTTGATGAGCTACCCATATCTTTCATGGGAAAGATGTCTTCAAAGAAATTCGCATCATTCGGCTCCATGATTGTACCGACATGCATGTCTGATACATCAGATTTTACAACCAAGAATCTATAATTGATGCTATGAAAATCATAGCTCAGGAAAACACAATCCACAGTTTTTGGTCCAAGCTTGCGCTTCTTCGGAATTGGTATATTGACCTTTGCCAAGAAGCCCCAGGTCCGTAGATAAGAGAGTTTCAACCTTTTCTTCTCCCATTCCTCAAATGGAGTTATCTCTTTGTTCTTTGTGGGAACTCGGTTTAGGACATGACATGCAGTCAATCCTCCCCCCACCATGCCTTGGAGAGACCTAATGTGTCTAACATGGCGTTAACCAAATTAGTTAGAGTGCATTTCTTTCTTTTGGCTACCCCATTTGACTGAGGTGAATAGGGAGGCGTCCTTTCATGGATTATACCATATTCCGCACAAAAATAATCAAATTCATTGGAAAAATACTCTCCACCATGATCGGACCTATGCCTCTTGATCTTTCGATCAAGTTGGTTTTCCTCTTCGGCTTTATAACTCTTGAAAAAGTTCAAAGCCTCATATTTTGATTTGAAAAGATACACATGGTAGTATTTAGTGGATTCATCAATTAATTTCATGAACTATTTTTTGCACCTTCTGTCAAAACACCATTCATTTCACAAAGATCTGAATGTATGAGCTCTAGTGGTGCCTGATTGCTTGCTAGAACTACGTCGGTATTTCCCGAAAGAGGAAGGGATGATGTAGCACAACAACGGTAGGTATTTCCCTCAGTGATGATACCAAGGTTATCGAACCAGTAGGAGAACCAAGCAACACAACGTAAACAACACCTGCACACAAATAACAAATACTCGCAACCCGACGTGTAAAAGGGATTGTCAATCCCTTTCGGGTAACAGACGTGAGAGAGTTGTAAATATTGATAGATCAAACGCCAAATAAGATAAATTGTAGCAAGGTATTTTTGTATTTTTGGTTTAATAGATCTGAAAATAAAAGCAAAGGAAAAGTAGATCGCAAAGGCAAATAATATGAGAAAGAGACCCGAGGGCCGTAGATTTCACTAGTGGCTTCTCTCGAGAAAATAGCAAACAGTGGGTGAAAAAGTTACTACTGGGCAATTGATAGAACTTCAAATAATCATGACGATATGCAGGAAATGATCATTATATAGGCATCACATCCAAGATTAGTAGACCGACTCCTGCCTGCATCTACTACTATTACTCCACACATCGACCGCTATCCATCATGCATCTAGTGTATTAAGTTCATGGAAAACGGAGTAATGCAATAAGAACGATCACATGATGTAGACAAGATCTATTTATGTAGAAATAGACCCCATTGTTATATCCTTAGTAGCAACGATACATACGTGTCGGTTCCTCTTCTGTCACTGGGATCAAGCACCGTAAGATCGAACCCAATACAAAGCACCTCTTCCCATTGCAAGATAAATAGATCAAGTTGGCCAAACAAAACCCAAATATCAGAGAAGAAATATGAGGCTATAAGCAATCATGCATATAAGAGATGAAAGAAGATTCAAATAACTTTCATGGATATAAAAAGATAGATCTGATCATAAACTCAAAGTTCATCGGATCCCAACAAACTCACCGCAAAAAGAGTTACATCATATGGATCTACAAGTGACCATTGTATTGAGAATCAAACGAGAGAGAGGAAGCCATCTAGCTACTAACTACGGACCCATAGGTCTACAAGGAACTACTCACACATCATCGGAGAGGCACCAATGGAAGTGGTGAACCCCTCCGTGATGGTGTCTAGATTGGATCTGGTGGTTCTGGAACTTGCGGCGGCTGGAGTTGATTTTCGTCGGCTCCCCTAGGGTTTCTGGAATATTTGGGTATTTATGGAGCAAAGAGGCGCGCCAGGAGGCCCAGGCGCGCCCTGGTAGGTTGTTCTCCCCTTGGAGCACCCCCAGGTGCTTCTCCAGCCCACTAGATGTCTTCTGATCCAAAAAAAATCCACAAAAAGTTTCGCTGCGTTTGGACTCCATTTGGTATAGATTTCCTGCGATGTAAAAAACATGCAGAAAACAACAACTAGCACTATGTCAATAGGTTAGTACCAAAAAATGATATAAAATTATTATAAAACATCCAAGAATGATAATATAATAGCATGGAACGATAAAAAATTATAGATACGTTGGAGACGTATCAGTGCCAAATTTTGCATTTCCGCAACTATATGAGACTCGCGTGGTTGCTTAGCATGCACACAAACTTGACACTTAGACCACTTGACATCGGTGAAATTAGGGATTAAGCTCAACTTGGCTAACCGCGTCATGCAACCAAAGTTAATATGATAGAGACTTGAATGCGAGACATTTGATTCACTATTGTTGCAAACATGATTAACAACTTCATTACAAACACCTGACAATGATAGTCTTAACAAGCCTCATGATTCATAACCTTTACCAACAAAAGTTCCATACTTGGACACTACAAATTTATTGGACTCGAAGACAAGCTTGTAGCCATCTCTACACATAAGAGACCCGCTAACAAGATTTTTATTGACGAAGGGGACATAATGCACGTTCTTCAGCCGCAAGATCTTCCCCGAAGTAAACTTCAGATCGACCGTGCCAACACCACAAGCAGAAGCACTTCAACCATTACACATCAGCACGGTGGAAGTCCCCGCGGTCTGATTAGAATAAAACATGCAAATGTCACCGCATACATGTACATCAACATCCATACCAATCAACAAATCAGGAGAATGACATACTGAAAAAATAGTGGGAAATATATCATACCAAGCATCCTTCATGTCAATGTTCCCAATGACAACATTAGTAGTCTTGCCGCCTTTCCCATGTTGAGTTTGAAGGAAATATGCCCTAGAGGCAATAATAAAGTTGTTATTTTATATTTCCTTATTCATGATAAATGTTTATTATTCATGCTAGAATTGTATTGATAGGAAACCTTGATACATGTGTGAATACATAGACAAACACTGTGTCCCTAGGGAGCCTCTACTTGACTAGCTCGTTGATCAAAGATGGTTAAAGTTTCCTAACCATGGACATGAGTTACCATTTGATAACGGGATCACATCATTAGGAGAATTATGTGATGGACAAGACCCATTCGTTAGCTTAGCATAATGGTCGTTTTAGTTTTACTGCTATTGTTTTCTTCATGTCAAATACATATTCCTCCGGCTATGAGGTTATGCAACTCCTGGATACCGGAGGAATGCCTTGTGTGCTATCAAATGTCACAAAGTAACTGGGTGATTATAAAGATTCTCTATAGGTATCTCCGAAGGTGTTTGTTGAGTTGGCATAGATCAAGATTAGTATTTTTCACTCCGAGTATCGGAGAGGTATCTCTGGGCCCTCTCGGTAATACACATCATAATAAGCCTTGCAAGCAAATGACTAATGAGTTAGTCTCGGGATGATGTATTACAAAACGAGTAAATAGACTTGCCGGTAATGAGATTGAACTAGGTATGAAGATACCGACGGTCGAATCTCGGGCAAGTAACATACCGATGGACAAATGGAATTACGTATGTTGTCATAACAGTTCGACCGATAAAGATCTTCATAGAATATTTAGGAGCCAATATGAGCATCCAGGTTCCGCTATTGGTTATTGATCGGAGAGGTATCTGTTGGAAATATGCCCTAGAGGCAATAATAAAAGAGTTATTATTATATTTCCTTGTTCATGATAATCGTTTATTATCCATGCTATAACTGTATTGATTGGAAACTCAAATACATGTGTGGATGAATAGACAGACTTTGTGTCCCTAGTGAGCCTCTACAGGACTAGCTCGTTGATCAAAGATGACCGCGGTTTCCAGGTCATAGACATGAGTTGTCATTTGATAACGGGATCACATCATTAGGAGAATGATGTGATGGACGAGACCCAAACGTTAAACATAGCTTTTGATCGTGTCAGTTATCGCTATAGTTTTCTGCATGTCAAGTATAAGTTCCTATGACCATGAGGTCATGTAACTCACTGACACCGTAGGAGTGCTTTGTGTGTGCCAAACGTCACAACGTAACTGGGTGACTATAAAGGTACTCTACAGGTATCTCCGAGGGTGTCTGTTGAGTTGACATGGATCGAGACTGGGATTTGTCACTCCGTATGACGGAGAGGTATCTCCGGGCCCACTCGGTAATACGTCATCTCAATGAGCTCAAAGTGATTAAGTAGTTGGTCACGGGATTATGTATTACGGTAACGAGTAAAGAGACTTGCCGGTAACGAGATTGAACTAGGTATAGAGATACCGACGATCGAATCTCGGGCAAGTAACATACCGACGAGACAAAGGGAACTGTATACAGGATTGCCTGAATCCTTGACATCGTGGTTCATCCGATGAGATCATCGAGAAACATGTGGGAACCAATATGGGTATCCAGATCCCGCTATTGGTTATTGACCTGGGAGTGTCTCGGTCATGTCTACATGGTTTCCGAACCCGCAGGGTCTACACACTTAAGGTTCGGTGACGCTAGGGTTGTTAGTGAGAACAGTGCATGGTTACCGAAGGTTGTTCGGAGTCCCGGATGAGATCCCGGACGTGACGAGGGTCTCCGGAATGGTCCGGGGACGAAGATTGATGAAAGGTTTCGGAGTCCGGAAGTGTTCCGGGGAGCATCGGGAAATCGGCGGATTACCGAAAAGGGTTTCGGGGGTCCCGGAAGTGGTTCTGGGCCTAATGGGCCACAAAGGGGGGACACCACAGCCCTCATAGGGCTGTGCGCCCCCCCTGGGCCCTCTCCTATGGCGCATGGGGGGCTGGCCCCTCCTAGGGCAGCCGCACCCCCTGGCTTGGGGGGCAAGGCACCTAGGGGGGGGAAACCCTAGGGCCTGCGCAGCCCTTGGCCGCCGCCCCCCCACTGCCCTGGCCGCCGGCCCCCCTAGGGGAAACCCTAGGGCGCCCCCCTCCCATCTATTCCCCCTATATATAGAGGGGCAGAGGGAGGGCAGCCAACACACGTTTGTGCCTCGGTGCTGCCCTCCCTCTCCCATAACATCTTCATCTCCCGCGGTGCTTGGCGAAGCCCTGCTGGAATCCTCCACCACCATCACCACCACGTCGTCGTGCTGCCGGTCTCTCCATCAACCTCTCCTCCACCCCTTGCTGGATCAAGAAGGAGGAGACGTCCCCGAGCCGTACGTGTGAAGAACGCGGAGGCACCGTTGCTTCGGTGCTTGGATCTTCAGCGATCTGAATCGCGGCGAGTACGACTCCATCAACCGCGTTCTTAACGCTTCCGCTTAGCGATCTACAAGGGTATGTGGATCTAACTCTCCCCTCGTAGATGCATCTCCTAGATTGATCTTGGTGAACGTAGAAAATTTTTTTGTTTCCCATGCAACGTTCCCCAACAGTGGTATCAGAGCTAGGATCTTGCGTAGATGCTTTCTCGAGTAGAACACAAAAGGGTTTGTGGGCGTTGATGTTTAAATTGCTGCCCTCCTTAGTCTTTCTTGATTCAGCAGTATTATGGGATGAAGCGGCCCGGACCAACTTTACATGTCCACGTACATGAGACCGGTTCCATCGACAGACATGTGACTTTTGTTGCATAAGATGGCTGGCGGGTGACTGTCTCTCCTATCTTAGTTGAATCGGAATAGAACAAGGCGGTCCTTGTAGAAGGTTAAATAGCAACTTGAATATCACCGTTGTGGCTTTGCGTAGGTAAGAAGCGTTCTTGCTAGATACCCATAGCAGCCACGTAAAACATGCAACAACAAATTAGAGGACGTCTAACTTGTTTTTGCAGGGTATGTATGTGATATGATATGGCCAATGACATGATGAGATATATTTGATGTATGAGATGATCATGTTGTAATAGTTAATATCGACTTGCATGTCGATGCATACGGCAACCGGCAGGAGCCATAGGGTTGTCTTTAATATTTGTATGACCTGCGTGTCAATCATTAAGCGCTTTGTAATGCTTTACTTTATCGCTAAACGGTAGCAATAGTAGTAAGAGCATGGTGGGCGCCGACAACCCCGATGGCGACACGATGATGGAGATCATGATGATGGGGATCATGGTGTGGCGCCGGTGACGATGGAGATCATGCCGGTGCTTTGGAGATGGAGATCAAAAGCACGAGTTGATGGCCATATCATGTCACTTATGATTTGCATGTGATGTTAATCCTTTTATGCATCTTATTTTGCTTAGGACGACGGTAGCATTATAAGATGATCCTTCACTAAAATTTCAAGATAAAATTGTGTTCCCCCCGAGTGTGCGCCGTTGCGAAGGTTCGTCGTTTCGAAGCACCACGTGATGATCGGGTGTGATAGACTCTACGTTCGCATACAACGGGTGCAAGCCAGTTTTGCACACGCAGAACACTCGGGTTAGACTTGACGAGCCTAGCATGTACAGACATGGCCTCGGAACACGGAGGACCGAAAGGTCGAGCATGAGTCATATAGTAGATATGATCAACATGTTGATGTTCACCATTGACACCACCTCATCTCACGTGATGATCGGACTTGGGTTGGTGAATTTGGATCATGTCACGCTCGAATGACCAGAGGGATGTCAATTTGAGTGGGAGTTATAAATAATTTTATTAGGTAGTAACTCACTTATCATGAACAATAGTCTAAAATGTCTTTGCAAATCTTTTGTTGTAGATGGCTCGCGCAGTAGCTCCCCTGAATTTTAATGCGTTCCTAGAGAAAGCTAAACTGAAAGATGATGGGAGCAACTTTGTGGACTGGCTCCGCAATCTGAGGATCATCCTCACAGCTGCCCAAAAGTTTTATGTCCTAAATGCACCGCTAGGTGACCCCCCCGCTCCTACAGCCCCTTCAGACGTTTTGAACGTCTGGCAGACACGTTCGGATGACTATTCGATAGTGCAGTGTGCCATGTTGTACGGCTTGGAAGGAGGACTTCAAAGGCGTTTTGAACGTCATGGTGCATATGAGATGTACCAGGAGTTGAAGTTCATCTTTGAAAAGAATGCTAAGATCGAGAGGTATGAGACCACCGATAAATTCTTTGCTTGCAAGATGGAGGAGAATTCGTCTGTCAGTGAGCACTTACTGAAGATGTCTGGGTACTATACCCGCATAGCTGATCTGGGACTTGTGTTCCCGGATGAGGCTATCATTGACAGAATTCTCCAGTCACTCCCTCCTAGCTACAAGAGCTTCGTGCAGCAGTATAACATGCAAGGGATGAACAAAACCATCGCCGAGCTGTTTTCGATGCTGAAAGTCGCTGAGGCAGACATCCAGAAGGAGTATCAAGTGTCGATGGTCAATAAAACCACCAGTTTCAAGAAGAATGGCAAGGGCAAGAAGGGTAACTCTAAGAAGGGTGGCAAAGCAGTTGCTAATCCAGTGAAGAAACCCAAGGCTGGGCCCAAGCCAGAGACTGAGTGTTTCTATTGCAAGGGGAACGGCCACTGGAAGCGGAACTGCCCCAAGTATCTGGCGGACAAGAAGGGGGCCAACAACAACAAAGGTATATGTGATATACATGTTATTGATGTGTACCTTACCAACTCTCGTTGTAGTGCCTGGGTATTTGATACCGGTTCGGTTGCTCACATTTGCAACTCTAAACAGGAACTGCGGAATAAACGGAGGCTGGCGAAGGACGAAGTGACGATGCGCGTGGGAAATGGTTCCAAGGTTGATGTGATCGCCGTCGGCACGCTCGCTCTTCGATTACCATCGGGATTAGTTATGAACCTGAATAATTGTTATTTAGTGCCTGCGTTAAGCATGAACATTATATCTGGATCTTGTTTATTGCGAGACGGTTACTCATTTAAATCAGAGAATAATGGTTGTTCTATTTATATGAGTAATATCTTTTATGGTCATGCACCCGAAGTTAGGGGTTTATTCTTATTGATAGTGATGATACACATGTTCATAACATTGATGCCAAAAGATGTAGAGTTGATAATGATAATACCACTTTCTTGTGGCACTGCCGTCTGGGTCATATTGGCGTGAAACGCATGAGGAAGCTCCATGCTGATGGACTTTTGGAGTCTCTTGATTTTGAATCACTTGACACGTGCGAGCCGTGCCTCATGGGCAAGATGACAAGGACCCCGTTTTCAGGGACAATGGAACGGGCAAGTGACTTATTAGAAATCATACATACTGATGTGTGCGGTCCGATGAGTGTAACGGCGCGCGGTGGATATCGTTATTTTCTCACCTTCACTGACGACTTAAGTAGATATGGGTATATTTACTTGATGAAGCATAAGTCTGAAACTTTTGAAAAGTTCAAGCAATTTTAGAGTGAAGTTGAAAATCATCGTAACAAGAAGATCAAGTTCCTACGATCTGATCGAGGGGGAGAATATCTGAGTTATGAGTTTGGTGATCACTTAAGAAAATGTGGAATTGTTTCACAGTTGACGCCACCTGGAACACCACAGCGTAATGGTGTGTCCGAACGTCGTAATCGAACCCTATTAGATATGGTACGTTCTATGATGTCTCTTGCCGATTTGCCACTATCGTTTTGGGGATATGCGTTAGAGACAGCTGCATTCACTTTAAATAGGGCTCCATCCAAGTCCGTTGAGACAACACCGTATGAACTGTGGTTTGGTAAGAAACCTAAGTTGTCTTTTCTCAAGGTTTGGGGTTGCGATGCTTATGTCAAAAGGCTTCAGCCAGAAAAGCTCGAACCCAAAGCGGACAAATGTGTCTTCATAGGATACCCAAAAGAAACTGTTGGGTACACCTTCTATCTCAAATCCGAGAGCAAAGTGTTTGTCGCTAAGAACGGGTCCTTTCTCGAGAAAGAGTTTCTCTCGAAAGAATTGAGTGGGAGGAAGGTAGAACTTGATGAGGTTATTGAACCTCTGCTTCAACCAGAGAGTAGCGCAGCACAGAAAGATGTTTTTGTGGAGCCTGCAGAGGTTGAAGAGGAAGCCAATGATGATGATCAAGAAGCTTCTGATCAAGTTACTACCGAACCTCGTAGGTCGACAAGGGTACGCACTGCACCTGAGTGGTATGGTAACCCTGTCTTGGAGGTCATGTTGTTAGACAACGGTGAACCTACGAGCTATGGAGAAGCGATGGTGGGCCCGGATTCCGACAAATGGTTAGAGGCCATGAAATCCGAGATGGGATCCATGTATGAAAACAAAGTATGGACTTTGAAAGTATTACCTGAAGGGCGGAAGGCCATTCAGAATAAATGGATTTTTAAGAGGAAGACGGACGCTGACGGTAATGTCACCGTGTATAAAGCTCGACTTGTGGCAAAGGGTTTTTCACAAGTTCAAGGGATTGACTACGATGAGACTTTCTCACCCGTAGCGATGCTTAAATCCGTCCGAATCATGTTAGCAATAGCTGCATATTTCGATTATGAAATTTGGCAGATGGATGTCAAAACAGCGTTCCTTAACGGTTTTCTTAAGGAAGAATTGTATATGATGCAACCGGAAGGTTTTGTCGATCCAGAGAATGCTGACAAAGTATGCAGGCTCCAGCGTTCCATTTATGGGCTGGTGCAAGCATCTCGGAGTTGGAATCTTCGCTTTGATGAGGTGATCAAAGCGTTTGGGTTTGTACAAGTTTACAATGAAGCTTGTATTTACAAGAAAGTGAGTGGGAGCTCTATAGCGTTTCTAATATTATATGTGGATGACATATTGCTGATTGGAAACAATATAGAATTTTTGGATAGCGTGAAGGGGTATTTGAACAAGAGTTTTTCGATGAAGGATCTCGGTGAAGCTGCTTTCATATTGGGCATCAAGATCTATAGAGATAGATCAAGACGCTTGATAGGACTTTCACAAAGTACATACCTTGATAAAGTTTTGAAGAAGTTCAAAATGGATCAATCCAAGAAGGGGTTGTTGCCGGTATTGCAAGGTACAAAGTTGAGTAAGACTCAATGCCCAGTGACTGCGGAAGATAGAGAAAAGATGAGTGTCGTCCCCTATGCTTCAGCCATAGGCTCTATCATGTATGCAATGCTGTGCACAAGACCAGATGTCAGCCTTGCCATAAGTATGGCCGAAAGGTTTCAAAGTAATCCTGGTATGGATCACTGGACAGCGGTCAAGAATATCCTAAAGTACCTGAAAAGGACTAAGGAGATGTTTCTCGTTTATGGAGGTGATCAAGAGCTCGTCGTAAAGGGTTACGTCGATGCAAGCTTTGACACTGATCCGGATGACTCTAAGTCTCAAACCGGATACGTATATATTCTCAACGGGGGAGCGGTAAGCTGGTGCAGTTCCAAGCAGAGCGTGGTAGCTGATTCTACATGTGAAGCAGAGTATATAGCTGCCTCGGAGGCGGCGAAGGAAGGTGTCTGGATGAAGGAGTTCATGACAGATCTTGGAGTTGTGCCTAGTGCACTGAACCCAATGACTCTGTTCTGTGACAACACTGGTGCCATTGCTCTAGCCAAGGAACCAAGGTTTCACAAGAGGACCAGACACATAAAGCGACGCTTCAATTCCATCCGCGATTCGGTCAAGGAGGAGGACATAAATATTTGCAAAGTACACACGGATTTGAATGTTGCAGATCCGTTGACTAAACCTCTTCCACGGGCTAAGCATGATCAACACCAAGACTCTATGGGTGTTAGATTCATTACCTTGTAATGCTAGATTATTGACTCTAGTGCAAGTGGGAGACTGTTGGAAATATGCCCTAGAGGCAATAATAAAAGAGTTATTATTATATTTCCTTGTTCATGATAATTGTTTATTATCCATGCTATAACTGTATTGATTGGAAACTCAAATACATGTGTGGATGAATAGACAGACTTTGTGTCCCTAGTGAGCCTCTACAGGACTAGCTCGTTGATCAAAGATGACCGCGGTTTCCAGGTCATAGACATGAGTTGTCATTTGATAACGGGATCACATCATTAGGAGAATGATGTGATGGACGAGACCCAAACGTTAAACATAGCTTTTGATCGTGTCAGTTATCGCTATAGTTTTCTGCATGTCAAGTATAAGTTCCTATGACCATGAGGTCATGTAACTCACTGACACCGTAGGAGTGCTTTGTGTGTGCCAAATGTCACAACGTAACTGGGTGACTATAAAGGTACTCTACAGGTATCTCCGAGGGTGTCTGTTGAGTTGACATGGATCGAGACTGGGATTTGTCACTCCGTGTGACGGAGAGGTATCTCCGGGCCCACTCGGTAATACGTCATCTCAATGAGCTCAAAGTGACTAAGTAGTTGGTCACGGGATTATGTATTACGGTAACGAGTAAAGAGACTTGCCGGTAACGAGATTGAACTAGGTATAGAGATACCGACGATCGAATCTCGGGCAAGTAACATACCGACGAGACAAAGGGAACTGTATACGGGATTGCCTGAATCCTTGACATCGTGGTTCATCCGATGAGATCATCGAGAAACGTGTGGCAACCAATATGGGTATCCAGATCCCGCTATTGGTTATTGACCTGGGAGTGTCTCGGTCATGTCTACATGGTTTCCGAACCCGCAGGGTCTACACACTTAATGTTCGGTGACGCTAGGGTTGTTAGTGAGAACAGTGCATGGTTACCGAAGGTTGTTCGGAGTCTCGGATGAGATCCCGGACGTGACGAGGGTCTCCGGAATGGTCCGGGGACGAAGATTGATATATAGGATGAAAGGTTTCGGAGTCCGGAAGTGTTCCGGGGAGCATCGGGAAATCGGCGGATTACCAAAAAGGGTTTCGGGGGTCCCGGAAGTGGTTCTGGGCCTAATGGGCCACAAAGGGGGGACACCACAGCCCTCATAGGGCTGTGCGCCCCCCCTGGGCCCTCTCCTATGGCGCATGGGGGGCTGGCCCCTCCTAGGGCAGCCGCACCCCCTGGCTTGGGGGGCAAGGCACCTAGGGGGGGAAACCCTAGGGCCTGGCGCAGCCCTTGGCCGCCGCCCCCCCTCTGCCCTGGCCGCCGGCCCCCCTAGGGGAAACCCTAGGGCGCCCCCCTCTCCTCCTTCCCCCTATATATAGAGAGGTAGAGGGAGGGCAGCCAACACACGTTTGTGCCTCGGTGCTGCCCTCCCTCTCCCACAACATATTCGTCTTCCCGCGGTGCTTAGGCGAAGCCCTGCTGGAATCCTCCTCCACCATCACCACCACGCCGTCGTGCTGCCGGTCTCTCCATCAACCTCTCCTCCACCCCTTGCTGGATCAAGAAGGAGGAGACGTCCCCGAGCCGTACGTGTGAAGAACGCGGAGGCACCGTTGCTTCGGTGCTAGGATCTTCGGCGATCTGAATCGCGGCGAGTACGACTCCATCAACCGCGTTCTTAACGCTTCCGCTTAGCGATCTACAAGGGTACGTGGATCCAACTCTCCTCTCGTAGTTGCATCTCCTAGATTGATCTTGGTGAACGTAGGGAATTTTTTTGTTTCCCATGCAACGTTCCCCAACAGTATCTCGGTCATGTCTACATTGTCCTCAAAACCGTAGGGACCGCACGCTTAATGTTTGATGACGATATTGTATTATATGAGTTATGTGATTTGGTGACTGAATGTTTTTCAGAATGCCGGATGAGATCACGGACATGACGAGGAGTCTCGAAATGGTCGACAGGTAAAGAGTGATATATAGGACGATGGTATTCGGACACCGGAAGTGTTCCGGGGGGTACCGGGTACTTATCGGGTCAGCGGAAGGGGTTTCGGGCACCCCCGGCAAAAGATATGGGCCTTATGGGCCAAGAGGGGAAGCGCACCAGCCACAAAGGGGCTAGTGCGCCCCCCATATGGGCTGGCAAAATAGGAGAAGGAACGGATAAAAGGGAATTGGATTCCCTGTTCCCCCTCTTCCCTTCCTACTCCGAATAGGAATAGGAAAGGAGGGTTGGCCGAATTGGAGAGGACCCGAAGTAGGATTCCTCCTACTTGGGGTGCCCCCTTGGCTGCCTCTCCTCCCCTCCAACATATATATAT
>LR738709.1:535660667-535687292 GCA_902687465.1 Secale cereale | reverse complement strand
GCGCCAGCGCCCCGGCGGCCGGCGGCGACACCCACCCTTCCCCGCCTTCTTCCGCGCCAGCGCCCCGGTGGTCGGCGGCGACCCCCACCCCTCCCCGCCTTCTTCCGCGCCCAGCACCGCGGAGCGCGCGCCAAACGACCGGTGATGCAGTCCGTCGGCGATGATATTTCCGCGGCGGCATTTAGGAAGCGACGCCGCACCTCACCTTCGCCCCAACACCACCTGGGGGATCCGCCGCTGAAGCATCCAGCCTCAGTCATGCATGACAGGGGAAAGCGAACTGCAAGGATGACTACTCCATCGCATTCGTCGTGGATGCGAACTGCAATGGTGCACGTCCAGCCTTCTCCCGCAACAATGGCGAAGGTGGAAAAAGCGCATGAGTTCCTGCAGCGGAGGTGGACTGCACAACAACAGCAGCAAGAGCTGCATCTGCAGAAGGAGGGAACTGCATATAAGGTAAGAAAATCACATACCAAGCCCCCACATCCAGTTTGCAGTGCCGTTTTTATACCCATGCAGTGCCCCATCTTGCGTCGACTGCAGTCACATGTGTCTCCAAGTAGAAAAACAGAAAAGGAAACTTCGAAAAATAAAAAACGCTGTATGGATCAAAATTGCAGTCCACAATGACTTAAATATGTAGAGCGCTGTGCCTAGAACTGAAGTGCATTGTTTCTTCATGTTAACTAACAATGCCCCTGCTGTAGAATGACAAATTGATGTGCAATTTCTTACAGTTGAAAAAATATAATGATATATAGTACGAAAGATGCAGTTCATTTCATTTCTCGCATATTCTTTTTTCGTGCATAAAAACATTTCTTCAGAAACTAATACTACTACAAAAATTCAGATAGTGTTAACTACAAACAACACATGAAAAAGAATATGCGAGAAATACATACCCATGAAACACTGACATCATCGTCAGTCATCTGATGGACGAATGGAGCCCGAAATCCAATAGCTGAAGAATATAGAAGGGAACAGAGCGTGCTGTGCCGCTGCCTCTGGTTCAGAACCAAACCTTCGGAAAAAACGCATGTCTCCAGCATGGGCTCCAACCTTGCCAGGCAGCCGCACGCGCAATCCATTGCCAGGCGAAAAATAGGTCTGGTTGGGAGAAAAACAAATCGAGGAAGAGTGGCGCCGCCAGGGATAAGGTGAGATGGGAGCCGCCAGGGATAAGGTGGGAGGGGAGCCAATTGACCCACCAGTATATATATAAGTAAAAGAAACAACATAAAAAACGAGAAATAAAGCAGTGCGGTTACATAACAATGTGCATTTCGCATTGCATATTACTGCAGTCCACCGTGCTTGACCAATCAAGCTAGTCCCCCACACCCCCGTGGCTGTAATGCAGTTCATACAGGCTCACATTGCATATTAATGCAGTTCGCCGCGCTACAAAAATTCACCGCGCATTGCATATTACTGCAGTTCACCGCGCATTGCATATTACTGCAGCCACCGCTCTTGACCACGATTCACAGACGAAAAACACAGCCTGCAATGCAGTTCTAACAACTATATAATGCAAAAAAATCTCAAAAAACATCTTTGAGAAACGACCAGAGCCAGTGGCGCCGCAAAAAAAACATGGACAAAAAACTTAAATTCTTCAAAATTAACAACTTAATCCGCTCCAATTCATACGGATAGATCAAAGGCAGCCCGTAATTGCCGAAAACAACAGAATATTACATACAAAACGCAACAATTTCGATCCGGACGGGGAAGAACATAGAACAGACGTTTTTCCGCTAGAACAGAGAGATACTCGAGAAATTATACTGAAATTTCAATCCTATTAGCAGATTAATCTGTCGCGGAATAACACAAACATCAACGCGATAATGGTAACACACTAGGACCACGCTGTAAAATCGAATACGAACAACCAGCAGCAGGATGCGAAACTCTTCCACCAGCGGAAGAACGGACGCAGATCCGCCAAATCAAAGGATTTCCGTCGTTTTCTCGCTGAATTCAGTGCTTAACCACATATTAAATCAACGCACACACAAAAAAACCAATAGAAATCGATCAAACTAGCCAGAAACGCTGCTCCATGAAGGTTTCCTGCTGCTCCTCTATGTGGTTCGCAACAGAAGAAGGAAGCAGTGCGCATAGCTTTCCAATGCAGTTTTTCAATGCAGTTCAGAAGTGTTATGAGAATATTATTCTCATAATGTTATGAGAATAGACCGGCTGTTCATAATATTATTCTCATAATATTATTCCATATATACAGCCGGTCTATTCTCATAATATTATTCCATATATATATACAGCCGGCTGTCTATATATATTATTCTCATAATGTTATGAGAATAGACCGGCTGTATATGTTATGAGAAGGCGCCTACAACACTACTAGCAACCCACAGGTACCAATCTGAGGCTTTGAGACAAAGATCGGATATAAGAGATGAACTAGGGTTTGAGAGGAGATGGTGCTGGTGAAGATGTTGATGGAGATTAACCCCCTCTCGATGAGAGGATCATTGGTGATGATGATAGCTTCGATCCCCCCCTCGGAGGGAAGTATCCCCGGCAGAACAGCCCTGCCGGAGCTCTAGATTGGTTTCACCCAGGTTCCGCCTCGAGACGGTGGCGCTTCATCCCGAAAACCTCCTTATGATTTTTTCCAGGTCAAAACACACCATATAGCCGAAGATGGACGTCGGGGGCCTGCCAGGGGAGCCACAAGGTAGGGGGGCGCGTCCAGGGGGTATGGCGCGCCCCCACTCTTGTGGATGGCTGGTGGCCTGATACGTCTCCAATGTATCTATAATTTTTGATTGTTCCATGCTATTATATTATCCTTCTAGGATGTTTTATGGGCTTTATTATACACTTTTATATGATTTTTAAGACTAACCTATTAACCTAGAGCCCAATGCCAGTTTATGTTTTTCTCCTGTTTTAGGGTTTCACAGAAAAGGAATATCAAACGGAGCCCAATTGACC
The DNA here is from genome assembly GCA_902687465.1 of Secale cereale. Taxonomy (NCBI): domain Eukaryota; kingdom Viridiplantae; phylum Streptophyta; class Magnoliopsida; order Poales; family Poaceae; genus Secale; species Secale cereale. The sequence continues at coordinate 535,684,313 of LR738709.1, read as the reverse complement.
TGAAATTCAACGGAGATCATTTTCGGACCAGAAGAAGCCCACGTAGTGTTGGAGGGGGACGAGAAGACACACGGGCTGCCCTCGAGAGTGGGGGGCGCGCCCCCCTACTGGGCGCGCCCCCCTGCCTCGTGGACAGCCCGTAGACCCCCTTTGCTTGGCCCGGACTCCAACACCTCCTATATTTACTAAAACCTACGGAAAGTAACCTAGATCGGAAGTTCCGCCGCCGAAAGCCTCTATTGCCACCGATAACCAATCTAGACCCTGTTCCGGCACCCTGTCGGAGGGGGAATCCCTCTCCGGTGGCTATCTTCATCATCCCGGTGCTCTCCATGACGAGGAGGGAGTAGTTCACCCTCGGGGCTGAGGGTGTGTACCAGTAGCTATGTGTTTGATCTCTCTCTCTCTCTCTCTCTCTCTCTCTCTCTCTCTCGTGTTCTTGAGATGGCATGATCTTGATGTATCGCGAGCTTTGCTATTATAGTTGGATCTTATGATGCTTCTCCCCCTCTACTCTCTTGTAATGGATTGAGTTTTCCCTTTGAAGTTATCTTATCGGATTGAGTCTTTAAGGATTTGAGAACACTTGATGTATGTCTTGCATGTGTTTATCTGTGGTGACACTGGGCTATCACGTGATCTACTTGATGTATGTTTTGGTGATCAACTTGCGGGTTTCGTGACCTTGGGAATCTATGCATAGGGGTTCACACACATTTTCGTCTCGACTCTCCGGTAGAAACTTTGGGGCACTCTTTGAAGTTCTTTGTGTTGGTTGAATACATGAATCTGAGATTGTGTGATGCATATCGTATAATCATGCCCACGGATAGTTGAGGTGACAATGGAGTATCTAGGTGACATTAGGGTTTTGGTTGATTTGTGTCTTAAGGTGTTATTCTAGTACGAACTCTATGATAGATTGAACATTACTACAGACTCTTGAATAGATCGATCAGAAAGAATAACATTGAGGTGGTTTCGTACCCTACCATAATCTCTTTGTTTGTTCTCCGCTATTAGTTACTTTGGAGTGACTATTTGTCGCATGTTGAGGGCTAGTAATATGATCCAATTATGTTATCCTTGTTGAGAGAACTTTCACTAGTGAAAGTATGAACCCTAGGCCTTGTTTCCTATCATTTCAACACCATTTATGCTCACTTTTACCACTTGCTACCTTGCTGTTTTTATGTTTTCAGTTTACAAAAAGCTATATCTACCATCCATATTGCACTTGTATCACCATCTCTTCGCCGAACTAGTGCACCTATACAATTTGCCATTGTATTGGGTGTGTTGGGGACATAAGAGACTCTTTGTTATTTGGTTGCAGGGTTGTTTGAGAGAGACCATCTTTATCCTACGCCTCCCACGGATTGATAAACCTTAGGTCATCCACTTGAGGGAAATTTGCTACTGTCCTACAAACCTCTGCACTTGGAGGACCAATAACGTCTACAAGAAGAAGGTTGTGTAGTAGACATCAAGCTCTTTTCTGGCACCGTTGCCGGGGAAGTGAGTGCTTGAAGGTATATCTTTAGATCTTGCAGTCAAATCTTTTAGTTTCTTGGTTTTATCACTAGTTTATTTTATAAAAGAAAACTACAAAGAAAATGGAATTAAGGTTACCTCATATGCTTCATCTTTTTAATATCTTTCGTGAAAATGATGGGAAGGAAAATTGTGCTCAAGTACTAGAAGAAGAATTACATAGAATGATTGGCATAAAATATGTGCATGATGAGCATGATTGCAATGTTGTTAGTATGAATACTTTCCATGATGCTAATGATATGAAAAGCCACAAGCTTGGGGAGGCTATGTTTGATGAAGATGATATGTTTAGTCCCCCAAGTTTGGATGAGCAAATTTATTATGATGAAAGCATGCCTCCTATTTATGATGATTATTGTGAAGACTTGTATGCTATTAATAATAATGATAACCATGAAACTTGTCATCATGATTTTAGTTTGCAATTGGATTATGCTTCACATGATAGTTATTTTGTTGAATTTGCTCCTCCCACTACTATGAATGAGAAGAATTTTGCTTATGTGGAGAGTAGTAAAATTTATATGCAAGTAGATCATGAAAAGAATGCTTTATGTGCTGGTTATATGGTTGAATTCATTCATGATTCGACTAAAAATTATTATGAGAGAGGATCATATGCTTCTACATATTGCAATAATATCAAGTTTCCTATCTATGTGCTTAAAATCTTGAAGTTATGCTCGTTTTCCCTTCCTATGCTAGTTGATTATCGTTCCCATAAGTTGTTTGCTTACAAAATCCCTATGCATAGGAAGTGGGTTAGACTTAAATGTGCTAGTCATATTCTTCATGATGCTCTCCTTATGTTTCAATTCTTATCTTTTACGCGAGCATCATTGAAATCATCATGCCTAGCTAGGGGCGTTAAACGATAGCGCTTGTTGGGAGGCAACCCAACTTTATTTTTGTTCTTTGCTTTTTGCTTCTATTTAGGAATAAATATTGCATCTAGCTTCTGTTTAGATGTGCTTTTATGTTTTAATTAGTGTGTGTGCCAAGTAAAACCTTTGGGAAGACTTGTGTGAAGTTGATATGATCATGCTGTGAAAAACAGAAACTTTAGTGCTCATCAGATTGGCTACCATTTTTTTTACTGGAGAGTGCTTTTAGTTGTTCTTTTTTCAGATGATTAATAGACAAATTCCTCACGTTTACCAATTTATTTCAATTTTTTTGGAGTTACAGAAGTATGTGAAAGTTACAGATTACTACAGATTGTTCTGTTTTTGACCGATTCTGTTTTCCGAGCATTGTCTGCTTATTTTGATGAATCTAAGAGTAGTATCGGATGGTATGAACCATAGAGAAGTTGGAATATAGTAGATATTACACCAATATGAATTCAGAATGAGTGGTGGTTTGTTTTCTTATACTAACGGAGCTCACGAGATTTTTCTCTAAGTTTTGTGTTGTGAAGTTTTCAAGTTTTGAGTATTGCTTTGATGGACTATGGAACAAAGAGTGGCAAGAGCCTAAGCTTGGGGATGCCCTAGGCACCCCAAGGTAAAATTCAAGGACAACCAAAAGCCTAATCTTGGGGATGCCCCGGGAAGGCATCCCCTCTTTCGTCGTCATCTATCGGTAACTATACTCAGAGCTATATTTTTATTCACCACATGAGATGTGTTTTGCTTGGAGTGTCATTTTGTTTTATTTTGTTTTGCTTGTTGTTTGAATAATATCCTGTCGGCGTCCTGGGAACCAGGGTACCCAGACTTGCCTCTCTACGGGCCGCGAAGCGCTCCTACAAGTGGCGTGGTACGGCCCAGCTGATCGACCAGCTGTCCAAGACCCTCGCGAGGGGGCTAAGCCTCGCGAGGAGTAAGCCGTCAAGACCTCCTCGGGAGCGGCCTCAGCAAGGTGCTCCGGAGGGGCAGAGAATCCAAGGCCAAGCCTGCCTCAGGAGGAGGCAGTGATGTCAGCAGTGATGCACCGCGCGAGCGGGTGCCAGCGTCCGCCAGCGGCGCAGTTGCCATTTCGGTGCAAAGGGGACAGCGCAGCCATTGGTTCCCAAGGAGCGGGGCAAAGGTTTCCCCTTTGGTGCAACGAGACCGAAGACCGCAAGGACGATAAGGAGGATGTCACCATCGAGCCCACCACCGTGTCACCGCCTGATCCTTTTGCTGGCGAAAACCACTTTTGTCAGGATAGGAACGTCCTTGTGTTCCCGGTCAAAAATGGCCGTTGTGGGATCCCTTCCCGCCTAAACATTTTGGGGGAAGAGGACCCTGGCCGCCTATATAAGTAGCTAGGATCCCCACTGTGAAGGGATCGATCAGACTTATACACTCAGCCACCACACAAGGAGCAAGAACACTTGCCTCCCGACCCTCCTGAGCTCACCTCCTCAGCCCAGGAACCATTGTACTAGCTCATATCCCAGCTCGCCCGAGGCCAATCCACCAAAGCAGGAAGTAGGGTCTTACACCACACGGTGGCCCGAACCTGGATAAACTCTTGTGTGTTCTGTCTGTTGTTTGCTTGAATCCTTCCACCGAGACGAGAGCGATACGCTAGGTAGACGTGAGTGGGAGAGATCTTCGTTCACGCCCCTGTGTTCGAACTTACCGGGTTTTGCGGAGCCCTGAATCCAACATTTGGCACGCCAAGTAGGGGGCGTGTCGAAATCTCGCCTCTCCCACAACCTCGTCGCACTCTCGTCACCGACTCCGCTCCACAACCATGGTGGACACACGCCGAGCTCGCGCCGCCCGCCGCGCTGCGAACGTCGCTCACACGACGCCCGCGGGCAACAGCGCACCGCTCCGCCCCTACTCGCCGGTCGCCAACGCCGCCACCGACCTGGCTGTCCACGAGCAGCAGGACTCCTCGCTGCCACTGTCCGTGCGGCGGGATGGCTGCACGGCCACGCCTTCACCCTCGCCGGCCGCGGCGTCATCCTCACTGGTCCGCCGCGGGCTGGTCTACCAGCAACCTGCGCTACTGATGGCACGGGAGCTCTTGCGCTACCGCCGGCGGATGACCTCTACGACGAGTGGCTCCACCGCATCACCGAGCTCGTCAACGCCGCTGGGGAAGCACCCGCACCAACGCACTCCTCACGTCCTCCGTCGCCCCCGGTGGGAAACGAAGGCCACGGGGTCCCGGCCCCACCTCCACTCCACCACGCCGGCCAGGAGGCCCGGCGCGAGGCCCCTCGACGTGAGCAACCCCGCAGAGCCCACGCGCGCGACGAGGAGAGCTGCCAGGTGATTCTGCATCCTCATGCAGGGGCTCGCGAGCCTCCTGGCCCGCAGCGCCTAGACCGCGCGCCACAGGAGGTGGTGGCACCAGCACCTCAGGAACCGGCACCACAGGCGCAGGGGGCGCCTGCGATCATGTGCGTGGATGGGTGTCGCGCCCTAGCTCCTGAGCTACGTCGCCTCGTCTGGCCCGGCAAGTTCAAGTCGGACCTGCCTCCGCGCTACGACGGTACCACCGACCCCACGGAGTTCCTCCAACTCTACGAGCTGAGCATCGAGGCGTCTAACGACACCGAGGAGGTCATGGCGAACTGGTTCCCCATGGCTTTGAAAGACGGCGCACGCTCCTGGATCCTGAACCTCCCCGTGGGATCCATCTCCTCCTGGGAAGAGCTTCGCGAGTGTTTCGTCGCCAACTTCCAAGGCACCCGCGACCGAGCCCCGACAGCTGCTGATCTACGCCGCGTGAGGCAGCAGCCGGGAGAAACCCTACAAAAGTACATCCAACGCTTCAACACCATGCGCCTCCGGATCCCCAGGGTCTCGATGAGGCCATCATCTCCGCATTCTCCGATGGCTTCCGCGACGTTAGGATGAGGGAAGAGCTCTCCATTCACGAGGACCTGTGCACAGCCCTCGAGATGTTCAAGCTCGCGACAAAGTGCGCCAGGGCGGAGGAAGGCCACCTCTCCCTCCAGGAGCTGCCTGAGGCGGAGGCGGACGACAAGAAAACCAAGGCCAAGGAATCAAAGCGCAAGGGACCCGCCGTGCTGGCTGCGGAGCCAGAAGTGAAACGTGGCTGCGGCTACGATGACCTCCCCAGAGACAACCGACCATACTGTGTCTTCCACAACGTCCACAGCCACAACACTAACGACTGCCAGGAGCTCAGGGCGATGCGCGACGGGCACGTCGGGCAGTGCCCTGAGCGCGACAACCGCGGCTACGACCGTGGAGGAGGCCGAGGAGGAGGACGTTGGGATGGCAGGAACTCGCGCCAAGGGTGGCGTGAGAAGCCTCGTGAAGACCACTGGCAGGAGCAGCCTCGTGATGCCCCCTGGCGCGACCAGCCTCATGACGACCACCAGGGAGACGGGACAGGGGGCTTCCAGGAGCCGCGTGCGGTTGCATGCATCTTAGGAGGAGCCCATGCCCTGGCTTCCCACCGCATCTTCAAGCAGTTTGCCCGTGAGGTGAACGCGGCGCTTCCCAGGCCTGACGCCGCGCGCAACCTCAAGTGGACCAAACAAGTCATCGCATTCGAACCCAAGGACCAGCTCTAGTGCACGGCGGCCCCAGGCGCCCTCCTGATGCTCTGCACCCTGACCATCGACAACGTCCTCGTGACCAAGACCCTCATCGACAGCGGAGCAGGACTCAACGTCCTCTCCGTCCAGACCTTCGAGACACTCCAGGTTCTCTATGATCAGCTCCACCCGACCAAGCCATTCTACGGGGTCACAGATGGCTCCACACTCCTGATGGGGCAGGTCTGCCTCCCCGTCACCTTTGGCAACTGCGACAACAACCACACAGAGCTCATCGACTTCGACGTCGCCAACATCCACCTCCCATACAACGCCATCCTAGGGTATCCTGCCCTCGCCAAGTTCATGGCGGCGACCCATCACGGCTACAACGTCCTCGAGATGCCCGGGAGTGGCGGAGTCATCACGATCGCCTCCGACGAGAAGGAAGCGGTGCGTTCCTTGGAGTGCGCCTACCAGACCGCGGCGGTCGAGTGCTCCAATGAGGATGGAGCCGTCCTCGCCCTGCAGGCCGCCCCCAAGAAGAAGAAGAACCTACCCGTCAACGGACCTCAAGGCGCAGGGGCTCCCGAGGGCCCGGCCTCAGGACTCGCGCCTGCTGACGAGGCGCCCTCCACCCTTGCATAGGGAGGCGCGCTCGGCGCCCCTCTCATGACGGGCTCGAGGGCTCTCCTCTGGAGTGTCTCTGGGCTAACCGACGTCTCGAGCGAGGTGTTCGAGCACCACCTGCAAGTGTGTCTTGATGCGCGTTTCTGTGAGCCCAGCGTGAGCCGTTCAGCGCTGGGGGCTCAGGACTTCATCGACCAAGTTACCGAGGAACTTCAGTACGCAAGACTCATCCGCGGTGGGCGTAACCGCACAACCCCAAGTTCACCTGCTCGCAGCCCGAGCGATCGCTTCCGCGTCTGCGTCGACATCGCGAGTCTCAACCGACTGCCTCTCAGGAGCCCTTCTGGCTGACGGCGGTCGGCCGGAGGAGGGCCCTCCCCTGCATCTACATCCGCACACTCTTCGGCTTCCGCAACGCAGCTGCCACATTCCAGTCTCGCGCAGCAGGCCTTGGGGGCTCAAAGGCTCAGTGGCAGGTGGTCCGGACGGAGCGAGAACCGGACCTGCGCGACCACTGGGAGCCTCTAGAGCCCCTGGGCCCCAGGAGCCCGATGATCCTCAGGAGCGACCCACGTGGCTCGTGTCTTCAGTTACCCAAACTCTCCTTCGACAAGTATCATGTGACGCTTCAGGTATCCAATCGAGGGCGCCCCTCGGGCTGCATCATCCTCGGGCTGCTGGGGGCTGTTCCCCCCGCAGTTATCTCCCTTTTTGCATGATCAAGGCTAGTTGTTTCTTTCCACCCGCATTATCTACATGCTTGGCGTTCTCACCGCCACTAAGGTCATGAGCCCTTGTGAGCCCACTCGCGACCGCTCCATGATTAAGGACTGGCACGACGTTTGTGCTCCGGTCCATCCCTGCAGCGACGATAAACCCAAGGGCTGAGCTCTGTCTCGCGAGCCATTCCCGTGACGTCACCTCTCATGGTCCTTGGTGCCTTGTTCTCGCATGGGCTAATCGTGGATGGGTAATTAGGGGCCCGTGGCAGGTGCCTCGCTCACGCAGGAACCGCACGCCGGTTGTTTTTCTTTTGGATCGTTGCATGAGAAGACTGGGCACGACGTCTGTGCTCGGGTCAGTCCCTGCAGCGTCGACAAATCCAGTGGCTGAGCTCTGTCTCGCAAGCCATTCCCGTGACGTCACCTCCCGGGGTTGCTGGTGCTGCGGCCTTCTCATGCGATACCCTCTAGAGATGCACTCGGCGTAGGTCGACACAACACCTCTCTTTTCACATTTTGCAGAAGAAGACTCAGGCGCAACCCTCCTTAGGGTAGGGTCTCGAGAGTGATGCGTAAGCTCACGAGAACTTCCTTAGAGTCGTTCAGCTCGTCCTGAGGAGGGCCCATATACACCTTGGCTGTCCTACCGTGCAAGCCACGTGTCAAGACGGGGCTGTACACGCCCCAGAGTCTCTCCCGGTGGGAGGCTCCCTCCCACGGTCCAGTGGAAGTACCAAGCTCCGCGCTGGCAGATCCAACCGAGGAGCGGTTATGCCCACGAACCAGTGGAAGCACCAAGCTCCGTGCTGGCCACTACGACCGAGGCACGGTTATTCCCACACTCCGCGCAAGTGTGGTAGCTCTATGCTCCGCGCTAGTTATAAACAACTGAGGGTGGCCCCCAGTGGTTGCTCCAACCTCTGGGAGATTTTCAGCTCACGACGCTCACAGCTTCTCCTTGGATGGGTGTCGCGAGGGGGCCTAGGCACGGGGGCTATGCTTAGGTCACGCCTGGCAGACGCCACCCTACCAGGTGCCCAGACACCAGGCCTTCTTGTGCCCCCATCCTAGGCGAAGGCTTGTGGGCAAGGTATGGTTCTCGTTCTCCTTCATGAGAGCCATTTGAACGTCAAGGGGGACCCCTGGGCATCGCGACCCAGGGGCATAACTGACCACGTAGCCCCTCATCCCTTGAGTCTAGTTATGACGATAACCCCGGTCATCCGGAGGGCTCAATGGCGATCGAGGTATGCGCGGGGTTGGGCCCTGCCGACGCAGAACGAAAACAGGATCGCTTGAACATCAAGGGGGACCCTTGGGCATCGCGACCCAAGGGCCTCACTAGCCACGTAGCCCCTCATCCCTTGAGTCTAGTTACTACGGTAACCCCGGTCATCCGGAGGGCTCAACGGTGGTCGAGGTATGCGCGGGGATGGGCCCTGCCGACGCAGAGAACCTAAGCAAACATGAAAGGAAGCAAGCATGGAAATCATCTAGCTATTACAATAGTTCCAAGTTTTTCAAATTCAAGCAAAGTTCTTATGCCTCCTCGAGGCACTCGCACTTCTCTCACTAAACAGGAACGGACCAGGCATCGCCGAGCGCAGCATCACCGATCTTCTCCTCTTTGGCTGCGATGGGAGCAGCCCGGAGAAACGTCTCCACCAGCCCCGTGACCTTTGTCCCCAGGGCCTCGGGAGCAACCATCACCGCCTCCTCATGAAGACACCTGGACGCAAAACCTTGTCTCAAGGGAAGGGCAACAGGAAATCAAGTACCACCACCACCTGACCACAGGAATTGCTAAGATAAGTTTTCAACGCCGCACCTACTCGCGTACCTACACCACCATCTAATGTAATCACAAATCCGCTGAGGCAAGAAAACCCTTCCAGATGGACCGGTGGGCGGCTGCCTGCACGCCAAGAGGGACGTCTTGAGCATCACGCCTCAGGGGCTCCTACCGGACCCTGGACCCCTCACCTCCTGGCCTTGACCACGGCATCGTGACTTGGCATACCAGCGCAGGCTGAGGCTTGTCCCGAGACTGGGTCTCACAGGCGTAGATCTCTAAACTACCACGGGGACAGAAGGAAGGGAAAGTCATGCTCTAAACAAGGGTCTCATGCAGGACATAAGTTTATAACGCCAAACAATAGCAAAAGTATTACAAGAATTTACATGCCCTTGTGGAGCCCTCCATGATGTCCCGCAGGAACTAAGCTAAGGAAGACGCTCCCGAGGAGCGCGACTTGAACTCCTTCACCAACGAGGACGCCGGGAGGACACCGTTTCCCTCTGGTGATAGGGGCGGCGACTTGGCGGCTCATAGCTCTCATCGGAGCTCGAGGCCGTCTCAGGGGTAGCGTAACTGCTACCAGGAGAGTCAGAGGTATAGCCAATTGCGAGCGCCTCGCTGCCCTGACGGCATATGGAATGGTCGCCGGTGAGCCCATTCCCCATGCCACACAGCAGCCGACGGCCGTCCGCCTCGAAGAATTTGAAGGTCATCGTGCCCGTCGTATCTAGCACAAAATAAAGAATGTGCCTCCCGGCGGGGGCGCAGGCGCGACGCACCACACCCCAACCCTAGGTCATGAAAACCTGGCCAGAATAAATCACCTCCATGTCGGCATGCGAAGAAGGAAGGCGACACCCCTCGTGCCTCAGCTCCATCGTCACCCGGCCGTGAGCCGGGAGCACCTCCCTCAGGAACGGAGGAAGAAGGATCCGTGAATGCAGAGGGGCCCCCGGCCACACAATGAACTTGCGGGCATCATCCTCAGAATGGGACGACAGCAGGGTGCGAGGAGACGCCCGTCTCTTCGGGGGACTGATGGCGCCACCCTTGTCGCTGCCCCCGCTCCGTCTGCCTGCTACTGGAGCATACAAGGGAAGCGGAAACCCTGGCGGTACCCGCGTGCACCATGTGCGGGCGTCCAACGGTCTCAGGGACGCACTCGGAGAACTACGGCGCCTCTTCTCTGGGGGGAGCCGCTCAGGCTCTACCATCGGGCTCTTCCCCTTCTCCGCGGCCGAGAACCTACGAATCGGCGCCATGGAAGCCCCTGGAGTAATGGAAGCAGTAGGGATCGGCCTACGACAGTCAAGTGAGAGGCGTGGTGCCACACCCCCTGTTTATAGGCCAAGAAGATCAACCGGCGGCCACTCGTGCACAGCCATAATGGCCGCGCCGCCCGCGCCAAGGAGTTGTCAAGTCGCACGATTGCCAAGACTGCGTGGGAAGCGGAGTCACCCACGTCCAATCCAACCGTCATGCGCCAGCCTGGCCTGCAGCCTTTTTGGGGCCCGCGGCGCTCCGTCCTCGACCAAGGCTTCGCCCTGAAGCCAACTCCGCGCGTGCCTTTGGCCCGGGGCCTACTGTCGGCATCCCAGGAACCAGGGTACCCAGACTTGCCTGTCTGTGGGCCGCGACGCGCTCCTACAAGCGGCCTGGTACGGCCCAGCTAATCGACCAGCTGTCCAAGACCCTCGTGAGGGGGCCAAGCCTCGCGAGCACAACGACGTCAAGACCTCCTCGGGAGCGGCCTCAGCAAGGTGCTCCGGAGGGGCGGAGAATCCAAGGCCAATCCTGCGTCATGAGGAGGCAGTGATGTCAGCAGTGATGCACCGCGCCAGCAGGTGCCAGCGTCCGCCAGCGGCGCAGTTGCCATTTCGGTGCAAAGGGGACAGCGCAACCGTTGGTTCCCAAGGAGCGGGGCAAAGGTTTCCCCTTTGGTGCAACGAGACCGAAGACCGCAAGGACGACAAGGAGGATGTCACCGTCGAGCCCACCACCGTGTCACCGCCTGATCCTTTTGCAGGCGAAGACCACTTTTGTCAGGATAGGAACGTCCTTGTGTTCCCGCTCAAAAATGGCCGTTGTGGGATCCCTTCCCGCCTAAACAATTCGGGTCAAGAGGACCCTGGCCGCCTATATAAGTAGCTAGGATCCCCACTGTGAAGGGATCGATCAGACTCATACACTCAGCCACCACACAAGGAGCAAGAACACTTGCCTCCCGACCCTCCTGAGCTCACCTCCTGAGCCCAGGAACCATTGTACTAGCTCATATCCCAGCTCGCCCGAGGCTAATCCACCAAAGCAGGAAGTAGGGTCTTACACCACACGGTGGCCCGAACCTGGATAAACTCTTGTGTGTTCTGTCTGTTGTTTGCTTGAATCCTTCCACCGAGACGAGAGCGAGACGCTAGGTAGACGTGAGTGGGAGAGATCTTTGTTCATGCCCATGTGTTCAAACTTATCGGGTTTTGCGGAGCCCTGAATCTGACATATCCCAAGATCTGAAATTATTAAATGTTAGAGAGTCTTCACATAGTTACATAATTATTCAACTACTCATTGATCTTCACATTATATCTTTTGGAGTAGTTAGTCATTTGCTCTAGTTCCTCACTTATATCTTTTATAGCACGGCGGTGGTTTTATTTTGAAGAAATAGATGAAATCTCATGCTTCACTTATATTATTTTGAGAGTCTTTTAGAACAACATGGTAATTGGCTTGAGTTATAAAACTAGTCCTAATATGATAGGCATCCAAGATGGGTATAGTAAAAACTTTCATAAAAAGTGCATTGAATACTAAGAGAAGTTTGATACTTGATGATTGTTTTGAGATATGAGGATGGTGATATTAGAGTCATGCTAGTGGAGTAATTATGAATTTGAGAAATACTTGTGTTAAAGTTTGTGATTCCCGTAGCATGCACGTATGCTGAACCTCTATGTGACGAAGTTAGAGGATGAGGTATTTATTGACTGTCATCCTTTGTGTGGAGGTCGGGATCGCGCGATGGCTAACTCCTAGCAACCCTTCCCCTAGGAGCATGCGTTGATTTCTTTGTTTTGATGACTCGTAAATTTTTGCAATAAGTATATGAGTTCTTTATGACTAATGTTGAGCCCATGGATTATACACACTCTCACCCTTCCACCATTGCTAGCCTCTCTTGTACCGCGCAACTTTCGCCGGTACTATACACCCACCATATACCTTCCTCAAAACAGCCACCATACCTATCATGGCATTTCCATAGCCATTCCGAGATATATTTCCATGCAACTTTCCACCGTTCCGTTTGTTATGACACGCTTCATCATTGTCATATTGCCATGCATGATCATGTAGTTGACATGTATGTGTGGCAAGGCCACCATGCATAATTTTTCATACATGTCACTCTTGATTCATTGCATATCCCGGTACACCGCCGGAGGCATTCATATAGAGTCATACTTTGTTCTAGTATCGAGCTGTAATATCGAGTTGTAAATCAATATAAGTGTGATTATCATCATTATTAGAGCATTGTCCCAAAGAAAAAAAAGAAAAAAAGAAGGAAAGGCCAAAAAAAAAAAAAGAAAAAAAGAAAAAAAAAGGGACAATGCTACTATCTCTTTCCACACTTGTGCTTCAAAGTAGCACCATGTTCTTCATGATAGAGAGTCTCATGTTTAGTCACTTTCATATACTAGTGGGAATTTTGATTATAGAACTTGGCTTGTATATTCCAACGATGGGCTTCCTCAAATGCCCTAGGTCTTCATGAGCAAGCAAGTTGGATGCACACCCACTAGTTTATTTTGTTGAGCTTTCATACATATTTAGCTCTAGTGCATCCGTTGCATGGCAATCCCTACTCACTCACATTGATATCTATTGATGGGCATCTCAATAGCCCGTTGATATGCCTAGTCGATGCGAGACTATCTCCCTCCTTTTTGTCTTCTCCACAACCACCACTCTATTCCACTTATAGTGCTATGTCCATGGCTCACGCTCATGTATTGCGTGAAAGTAGAAAGGTTTGAAAGAATAGAGTATGAAAACAAGTGCTTGGCTGAAACCGGGGTTGTGCATGATATGAATATTTTGTGTGATGAAGAGGGAGCATAGCCAGACTATATGATTTTGTAGGGATAACTTTCTTTAGCCATAGTATTTTCAGAAGACATGATTGCTTTGTTAGTATGCTTGAAGTATTATTCTTGTGTCAATATAGACTTTTGTCTTGAATCTTTTGAAGAAAATATGCCCTAGAGGCAATAATAAAGATGTTATTTGTATTTCCTTATATCATGATAAATGTCTTTTATTCAAGCTAGAATTGTATTAACCGGAAACTTGATACATGTGTGAATACATAGACAAAATAGTATGTCCCTAGCATGCCTCTACTAGACTAGCTCATTGATCAAAGATGGCTATGTTTCCTAGCCATAAACATGAGTTGTCATTTGATCAACGGGATCACATCATTAGGAGAATGATGTGATGGACTAGACCCATCCGTTAGCTTAGCACTATGATCGTTTAGTTTTAATGCTATTGCTTTCTTCATGACTTATACATGTTCCTATGACTATGAGATTATGCAACTCCCGAATACTGTAGGAACACCTTGTGTGCTATCAAACGTCACAACGTAACTGGGTGATCATAAAGATGCTCTACAGGTGTCTCCGAAAGTGTTCGTGGTGTTGGCATAGATCAAGACTAGGATTTGTCACTCCGAGTGTCGGAGAGGTATCTCTAGGCCCTCTCGGTAATGCACATCATAATAAGCCTTGCAAGCAAAAGACTAATGAGTTAGTCATGAGATGATGTATTACGGAACGAGTAAAGAGACTTGCCGGTAACGAGACTGAACTAGGTAGAGAGATACCGACGATCGAATCTCGAGCAAGTAACATACCGATGACAAAAGGAACAACGTATGTTGTTATGCGGTTTGACCGATAAAGATCTTCGTAGAATATGTAGGAGCCAATATGAACATCCAGGTTCCGCTATTGATTATTGACCGGAGATCAGTCTCGGTCATGTCTACATAGTTCTCGAACCCGTAGGGTCCGCACGCTTAACGTTTGATGACGATCAATATTATGAGTTTATGAGTTTTGATGTACCGAAGGTAGTTCAGAGTCCCGGATGAGATCACGGACATCACGAGGAGTCTCGGAATGTCCGAGACGTAAAGATTGATATATTGGACAACTATATTCGGACAACGGAAGTGTTCCGTAAAGTTTCGGAATTTACCGGAGTACCGGGAGGGTTACCGGAACCCCTAGGGAAGCTATGGGCCTTAATGGGCCATAGGAGAAAGAGGGAAGGAGGGCCAGGGCTGGGCCGCGTGCCCCCCACCCCTTGGTCCGAATTGGACAAGGAGGGAGGGGGGCCGGCGCCCCTTTCCTTCTCCTTCTCCCTCTCCTTCCTTTCTCCCTTCTCCCTTTTGGTAGTTCCTACTAGGAATAGGATTGCAATCCTATTCCTAGTAGGATTGCACCTCCTAGGCGTGCCACAAGGGGCCGGCCGGCCTTCCCCCTTGCTCCTTTAAATACAGGGGCAGGGGGGCAGCCAAAGACACACAAGTTGAATTGTTTTAGCCGTGTGCGGTGCCCCTCCACAGAAACACACCTCGGTCATACCGTTGCGGTGCTTAGGCGAAGCCCTGCGCCGGTAGATACATCATATCAGTCACCACGCCGTCGTGCTGACGAAACTCTCCCGTGAAGCTCAACTGGATCAAGAGCTCGTGGGACGTCATCAAGCTGAACGTGTGCTGAACGCGGAGGTGCCGTACGTTCGATGCTTGATCGGTTGAATCGCGAAGAAGTTCGACTACATCAACCGCGTCACTTGACGCTTCTGCTCCCGGTCTACGAGGGTACGTAGACACACTCTTACCTCTCGTTGCTATGCATCTAGTAGATAGATCTTGCGTGATCGTAGGAAAATTTTAAAATACTACGTTCCCCAACAGTGGTATCAGAGCCAGGTTTATGCGTAGATGATATGCACGAGTAGAACACAATGAGTTGTGGGCGATACTAGTCATACTGCTTACCAGCATGTCATACTTTGCTTCGGCGGTATTGTGAGATGAAGCGGCCCGGACCGACATTACGCGTACGCTTACGCGAGACTGGTTTCACCGTTATGAGCACTCGTTGCTTAAAGGTGACTGGCGTGTGTCTGTCTCTCTCACTTTAGCTTAATCAAGTGTGGCTACGCCCGGTCCTTGTGAAGGTTAAAACAACACATACTTGATGAAACATCGTTGTGGTTTTGTATGCGTAGGTAAGAACGGTTCTTGCTAAGCCCGTAGCAGCCACGTAAAACTTGCAACAACAAAGTAGAGGACGTCTAACTTGTTTTTGCAGGGCATGTTGTGATGTGATATGGTCAAGACATGATGAGTTATACGGTTTTGTATGAGATGATCATGTTTTGTAAAGTTATCGGCAACTGGCAGGAGCCATATGGTTGTCGCTTTATTGTATGAAATGCAATCGCCATGTAATTGCTTTACTTTATCACTAAGCGGTAGCGATAGTCGTAGAAGCAATATTTGGCGAGACGACAACGATGCTACGATGGAGATCAAGGTGTCGCGCCGGTGACGAAGGTGATCATGAAGGTGCTTTGGAGATGGAGATCAAAAGCACAAGATGATGATGGCCATATCATGTCACATATTTTGATTGCATGTGATGTTTATCTTATTATGCTTCTTATTTTGCTTAGAACGACGGTAGCATTATAAGATGACCCCTTACTAAATTTCAAGGTATAAGTGTTCTCCCTGAGTATGCACCGTTGCGAAAGTTCGTTGTGCCGAGACACCACGTGATGATCGGGTGTGATAAGCTCTACGTTCAAATACAACGGGTGTAAGCCAGTTTTGCACATGCAGAATACTCGGGTTAAACTTGATGAGCCTAGCATATGCAGATATGGCCTCGGAACACTGGAGACCGAAAGGTCGAGCGTGAATCATATAGTAGATATGATCGACATAAGATGTTCACCATTGAAACTACTCCATCTCACGTGATGATCGGACATGGTTTAGTTAATTTGGATCACCTGATCATTTAGATGACCAGAGGGATGTCTATCTAAGTGGGAGTTCTTTAAGTAATATGATTAATTGAACTTTAATTTATCATGAACTTAGTCCTGGTAGTTTTTGCATATCTATGTTGTTGTAGATCAATGGCCCGTGCTACCGTTCCTTTGAATTTTAATGCATTCCTAGTGAAAGCTAAGTTGAAAGATGATGGTAGCAATTACACGGACTGGGTCTGTAACTTGAGGATTATCCTCATTGCTGCACATAAGAATTATGTCCTTGAAGCACCGCTAGGTGACAAGCCCCCTCCCGCTAATGTAGACGCTTTGAATGTCTGGCAGACGCGGTCTGATGACTACATGATAGTTCAGTGTGCCATGCTTTACGGCTTAGAACCGGGACTTCAACGACGTTTTGAACGTCATGGACCATATGAGATGTTCCAGGAGTTGAAGTTAATATTTCAAGAAAATGCCCGGATTGAGAAATATGAGATTTCCAATAAGTTCTACAGCTGCAAGATGGAGGAGAATAGTTCTATCAGTGAACACTTACTCAGAATGTCTGGGTACTACAATCATATGACTCAACTTGGTTGCAAAGTTGACGAGGATAGTGTTATTGATAGAGTTCTTCAATCACTGCCACCAAGCTATAAAGGCTTCGTGATGAACTATAATATGCAAGGGATGCAGAAGACAATTCCCGAGCTCTTCGCTATGCTCAAAGCTGCGGAGGTAGAAATCAAAAAGGAGCATCAAGTGTTCATGGTTAACAAGACCACTAGTTTCAAGAAAAAGGGCAAGGGAAAGAAGGGGAACTTCAAGAAGAATAGCAAGACAGTTGCTACTCCCGCGAAGAAACCCAAGTCTGGAGCCAAACCTGAAACTGAGTGCTTCTACTGCAAAGGGACTGGACACTGGAAGCGGAACTGCCCCAAGTATTTGGTGGATAAGAAGGATGGCAAAGTGAACAAAGGTATATGTGATATACATGTTATTGATGTGTATCTTACTAATGCTCGTAGTAGTACCTGGGTATTTGATACCGGTTCGGTTGCTAATATTTGTAACTCGAAACAGGGACTACGGATTAAACGAAGATTAGCTAAGGACGAGGTGACGATGCGCGTGGGAAATGGTTCCAAAGTCGATGTGATCGCCGTCGGCACGCTACCTCTACATCTACCTTCGGGATTAGTTTTAGACCTAAATAATTGTTATTTGGTGCCAGCGTTGAGCATGAACATTATATCTGGATCTTGTTTATTGCGAGAGGGTTATTCATTTAAATCAGAGAATAATGGTTGTTCTATTTTTATGAATAATATCTTTTATGGTCATGCACCCTTGAAGAATGGTCTATTCTTATTGGATCTCGATTGTAGTGATACACATATTCATAATATTGAAACCAAAAGATGCAAGGTTAATAATGATAGTGCAACTTATTTGTGGCACTGCCGTTTAGGTCATATTGGTGTAAAGCGCATGAAGAAACTCCATAGTGATGGACTTTTGGAATCACTTGATTATGAATCACTTGGTGCTTGCGAACCATGCCTCATGGGCAAGATGACTAAAACTCCATTCTCCGGAACTATGGAGCGAGCAACAGATTTGTTGGAAATCATACATACTGATGTATGTGGGCCAATGAGTGTTGAAGCTCGCGGCGGGTATCGTTATTTTCTGACCTTCACTGATGATTTGAGCAGATATGGGTATATCTACTTAATGAAGCACAAGTCTGAAACATTTGAAAAGTTCAAAGAATTTCAGAGTGAAGTAGAGAATCATCGTAACAAGAAAATAAAGTTTTTACGATCTGATCGTGGAGGAGAATATTTGAGTTACAAGTTTGGTCTTCATTTGAAACAATGTGGAATAGTTTCACATCTCACGCCACCCGGAACACCACAGCGCAATGGTGTGTCCGAACGTCGTAACCGTACTTTATTGGATATGGTGCGATCTATGATGTCTCTTACCGATTTACCACTATCGTTTTGGGGTTATGCTTTAGAGACAACTACATTCACGTTAAATAGGGCACCATCTAAATCCGTTGAGACGACACCTTATGAACTATGGTTTGGCAAGAAACCAAAGTTGTCGTTTCTTAAAGTTTGGGGCTGCGATGCTGATGTGAAAAAGCTTCAACCTGATAAGCTCGAACCCAAGTCGGAGAAATGTGTCTTCATAGGATACCCAAAAGAGACTGTTGGGTACACCTTCTATCACAGATCCGAAGGCAAGATATTCGTTGCTAAGAATGGATCCTTTCTAGAGAAGGAGTTTCTCTCGAAAGAAGTGAGTGGGAGGAAAGTAGAACTTGATGAGGTAATTGTACCTTCTCCTGAATTGGAAAGTAGTACATCATAGAAAATTGTTCCAGTGATTCCTACACCAATTAGTGAGGAAGCTAATGATGATGATCATGAAATTTCAGATCAAGTTTCTGCTAAACGTCGTAGATCAACCAGAGTATGTTCCACACTAGAGTGGTACGGCAACCCATTTCTGGAAGTCATGTTACTAGACCATGATGAACCTACGAACTCTAAGGAAGCGATGATGAGCCCAGATTCCGCAAAATGGCTTGAGGCTATGAAATCTGAGATGGGATCCATGTATGAGAACAAAGTATGGACTTTGGTTGACTTGCCCGATGATCGGCAAGCCATCGAAAATAAATGGATTTTCAAGAGGAAGACCGACGCACACGGTAATGTTAATGTTTACAAAGCTCGACTTGTTGCGAAAGGGTTTCGACAAGTTCAAGGAGTTGACTACGATTAGACTTTCTCACCTGTAGCGATGCTTAAGTCTGTCCGAATCATGTTAGCAATTGCCGCATTTTATGATTATGAAATCTGGCAAATGGATGTCAAAACTGCATTCCTAAATGGATATCTCAAAGAAGAGTTGTATATGATGTAACCAGAAGGTTTTGTCGATCTAAAAGGTGCTAACAAAGTATGCAAGCTCCAGCGATCCATATATGGACTGGTGCAAGCATCTCGGAGTTGGAATATATGCTTTGATGAGGTGATCAAAGCATATGGTTTTATACAGACTTTTGGAGAAGCCTGTATTTACAAGAAAGTGAGTGGGAGCTCTGTAGCATTTCTAATATTATATGTGGATGACATATTGTTGATTGGAAATGATATAGAATTTCCGGATAGCATAAAAGGATACTTGAATAAGAAGTTTTTCAATGAAAGACCTCGGTGAAGCTGCTTATATATTAGGCATCAAGATCTATAGAGATAGATCAAGACGCTTAATTGGACTTTCACAAAGCACATACCTTGATAAAGTTTTGAAGAAGTTCAAAATGGATCAGTCAAAGAAAGGGTTCTTGCCTGTGTTACAAGGTATGAAGTTGAGTAAGACTCAATGCCCGACCACTGCAGAAGATAGAAAGAAAATGAAAGTCATTCCCTATGCCTCAGCCATAGGATCTATCATGTATGCAATGTTGTGTACCAGACCTGATGTGTGCCTTGCTATAAGTCTAGCAGGGAGGTATCAAAGTAATCCAGGAGTGGATCACTGTACGGCGGTCAAGAACATCCTGAAATACCTGAAAAGGACAAAGGATATGTTTCTCGTATATGGAGGTGACAAAGAGCTCGTCATAAACGGTTACGTCGATTCTAGCTTTGACACTGATCCGGATGACTCTAAGTCACAAACCGGATATGTATTTTTATTGAACGGTGGAGCTGTCAGTTGGTGCAGTTCCAAGCAGAGCGTCGTGGTGGGATCTACGTGTGAAGCAGAATACATAGCTGCTTCGGAAGCAGCAAATGAAGGAGTCTGGATGAAGGAGTTCATATCCGATCTAGGTGTAATACCTAGTGCATCGGGTCCAATGAAAATCTTTTGTGACAATACTGGAGCAATAGCCTTGGCGAAGGAATCCAGATTTCACAAGAGAACAAAGCACATCAAAAGACGCTTCAATTCCATCCGCGATCTAGTCAAGGAGGGAGACATAGAGATTTGCAAGATACATACAGATCTGAATGTTGCAGACCCATTGACTAAGCCTCTTCCACGGGCAAAACATGATCAGCACCAGGACTCCATGGGTGTGAGGATCATCACTTTGTAATCTAGATTATTCACTCTAGTTCAAGTGGGAGACTGAAGGAAATATGCCCTAGAGGCAATAATAAAGATGTTATTTGTATTTCCTTATATCATGATAAATGTCTTTTATTCATGCTAGAATTGTATTAATCGGAAACTTGATACATGTGTGAATACATAGACAAAATAGTATGTCCCTAGTATGCCTCTACTAGACTAGCTCATTGATCAAAGATGGCTATGTTTCTTAGCCATAGACTTGAGTTGTCATTTGATCAACGGGATCACATCATTAGGAGAATGATGTGATGGACTAGACCCATCCGTTAGCTTAGCACTATGATCGTTTAGTTTTACTGCTATTGCTTTCTTCATGACTTATACAGGTTCCTATGACTATGAGATTATGCAACTCCCGAATACCGTAGGAACACCTTGTGTGCTATCAAACGTCACAACGTAACTGGGTGATCATAAATATGCTCTACAGGTGTCTCCAAAAGTGTTCGTGGTGTTGGCATAGATCAAGACTAGGATTTGTCACTCCAAGTGTCGGAGAGGTATCTCTGGGCCCTCTCGGTAATGCACATCATAATAAGCCTTGCAAGCAAAATACTAATGAGTTAGTCACAAGATGATGTATTACGGAACGAGTAAAGAGACTTGCCGGTACCGAGATTGAACTAGGTATAGAGATACCGACGATCGAATCTCGGGCAAGTAACATACCGATGACAAAAGGAACAACGTATGTTGTTATGCGGTTTGACCGATAAAGATCTTCGTAGAATATGTAGGAGCCAATATGAACATCCAGGTTCCGCTATTGGTTATTGTAGGATCGAAAGTAGGTCTAGAGGGGGGGTGATTAGACTACTTGACAATATAAAAGATCTGCCTTTAGATCATGCAATGTTTTTGGCAGTTTCACAAACAAGATCAGTTCAAGTAACACCCTACACATGCAATTCTAGAGTTTATGCAGCGGAAAGTAAATTGCACATGTAAAAGAGAGGTGGAGAAGATCAAACGCAGTTTGGTGACACGGAGATTTTTGTCGTGGTTCCGATAGGTGGTGCTATCGTACATCCACGTTGATGGAGACTTCAACCCACGGAGGGTAACGGCTGCGCGAGTCCACGGAGGGCTCCACCCACGAAGGGTCCACGAAGAAGCAACCTTGTCTATTCCATCACGGCCTACGCCCACGGAGGACTAGCCTTACTCGGGGTAGATCTTCACGAAGTAGGCGATCTCCTTGCCCTTACAAACTTCTTGGTTCAACTCCACATCACGACGGAGGCTCCCAAGCGACACCTAACCAATCTAGGAGGCACCACCCCCCAAAAGGTAATAGACGGTGTTGATGATGATGAACTCCTTGCTCTTGTGCTTCAAGCGATAAACTCCCCAACACTCAACTCTCCTCACTGATATGGCTGTGGTGGAAGAAAGATTTGAGTGGAAAGCAACTTGGGAAGGCTAGAGATCAAGTTTCATATGGTAGGAATGGAATGGCTTGATCTCAACACAAGGGTAGGTGGTTCACTTCTCAGAAAGTGTATGGTAGAAGTGGTGGTACTTTCTGATGGCTCTCCTCACGAATGAGGAGGGGGTGGAGGGGTATATATAGCCTCCACACAAAATCCAACCGTTACACACACATTTGACCAATCTCGGTCAGACCGAAGTGAAAACTCGGTTAGACCGAAAGTTCAAATATAGTGAACGTTGGGATTTTCGGTGGGACCGAAAATACCATCTCGGTGGGACCGAAGTGAGTCAAAGGTTAGGGTTTGCCATCTCGGTGAGACCGAAAATATAAACTCGGATATTCCGAATTGATGTCAACTGATCACAGAAGGTTGGCAGCCCTTTTTCGGTGAGACCGAAACTCAGAATCGGTTTGACCGAGAAGCTAGGGTTTGGAGAAACAACTGAAGTGGTTCATCTCGGTGGGACTGAGTTGGAGAAATCGGTGTGACCGAGATGTTAGGGTTTGTGTTAAGTAGTGAATAGTGCTGATAGTTGAGGGAGTTAGATCACCAAGCACTTGAGCAACAAGAACATTAACACAACCTCATCCCCTTTTAATAGTATTGGCTTTCCTATGGACTCAATGTGATCTTTGATCACTAAACCAAAAATGGAGTCTTGAGCTTTTGCCAATGCTTGTCTTAGCATTTTGAGGGGTCCACTTCTTCAGACATTTCCATACCCACATCATCGAACTTTTCTGAAATGATTCTCAAGAGAATATTAGTTCAATGATATATATGTTATTATTAATTACCAAAACCACCCGGGGATTAGTTGCACTTTCAATCTCCCCCTTTTTGGTAATTGATGACAACATATAGATCAAAGCTTCGACAAAAGATATAATCAAAGAATAATATCGTCGCTTTGAGAAGTATGTGATAAACAAGAGCTCCCCCTAAATTTGTGCATTATTTAAAATTTGCGTTTGAATGCAAATGCACAATCGATTAGGATTATGGGTCACTCTTCCATCTCACATACATCTTGGTGGAGCGCACAAAATGATAAGAATGAATAACATGCACTCAATCACCAAGACAAGAGTAAATAGCCATACAATAAGAAATAGCATATGATAAACAATAAGCACACATTAAAGCATAGTATGACTAAGCACTCATTAAGGTAGCATCAAACGTAGTAGCAAGCACACTTAAAGTATCTGGAACCAAAAGAAACCAATGTATCTCAAGGAAAACGGCAAAAGAACGAAAAGACGAAAGAGCACTCTCTCTCTCGAAGCCCTATGATCTATAGCAATTTCTCCCCCTTTGGCAACAAGATACCAAAAAGTTCGAAAAGGTATAGAGCTAAACGTCACTGCGGGCTCGGCTGGCTGCTCCCGTCTGGGTCGATGTCGGTGTAGAGATAGCTGCGTCGGCGAAGACTTCTGCGGATGTCTGCGCTGGAGGAGTGGATGCTGGAGCTGAAGGAACTGCTGGAGCTGTAGCTGGTGCTGAAGTGGTAGCCCTGGAGTCTGTCACTGGGATAGCTGCAGACCTGGATCCTCTGGGAACCGGAGCAGTCTGGCGATGAGAGTCCTGGACTATATCATCCTGCATAAGCTCTGCCCTCTCCTGCCTAGTCTCCTCCATGTCTGCCTCAAGCTTGTTGACAGACACCTGAATCTCAGTCAGCTTCACGTCTAGGGCGTGGATCTTGTCCTCGACGATCCTCTCAAGGCTCTCCTGAGATTGCTCAATGCTGGCCAGGCGTTGTTCAATTCTCCGGGTTGCTTCAAGAATCTGATCTCCGAA
>LR738709.1:535568885-535656021 GCA_902687465.1 Secale cereale | reverse complement strand
GGCCCAACATAGTCTACAAGAGTAGAAGCATGTGTAGACATCAAGCTATTTCTGGCGCCGTTGCCGGGGAGGTGAGCGCTTGAAGGTATATCTTTAGATCTTGCAATTAAATCTTTTTGTTTCTTGTTTTTATTTCACTAGTTATGTTTATGGAAAACCGTGCTATTGGATCGTTGCTTGCGGGAAGACGCCCCACACCTGTGGTGGTTGCTCCTCCCCCTACTGAAATTGTGCCCTATAAAATACCAGCTGGTATTATCGATTATGTTTTGGCTAATCGTTATGCAGGAGACAAACATCCCGGTGAACACTTGCTATATCTGTCACAACTATGTTCATTATTTAAGCTTGCAGGTGTATCAAGGGAGTTTGTCATGAGGAAATTATTTGCCTTGTCACTGAAAGGAAAAGCATTGAAATGGTATAGGCTACTAGATGACTCTCATCTGCTGGATTGGGAAGAGATCCAGTCTCTCTTTTACTCCAAGTTTTATCCTCTTCATGAAGTCCTTGAGAATAGGAATTATATTTATAATTTCTATCCTCATGACGGAGAGAGCATAGCTCAAGCTTGGGGGAGACTGAAAACGTTAATGCTAAAATGTCCTAACCATGGGCTCCCCAAAGATATGATTATTACTAATTTCTATGCGAGGCTTTCTCGACAGGATAAAGATTTGCTCGACGCTTCCTCTATGGGTTCTTTCACAAACAAAAAGATTGATGCTAAATGGGAACTCCTTGAAAGAATTCAACGCAACACTGAAGATTGGGAGATCGACAAAGGTAAAGAGTTAGGTATAATTTATGAGTATGATTGCATTAAGTCCTTTGTTGAAACTACAAGTTTTAATAAGTTTAGTGCTAAGTTTGGGCTAGATTCTCATCTCCTTGTTGATTTCCTCAAATCTTTTGCTTCACATCTTAATATGCCTAAGGAGGATTGGATAAAGTATCATAAACCTTTTAAAGAGACTTGCAAAGAAAATGAAATTGTTCATGATGATTTCAACATGCATGATCCAATTCCTAAAAATGAAGTTTTATATAAGCATGTTAATTTTTGTGGAGTGGATAGACCTTGTGAAAGGCCTACGATCGAAGAAGAGAAGTATTGTAAGCAACATAAGCATGAAAGAACAATCACCTGGGTCAGAGATTTAAATGAAATTGCTAGAGAATTGTGTGACCTTTATCATTTTACTTGTGAACTTTGCCGTATAGAGGGTCACTTTAATTTTCAATGCATGAACTTTCAAAACATAACTGTTAACCAGTTGTGTGATAACATGATCACCTCTGATCTTTATGATGAGCTTATGTTATTTTTGATGTGTGAAGAGTTAACAGAAAAGACTTCTTGGCTAGATGTTAATGCCATAGGAATAAAAAACAGTTTGCAAAATTGCCATCTCTATTGTGTTGTTAATTGCCATGAAAATGATTACATAAGTAAGATTAGAAAGGAGGGAACTTTACCAAAGTATAAAAATGTCTCTTATATTTCTGCTAATAAAAAGGAGAGTTTCTCCCAAGTTTCCCCTATTGTTTCTAATGATAAACCAGGATATGTGGAGAAGCTTCATCTCAAACCACCCCCTCCTAAGGTGAAGAAGAAGAAAAAGAAGAGGAGGAGGAAGAGGAGCAAGAAGGAAGAAGAATGGGTATCAACCTGGCCTGAGCATATTCCTCCCATCAACTTTTATCCTAACGGTTGTAAGTTTAAAGAAGAAGGTGAAGTTTATTGCCTTAATTATCATCTTGATGATACGTCCGTAGGTACTATTGAAGATGATTTTGATTATGATATGCATGTTACTTATTGTGATTGGGAAAATGATGATAATGCTACTTATGATCTTGAAAATCTTTTTGGTACCAACTCTGAAAGTGATGATATGGAAAGCTCTAAGCTTGGGGATGATAGGATTGCAAATCCTTTACCCACTAGTGATGTGACAATTGATAATTCTTTTGCTAGTAAGAATAAAGACAACATGATTACAAATATAGTTGCTAGAAATGATAATGCTCTTCTCGACCATGATGATGTTATAACTCCAATCTATAGTGATTATAAAGGTACCTATGACATAAGGAGAAATTATCCTTATGAAACTTGTCTTAATCATGGAGGGAATTACTCCCTTGTTGAACACCATCCTCCTAATACACAATTAATCTATAGTGTTCAAGTTGTTTATGATAGTCCTACTCCCACTATTACCAATGAGAAAGATTATGCTTATGTGGAGAGTAAGAGTACCTTTTTGCATGTGGATCATGGTAACAATGCTTTATGTGATGCTTATATTGTTGAGTTTATTCGTGATCCCACTGAAAATTATTATGAGGAGGGAACATATGCTTATAGATATTTCAATAATATCAAGTTCCCTCTCTTTATGTTGAAGGTTTTGAAGCTGCACTTGTTTTGTCTTCCTATGCTTATTGCTTTGTGCTTCAATGAATTATTCTATTGCAATATTCCTATGCATAGGAAGCATGTTAGGCTTAAATGTATTTGGTATTTGCTTCTTGATGCTCTCTTTTGTTCCTCAACTCTTATTCCTACGAGAGCATCATTAAAGTCTTATGCCTAGCTTAAAGGAATAAAAGATAGCGCTTTTGGGAGGCAGCCCACAATGAATAAAATTTTATTTTGCTTTTGTTGTGTCTTGATGTTGTTACTACAGTAGCATCATCATTGTATCTTTACTTTTCAATTTTGTGCCAAGTGTAGCCTCTGATTGCAAGAAAGTTCAAAAGTTGTGACGTGCTGTCCAGGAAACAGATTCTGTCCTTGGATAGAAAAATTCGTATAAAATCACCAGATCATCTTTTTGGTCGACAGTGTGCTCTATATAATTGTCTTTCGTGCGTCTGTTTTGAGTTTTTTGATTAGAGTTGCAGAAGTGCCCCAAAAAAATTATTTACTACCTGTTGTTCTGTTTTTCACAGATTCTGTCCTGCTTTGCCTTTCCTTCATTTTGCAAACCTTGAGCTTGCTTTTTCTTTGCAAAAACCTTTTGGCAATCTTGAGAAACAGTAGACCTTCAAGAATATCCTTATTTCCAGCAAGGAACAATTATTTTATTATGGGTACTAACCTCGCTAATCAGATTATGATGAGTTATGTATGAAGGGAGTTTTCAAGTGTGCGAGGGAAGATGATAAAAAGATTCAGGAGTGTCAAACGCTCAAGCTTGGGGATGCCCCCGTGCACCCCCAAGAAATATTCAAGGAGACTCAAGCGTCTAAGCTTGGGGATGCCCCCGTGCATCCCCTTCTCCATCAACATTATCAGTTCGTCTTTCGTTCCACTATATTTTTATCACTTCATGTGTTATGTCCTATGCTTGGAGCGTCTTGCTTTTAGTTCCTTTTTAGTTTTCTTTAGCTTTTCATAACAAGTCAGAACTCAGCTTTCTTTGTGTGGGAGAGAAACACGCTCCACTTCAACCTAGAACATAACATAGAATTTTCATGTCTATCTTTGCTGTGTGTGTTCTTTGTCTTTCAATAGCTACTATCATGTTCAGCTCTTAGTTTTCATGCTTATCTTTTTAAAGAGCTTTTGTTTAGTTGGTTGCTTGAACTCTCTTTAGTTACCATGCTTATCTTATTAAAAGAGTTTGCTTCTGTTGCATTGGTTGATATGTCTATGATAAAAATGCTACGTGCATAATGGTGCTTAGTAGTTCATGTTTTCTTATGGTTAGTCTCAAATAGCTGGGGGGTTTCCAATGTGTTATTGGAGTACCAACATGATTTGTTTGCTTATGATGTGGTATGGTTTAGTAATATCTTCCTTCAAGAATTTATTTTGATTGACTTGGCGTATGCTCACGCATATTTAAGACTGTAAAGAAAGTCTGTCAAGCCTTGATGATCTTTTGTTTCTGAGTAGCGATATAACTTCCATGCCTGATTCAATGTTGCTTTGTCGCTCTGCATGATTATGACCGTCATTGCTCTCTTAGTTGGTCGCTCCCAGTCTTTTGCTAACATTCGCCTGTACTAAGCGGACTGACTGCTTGTGCATCCAAATTTGTTTAAACCAGTTATGCCATATGAGTCCACCATACCTTCCTACATGGTATTTACCTGCCATTCCTGACGGAGACTTGCATGTACCATCTCGAAATTATTCAAAAAAATGCATTCCTATTTTGTGCCTCTGTTTTAAGTTCATGAGGAAGTAGTAGTTAATTCATGATCTTTTTAAGTTGGACAAGCTTCACCCCGGGATTGCATGTATAATGTGCAAACCCATAATACGAGAAGGAACTGGCATTGAGTGCGCCCGGCTCAAAATTAATATAACAAACAAACCCTCCTTCACGCTTTGTTCATGAGAAATCAGAAAACTTTGGCAGTGATAAACAAAGGAGATTAAGAGGATGTGATCGTCCTCATTCGGGAGCCGTTCCTCGAAACTTGTCCATCTCAAGAAGTGATTGAGTTGTCTGCTAGCATTCGTTGACGAAACTTGCATATCCAAAAAAAAATTTATTACCTCTGTTTTCAAAACCGAGAGCTCTGGTACATGCTTTGTCTTTGTTTCCGACTACGGGTTTTCAACCTTGCCAACAAAAGCCACGGTTCGAGAGTCTCCACCTTCTATTAAAGCACCAACTACTGAGAGCATGATTGTCATTCTGAGTGTAATGTGCATTGTCCCAAAGTAGCATTGTCTTTTGCATGATTATGATATCGTTTATTCTGAAATTATTGTATCTAGTCATCACTTAAACCTTGAAGGTGCCCCTGCATTTATGTTTTGCTTCACTAAAGGGGGCAAGCGAGATATCACTTTATCATATTTGCACACCATGCTCATTACAAATCTATTTGATGTTTCAGTATCATGTTGTAAAACTTTCAGTTCTTTGTGATTTTCTCATAAGGCAACTTAATTACTACAGATTCATTGTCTCAGTAAGCTTTTGTCATATGACTATGAGAAATCCTTATATGGTTAATAGCATGTCACCACAGAAATTTTTCTTGTTATCATTTACCTACTCGAGGACGAGCAGGAATTAAGCTTGGGGATGTTGATACGTCCAAAACGTATCTATAATTTCTGCTTGCTCAATGCTTCTTTTGGGTGATATTGCTATGATATTTATACACTTCCATACACTTTTGATCATATTTGGACTAACCTATTAACTCAGTGCACCCCAGTGCCAGTTTCTGTTTTCTGCTGTTTATGTATTTCAGGTTTTCCCATCACGTAAACTGCCAGAAAAATCCCGGAAAAATTATATAAAAAATCAGCGTTCCGGAAGCTTCCATGCGGCCAAAGTAGGGCCAGAGGGGGGCCACAGGGGCTCCAGGCGGCCTGCCCAGGCGGCCACCCTCCTGGCCGCGCCGGGGGGGCGCCTGGGCCCCCCAGACCTCCGCTGATGCCCCCTTTGGCATATATTTAACACCCGTCACAGAAACCCTGATTCCGGACCCCTTTTTCTCCAGACGCAATTCCGATCTCCGCCGCCATCGCCATCAAGCTTCGGGGGACCAGAATTCCTGTGCCGGCACCATGTCGGGACGGGGAAGTGCCCCCGGATTCATCTCCATCGATGTTGCTTCCTCCCTCCATGATGCGGGAGTAGTTCCTCCTCGGGGCTGAGGTTCTTACCAGTAGCTATGTGGTCAATTCTCTCTCCCATGATGTGATCTTTGTTGTGATCATAGGCTATGTTAATCTAGGGTGATCCCATGATATTTCCCCTTCCTCTATGTATTGGATTGATGTACTCACTTGTCTTTATCTAGTATAATCCCCGAGACCAAGGTGACAGCGGTCTATTGGACATGGATTAGAAAAGTATTTTCATGAGTTATTTCCTCTCTTGTGTGTTGATTGAAGATTGAGAGTCTCTTGGTGCTTGTCTTTGACTATCCTTTAGATATGTTGTGGTGATTGTGGGACTCTCTTTGGATGGCCGCGGTGACATTGGGAAATCCTTAGATAGAGAACTACGAACTTTGAGGTGTGCTTTTGTAGCCCTACATAATTCTCGTCCTCTCTTGACCACGAAGGAATGACCTCCGAGTGTGTCCCCTTTGCATGTTTTATGGGAAATATCATGTGATTCGATTATGTTAATGTTGTTGGGAGTTGCCACTAGTGAAAGTATGAACCCTAGGCCTTGTTTCCACCATTGCAATACCATTTGTGCTCACGTTTACCACTTGTTTGCTTGCTGCACTTTTTATTACAGATTTATATTACTTTGTTTTGCCATCCATATCACTTGCCATTTAACATCTCTTCGCCGAACTAGTGCATCTATACAACTCCTAGTTGTATTAGGTGTGTTGGGGACACAAGAGACTTCTTGTATCTTAGTTGCAGGGTTGCTTGAGAGAGACCATCTTCAACCTCTACTTCCCTGAGTTCGATAAACCTTAGGTCATCCACTTGAGGGAAATTGCTGCTGTCCTACAAACCTCTGCGCTTGGGGGCCCAACATAGTCTACAAGAGTAGAAGCGTGTGTAGACATCAGGGACATAAGAGACTCTTTGTTATTTGGTTGCAGGGTTGTTTGAGAGAGACCATCTTTATCCTACGCCTCCCACGTATTGATAAACCTTAGGTCATCCACTTGAGGGAAATTTGCTACTGTCCTACAAACCTCTGCACTTGGAAGCCCAACAATGTCTACAAGAAGAAGGTTGTGTAGTAGACATCATGGCCCCCCTCTGGTGCTTTTTTCACCAATATTTTTTATATATTCCAAAAATATTCTCCGTGAAGTTTCAGGACTTTTGGAGTTGTGGAGAATAGGAATCTCAGATTTGCTCCTTTTACACTCCAAAACTCCAGCTGCCCACATTCTCCCTCTTCATGTAAACCTTGTAAAATAAGAGAGAAACGACATAAGTATTGTGATATAATGTGTAATAACCGCCCATAATGCAATAAATATCAATATAAAAGCATGATGCAAAATGGGCATATCAACGTGTACAGAACTCGGAGGTGCCGTACGTTCGGTGCTTGATCGGTCGGTGTCGGTGTGTGCTACCTCTTGAGCTTGCGTTGTATTCCCTCAAAGAGGAAAGGGAGATGCAGCATAGTAGCGTAAGTATTTCCCTCAATTTTTGAGAACCAAGGTATCAGTCCAGTAGGGGACCACGCGCCAGTCCCTCGCACCTGCACAAACAAATAAGAACTTTGCACCCAACGCGATAAGGGGTTGTCAATCCCTTTACGGTCACTTACGATAGTGAGATCTGATAGAGATGATAGTTTATATTTTTGGTATTTTTGATTTAATAAAACAGCAAATAAACAACGACAAAAGAAATTGGCGGAAAAGTAATATGATAGAGATAGACCCGGGGGCCATAGTTTTCTCTAGTGGCTTCTCTCATGATAGCGATATTCTACGGCGGGTAAACAAATTACTGTCGAGCAATTGATAGAAAAGTGAATAATTATGATACTATCTAGGCATGATCATTGTATATAGGCCTCACGTCCGAGACAAGTAGACCGACTCCTGCCTGCATGTACTACTATTACTCCACACATCGACCGCTATCCAGCATGCATCTAGTGTATTGAGTTCATACGAACAGAGTAACGCCTTAAGCAAGATGACGTGATGTAGAGGGATGAACTCAAGCAATATGATGAAAACCCCATCTTTTTATCCTCGATGGCAACAATACAATACGTGCCTTGCTGCCCCTACTGTCACTGGGAAAGGACACCGCAAGATTGAACCCAAAGCCAAGCACTTCTCCCATTGCAAGAACTATAGATCTAGTAGGCCAAACCAAACCAATAATTCGAAGAGACTTGCAAGGATATTATGAGCACACATAAAAAGTTCAGAGAAAAACCAAATATCTTTCAGAGATAACCTTGATCATAAACTCACAATTCATCGGATCTCGACAAACACACCGCAAAAAGAGATTACATCAAATAGATCTCCTCGAAGACCGAGGAGAACTTTGTATTGAGATCCAGAGAGAGAAGAAGCCATCTAGATACTAGCTATGGACCCGAAGGTCTGTGGTAAACTACTCACAACTCATGGTGAGGGCGATGATGATGATGATGATGGCCTCCGTGATGGATCCCCCTCCCGGAACAGGCTCCAAGATGGGATCTCCACGGGAACACCAGCTACAGCGGTGGAATTAGGGTTTTCTCTCTGCGTGCGGAGTTTTTGGGGTACGTAGTGTTGGGGAACGTAGCATAAATCAAAAAATTTCTACGTCTTCACCAAGATCCAAGTATGGAGACATCTAGCAACGAGTAACTTAGAGTGCATCTACATACCGTTATGAAGATTGCGTGCGGAAGCTTTCAACGAAGCAAGGATGAAGTAGTCGTACTCTTCACGTTCTTCGTCACCGATGATCTAGCGCCGAACGGACGGCACCTCCGCGTTCAACACACGTACGGTGCAGCAACGTTTCCTCCTTCTTGATCCAGCAAGGGGGGAGGAGAAGTCGTCAGAGATCCGGCAGCACGACGGCGTGATGACGGATGCAGTGGATGTCGCAGCAGGGCTTCGCCGGGCTGCCCTGCGTTGGGAGTATGGGGTGTGACGGGAGGGGGAGAGGCGCCAGGGATCAGGTGCGGCTGCCCTCTTCCCCCCCCACATATATATAGGGGCCAGGGGGGGCGCCTGGACCCCCTGCAGATCCAATCTGCAAGGGGGCGGCGGCCAAGGGGGGGTTCCTTGCCCCCCCAAGGCAAGTGGAGCCCCCCCTCCCCTTTAGGGTTGGAACCCTAGGCGCAGGGGAGGTGGGCCCCCTATGGGTGTGCGCCAGCCCAGAGGGCTGGTCACATCCCCTCGTGACCTAGGGGCCCCACCGGGATGGGTGGCCCCACCCGGTGGACCCCCGGGGCCCCTCCGGTGGTCCCGGGACGCTCCCGGTGACCCCCGGAGATCACCCGTTGGCCGAAACTGGACTTCCCATATATCAATCTTTACCTCCGGACCATTCCGGAACTCCTCGTGACGTCTGGGATCACATCCGGGACTCCGAACAACTTTCGGGTTTCCACGTGCATTAATCTCTATGACCCTAGCGTTACCGAACCTTAAGTGTGTAGACCCTACGGGTTCGGGAGACACGTAGACATGACCGAGACCACTCTCCGGTCAATAACCAACAGCGGGATCTGGATACCCATGTTGGTTCCCACGTGTTCCTCGATGATCTTCATCGGATGAACCACCGTGTCAAGGATTCACTCAATCCCGTATGTTATTCCCTTTGTCCATCGGTACGGTACTTGCCCGAGATTCGATCGTCGGTATTCCCAATACCTTGTTCGATCTCGTTATGGCAAGTCTCTTTACTCGATCCGTAATTCATCATCCCGTGACTAACTACTTAGTCACATTGAGCTCATTATGATGATGTATTACCGAGTGGGCCCAGAGGTACCTCTCCGTCACACGGAGTGACAATATCCCAGTCTCGGTTCGTACCAACTCAACAGATACTTTCGGAGATACCCGATGCGTACCTTTATAGCCACCCAGTTACGTTGTGACGGTTGGCACACCCAAAGCACTCCTACGGTATCCGGGAGTTGTACAACCTCATGGTCTAAGGAATAAATACTTGACACCGAAAAGCTTATGCATTACGAACTATACGATCTCGTGTTATGCTCAAGTTTGGGTCTTGTCCATCACATCATTCTCCTAATGATGTGATCCCGTTATCACCGACATCTCATGTCCATGGTCAGGAAACCATGACCATCTGTTGATCAACGAGCTGGCTACTAGAGGCCTACCAGGGACTCATTGTGATCTGTGCATTCACACATGTATCGCTGTTTCCGTACAATACAATTCAAGCATGAATGACAGACAATTATCATGAATAAGGAGATATAATAATAATGCTTTTATTATTGCCTCTAGGGCATATCTCCAACAGTCTCCCACTTGCACTAGAGTCAATAATCTAGTTACATTGTGATGAATCGAACACCCATAGAGTTCTGGTGTTGATCATGTTTTGCTCGTGAAAGAGGTTTAGTCAACGGGTCTGCTACATTCAGATCCGTATGCACTTTACAAATATCTATGTCTCCATCCTGAACATAATTCCGGATGGAGTTGAAACGGCGCTTGATGTGCTTGGTCTTCTTGTGAAACCTGGGCTCCTTGGCAATAGCAATAGCACCAGTGTTGTCACAGAAGAGAGTCATCGGGCTTGACGCGCTTGGAATGACTCCGAGGTCGGTGATGAACTCCTTCATCCAGACTCCTTCCTGCGCTGCTTCAGAAGCAGCTATGTACTCCGCTTCACATGTAGATGCTGCCACTACGCTTTGCTTGCAACTGCACCAGCTGACTGCCCCTCCATTCAAAATATACACGTATCCGGTTTGTGACTTAGAGTCATTCAGATCTGTGTCGAAGCTAGCATCGACGTAACCCTTTACGACGAGCTCTTCGTCACCTCCATAAACGAGAAACATATCCTTAGTCCTTTTCAGGTACTTCAGGATGTTCTTGACCGCTGTCCAGTGTTCCGTACCGGGATCACTTTGGTACCTTCCTACCAAACTTATGGCAAGGTTCACATCAGGTCTGGTACACAGCATGGCATACATGATAGAACCTATTGCCGAGGCATAGGGAATGACACTCATCTTTTCTCTATCTTCTGCCGTGGTCGGCGACTGAGTCTTACTCAATCTCATACCTTGCAAAACAGGCAAGAATCCTCTCTTTGACTGATCCATATTGAACTTCTTCAATATCTTGTCAAGGTATGTACTTTGTGAAAGACCAATGAGGCGTCTTGATCTATCTCTATAGATTTTGATGCCTAATATGTAAGCAGCTTCTCCAAGGTCCTTCATTGAAAAACTTTTATTCAAATAGGCCTTTACATTTTCCAAGAATTCTATATCATTTCCCATCAACAATATGTCATCCACATATAATATGAGAAATGCTACAGAGCTCCCACTCACTTTCTTGTAAGTACAGGCTTCTCCATAAGTCTGTATAAAGCCAAACGCTTTGATCACCTCATCAAAGCGAATATTCCAACTCCGAGATGCTTGCACCAGCCCGTAAATCGAGCGCTGGAGCTTGCATACTTTGTTAGCGTTCTCTGGATCGACAAAACCTTCCGGTTGCATCATATACAACTCTTCCTTGAGGAAGCCATTAAGGAATGCTGTTTTGATGTCCATTTGCCATATCTCATAATCATAGAATGCGGCAATAGCTAACATGATTCTGACTGACTTTAGCATCGCTACGGGAGAGAAAGTCTCATCGTAGTCAATCCCTTGAACTTCTCGATAACCCTTAGCGACAAGCCGAGCTTTATAGATGGTCACATTACCATCCGCGTCTGTCTTCTTCTTAAATATCCATTTGTTTTCTATGGCGTGCCTATCATCAGGCAAGTCCACCAAAGTCCATACTTTGTTTTCATACATGGATTCTATCTCGGATTTCATGGCTCCAAGCCATTTATTGGAATCTGGGCCCGCCATCGCTTCTTCATAGTTCGAAGGTTCACCGTTGTCTAACAACATGATTTCCAGTACAGGGTTGCCGTACCACTCTGGTGCGGAACGTACCCTTGTGGACCTTCGAAGTTCAGTAGTAACTTGATCTGTTTCTTCATGATCATTATCATCAACTTCCTCCCTTGTCGGTGCAGGCACCTCAGGAACAGTTTCCTGTGCTGCGCTACTTTCCGGTACAGGAGTGGTGACTGTCACCTCATCAAGTTCTACTTTCCTCCCACTTACTTCTTTCGAGAGAAACTCTTTCTCCAGAAAGTATCCATTCTTGGCAACAAAGACTTTGCCTTCGGATCTGTGGTAGAAGGTGTACCCAATTGTTTCCTTTGGGTATCCTATGAAGACGCATTTTTCCGATTTGGGTTCGAGCTTTTCAGGTTGAAGTTTCTTGACATAAGCATCGCAACCCCAAACTTTTAGAAACGACAGCTTCGGTTTCTTGCCAAACCAAAGTTCATACGGAGTCATCTCAACGGATTTCGACGGAGCCCTATTTAAAGTGAATGCGGCAGTCTCTAAAGCATAACCCCAAAAAGATAGCGGTAAATCGGTAAGGGACATCATAGATCGCACCATGTCCAACAGAGTACGATTTCGACGTTCGGACACACCGTTACGTTGAGGTGTTCCGGGCGGTGTCAATTGTGAAACAATTCCACAGCTCCTTAGGTGTGTGCCAAATTCATGACTTAAATATTCACCCCCACGATCTGATCGCAAGAACTTTATTTTTCTGTCACGTTGATTCTCAACCTCATTCTGAAATTCCTTGAACTTTTCAAAGGTCTCAGACTTGTGTTTCATCAAATAGATATACCCATATCTACTCAAGTCATCTGTGAGGGTGAGAACATAACGGTAGCCTCCGCGAGCCTCAACACTCATTGGACCGCACACATCGGTATGTATGATTTCCAACAAGTTGGTTGCTCGCTCCATTGTTCCGGAGAACGGAGTCTTGGTCATCTTGCCCAAGAGGCATGGTTCGCATGTGTCAAATGATTCATAATCAAGAGACTCCAGAAGTCCATCTGAATGGAGCTTCTTCATACGTTTGACACCAATATGACCAAGGCGGCAATGCCACAAGTATGTGGGACTATCATTATCAACTTTACATCTTTTGGCATCTACACTATGAATATGTGTATTACTATGTTCGAGATTCATCAAAAATAAACCATTGACCAGCGGGGCATGACCATAAAACATATATCTCAAATAGAACAACCATTATTCTCCGATTTGAAAGAATATCCATCTCGCATAAGACGAGATCCAGAAACAATGTTCATGCTCAAAGCTGGTACTAAATAACAATTATTGAGGTTTAAAACTAATCCCGAGGGTAGATGTAGAGGCAGCGTGCCGACGGCGATCACATCGACCTTGGAACCATTCCCGACGCGCATCGTCACCTCATCCTTCGCCAGTCTCCGTTTATTCCGCAGCTCCTGTTTTGAGTTACAAATGTGAGCAACTGCACCGGTATCGAATACCCAGGAGCTACTACGAGTGCTGGTAAGGTACACATCAATAACATGTATATCATATATACCTTTGACGTTGCCGGCCTTCTTGTCTGCTAAGTATTTGGGGCAGTTCCGCTTCCAGTGACCCGTTCCCTTGCAATAAAAGCACTCTGTTTCAGGCTTGGGTCCATACTTTGGCTTCTTCCCAGCAACAGGCTTGCCAGGCGCGGCAACTTGCTTGCCGTCCTTCTTGAAGTTCTTCTTACCCTTGCCTTTCTTGAACTTAGTGGTTTTATTGACCATCAACACTTGATGTTCTTTCTTGATGTCAACCTCCGCTGATTTCAACATCGAATACACCTCGGGAATGGACTTCTCCATCCCCTGCATATTGAAGTTCAGCACGAAGCTCTTGAAGCTTGGTGGGAGCGACTGGAGGATTCTGTCAACGACCGCTTCATCTGGGAGATTCATTCCCAGCTGAGACAAGCGGTTGTGCAATCCTGAAATCTTGAGGATGTGCTCACTGACAGAACTGTTCTCCTCCATCTTACAGCTGTAGAATGCGTCGGAGACATCATATCTCTCGACTCGGGCATGAGCTTGGAAAACCATTTTCAGCTCTTCGAACATCTCATATGCTCCATGGTGCTCAAAACGCTTTTGAAGCCCCGATTCTAAACTGTAAAGTATGCCGCACTGAACCAGGGAGTAATCATCACTACGCGACTGCCAGGCGTTCAAAACGTCTTGGGTCGCCGGGAGAGCGGGTGCATCACCTAGCGGTGCTTCTAGGACATAAGTTCTCTTGGCAGCTATGAGGATAATCCTTAGGTTACGGACCCAATCCGTATAGTTGCTACCATCGTCTTTCAGCTTGGTTTTCTCTAGGAACGCGTTGAAGTTGAGGGAAACTGGAGCGTGGGCCATTTGATCTACAAGAGATATTGTAAAGAATTTAGACTAAGTTCATGATAATTAAGTTCATCTTAATCAAATTTTAATGAACTCCCACTCAGAATGACATCTCTCAAGTCATCTAAGTGATACACGATCCGAATCGAGTAGTCCGTGTCCGATCATCACGTGAGACGGACTAGTCAAAAACGGTGAACATCTTCATGTTGATCGTATCTTCTATACGACTCGTGTTCGACCTTTCGGTCTTCCGTGTTCCGAGGCCATGTCTGTACATGCTAGGCTCGTCAAGTGAACCCTAAGTGTATCGCGTGTGTAAATCTTTCTTACACCCGTTGTATGTGAACGTTAGAACCTATCACACCCGATCATCACGTGGTGCTTCGGAACAACGAGCTTTAGCAACGGTGCACAGTTAGGGGAAACACATTACTTGAAATTCTAGTGAGAGATCATCTTATTTACTACCGTCGTTCTAAGTAAACAAGATGCAAAAACATGATAAACATCACATGCAATCAATTATAGTGACATGATATGGCCAATATCATCTTGCTCCTTGGATCTCCATCTTCGGGGCACCATGATCATCTTGTCACCGGCTCGGCACCATGATCTTCATCATCATGATCTCCATCATCGTGTCTTGAAGAAGTCATCACGCCAACTATTACTTCTACTACTATAGCTAACGTTTAGCAATGAAGTATAGTAATTACATGGCGTTATTCAGTGACACGCAGGTCATACAATAATTAAGACAACTCCTATGGCTCCTGCCGGTTGTCAAGTTCATCGACATGCAAGTCGTGATTCCCTATTACAAAAACATGATCAATCTCATACATCACATATATCATTCATCACATCTTCGTTCTTGGCCATACCACGTCACAAAACACATGCTGCAAAAACAAGTTAGACGTCCTCTAATTGTTGTTGCAAGTTTTACGTGGCTTCTATAGGATTTCTAGCAAGAACGTTTCTTACCTACGCCAAAACCACAACGTGATTTGTCAACTTCTATTTACCCTTCATAAGGACCCTTTTCATCGAATCCGATCCGACTAAAGTAGGAGAGACAGACACCCGCCAGCCACGTTATGCATCTAGTGCATGTCTGTCGGTGGAACCAGTCTCACGTAAGCGTACGTGTAAGGTCGGTCCGGGCCGCTTCATCCCACAATACCGCTGAATCAAGATTGACTAGTAACGGTAAGAAAGTTGAACAAGATCATACGCCCACAACTGCTTTGTGTTCTACTCGTGCCAAGATGCTACGCATAAAACCTAGGCTCAGATGCCACTGTTGGGGAACGTAGCATAAATCAAAAAAATTCTACGTCTTCACCAAGATCCAAGTATGGAGACATCTAGCAACGAGTAACTTAGAGTGCATCTACATACCGTTATGAAGATTGCGTGCGGAAGCTTTCAACGAAGCAAGGATGAAGTAGTCGTACTCTTCACGTTCTTCGTCACCGATGATCTAGCGCCGAACGGACGGCACCTCCGCGTTCAACACATGTACGGTGCAGCAACGTTTCCTCCTTCTTGATCCAGCAAGGGGGGAGGAGAAGTCGTCAGAGATCCGGCAGCACGACGGCGTGATGACGGATGCAGTGGATGTCGCAGCAGGGCTTCGCCGGGCTGCCCTGCGTTGGGAGTATGGGGTGTGACGGGAGGGGGAGAGGCGCCAGGGATCAGGTGCGGCTGCCCTCTCCCCCCACATATATATAGGGGCCAGGGGGGGCGCCTGGACCCCCTGCAGATCCAATCTCCAAGGGGGCGGCGGCCAAGGGGGGTTCCTTGCCCCCCAAGGCAAGTGGAGCCCCCCCTCCCCTTTAGGGTTGGAACCCTAGGCGCAGGGGAGGTGGGCCCCCTATGGTGGTGCGCCAGCCCAGAGGGCTGGTCACATCCCCTCGTGACCTAGGGGCCCCACCGGGATGGGTGGCCCCACCCGGTGGACGCCCGGGGCCCCTCCGGTGGTCCCGGGACGCTCCCGGTGACCCCCGGAGATCACCCGTTGGCCGAAACTGGACTTCCCATATATCAATCTTTACCTCCGGACCATTCCGGAACTCCTCGTGACGTCCGGGATCACATCCGGGACTCCGAACAACTTTCGGGTTTCCACGTGCATTAATCTCTATGACCCTAGCGTTACCGAACCTTAAGTGTGTAGACCCTACGGGTTTGGGAGACACGTAGACATGACCGAGACCACTCTCCGGTCAATAACCAACAGCGGGATCTGGATACCCATGTTGGTTCCCACGTGTTCCTCGATGATCTTCATCGGATGAACCACCGTGTCAAGGATTCACTCAATCCCGTATGTTATTCCCTTTGTCCATCGGTACGGTACTTGCCCGAGATTCGATCGTCGGTATTCCCAATACCTTGTTCAATCTCGTTATGGCAAGTCTCTTTACTCGATCCGTAATTCATCATCCCGTGACTAACTACTTAGTCACATTGAGCTCATTATGATGATGTATTACCGAGTGGGCCCAGAGGTACCTCTCCGTCACACGGAGTGACAATATCCCAGTCTCGGTTCGTACCAACTCAACAGATACTTTCGGAGATACCCGATGCGTACCTTTATAGCCACCCAGTTACGTTGTGACGATTGGCACACCCAAAGCACTCCTACGTTATCCGGGAGTTGTACAACCTCATGGTCTAAGGAATAAATACTTGACACCGAAAAGCTTATGCATTACGAACTATACGATCTCGTGTTATGCTCAAGTTTGGGTCTTGTCCATCACATCATTCTCCTAATGATGTGATCCCGTTATCACCGACATCTCATGTCCATGGTCAGGAAACCATGACCATCTGTTGATCAACGAGCTGGCTACTAGAGGCCTACCAGGGACTCATTGTGATCTGTGCATTCACACATGTATCGCTGTTTCCGTACAATACAATTCAAGCATGAATGACAGACAATTATCATGAATAAGGAGATATAATAATAATGCTTTTATTATTGCATCTAGGGCATATCTCCAACACGTAGGTATATATAGGAAGATTAGGGGCCACAGGGGCTGCCCTCGAGGCAGGGGGCACGCCCCCCCACCCTCGAGGGTGGGTCCCCTGTCCTCTGGCTTGGCCCCGAAGTCTATCTTGCGTGATTTCCTCCAAAAATATCTCATGCGAAGGTTTCATTCCGTTTGGACTCCGTTAGATATTCCTTTTCTGCAAAACCCTGAAATAGGCAAAAAACAGCAATCTGGACTGGGCCTTTGGGTTAGTAGGTTAGTCCCAAAAATGATATAAAAGTGAATGATAAAGCCCATTAAACATCCAAGACTTCATAAATTATAGATACGTTAGAGACGTATCAGTGTCAAAACCAGCAGATCTCGGGTAGGGGTGCCCAAGCTGTGCGGGACACGATGTTTACCCAGGTTCGGGCCCTCTCTATCGAGGTAATACCCTACTTCCTGCTTGATTAATCTTGAGGAATATAAGTGTACAAGATTTGATCTACCTCGAGATCATAATGGCTAAACCCTTGAAGTCTAGCCTATGCAATTGTGATTCTGCCACCTTCTACAGACTAGACCCTCCGGTTTATATATCCACCGGAGGAGGCTTAGGCTTAAAAAGATTACTCGGGAAGAAAGGAATCATTACACCTGAACATCTATCCTGCCTTTCTACATACACAGGAGTCCTAACCGGACATGGGGGATGTCTGTTTATCTCCATCTTCACGGCCCATCTGTCCAACCCAGCTTCGATAGACCGGACACTCGTGGACCCCCAAATCCAGGACTCCCTTAGTAGCCCCCGAACTTGCCTTTAGTGATGAGGTTGTATCCGGCTTCACGTCTTCGGTCTTGCAAGGCAGGTTCTTCTTCGGAATAGATGATAGTTCGGCTCCATATTTAATATTGCATCATGTCGATTCCTTATCACCGTCGCCTCGGTTTCCATGCGTCAGACGAATGCAAACCGTCTGGATATTTTTACAAACAACCCCTTGACCATGCAAGGAAGGCGTCTATTTAAGGAGATTAAATCTCAGATGCCATTCCACACCACGTGGAAATCCTCAGAGCTTGCCACGGAAAATTTACCAAACATGGCCGGCGCTCCCAGCTCTTCATAGCGCCCTCACACCCCTCAAGCAGGCTATTGGGAAAGCTACTCAATATCCCACACCCATCTGAATAAACTTCAGACGCAGGGATATCTCCCTCCCACGGATCTAGTCCCCGCCTGGGTTGGATTAACTTCCATCGACGATGAAGCTTTGGCGGAAAATTTCCCCAATCCTACTAAAGAGGAGCGGGTGTGCTTCGTCTCCTTCCTTTTGAGAGGCGTAAGATTTCCTATCCATCCTTTCCTCAGAGGATTCCTGTAGTTTTACGGTCTCCAATTGCACGATCTTACCCAAGGCTCCATCCTGCATATTGCGGGCTTCGTCGCTCTTTGCGAGCTGCTTCTAGGCTGTGAGGCTCATTTCAAGCTATGGCGAAAATTCTTCTGCCTCGTCCCCCGCTCATAAAAGGGATCTATATTCGAGGTGGGCGGCGCCGAAGTGTGGCGCATAGCAGGGACATGTTACCTGCCCGGCAGTCCGAAGAAGGCATCCGAAGAGTGGCCCTCGGAATGGTTTTACATCGAAGACGTTATTCTTCCGGACCCAATCCGACACGACCTTCCCGAATTCTCTGCTACTTCTCGAGCTTGCGTTGTATTCCCCCGAAGAGGAAAGGGAGATGCAACACAGTAGTGTAAGTATTTCCCTCGGTTTTTGAGAAGCAAGGTATCAATCCAGTAGGAGACCACGCGCGAGTCCCTCGCGCCTGCACAAACAAATAAGAACTTCGCAGCCAACGTGATAAGGGGTTGTCAATCCCTTTACAGTCACTTACGAAAGTGAGATCTGATAGAGATGATAGTTTATATTTTTGGTATTTTTGTTTATAAGAATAGAAAGTAAAAGCGGTAAAAGTAAATTAGATGCAGATTGATATGTTGAGAATAGACCCGGGGGCCATAGTGTTCTCTAGTGGCTTCTCTCATGATAGCGATATTCTACGACAGGTAAACAAATTACTGTCGAGCAATTGATAGAAAAGGGAATAATTATGAGACTATCTAGGCATGATCATTGTATATAGGCAGCACGTCCGAGACAAGTAGACGGAAATGATTCTGCATCTACTACTATTACTCCACACCTCGACCGCTATCCAGCATGCATCTAGTGTATTGAGTTCATAAGAACAGAGTAACGCCTTAAGCAAGATGACATGATGTAGAGGGATAAACTCAAGCAATATGATATAAACCCCATATTTTTATCCTCGATGGCAACAATACAATACGTGCCTTGCTACCCCTACTGTCACTGGGAAAGGACACCGCAAAATTGAACCCAAAGCCAAGCACTTCTTCCATTGCAAGAACTATAGATCTAGTACGCCAAACCAAACCAATAATTCGAAGAGACTTGCAAGGATATTATGAGCACACATAAAACGTTCAGAGAAGAACCAAATATTTCTCATAGATAATCTTGATCATAAACCCACAGTTCATCGGATCTCGACAAACACACCGCAAAAAGAGATTACATCGAATAGATCTCTTCGAAGACCGAGGAGAACTTTGTATTGAGATCCAGAGAGAGAGAAGAAGCCATCTAGATACTAGCTATGGACCCGAAGTTCTGTGGCAAACTACTCACAACTCACGGTGAGAGCGATGATGATGATGACGAAGAACTCCGTGATGGATCCCCCTCTGGTGGACCTCCGGAACAGGCTCCATGATAGGATCTCACGAGAACAGAAGGTTATGACGGTGGAATTAGGGTTTTCTCTCTGTTGTCGAAGGTTTAGGAGTACGTAGACTTATATAGGAGGAAGGAGGACACCGGGGGGGGGGGGGTGCTCGAGGGGCCCACGAGGCAGGGGGCGCGCCCTGGGAAGGGGGGCGTGCCCCCCACCCTCGTGGGCGCCTTGATGCTCCCCTGATGTGGTTCTCAAGTTCCCTGTGCGTGATTTTCTCGAAAAATATCTCTCGCGAAGGTTTCATTCCGTTTGGACTCTGTTTGATATTCTTTTTCTGCAAAACCCTGAAACAGGCAAAAAACAACAATCTGGACCAGGCCTTTGGGTTAGTAGGCTAGTCCCAAAAAT
This sequence comes from Secale cereale, assembly GCA_902687465.1. NCBI lineage: Eukaryota > Viridiplantae > Streptophyta > Magnoliopsida > Poales > Poaceae > Secale > Secale cereale. Next base: position 535,635,909 of record LR738709.1, on the reverse strand, counting down.
GATATAAAAGTGTAAGATAAAGCCCATTAAACATCCAAGACTTCATAAATAATAGCATGGAACAATAAAAAATTATAGATACGTTGGAGACGTATCAAGCATCCCCAAGTTTAATTCCTGCTCGTCCTCGAGTAGGTAAATGATCAAGAAAGAATTTTTGATGTGGAATGCAAACCAACATAGTTTCTCAATGTAATTCTCTTAATTGTGGCATGAATGTTCAGATCTGAAAGATTCAGGATAAAAGTCTATATTGACATAAGAAATAGCAATACTTCAAGCATACTAACAAAGCAATCATGTCTTCTCAAAATACTATGGCTAAAGAAAGCTATCCCTACAAAATCATATAGTCTGGCTATGCTCCCTCTTCATCACACAAAATATTCATATCATGCACAACCCGGATTTCAGCCAAGCACTTGTTTTCATACTCTATCTTTTCAAACCTTTGAACTTTCACGCAATACATGAGCGTGAGCCATGGACATAGCACTATGGGTGGAATAGAGGGGTGGTTGTGGAGAAGACAAAAAAGGAGGGAGATAGACTCACATCAACTAGGCATATCAACAGGCTATGGAGATGCTCATCAATAGATATCAATGTGAGTGAGTAGGATTGCCATGCAACGGATGCACTAGAGCTAAATATGTATGAAAGCTCAACAAAAGAAACTAGTGGGTGTGCATCCAACTTGCTTGCTCACGAAGACCTAGGGCATTTGAGGAAGCCCATCGTTGGAATATACAAGCCAAGTTCTATAACGAAAATTCCCACTAGTATATAAAGTGACTAAGCATGAGACTCTCTACAATGAAGAACATGGTGCTACTTTGAAGCACAAGTGTGGAAAAAAGAAAGTAGCAATTGTCCTTTTTTTTGGGGGGGGGGGGCTTTTCTTTTTTTCTTTGGCCTTTTTTTGCGGAGGGGCTTTATAGATTTAGCCTTTCCTCCCATGGGACAATGCTCTAATAATGATGATCATCACGCTTTCATTACAACTTGATATTACAACTTGATATTACAACTCGATACTACAACAAAGTATGACTCTATATGAATGCATCCGGCGGTGTACCGGTATGTGCAATGAAACAAGAGTGACATGTACGAAAAATTATGCATGGTGGCTTTGCCACAAATACGATGTCAAATACATGATCATGCATGGCAATATGACAATATGATGCGTGTCATATGAACGGAACGGTGGAAAGTTGCATGGAAATATATCTCGGGATGGCTATGGAAATTCCATGATAGGTAGGTATGGTGGCTGTTTTGAGGAAGGATATATAGTGGGTTTATGGTACCGGCGAAAGTTGCGCGGTACAAGAGAGGCTAGCAATGGTGGAAGGGTGAGAGTGCGTATAATCCTTGGACTCAACATTAGTCATAAGAACTCATATACTTATTGCAAAAATCTACGAGTCATCAAAACAAAGCAATCAACGCATGCTCCTATGGGGGAGTTTGGTAGGAGTTAACCATCGCGCGCCCCCGACCTCCACACAAAGGTTGATACTTTACAAATACCTCATGCTCTAACTTCGTTACATAGCGGTTCACCATACGTGCATGCTATGGGAATCACTAACCTTAACACAAGTATTTCTCAATTTCATAATAACTCCACTAGCATGACTCTAATATCACTATCCTCATATCTCAAAACAATTATCAAGCATCCAACATCTCATTCTATTCAATGCACTTAGTGTGATTTTTTTTTACTACATTGACATTGGATGTCTATCATGTGAAGACTAGTTTTTATAGCCTAAACACATTACCATGCTGTTTAATAGACTCTCAAAAAGGATAAAAGTGAATCATGAGAGTTTAACAACTTCTACAAAATATTACCACCACCGTGCTCTAAAAGATATAAGTGAAACACTAGAGCAAAAACTATTCTACTCAAAAGATATAAGTGAAGCACATAGAGTGTTCTAGCAATTTCTAGGCCATATTTAACTCTCTCAAATAGGTGTGTACAGCAAGGATGATTGTGGCAAACTAACAAGAAAAGACTCAAATTATACAAGATGCTCCAAGCAAAACACATATCACGTGGTGAATAAAAATATAGCTCCAAGTATAGTTACCGATGGATGAAGACGAAAGAGGGGATGCCTTCCCGGGGCATCCCAAGCTTAGGCTTGTGATTATCCTTGAATTTTACTTGGGGTTCCATGGGCATCCCCAAGCTTAGGCCTTTGCTACTCTTTGTTCCATAGTCCATCAAAGCAATACTCAAAACTTGAAAACTTCACAACACAACACTTAGACAAAAATTCTCGTGAGCTCCATTAGTATAAGAAAGCAAACCACTACTCAAAGGTACTGCAATGAATTCATTATTTGTTTATATTGTTGTTAAACCTACTGTATTCCAACTTCTCTATCGTTCATACCTCCAAATATTACTCATAGATGCATTGAAATAAGCAAACAACACACGAAAAACAGAATCTGTCAAAAACAGAACAGTTTGTAGTAATCAGCAGGTTTTGCATACTTCTGTAACTCCAAAAACTTCAAACTAAATTGGTAAACGTGAGTAATTTGTCTATTAATCATCTGCAAAAAGAATCAACTAAATAGCACGCTCCAGTAAAATCTGATGACCATTCTAGCGAGCGCTAACGATTCTGTTTTTCACAGCAAGATCACATAAACTTCACACAAGTCTTCCCAAGGGTTCTACTTGGCACAAACACTAAACAAAACATGAAACCACATCTAAACAGAAGCTAGATGCAATATTTATTCCCTAACAGCAGCAAAAACAAAAAATATAACATTGGGTTGCCTCCCAATAAGCGCTATCGTTCTACGCCCCTAGCTAGGCACGATAATTCAATGATGCTCACATGTAAGATAAGAATTGAAGCACAAAGAGGCATCATATAGCATGTGACAAACACCTATAAGTATAACATACTTCCTATGCATAGGCTTTTTATAGGCAAACAAATTAGCAAGACAAGCAAGATCAAGCATATGCAAGGAAGAAGAAAGAAACAATAGCAATCTCAACATAACGAGAGGTAATTTAGTAACATGAAGATTTCTACAACCATATTTTCCTCTCTCATAATAATTGCATGTAGGATCATAAGCAAATTCAACAATATAGCAATCACAAGACATATTCTCAACATGATCCATATGCATACGAAGTTGACACTCTTCCAAAATAGTGGGATCAATATTAACTAAAGTCATGACCTCTCCAAACCAACTTTTAATATTATTGCAAACATTATTGTCTATCTCATATTCATCACGGGGCTTAAATAAATTTTCAAGATCATAAGAAGAATCACCCCAATCATGATCATAGCAACAAGTAGTGGACATAGCAAAATAAGCATCCCCAAGATTAGGGTTTTGCATGTCATTAGCAGAATTGACATCAATAGAATTTATAGTAACATCATTGCAATCATACTTTTTACTCAAGGAGCTATCGTGAAGCACTTTATAATTTTCTTTCAATATTTCATCACAATTTTCAGACTCATAAATTTCAAGCAAAACCCCATAAAGATAATCTAGTGCATGCAGCTCACTAGTAATAGGTTCAACATAATTGGATCTCTTAAAGAGATTAGCAAGTGGATGAGGATTCATACTTTAGCAAGCGAAGATACAAGCTAATTGAGGGCACATAGCAACACAAGCAAACAAGAGGCACGCGAACGGTAAACACACGGCAAAAGAAGGGCAAATAAAGCGGCAAGGGTGAAGTGGGGGAGAGGAAAACGAGAGGCAAAAAAATGTAATGCGAAGGATAAGGGTTTGTGATAGGTACTTGGTATATGAATTTTCCGTAAGCCTCCCTAGCAACGGCGCCAGAAATTCTTCTTGCTACTTCTCGAGCTTGCGTTGTATTCCCTCGAAGAGGAAAGGGAGATGCAGCACAGTAGCTTAAGTATTTCCCTCAGTTTTTGAAAACCAAGGTATCAATCCAGTAGGAGACCACGTGCGAGTCCCTCGCACCTACACAAACAAATAAGAACTTCGTAGCCAACGCGATAAGGGGTTGTCAATCCCTTTACGGTCACTTACGAAAGTGAGATCTGATAGAGATGATAGTTTATATTTTTGGTATTTTTGTTTATAAGAACAGAAAGTAAAAGCGGTAAAAGTATGTAGATTGATATGTTGAGAATAGACCCGGGGGCCATAGTGTTCTCTAGTGGCTTCTCTCATGATAGCGATATTCTACGATGGGTAAATAAATTACTGTCGAGCGATTGATAGAAAAGCGAATAATTATGGGACTATCTATGCATGATCATTGTATATAGGCATCACGTCCGAGACAAGTAGACCGAAACAATTCTGCATCTATTACTATTACTCCACACATTGACCGCTATCCAGCATGCATCTAGTATATTGAGTTCATAAGAACAGAATAACGCCTTAAGCAAGATGACATGATGTAGAGGGATAAACTCAAGAAATACGATATAAACCCCATATTTTTATCCTCGATGGCAACAATACAATACGTGCCTTGCTGCCCCTACTGTCACTGGGAAAGGACACCGCAAGATTGAACCCAAAGCCAAGCACTTCTCCCATTGCAAGAACTATAGATCTAGTAGGCCAAACCAAACCAATAATTCGAAGAGACTTGCAAGGATATTATGAGCACACATAAAAAGTTCAGAGAAGAACCAAATATTTCTCATAGATAATCTTGATCATAAACCCACAATTCATCGAATCTCGACAAACACACCGCAAAAAGAGATTACATCGAATAGATCTCCTCGAAGACCGAGGAGAACTTTGTATTGAGATCGAGAGAGAGAGAGAAGAAGCCATCTAGATACTAGCTATGGACCCGAAGGTCTGTGGTAAACTACTCACAACTCATGGTGAGAGCGATGATGATGATGATGAATAACTCCGTGATGGATCCCCCTCCGGTGGAGCTCCGAAACAGGCTCCAAGATGGGATCTCACGGGAACAGAAGGTTACGGTGATGGAATTAGGGTTTTTTCTCTGTTGTCGAAGGTTTCGGGGTACGTAGACTTATATAGGAGGAAGGAGGACACCGGGGGGTGCTTGAGGGGCCCATAAGGCAGGGGCGTGCCCTGGGAAGGGGGCGCGTCCCCCACCCTCGTGTGCGCCTCGATGCTCCCCTGACGTGGTTCTCAAGTTCCCTATGCATGATTTTCTCCAAAAATATCTCTCGCGAAGGTTTCATTCCGTTTGGACTCCGTTTGATATTCTTTTTCTGCAAAACCCTGAAACAGGCAAGAAACAACAATCTGGACTAGGCCTTTGGGTTAGTAGGTTAGTCCCAAAAATGATATAAAAGTGTAAGATAAAGCCCATTAAACATACAAGACTTCATAAATAATAGCATGGAACAATAAAAAAAATATAGATACGTTGGAGACGTATCATTCTCCAGCGCTCCTTTGAAGAAACACTTCAACTGGCTTCCCCGAAGCCTCAAGGAAGAAGACAGTGCGAAGGTTAAAAGGCTAGTAAGCTAGATCAGAGTACTTGCCCACTCCGAGCTGACAATAATAAAAGTAATGGCTATCTCAATAACGCGATGCATTCGGCCGCTTCAATCCAGAGGGTTTCCCATGTGGCATTACAATGGGCAGGACGATGCCTCGTGATGTCTATGCAAGGGTCCGGTCAATCCTGCCGCCCTGGCTACCATCCTAGCTGACCTTTACAAAGGGTAAAAGGAAGACTTTCTTCACTTGAAATGTCGGGAAGGTTTCTCCATGTACAACCCCATAGACTGGGTGAGTCTTTCTTTAATTGTTAGTCTCGCTCAATTTCTCTTCTGATATATGCTAATCGGATTGAATCCGGCTATTTCCAATAGGAGTGGAGGAAGGTGGTCGAAGGGGTCCATAGCCCCGTTCCACAGCCAGAGGACCTTGTTCGAGACATGGATCCCGGATTTGAAGAAGATCCGGAAATATTCATAGAGCTTACATATGGGGTTTTCCATCAGGCGAGCCATGATGGCACAGAAGTGGCCATTGTAGCCGATTACCCTGGACTTCTTCCTTCCTCCCACGTAAGTACCTGGGAGACACCTCTTCAAAGAGAGCCTTCCCTTCGTGCCTCACCCACTGCAGTGTCTCATGCTCAAAAGGGGCAGCGCTCGTCTTGCCGTACTGCATCTAGGGCGTCTTCTAGGAAGGCGACGCCTGCGCAGGGCGAGTCTTTGAAACGAAAGGAGACGGGAGACACCATCGAACCTCCTCCTTTATCGAAGAGGTATAATTTTTAACATGTGCTCGGTGGCAAGGCCAGATTGTATTTTTTTTGCTTTGTCATATTTCAGGAGGAGCATACGCCGGACTGTGTCTGGGGATCCTGTCGGCCACGCACCAACCAATCCGGCACCTGACCCATCCACAAGGACTAGGATCGATACGGGCGCAACACCAGAATTTCCTCTTCAAGAGGATTCAGATAATGTATCTATTATCAATTCTGAAGTAGAGAGCATGATGAATCATCGGCGGCAAAAAGAGGCCATGTGTGATCCAAGTTTTACCGAAGGGCCGTTCAACGCCCTTAGCTCTGTGGGTGCATATATCCGAGCTGCTCGGGATGGACTTGCCGGAGCCACTCACCAGCTTTCAAAGGATATGCGGGTAAGAACGTGTAGATTCAGTAATCATATGCCAGTAACCCCCGAGACTTGAGTCAATTAGCCCAACTGATTTATGGATCGTTATATCCTCAGGTACTCAAGGAGAACAATAACTCATTATCCAAGGAGCTTGAAGAATGCTGGACCAAGTTAACTGTTGTTACCACCAAATTGGAAGATTTGAAGAAGTCCAAGAAGGATCTGACGACAAGAACAATAGTGTCCGGAAAGTCCGATCATGTGCCAACAATGATTTTTTAAATATACATTATTTTAACTACAATGGCAGGATCGACAGACCAACTGAAGGAGAAGCTAAGGGCTGCTCTGGCGGACAAAAAACACGCCAAAGGGCAAGCGGCCACTGGTCAACATGTATTAACACGTACCGTAGAGGAAAAGAAAAAACTGCATGATGCAAACATCAAGCAAGCCAAAGAGCTAAAGGACATACGAGCCCAACTCTTGGATGCCTTGAAGGAGAACAGGAAGCTTAATGGCGTCATATTCAGTATGACTTTTAACCTAGTTTTTGTATGGTCCCTTGATTCAGAGTTTTACAATACTCTTCCTATAGGTTTGTTATCTGGGCGACCCGAGGGAGAAGTGTCCGGATTTCAAGGTGACCTGCCACAAGAGGTCTCTAAGGTACACGAGCGAGCTCGGAAAGCCATGAAGAACATGCCCAAAGCCTTATGGCCAGCCGATTCTCCTCCAGAAATTATGGAGGAACTAGTGAATTTATTCAAAGGAGCTCGGCATCGCTTTGAACTATGGAAGGCATCAGCATGTCGAGAAGGTGCACGAGAAGCCTGGGCCATGGTGAAGACACGCTACACCGGACTTGATCCGAATCATATGGCCTGGGTTGGATTTCGGGGACCAGACGGACAAGAAATTCCCTTTAGCTTGGTATATGACCAAGTAAGGACAACCGCCAAATTTTCACAACAAGAATGTAAATTAGACAGTCTTATAGATAGTATAGATGAAGATTAGGCATTTGATTCCATGTAACAATGTACTTTATCATCAAACTTATCTCTGACCGAATTTATTAAAAGATTTTCATAGCAGACCTTCCGCTTTGACCTCCAAAACCCAAGGGCTGGAGTGTTTCCGAATACTATACCTGTGGTAAACACTTAGTATGTTCGGAAACTAGGCAATCCGGTCATCATTGCTTGAACAAACAAGCTGTGTTCGGGGAGTTATGTTATATTACTACTTAACGTAAGAATCATCTTCCATAGAGAATAATTCCGTTAAGGGTTCCTTTCCCCGGGTCAGCATGCATATGTATGCATGCATAGGCTTTGATACTAAAAAATCGGATTACATGAAGCCTATCCTGTGAGATTGAAAGATTATGTGACAAAAAGCAATTCGTCGTTTGCTGCCGACCAATGATTCCCTTAAGAACGCTAGCTTTCGGCTTCACCCATCTGAGGTACATGTCCGGATTACCCAGTTGTAACAATCGCAGAGGTGCTCCCTTTAACCCTAGCCGAACAATCGGGAACGTAGGGTATATACACAAGAGCCAGGCAACCCAGCTTGGCAAAAACTTAAGTCATAAAGATGCATATAATGGCGAAGAGACTTTATGAAACAGACGACATGAGTACTGTAAGCAATAAGCTTGTAATAATGAGCTTCGTTATAGAAGCCCCCAGGTATTTTGAGGTATATACATTTGAAAATATTCACCCCTAACAGTTCGGTTTAGCCGAACACTTCCTGGTAAGGAAAATACAAAAGAGGAAGAGGAAAACAGAAAAAACAAGGGATGATATCTAAACAGAAAAAGAGAATGAAAGGTGCTACCGAACTATCCATAGAATCGTCGGAGCCTGGCAGTGTTCCATGGATTCGGCTCAATGTGATTGTCTAATTCATTTCGAAGGTGATAGGCTCCTCCGGTGAGTACTTCGTCAATAATGAAGGGGCCCTCCCATATTGGTTTGAGCCTATCCTTTTTGTTCTCCGGGAGGCGCAAACCGAGTTCGCCAACATTGTATGTCTTGGCCCGCACTTCTCTGCTTTGGTATCGCGTGGCCTGTTGTTGATAGAATGCGGAATGGGCCTGTGCGATATCACTCTCCTCTTCGAGACCGTCTAGGTCATCCTGCCGATCGAGCTCGGCCTCTCGCTCTTCATACATACGCACTCGAGGTGAGTCATGAATAATATCGCAGGGTAGAACAGCCTCTGCGCCGTACACCATGAAAAAAGGCGTGTATCCGGTTGTCCGGTTAGGTGTGGTCCGCAGCCCCCAGAGTACGAAGTCGAGCTCCTCAACCCAGTGTTTATCTGACTCCCGTAGGGAGCGCACTAGTCGGGGTCTAATGCCGCTCATTATTAAGCCATTGTCCCTTTCAACTTGACAATTTGTTTGAGGGTGGTACACGGAGACGTAATTAAGTTTAATGCCTAACTTGGCACACCGGTTTTTCACCTCGTCGGCTGTGAAGTTGGAGCCATTATCTGTGATAATACTATGCGAGACACCATAACGGTGTACTACACTGGATATAAAATCTATCACTAGCCCTGCCTCAACTGTTCTGACTGGTTTGGCTTCTATCCATTTAGTGAATTTGTCCACCATGACCAGCATATACTTCTTTTTGTGGCTTCCCCCTTTAAGGGGTCCGACCATATCCAGCCCCCAAACCGCGAAGGTCCAGGTAATAGGGATGGTTCTCAGAGCGGTGGGAGGCATATGACTTTGATGTGCGAAAAGCTGGCATCCAACACAATGTTGGACTAGGGCTTGAGCATCTGCTCGGGTAGTTGGCCAGAAGAAACCTGTTCGGAAAGCCTTGGTTATGAGAGCCCGAGCTACGGCATGATGGCCGCCCATGCCAGTGTGTATTTTGGCTAGAAGTTGTCGTCCTTCCTCTTTCGGAGATGCACCTTTGGAGAACACCGGTAGTGCTTTTCTTATATAATTCACCTTCGTGAACTTTATAGGCTTTAGAACGCTAAATTATGCGACAGGCCTCGTTTTGGTCATCGGGGAGCTCTTGCCTAATAAGGTAGGCCAGGAAGGGTTCGATCCAGGGGGCCATGATAGCCATGATCTCATGAGCCGAAGATGTTATTTCCACGTCCGAATCCCTGATGACATCTGCGTGGAGATCAGCTGGTGGGGGCGTGTTCGGGTCTGCATTGGCGTCTCCGCTCTCGTCCTGCCATGTCACTGATGGATTAAACAACCTTTCTACAAAGGTGTTCGGTGGGACCGGATCGCATTTAGCGCCCATACGAGCAAGTATATCCGCTGCTTGATTACTGTCCCGAGCTACATGGTGAAATTCCAGCCCCTCAAATCGAGCCGATATTTTTAATATGGCATTTCGATAAGCTGCCATCTTTGAATCCTTCGCATCAAATTCTCTGTTGACCTGAGATATTGCAAGGCTTGAGTCTCCGCGCACCTCGAGGCGTTATATGCGCATGGATACGGCCATGCGGAGACCGTGCAGTAATGCCTCATATTCGGCCACATTGTTTGAGTCCGTATACATGATTTGCAGTACATAACAGACTGTATCCCCTGTTGGAGATATCAAGATGACGTCGGCCCCCAATCCGGCTAGCATTTTGGAGCCGTCGAAATACATGGTCCAATGGGAGTATGCTCCATACTCTTTAGGGAGTTCGGCTTTAGTCCATTCTGTGACAAAGTCGGCCAACACCTGAGATTTAATAGTCCGGCTTGGTTTGTATGTTATTTCGAACGACAAGAGTTCGATGGCCCATTTTTCTATGCGTCTTGCGGCGTCCTTATTGTTTATGATATCATGAAGTGGTACTTCGGATGCTACTGTAATCGAACACTCTTGAAAGTAGTGTCAGAGCTTCCGAGATGCCATGAACACCGCATAGGCAATTTTCTGATAGTGGGGGTATCGTGACTTGCACGGTGTGAGAAACTCTGATACGTACTATACTGGTTTTTGGATAGTGAATTTATGTCCCTCTTCCTCTCATTCGACGACGAGTACCGCACTCACTACCTGGTGAGTGGCTGAGATATAAAGCAGCATTGGCTCGCCAACACTTGGAGCAGCTAGGATTGGGTTGTCCGCTAATCTGGTCGTGGACGCATCCATCCATTTGAAGTTGTCTGTATGCCTCAACAGTCTATAAAGTGGTAATGCCTTTCTCCCAGTCTAGAGATAAAGCGGCTTAAGGCGGCCACACAACCTGCTAGCTTTTGGACTTGTTTTAGGTCAGTTGGCGTAGTCAGCTGTGACAAGGCCCGGATTATAGCTGGGTTCGCCTCAATTCTTCTATGGGATACGATGAACCCTAACAGCTTTCCAGTCGGAAAGCCGAAGACGCATTTTTCTGGATTGAGCCATATGTCATATGTTCGGAGGTTATCAAACGTGAGGCGGAGATCATCTACCAACGTTTCGACGTGTTTGGTCTTGATGACTACATCGTCGACGTATGCCTCCACTATCTTGCCAATTTTTTTCTCTAAGCATGTCTGAATCATGCGTTGATACGTGGCACCAGCATTTTTCAGCCCAAAGGGCATAGTGTTGAAGCAAAAGGGCCCGTACGGAGTGATAAACGTCATCGCGGCCTGGTCGTATTCCTTCATTTTTATCTGATGGTATCCGGAGTAAGCATCGAGGAAACACAACGAGTCATGTCATGTGGTTGCGTCGATAATTTGATCAATGCGGGGCAGTGGAAAAGGATCCTTAGGGCAAGCCTTGTTTAGGTCCGTAAAGTCGACACAAAGGCGCCAGGATTTATCCTTCTTTGGTACCATGACTAAGTTGGCTAGCCAATCCGGATGTTTAATTTCCAGCTCTTCCCCCATCGCTTGTCTTTTGGGTTCGGAAAATCGTAGTAGTGACTGCTTGACTGGTTTGAACCCTTTGATGATGTTAAGGCTGTGTTCGGCCAGCCAGCATGGGATTCCCGGCATGTCTGAAGGGTGCCAGGCGAATATGTCCCAGTTTTCACGGAGGAAGGCGCGCAAGGCGCTGTCTACCGTCGGGTCCAGTTGTGCCCCAATGGATGTCGTCTTGTTGGGGTCTGTTAGATGCACTTGAAATTTGATATTTCATCTCCTGGCTTCAAGGAGGTAGATTTCGATCTTTTTATCAAGGACTACGTCATTCTTGTCCACCGTGGATCGTAAGGTGGTTAATTCTTGCAGTGCTTATTTGATGAACCTCGGCAAGTTCGTGATGTGCTCTCTTGCGCTGGTTGTTTGAGGAGAAGGTCTTGAAGACAGTGAGGATGTCAAAATTGTTCTCCCCTGAAGTTGCGGTGGCGAGGATTGCTTCACCACTTTTCGCTACCTGCCGGAGTACCCAACACACTCTAAGGATGTGGGTTGGGATAATGTCCTGGGCGGCATGTATTTGGCAAGGCTTAACTAAGATTTCGTCCAAAACGGACTGGTGTCATGTGAAGGTCTATTTTTCTTGCCAATGGGCACGTTATCGGATGCCCTGCTAGGGTATGTCTGTTTTGCTTTAGCGGCATATTGTCCAAAGACGGACTGCTCCAGATGTGTATTTTGGGCCTTCCAAGTACTTTCCATAGCGTAGTACTTTCGTACTAAATGTGACAATGCCGTAAAACTCTGTACTCGACGGCGGTTGAGGGCGTTCAAGACTCCCTCGTCCGTGCAATTGCGGTGAAATATGGGAACTGCGTCGTCGTCGCAGTAGTCCTTAATCTTGTTTTTAACAAGCAGGAATCTGGCCCAAAAGTGATGAACCGTCTCTTGGGGCTGCTGATGTACGTACAGGAGATCACGTACGTACAAAGTCTGGAGTTACTTGGAGAGTATGTACTGTGGTGGGTCGGTTTGGATAAATTTGTGTCCCGACCCAATGTAGTATCCGAGGTTATTACAACCTCCGGTTTGGACGATCCGGGTCCTGGGGGATCTTAGTGTCTTGCGGGCCCGACGTCTATACCTGAGCTCAAAAGACACGAAGTCCCACCTGAAAGAGGGGTGTTCGGCTCAAAGGGTTTGGAGATCCGGATAGCACCGGTCTCCGTTTCACGAGGGGAAGTATCTTCGGCCCGTTCCTCGACGGCCGCCACCAGGTGAGTGATCGGGGTGGAATTGTCTTCCTCGTGACCGGATTTAAGCCCGATCTGATCATTAGGTGATGAAAGCCCCAGGGTGGCAATACGATCCAGTAGCTCGTTTAAGGACGAGGAATCCGCCGAAGTCGTGTCTTCGGAGTGTTCGGAGCCAATGTAGGAGTGGTGCTCGATGACCGCGAGGGTGCGGTCGGCCTAGCGGCCACGCGGGCGCATACAGTAAACCCGCCGAGCTGGAGGACCTGGCCCCAAGCCAGGTTCTTTCCGAGGGTTATGCCGTCATTGATGACGAGACGAGCCACCGATCGCTTCTCGTGAGTGCATAGCGGAGCTCTCATTGAAAGCACCATTGTCGGTGTCAAAACCGGCAGATCTCGGGTAGGGGTGCCCAAGCTGTGCGTTTAAGGATCGATGGTAACAAGGGGCCGGAGACACAATGTTTACCTAGGTTCGGGCCCTCTCTATCGAGGTAATACCCTACTTCCTGCTTGATTGATCTTGATGAATATAGGGTTACAAGAGTTGATCTACCTCGAGATCGTAACGGCTAAACCCTAGAAGTCTATCCTATGCAATTGTGATTCTGCCCCCCTCTACAGACTAGACCCTCCGGTTTATATATCCACCAGAGGATGCCTAAGTTTACAAAGATTACTTGGGAATAAAGGAATCATTACACCCGAACATCTATCCTGCCTTTCTACATACACATGAGTCATAACCGGACACGGGGGATGTCTGTTTATCTCCGTCTTCACAGCGCATTTGTCCAGCCCAGCTTCGGTAGACCGGACACTCGTGGACCCCCAAATCCAGGACTCCCTCAGTCGGAGCTAGAAGAAGTTCGACTACATCAACCGCGTTGTCAAACGCTTCCGCTTTCGGTCTACGAGGGTAGGTGGACACACTCTCCCCCCTCTCGTTGCTATGCATCTCCAAGATATATCTTGCGTGAGCGTAGGATTTTTTTTAAATTGCATGCTACGTTTCCCTACAGTGGCATCATGAGCCAGGTCTATGCATCGATGATATGCACGTGTAGAACACAAAGAGTTGTGGGCGGTGATAGTCATACTACTTACCACCAACGTCTTATTTGATTCGGCGGTATTGTGGGATGAAGATTCCCGGACCAACCTTACATGACCAAGTTCATGAGACCTGTTCCACCAACAGACATGTAACTAGTTTTGCATAAAGGTGGCTGGCGGATGTCTGTTTCTCCTACTTTAGTTGAATCGAATTTGACTGCGTCCGGTCCTTGAAGAAGGTTAAAACAACAAACTTAACGAAACAACGTTGTGGTTTTGTACCGTAGGTAAGAACTGTTCTTGCTAGAAGCCCGTAGCAGCCACGTAAAACTTGTAACAACAAAGTAGAGGACGTCTAACTTGTTTTTGGAGGGCATGTTGTGATGTGATATGGTCAAGACGTGATGAGTTATACGTTATTGTATGAGATGATCATGTTTTGTAAGATATGTGACAAACGGCAGGAGCCTTACGGTTGTCTCTTTATTGTATGAAATGCAAGCGCCATGTAATTGCTTTACTTTATCTCTATGAGTTAGCGATAGTAGTAGAAGCAATAGTTGGCGAGACGACCATGACGCTACGATGAAGATCAAGGTGTCGAGCCGGTGACGATGGAGATCATGACGATGCTTTGGAGATGGAGATCAAAAGCACAAGATGATGATGGCCATATCATGTCACATGTTTTGATTGCATGTGATGTTTATATTTTATGCATCTTATTTTTCTTAGTACGGCGGTAGCATTATAATATGATCCCTTAACTAAATTTCAAGGTAAAAGTGTTCTCCCTGAGTATGCACCGTTGCTACAGTTCGTTGCATTGAGACACCACATGATGATTGGGTGTGATAGACTCTACGTTCACATACAAAGGGTGCAAGACAGTTTTGCACATGCGGAATACTCGGGTTAAACTTGACAAGCCTAGCATGTACATACATGGCCTCGGAACACTGGAGACCAAAAGGTCGAACATGAGTCATATAGTAGATATGATCAACATAGAGATGTTACCCTTGATGACTACTCCATCTCACGTGATGATCGGACATGGTTTAGTTGATTTGGATCATGTTGCATTTCGATAACCCAAGGGATGTTAATTTAAGTGGGAGTTCATTAGTAATTCGATTAATTGAACTTTAATTTATCATGAACTTAGTCCTGATAGTATTTGCAAATTATGTTGTAGATCAATAGCTCGCGTTGTAGCTCCCCTATGTTTTTTGATATGTTCCTAGAGAAAATTGAGTTGAAAGATGTTAGCAGCAATGATGCGGACTGGGTACGTGATCTGAGGATTATCCTCATTGTTGCATAGAAGAATTATGTTCTTGATGCACCGCTAGGTGACAGACCTATTGCAGGAGCAGATGCAAACGTTATGAACGTTTAGCAAAGCTCGATATGATGACTACTTAATAGTTAAGTGTGCCATGCTTTACGGCTTAGAACCGGGACTTCAAAAATGTTTTGAAATCCACAGAGCATATAAGATGTTCTAAGAGCTCAAATTGGTATTCCAGACTCATGCCCATGTCGAGAGATATGAGACCTCTGACAAGTACTTTGCCTACAAGATGGAGGAGAATAGCTAAGCTGGTGAGCATGTGCTTAGAATGTATGGGCACTACAATCACTTGAATCAAGTGGGAGTTAAATCTTCAATATAAGATAGTGATTAACAGAGTTCTCTAGTCACTATCACCAAGCTGCTAGAACTTCGTGATGAACTACAATATGCAAGGGATGACGAAAACGATTCCCGAGCTCTTCGCGATGCCGAAATCAGTGAAGGTAGAAATCAAGAAAGAACATCAAGTGTTGATGGTTAAGAAGACTACTAGTTTCAAGAAAAAGGGCAAAGGTAAAGAGAAGGAACTTAAAAAAGAGTGGCAAGCAAGCTGTCACTCCCGTGAAGAAGCCCAAAGCTGGACCTAAGCCGGAAACTGAGTGCTTTTACTGCAAAGGAAATGGTCTCTGGAAGCGGAACTGTCATAAATATTTGGCAGATAAGAAGGATGGCAAAGTGAACAAAGGTATATTTGATATACATGTTATTGATGTGTACCTTACTAGTGCTCGTAGTAGCCCTTGGGTATTTGATACTTGTTCAGTTGCTAAGATTAGTAACTCGAAACAGGAGTTGCAGAATAAATGGAGACAGGTTGAGGGTGAGGTGACGATGTGTTTCTACTTGATGAAACATAAGTCTGAGACATTTGAAAAGTTCAAAGAATTTTAGAGCGAAGTAGAGAATCATCGTAACAAGAAAATAAAGTTTCTACGATCTGATCGCAAAGGCAAATATTTGAGTTAGGAGTTTAGTCTTCATTTGAAATAGTGTGGAATAGTTTCACAACTCACGCCACCTGGAACACCACAGCGTAATGGTGTGTCTGAATGTCGTAACCGTACTCTATTAGATATGGTGCGTGCTATGATGTCTCTTACCAATTTGCCTTCATCATTTTGGGATTATGCATTAGAGACAGTTGCATTCACGTTAAATTGGGCACCGTCTAAATCTGTTTAGACGACACCCTATGAACTATGGTTTGGCAAGAAACCAAAGCTGTCTTTTCTTAAGTTTGGGGTTGCGACACTTATGTCAAAATACTTCAGCCTGATATGCTCAAACCCAAAAACGGAGAAGTGCGTCTTCATAGGATACCCTAAGGAAACAATTGGGTACACCTTCTACCACAGATCCGAAGGCAAGATTTTTGTTGCCAGGAATGGAACATTTCTAGAGAAGGAGTTTCTCTCGAAAGAAGTGAGTGGGAGGAAAGTAGAACTTGATGAGGTAATTGTACCTTCTCTCGAATTGGAAAGTTGCTCATCACAGAAAACTGTTCCCGTGATGCCTACACCAACTAGAGAGGAAGCTAATGATGATGATCATGAAACTTCAGATCAAGTTACTACCGAACCGCATAGGTCAACCAGAGCATGATCCGCACTAGAGTGGTACGTTAATCCTGTTCTGGAAGTCATGTTACTAGACCATGACGAACCTACGAACTATGAAGAAGCTATGATGAGCCTAGATTCCAATAAATGGCTTGAGGCCATGAAATCTGAGATATGATCCATGTATCAGAACAAAGTGTGGACTTTGGTGGACTTGCCCAATGATCGGCAAGCCATTGATAATAAATGGTTCTTCAAGAGGAAGACAGACGTTGATGGTAGTGTTACTATCTACGAAGCTCGACTTGTCGGGAAAGGTTTTTCGACAAGTTCAAGGAGTTGACTACGATGAGACTTTCTCACCCGTAGCGATGCTTAAGTCTGTCCGAATCATGTTAATAATTGCCGCATTTTATGACTATGAAATCTGGCAAATGGATGTCAAAACTGCATTCCTTAATGGATTTCTTAAAGAAGAGTTGTATATGATACAAACAAAAGGTTTTGTCAATCCTAAAGTTGCTAACAAAGTGTGCAAGCTCTAGCGAACCATCTATGGACTGGTGCAAGCATCTTGGAGTTGGAATATACGTTTCGATGAGGTGATCAAAGCATATGGTTTGATACAAACTTTCGGAGAAGCATGTATTTACAAGAAAGTGAGTGGGAGCTCTGTAGCATTTCTGATATTATATGTGGATGACATATTGTTGATCAGAAATAATGTATGGAGGTGATAAAGAAATATTTCTCGGTTATGGAGGTGATAAAGAGTTCGTCGTAAAGAGTTACGTCGAGGCAAGCTTTTACACCGATCCAGATGACTCTGAGTCTTAGTCTGGATATGTATTGAAAGTGGGAGCAATTAGCTAGATTAGCTCCATGCAGAGCATTGTAGACATAGAAATTTGCGAAATACATACGGATCTGAATGTAACAGACACATTGACTAAACTTCTCTCACAAAGCAAAACATGATTACACCTTAGTACTCTTTGGGTGTTAATTACGTGGAGATGTGAACTAGATTATTGATTCTAGTAAACCCTTTGGGTGTTGGATAGATGACGATGTGAACTATGGGTGTTAATCACATAACAATGTAATCTAGATTATTGACTCTAGTTCAAGTGGGAGACTGAAGGAAATATGCCCTAGAGGCAATAATAAAGTTGTTATTTTATATTTCCTTATTCATGATAAATGTTTATTATTCATGCTATAATTGTATTGATAGGAAACCTTGATACATGTGTGAATACATAGACAAACATTATGTCCCTAGTGAGCCTCTACTTGACTAGCTCGTTGATCAAAGATGGTTAAGGTTTCCTAACCATGGACATGAGTTGTCATTTGATAACGGGATCACATCATTAGGAGAATGATGTGATGGACAAGACTCATTCATTAGCTTAGAATAATGTTCCTTTCAGTTTTACTGTTATTGCTTTCTTCATGTCAAATACATATTCCTCCAACTATGAGATTATGCAACTCCCGGATACCGGAGGAATGCCTTGTGTGCTATCAAACGTCACAACATAACCGGGTGATTATATTGCCATGCATGATCATGTAGTTGACATCGTATTTGTGGCAAAGCCACCATGCATAATTTTTCATACATGTCACTCTTGATTCATTGCATATCCTGGTACACCGCCGAAGGCATTCATATAATGGCATACTTTGTTCTAGTATCGAGTTGTAATATCGAGTTGTAAATCAATATAAGTGTGATGATCATCATTATTAGAGCATTGTCCCAAAGAAAGAAAAAGGAAAGTCCATAGAAAAAAGAAAGTCCCAAAAAAAAGAAAAAAAAAAAGAAAAGGGACAATGCTACTATCTTTTTCCACACTTGTGCTTCAAAGTAGCACCATGTTCTTCATGATAGAGAGTCTCTTGTTTAGTCACTTTCATATACTAGTGGGAATTTTCATTATAGAACTTGGCTTGTATATTCCAACAATGGGCTTCCTCAAATGCCCTAGGTCTTCGTGAGCAAGCAAGTTGGATGCACACCCACTTAGTTTCTTTTGTTGAGCTTTCATACATTTATAGCTCTAGTGCATCCGTTGCATGGCAATCCCTACTCACTCACATTGATATCTATTGATCGGCATCTCCATAGCCCGTTGATACGCCTAGTCGATGTGAGACTATCTTCCTCCTTTTTGTCTTCTCCACAACCACCACTCTATTCCACCTATAGTGCTATGTCCATGGCTCACGCTCATGTATTGCGTGAAAGTTGAAAGATTTGAAAAAATTGAGTATGAAAACAAGTGCTTGGCTGAAACCAGGGTTGTTCATGATATGAATATTTTGTGTGATGAAGAGGGAGCATAGCCAGACTATATGATTTTGTGGGGATAACTTTCTTTAGCCATGTTATTTTGAGAAGACATGTTTGTTTTGTTAGTATGCTTGAAGTATTATTATTTCTTATGTCAATATAGACTTTTGTCTTGAATCTTTCGGATATGAACATTCATGCCACAATAAATAGAATTACATTGAAAATTATGTTGGTTAGCATTCCACATCAAAAATTCTGTTTTTATCATTTACCTACTCGAGGACGAGCAAGAATTAAGCTTGGGGATGCTTGATACGTCTCCAAGGTATCCATAATTTTTTATTGTTCCATGCTATTATATATGATGTTTTAGATGTTTAATGGGCTTTATTATACACTTTTATATTATTTTTGGGACTAACCTATTAACCCAAAGGCCCGGTGCAGATTGCTGTTTTTTTGCCTATTTCAGGGTTTCGCAGAAAAGGAATATCAAACGGAGTCCAAACGGAATGGAACCTTCGTGAGAGTTATTTTTGGAACGATATCAACATAGAAGACTTGGAGTACACGCGAGGGAATGACGGAGGTGGCCACGAGGGCCCAGGGCGCCCCCCCTCCTACAGGGCGCGCCCCCACCCTTGTGGGCCCCCTGTGGGTCCCTCGATGCCCTCCTTCCTCCTATATATACCCATGTACCCTGAAAACATCGAGGCAACAAAGAAAACCCTAATTCCACCGCTGCAACCTTTTGTTCCCGTGAGATCCCATCTTGGGGCCTGTTCCGAAGCTCCGCCGGAGGGGGGGGGTCTCCCACAGAGTGCTTCTACATCAACACCATTGCCTCACCATGAGTTGTGAGTAGTTTACCACAGACCTTCGGGTCAATAGTTAGTACCTAGATGGCTTCTTCTCTCTTTTTGGATCTCAATACCAAGTTCTCCTCGGTCTTTGAGGAGATCTATTCGATGTAATCTTTTTTGCGGTGTGTTTGTCGAGATCCGATGAATTGTGGGTTTATGATCAAGATTATCTATGAGAAATATTTGGTTCTTTTCTGAATTCTTTTATGTATGATTATAATATCCTTGCAAGTCTCTTCAAACTATTGGTTTGGTTTGGCCTACTAGATCTATAGTTCTTGCAATGGGAGAAGTGCTTGGCTTTGGGTTTAATCTTGCGGTGTCCTTTCCCAGCGATATCAGGGGCAGCAAGGCACGTATTGTATTGTTGCCATCGAGGATAAAAAGATGGGGTTTATATCATATTGCTTGAGTTTATCCCTGTACATCATGTCATCTCTCTTAAAGCATTACTCTGTTCTTATGAACTTAATACTCTAGATGCATGCTGGATAGCGGTCGATGTGTGGAGTAATAGTAGTAGATGCAGAATCGTTTCGGTCTACTTGTGATGGACGTGATGCCTATATATTATGATCATGCCTAGATATTCTCATAATTATTTGCTTTTCTATCAATTGCTCGACAGTAATTTGTTCACCCACCGTAGAATTATGTTATCATGAGAGAAGCCACTAGTGAAACCTATGGCCCCCGGGTCTATTCTCAACAAATCAATCTACAATCTACTTTACTTTGTTGTTTTTACTTTCTGTTCTTATATCCAAAAATACCAATAATATCAAACTATCCTATCTATCAGATCTCACTTTCGTAAGTGACCATAAAGGGATTGACAACCCCTTATCACGTTGGCTGTGAAGTTCTTATTTGTTTGTGTAGGTGCGAGGGACTCGCGCGTGGTCTCCTACTGGATTGATACCTTGGTTCTCAAAAACTGAGGGAAATACTTACGCTATTGTGCTGCATCACCCTTTCCTCTTCGAGGGAATACAACGCAAGCTCGAGAAGTAGCAAGAAGAATTTCTGGCGCCGTTGCTGGGGAGGCTTAAGCAAAAGTCATATACCAAGTACCTATCACAAACCCTTATCCTTCGCATTACATTTATTTTCCTCTCGTTTTCCTCTCCCCCACTTCACCCTTGTCATTTTATTTGCCTTTCTTTTTGCCGTGTGTTTACCATTCGCTTGCTTCTTGTTTGCTTGTGTGTTGGAATGCTTGCTTGACACCATGTCTAGCACACCTATCATTATCAATACTCCCGAGAGTGAGGTTCTTAATTTTAAACAAAGGGAGGAGGAAAATCTAAAAGAAGCCTTGTATAGAATTTGCAATGCTCAAAATAGATCTACGAGGAAGCTTTCCACTTCCGTGCTCCTTCGCAATTTTTATGTTGGCATAACTCCGTGGAATAGATATATTTTAGATACCATTACCGAAGGGGATTTCTTGGGTAGCCATACTTTTGATTCTTATTATGCTATGACTGAATTATTTGGCTCACCACCTCTTATGGTCACTGGGACTGTTTTAACTCTTGAACATGTTATGCAAAGGCTTCAAATCATTGAAAAAAAAGTTGCTACTGTAGAGTTGGTTGAGAATTTGGATACGAAGATCCACAACCAAATTACCCAATATGGATCCAAGGTAGGGGTTATTCTAAATTTATTTAAGGAAAAAGAACCCATAGTTAAAGAGAAAATAGATCAAGATTCCACTAGAATCGATAAACTTGAGGATATTATTACTAATGTAGGGTCTGCTCTTTCTGCTATGAAAACTACTTCAAATCCTTCTACCACTAAATTGGCTAAGCTTATGTATGTTCCTACAAATAAGGATGAATCATCTAGTAAGGGAATCGTGGATCTTAAATCTATAAGTGTTCATCCTAATTTTCTCACTTTCGCAAGGGAACCTTTTGATACAAATGAATTTCTTGATTTCTTGCCCAAAAGTTTGATTATCAATAGTAATAAAGAAGTTCCTAAGAATTATAAGTGCTTAATTAAGGAATTGCCTTCCAAAGATGGCAATACCTAGATCTATCCTTGTATCGTGCCTAGCTAGGGGCGTTAAACGATATCATTTGTTGGGAGGCAACCCAATTTTATTTTCTTTGTTTTTGATTCTGTTTAGGAATAAATATTGCATCTAGCTTCTCTTTAGATGTGGTTTTGTGTTTTAATTAGTGTTTGTGCCAAGTAGAACCTTTGGGAAGACTTGTGTGAAGTTTATATGATCTTTCTGTAAAAAACAGAAACGTTAGCGCTCACGAGAATAGTCACCAGATTTTACTGGAGAGTGCTATTTAGTTGATTCTTTTTGAAGATGATTAATAGACATATTACTCACGTTTACCAATTTCTTTCAATTTTTTGGAGTTACAGAAGTATTCAAAAGTTACAGATTACTACAGACTATTCTGTTTTTGACAGATTCTGCTTTTCGTGTGTTGTTTGCTTATTTTGATGAATCTATGAGTAGTATTGGGGAGTATGTGTAATGCCCCGGATGTAATACTTTCCCTTTTGGGCATATAATAAATCTCCGGCTTCATCTATTTCCATTTCGGGTTCTTTGTCTTTCGGGCTTTCGTAGTTTTGTTGTGTGAGTGTGTGGCATTCATTCATATCATATAGATATGTGCATTGCATTGCATTTGTGTTGTGGGTTGCATCCGGTTCCGTGTGTTTCTTCCCGTTGTCCGTTTCGCGTTCCGGAGCTCCCTCACGTGTCCGTGACGTTCCGTAGGCCTACTTTGTTGTTCGGGCGTTTTTCGTTACCGGTGTGCCGCGAGGTTGTGTTGTGTGTTGTTGTTTTGTTGTGTGCAACCCGCCTCTCAAATCTCGTCTCGTTTGGACTCCGTTGACTTTTCCCTCCGTTGCCCGTGTGGTCCGAAGTGCCCTTACTTCGTGTCCCGGAAATACCCCCACTGCTTTCTTTTATCTCCGTCTGGTCCTTTTAAATCATCCCCGCGATCGGATCCGTTGGATCACGATCGGAGGGCTCCTAAACACCCCTAGCCTCCAAACCCTAGTCTAAAACTGCTACATATAGGCCCCCTAGTCTATTGTGGTTTCCCCTTCTTCTTCCCCTTCTCCACTTTCTTTCTTTTTTTTTTCCTTTTTATCTCAGATCCAATCCTCTGTTCTGGATCCCGAGGGGATTCCATCGAGCCGGCCGCCGCCGCAACACGCCTGGATCGAAGCCTTCGCAGCGCCGGGGTCAACGCCGGTCCCCTCGCTCCTGTCGACCGCGCCAGGCGACCGATCGATTCTCGACCGATCGAGCCTCGACCGCACCGGGCCGGTCCAGGGGACCGCTTCGTCGGGCCATCGCCACCGGCCTCCCGCACGCCCGCGCCTGGATCCACTTCCGCCTTGGACCACATCCCCGGCGGTGGGCCCTTCTCCACTGCGGCCCAGTGCGCCAGCCTCCATCCTCCGCGCCGCGCCAGGCCGAGGCTTCTCTCCGCTCGCCTCGCCCGGGCCGAGCCATCCTCCCGCGCCACTGTGGGCCGGCAATTCCCGCGCCGGGAGGCCCACTCCTCCGACGCCGCACCGTGGGCCTCCGCTCCAGGGACGCCAGCCGCGCGGGCCTCGCCCTGCCGGCCGGGCCTCCGGTCGCCTCTGCCTCGCGGGCCCGCCAGGCACCAGCTCCACCGGGCCGCCGCCACTGTAGCTCCGCGCGGCCCGCTACTGTTCCAGATCTGTTTTTTTCGTTGAGGTTGACTCTAAACCCTAAGTCCCAGTTCTGCTTATCTGAAATCCATACTTTGACCTGTTGTAACTTTCTCTGTGATGCTCCGTTTTGCACGTGTAGCATGTCCAGATGTTCGTGGAGATGTCCTCTACGTTTTACCTGTTGTTGTCATGCATGTTAGATGTCATCTTGACACTTGTTTTGCTGTTGCAAGAGTGCATCATGTTATAAACTGCTGTTATGTGTTATTTTCATGCCACCTTTGACTTGTGATAACTTTTAGCTCGTTTGTCCAAACGATGCAAATGACATGTCCACGTGTTCGTCTCGTCACGAACTACGTGTTGAGTGTGATAGGTTGCATGGTAGATTTATTGTTGCCTTGTTATCATCGTTGCAAGATGCCATGTTCATATGTTGTGTTTTCACTTGTTATGAAATGCCATCTTGTTGAGCTCGTTGCAATCGGTGTGTTCACCACAATGATGCATGCTTGTGTGTTTCGGGATCACCGTCATATGTACTTTGATGAGGTGCTTACCCTTTGCCATGTTTAGTTTAGATGTGACTTAAACATGCTCTTTTGTGTGCTAAGATGATGTTGCTGTTTTGGGACTTAGTGAAATTTCACTAAGTCTGAAATCTGTAACGTTCCGATGCCATGTTCGTGTGTTGTTGTAGGGCAAAGCATGATAGTTTTGGGGTGGATTTTGATTGTTCCTTGAAGTATATATTGTTGTCTTTCCATTCATGTCCTCACATGTCCATTTGAGTGGCTGTAGCATGTTTATCTTTTGCTCCAAACTTTCAATAAAATTCTGCTGCCAGAATTTTATTTCAAAGTTCAATTTGTCCAAGATCATTGCTATTGATCCGTGACTCCGTTGGGGGTGCACTTTGGACCTAGTTGCTGTACTTTATATCTAGTTTGTGTTCAAGTCCTTTGCCATGCTTTTTGGGTGCTGTAGATTAATTATTTTGAGCTCCCAAGATGCTATGTTGCTGTAATTTGCAGTTTTCGCTCAAATCTTGTTTCGGGCATAACTTTTAGCCCGTAACTCCGATTTCAGCGAATCTTATATCAAACTTGGGTGATTTTCTGTGTAGATTAATAATATCAGGTTGTTATCTTGTTTTGAGGTGTTTTGCTTGAGTGATGTTTTCCGTGCTCCATGTGCATCTTTAGTGCATCCATCATGCATTCATGTTTTTCGAGTGCGCATTGCATCGTGTTGATTGGTGCTTGGTGTGTTTGTTTTGTTTAGAGCCGGAAGTTGAGCACGAGTTTTCCAACGAGGTTGAGCACGAGGTTTTTTACGAGTTTGAGCACGAGGACCCTTCTTTCGATCCGAACGTCTTCTCTTCAGGCAAGATGACCGAACCCCGATAACATTACTATCTTTGCCTATTGCTAGTAGTCTCGATCTATAGTTTTGCCTCGATGCCCATGTTCTTCTTGTCAGCCTCCTACTTGTAACCAATTGCCATGTTTAACCACCCTACCTATGCAAACCGTTGCTTGGCTAAGTACGCTTCGCTCAGCCCTTCTTATAGCGTTGCTAGTTGCAGGTGAAGTGAAGATGCTTGCTCCATGTTGAAGTTTGGTTGGGTTATATCACACTATATAAATGCTTAAACTGAAATCACCTATATATTGGCAAGGGTGGAAGGCTAAGCCTTTTGCTTGGTGTTTTGTTCCACTCATGCCGTTAGGATCCGTATAAGCCGGTTTTATGTTCCTTGATTATGCGTTCCTAACACGGTTGGGGTGTATGGGACCCCCTCGATAAACCGCTAAGTGCTAAGTCTTTTCCAGCAAGTCCCAACATTGGTACTATTTGCCTAATAACAAACTAAACATGCATAGGGAGTTATAAACCCTTTTTATTTAATTCAACAACCCCGGGCCAGTGCTCCACATGAGTGTTGGTCCGAAACGGGGGTTACGCGGGGCCACCTCGAGGAAACTCAAGGTTTGGTAAAAACCTGTGGGATCACCCATCCGGTCGTGGCCTGAGACGAGATACGCGCGGCTACTATCAGGGTGTCGGCACGCCGGGAGGATTTGCTGGATTAGCCTTACCTTAGTTCGGTTTAACTTGAGCACGGGATTCCGAGGATACTCGGGTCTTCCCACTTTGGAGTTGCGACTCCGCGGATCGTGGGCTTGTAATGGGTCAAGTTGGAACACCCCTGCAGGGTTTGAACTTTCGAAAGCCGTGCCCGCGGTTATGTGGCAGATGGGAGCTTGTTAATTCCGGTTGTAGATAACTTGACACAATGATACTAATACACTACCAGCGTGTGTTCCGTGACTGTCAATTTCCGAATAAGGGATTCGGGAGTTGAACACGGAGGGGTTATGTTTGGAGCTTGTAGCTAGGATCACTTCGTGATCACTTCTCGCCGATGCCTTCTCTTCTCGCTCTCACTTGCGTAAGATAGATGCTAGTTGCTGCTGCAGACTTGTTCTTTCTTCAGCCTTTCCCTCACCCAAAGGCTTTGATAGTTCTGTTACCCGGGAACGGGATTGCTGAGTCCTCTGTGGCTCACAGTTACTTCACACACCAGATGCAGGTCCAGCTGTGAGCTATCCAGGTGATGGCACCGAGCTGGATTGCGAGTACGACGAGGAGCGTAGTCGGTACTATGTGCGGTACCCGGACGATCAGTAGTGGAGACTCTTACTAGGATTCGATCCGCCTGTGGTTGTTTTTATCTGAGTTTGGTACTTTGACATTTGGCTTTTGCCCTTAGAGGGTTGTAGTGCTCTTAATGTATGATGTTTGAGACTTGTACTGTTATTCTGTGACGTGGCGATTGTAAGCCAACTATTTTCAGTTTACTATCCCCCTTTTACATGAGTTGTGCAAAGATTACCAAACTTGAGATCATTCTAGGATGGACTTATGCCTTTAAGTCGTGCCTCGACACGTAGGAGGTATAACTCCATCCTGGGCATTACAAGTTGGTATTCAGAGCTTTCTCCGACCTAGGAGCCCCCACTGTTTGATCGAACCGTTGACGGTTGAGTCTAGGCACACACTGAAAACTTTTTGAGTCCTATATTATATCGGAGAGTAGGATTTCTTTGCTTCTCATCCCTTTTCTCTCTGGTGAGGACTCCTGACGTCTACTCTTGTCTCTCCTATCTTCAAATTTTGCACAAAATTTTTTTTAGGAATCCCGCGAGTATTCTGGGATTGTTTCGATGTTCTTGTGACAAGGATATTGTTCCCGATGCCTCCTGTTACCGAGGAGTTGAGCTTCGGGGTATCATTGCAACAAGCATATCGCGACAGTACTAAATACTTAAGACGGCCGACATCGAAAATCTCCCCTATACGGCCAGTGGCAAGATAACCCCGACATCACCCAGTACTGGGGAGGTAGTTCGGGAGTATTGCCATAGCTTGTTATAGTGGATGCTTTTCGAAGGTCCGAGGTACACAGTTTCCGAGAAAGACTGGTTATGTGTTGAAGGATGGATACACCTGGATGTAGGTTAGAGTTGATTGCGCGGTGCTTCCCGTGTATCCCCAACACCTGATTGCATAACTGGAATCTTTCGGAAAGCTATAGGTGGGTTTTATCCAGTAGATCGTAGGCATTCTTCCAACGAATGCAGGTTAGTGAGTTCGGGGTTCGACATTGAGTGAAGGGGTTATATGACCGAGGTTACTATCAGGAGTTGCATCTTAAAGGGTCCTTGGCTATGCTGATCCGGGGATTGCAAAACCTTTTCGTAACGCGTTCATATGCTTTCAGCACAAAGATGTTAGAACGAAACTCCTTTCTTGTGTTTGTTCCTTTCCGTACCTTGTTGTTTTTCTTATTTTATCCTTTTGATCCCTATGTGGCTTCTCGTGAAGACTGATGTTATTAATTAACTAAGAAATTCATTCGTTCCTCTTGTTCGGATGATTTCATTCGTTCTATTGTTCGAATGATTATTGTGAAGACTTGTTGCAATTCATTCCATTGATTCAGCTTATTCCTTTTGTCAATCAATTGCTGATTCGTGGTCATCTCTTACAGGATGGCTCCGAAAAAGGTTCCGAATGCCAACCCAGAGGTGGAAGAGGTCCCAGAGCATCCTCCTTCACCTCCTCCTCCGCCTGAGGCTTGGAGAGCAATTATGCAGACTACTGCTCAGAACACTCAGTTGATGATGCAGATGATGCAGCAAATGCAAGCTATGCAAGCTAATCAAGCTAATCAGGGCGTTCCAATGAACCAAGGCAACTTCTTCCAGCAGCACCATGCTACCCTCAACCAGTTCCTGGCTAACAATCCTAAAGCTTTCAGTTACTGTGTCGACCCTCTTGATGCTGAAGATTGGCTGACCGATATCAAGAAGCATTTTGAGTGCAGTAACGTGAAAGAAGATGACTATGTGAAGTTTGCAGCCTTCCAACTGAAAGATCAAGCAGCTGATTGGTGGCAGCAGTACAAAGACTCAAGGCCGGGTCAAGTGATCTCGTGGGAGAATTTCTGCAAGGATTTCCGCTCGCATCACATTCCTACAAGTGTTATCGAGGGTATGCGTGAGCAATTCCGCAACCTCAAGCAGGGATCCATGACAGTCTATCAGTATAATGTCAAGTTTCAAAACCTCGCTCGCTATGCAAAGCAAGACATTCCTGATGCAAAGAGCAAAATCTATCAGTTCCGTGGAGGTCTCAAAGATGAACTTCAGCTTGCTCTCACCTTGTTCGAGCCAGACGAATTCGATAAGTTCTATAATATGGCTTTGAAACAAGAAGCAGCTCAGCTTAAGATGGAGGCTTCTAAGAAGAGAATTCGAGATGCTGTTCACTCTACCTCATCGTCTCAGTTGGCTGCAAAACAACAGAAATTCTGGCTTCCTCCTCCTCCAATGATTCGAGCTCCATACAACAACTCCAGCAACTTCAACAACTCCAACAACAAGAACTCTAGTGGTCGTGGTTTCTCCCACCCACCCAACCCAAGCAACCAGTCGAAGAAGCAGTTTCAGTCTCAAAGCTCCAAGTCCAGTGGCTCTCAGTTCCGTCCTCTCTCAGAAGTGACTTGCAACAAATGCACTCAGAAAGGTCACTATGCAAACAGATGTCCGAATCCGAAGCGTCTTCCTCCTCCACCACCTATGAGTTCAGCTATTGTCAGGCATGATCCAAAGTCTGCAAGGGTCAATCTGATGAATGCAGCACAAGCAGAGGCTTCTTCTGATGTCATTCTGGGTAACCTTCCAGTGAACTCTTTTCCAGCTAAAGTGTTATTTGATTCGGGTGCTTCATGCTCTTTCATGTCTCAACCTTTTGCATCCAAGTATGATGTGGGCATCAAAAGTTTGCCAAGGGAGTTATCAGTTGTTTCTCCGGGTAGATTGATGCATTCCAGTATATATGCTCCGGATGTTTCCATTCGCATGGGTGATTATCGATTTTTGGCTTCTCCGGTGGTTCTTGGTCATTCTGACATCGACCTCATTCTCGGAATGGATTGGCTTTCTCAGCATGATGCTCACATTGATTGTGCCCAAAAGGAAGTCAAATTGACTCATTCTGAGGAAGATGTGATTATCTTCACCTCCAGGGATAATACTATTCGGCTTTTCTCTCTTAATGATAAGGGTGAAATTAATGCCATAGAGCAAATTCCAGTGGTGAATGAATATCAAGACGTCTTTCTAGAAGAACTTCCAGGCATGCCTCCACACCGTCAGGTGGAGTTTGTCATTGAACTCGAGCCGGGCACCGAACCTGTTTGCCGGCGTCCATACAAGCTCTCTTCAGATGAATTGAAGGAATTGAAGAAACAGTTGGATGAACAGGAGCGTATGGGTCTCATCAGACCGAGTACATCTCCGTGGGGCTGTGGTGTCTTATTTGTCAAGAAGAAAGATGGCACGGAGCGTCTCTGTGTTGACTACCGGCCACTGAACAAGAAGACGATTAAGAACAAGTATCCGCTCCCCAACATCAACGAACTCTTTGAGCAGCTCAAAGGAGCTAAAGTGTTCTCTAAGCTTGACCTCCGAATGGGCTATCATCAAATTCGCATTCGCGAGGAAGACATTCCCAAGACGGCGTTCAGAACGAGCTACGGTTCATATGAGTATACCGTCATGTCCTTCGGTCTCGCCAATGCTCCTCCTACCTTCTCAAGGATGATGCATTACATCTTCAACCCCTATACTGGCGAGTTTGTGCTTGTGTATCTGGATGATATTTTGGTGTTTTCCAAGAATGAAGAAGATCACGAAAAGCACTTGCGTCTGGTTCTTGATCGACTCAGAGAGCACAAATTCTATGCCAAGTTCTCAAAGTGCGAGTTTTGGCTCGATAAGGTTCTCTACCTGGGCCACATTATCTCAGCTGACGGTATTGCGGTTAATCCCGAGAAAGTTGAAGCAATTGTCAACTGGGAAGCTCCTCAGAACGTCAAGCAGCTCCGCAGTTTTCTGGGTCTTGCCAGCTATTGCAGAAGGTTTGTGGAGAACTTCTCCAAGATTGCCAAGCCTCTTTCCAACCTCCTCCAGAAGAATGTCAAATACTTTTGGTCTCCCGATTGTGAAGTGGCTTTCAAAACCCTCAAAGAGAAGCTTGTCTCAGCTCCAGTTCTGATTCCTCCAGATGAATCCAAGCCCTATGAAGTGTTCTGTGATGCTTCTCTTCAAGGCCTTGGTGGTGTGCTTATGCAAGAGAAGAGAATTGTGGCATATACTTCACGTCAGCTCAAGCCAGCTGAGAAGAACTATCCCACACATGATCTCGAGCTAGCAGCTGTGGTACATGCTCTGATTACGTGGAGACATCTGTTGTTGGGCAGAAAGGTCGACATCTTCACTGATCACAAGAGCTTGAAGTACATCTTCACACAGCCGCATCTGAACCTCCGCCAGACTCGTTGGGTCGAGATGATCCAAGAGTACAACCCCAGCATTGAGTACACTCCAGGCAAGGCGAATGTAATTGCAGATGCTTTGAGCAGAAAGGCATATTGCAACAGCCTTCTTATCAAGCCACACCAGCCTGAGCTTTGTGAAGCTTTCAGGCAGCTCAACCTTCAGGTTGTTCCGCAGGGTTTTCTTGCTAATCTCCAGATTGCTCCTACCTTGGAAGATCAAGTCCGTGAGGCCCAGCTCAGTGATACCATGGTGAAGAAGGTGAAACATGGCATTGCAAAGGGCACTCCAAAATATAAGTGCTTCCGTGTTGATGAGAGAGATACCTTGTTCTTCGAGGACATACTCGTTGTTCCCAAAGGTGATCTCAGGAAGCTCATAATGGAAGAAGCTCATGACTCTCTCCTTTCCATTCATCCTGGCAGTTCCAAGATGTATCAAGACCTCAAGCAATCTTACTGGTGGACACGCATGAAAAGGGAAATTGCCCAATTCGTGAATGAATGTGATGTATGCAGAAGAGTGAAAGCAGAACATCAACGTCCAGCCGGTCTTCTCCAACCTCTTCCTATTCCTGAGTGGAAGTTCGACCATATTGAAATGGACTTCGTCACTGGCTTTCCTAAATCCAAGCGAGGCAATGATGCTATCTTTGTGGTGATTGACAAGCTTACCAAAGTTGCTCACTTTCTTCCAGTCAAAGAATCAATCAATGCAGCTCAACTTGCAGAGCTGTACACTTCCAGAATTGTGTCCCTACATGGCATTCCTAAAGTGATATCCTCAGACCGTGGCAGCTTGTTCACATCAAAGTTCTGGGACTCCTTTCAGTCCGCCATGGGCACGAAGATCAGGTTCAGCACTGCCTTTCACCCTCAGACTAGTGGTCAAGTCGAGCGTGTGAATCAGATCCTTGAAGATATGCTCAGAGCCTGTGTCATCTCCTTCGGCATGAAATGGGAGGACTGTCTTCCATTTGCGGAATTCTCTTACAACAACAGCTTCCAAGCGAGTGCAGGCAAAGCACCGTTTGAAATTCTCTATGGCAGGAAGTGCCGTACCCCTCTCAACTGGTCTGAAACAGGTGAACGCCAACTTCTTGGCAATGATTTGATCTCTGAAGCCGAAGAAATGTGCAAAGTCATACGTGAGAATCTCAAGGCCGCTCAGTCGCGTCAGAAGAGTTACTATGACGGAAAGCATCGTGATTTGGCTTTCGACATCGGTGATCATGTCTATCTCCGAGTTTCTCCGATGAAAGGAACCCAGAGGTTCGGTATCAAAGGAAAGCTTGCTCCTACTCAGCACGACGCTCACATTGATTGTGCTCAAAAGGAAGTCAAATTGACTCATTCTGATGAAGATGTGATTATCTTCGCCTCCAGGGATAATACTATTCGGCTTTTCTCTCTTAATGATAAGGGTGAAATTAATGCCATAGAGCAAATTCCAGTGGTGAATGAATATCAAGACGTCTTTCCAGAAGAACTTCCAGGCATGCCTCCACACCGTCAGGTGGAGTTTGTCATTGAACTCGAGCCGGGCACCGAACCTGTTTGTCGGCGTCCTTACAAGCTCTCTTCAGATGAATTGAAGGAATTGAAGAAACAGTTGGATGAACAGGAGCGTATGGGTCTCATCAGACCGAGTACATCTCCGTGGGGCTGTGGTGTCTTATTTGTCAAGAAGAAAGATGGCACGGAGCGTCTCTGTGTTGACTACCGTCCATTGAACAAGAAGACGATTAAGAACAAGTATCCGCTCCCCAACATCAACGAACTCTTTGAGCAGCTCAAAGGAGCTAAAGTATTCTCTAAGCTTGACCTCCGAATGGGCTATCATCAAATTCGCATTCGCGAGGAAGACATTCCCAAGACGGCCTTCAGAACGAGCTACGGTTCATATGAGTATACCGTCATGTCCTTCGGTCTCGCCAATGCTCCTCCTACCTTTTCAAGGATGATGCATTACATCTTCAACCCCTATACTGGCGAATTCGTGCTTGTGTATCTGGATGATATTCTGGTGTTTTCCAAGAATGAAGAAGATCACGAAAAGCACTTGCGTCTGGTTCTTGATCGACTCAGAGAGCATAAATTCTATGCCAAGTTCTCAAAGTGCGAGTTTTGGCTCGATAAGGTTTTGTACCTGGGCCACATTATCTCAGCTGACGGTATTGCGGTTAATCCCGAGAAAGTTGAAGCAATTGTCAACTGGGAAGCTCCTCAGAACGTCAAGCAGCTCCGCAGTTTTCTGGGCCTTGCCAGCTATTGCAGAAGGTTTGTGGAGAACTTCTCCAAGATTGCCAAGCCTCTTTCCAACCTCCTTCAGAAGAATGTCAAATACTTTTGGTCTCCCGAGTGTGAAGTGGCTTTCAAAACACTCAAAGAGAAACTTGTCTCAGCTCCAGTTCTGATTCCTCCAGATGAATCCAAGCCCTATGAAGTGTTCTGTGACGCTTCTCTTCAAGGCCTTGGTGGTGTGCTTATGCAAGAGAAGAGAATTGTGGCATACACTTCACGTCAGCTAAAGCCAGCTGAGAAGAACTATCCCACACATGATCTCGAGCTAGCAGCTGTGGTACATGCTCTGATTACGTGGAGACATCTGTTGTTGGGCAGAAAGGTCGACATCTTCACTGATCACAAGAGCTTGAAGTACATCTTCACACAGCCGCATCTGAACCTCCGCCAGACTCGTTGGGTCGAGATGATCCAAGAGTACAACCCCAGCATTGAGTACACTCCAGGCAAGGCGAATGTGATTGCAGATGCTTTGAGCAGAAAGGCATATTGCAATAGCCTTCTTATCAAGCCACATCAGCCTGAGCTTTGTGAAGCTTTCAGGAAGCTCAACCTTCAGGTTGTTCCGCAGGGTTTTCTTGCAAATCTCCAGATTGCTCCTACCTTGGAAGATCAAGTCCGTGAGGCTCAGCTCAGTGATACCATGGTGAAGAAGGTGAAACATGGGATTGCAAAGGGCACTCCAAAATACAAGTGCTTCCGTGTTGATGAGAGAGATACCTTGTTCTTCGAGGACAGACTCGTTGTTCCCAAAGGTGATCTCAGGAAGCTCATAATGGAAGAAGCTCATGACTCTCTCCTTTCCATTCATCCTGGCAGTTCCAAGATGTATCAAGACCTCAAGCAATCTTACTGGTGGACACGCATGAAAAGGGAAATTGCCCAATTCGTGAATGAATGTGATGTATGCAGAAGAGTGAAAGCAGAACATCAACGTCCAGCCGGTCTTCTCCAACCTCTTCCTATTCCTGAGTGGAAGTTCGACCACATTGAAATGGACTTCGTCACTGGCTTTCCTAAATCCAAGCGAGGCAATGATGCTATCTTTGTGGTGATTGACAAGCTTACCAAAGTCGCTCACTTTCTTCCAGTCAAAGAATCAATCAATGCAGCTGAACTTGCAGAGCTGTACACTTCCAGAATTGTGTCCCTACATGGCATTCCTCAAGTGATATCCTCAGACCGTGGCAGCTTGTTCACATCAAGGTTCTGGGACTCCTTTCAGTCCGCCATGGGCACGAAGATCAGGTTCAGCACTGCCTTTCACCCTCAGACTAGTGGTCAAGTCGAGCGTGTGAATCAGATCCTAGAAGATATGCTCAGAGCCTGTGTCATCTCCTTCGGCATGAAATGGGAAGACTGCCTTCCATTTGCAGAGTTCTCTTACAACAACAGCTTTCAAGCAAGTGCAGGCAAAGCACCGTTTGAAATTCTCTATGGCAGAAAGTGTCGTACCCCTCTCAACTGGTCTGAAACAGGTGAACGCCAACTTCTTGGCAATGATTTGATCTCTGAAGCCGAAGAGATGTGCAAAGTCATACGTGAGAATCTCAAGGCCGCTCAGTCGCGTCAGAAGAGCTACTATGACGGAAAGCATCGTGATCTGGCTTTCGACATCGGTGATCATGTCTATCTCCGAGTGTCTCCGATGAAAGGAACACAAAGGTTCGGTATCAAAGGAAAGCTTGCTCCTAGATACGTCGGGCCTTTCAGAATTCTTGGCAAAAGAGGCGATCTAGCCTATCAGCTCGAGCTCCCTTCCAACTTTGCAAATGTTCATGATGTCTTCCATGTGTCTCAACTTCGCAAATGCTTCAAGGCACCTGAGCGCATGATTCCGTTTGAGGAGATTGATCTTCAACAAGACCTTTCCTACCGAGAGCATCCAGTTGCAATTCTCGAAGAAACCGAACGCAAGACTCGCAACAAGTCCATCAAGTTTCTGAAAGTCAAGTGGTCACATCACACAGACCGAGAAGCTACCTGGGAACGAGAAGATCATCTTCGTTCCGAGTACCCTTCCTTTTTCCAGTCCTAGATCTCGGGACGAGATCTTTTTGTAGTAGAGGAGAGTTTGTAATGCCCCGGATGTAATACTTTCCCTTTTGGGCATATAATAAATCTCCGGCTTCATCTATTTCCATTTCGGGTTCTTTGTCTTTCGGGCTTTCGTAGTTTTGTTGTGTGAGTGTGTGGCATTCATTCATATCATATAGACATGTGCATTGCATTGCATTTGTGTTGTGGGTTGCATCCGGTTCCGTGTGTTTCTTCCCGTTGTCCGTTTCGCGTTCCGGAGCTCCCTCACGTGTCCGTGACGTTCCGTAGGCCTACTTTGTTGTTCGGGCGTTTTTCGTTACCGGTGTGCCGCGAGGTTGTGTTGTGTGTTGTTGTTTTGTTGTGTGCAACCCGCCTCTCAAATCTCGTCTCGTTTGGACTCCGTTGACTTTTCCCTCCGTTGCCCGTGTGGTCCGAAGTGCCCTTACTTCGTGTCCCGGAAATACCCCCACTGCTTTCTTTTATCTCCGTCTGGTCCTTTTAAATCATCCCCGCGATCGGATCCGTTGGATCACGATCGGAGGGCTCCTAAACACCCCTAGCCTCCAAACCCTAGTCTAAAACTGCTACATATAGGCCCCCTAGTCTATTGTGGTTTCCCCTTCTTCTTCCCCTTCTCCACTTTCTTTCTTTTTTTTCCTTTTTATCTCAGATCCAATCCTCTGTTCTGGATCCCGAGGGGATTCCATCGAGCCGGCCGCCGCCGCAACACGCCTGGATCGAAGCCTTCGCAGCGCCGGGGTCAACGCCGGTCCCCTCGCTCCTGTCGACCGCGCCAGGCGACCGATCGATCCTCGACCGATCGAGCCTCGACCGCACCGGGCCGGTCCAGGGGACCGCTTCGTCGGGCCATCGCCACCGGCCTCCCGCACGCCCGCGCCTGGATCCACTTCCGCCTTGGACCACATCCCCGGCGGTGGGCCCTTCTCCACTGCGGCCCAGTGCGCCAGCCTCCATCCTCCGCGCCGCGCCAGGCCGAGGCTTCTCTCCGCTCGCCTCGCCCGGGCCGAGCCATCCTCCCGTGCCACTGTGGGCCGGCAGTTCCCGCGCCGGGAGGCCCACTCCTCCGACGCCGCACCGTGGGCCTCCGCTCCAGGGACGCCAGCCGCGCGGGCCTCGCCCTGCCGGCCGGGCCTCCGGTCGCCTCTGCCTCGCGGGCCCGCCAGGCACCAGCTCCACCGGGCCGCT
The DNA here is from genome assembly GCA_902687465.1 of Secale cereale. NCBI lineage: Eukaryota > Viridiplantae > Streptophyta > Magnoliopsida > Poales > Poaceae > Secale > Secale cereale. The sequence goes on along the minus strand of LR738709.1, from coordinate 535,599,892 downwards.
GCCACTGTAGCTCCGTGCGGCCCGCTACTGTTCCAGATCTGTTTTTTTCGTTGAGGTTGACTCTAAACCCTAAGTCCCAGTTCTGCTTATCTGAAATCCATACTTTGACCTGCTGTAACTTTCTCTGTGATGCTCCGTTTTGCGCGTGTAGCATGTCCAGATGTTCGTGGAGATGTCCTCTACGTTTTACCTGTTGTTGTCATGCATGTTAGATGTCATCTTGACACTTGTTTTGCTGTTGCAAGAGTGCATCATGTTATAAACTGCTGTTATGTGTTATTTTCATGCCACCTTTGACTTGTGATAACTTTTAGCTCGTTTGTCCAAACGATGCAAATGACATGTCCACGTGTTCGTCTCGTCACGAACTACGTGTTGAGTGTGATAGGTTGCATGGTAGATTTATTGTTGCCTTGTTATCATCGTTGCAAGATGCCATGTTCATATGTTGTGTTTTCACTTGTTATGAAATGCCATCTTGTTGAGCTCGTTGCAATCGGTGTGTTCACCACAATGATGCATGCTTGTGTGTTTCGGGATCACCGTCATATGTACTTTGATGAGGTGCTTACCCTTTGCCATGTTTAGTTTAGATGTGACTTAAACATGCTCTTTTGTGTGCTAAGATGATGTTGCTGTTTTGGGACTTAGTGAAATTTCACTAAGTCTGAAATCTGTAACGTTCCGATGCCATGTTCGTGTGTTGTTGTAGGGCAAAGCATGATAGTTTTGGGGTGGATTTTGATTGTTCCTTGAAGTATATATTGTTGTCTTTCCATTCATGTCCTCACATGTCCATTTGAGTGGCTGTAGCATGTTTATCTTTTGCTCCAAACTTTCAATAAAATTCTGCTGCCAGAATTTTATTTCAAAGTTCAATTTGTCCAAGATCATTGCTATTGATCCGTGACTCTGTTGGGGGTGCACTTTGGACCTAGTTGCTGTACTTTATATCTAGTTTGTGTTCAAGTCCTTTGCCATGCTTTTTGGGTGCTGTAGATTAATTATTTTGAGCTCCCAAGATGCTATGTTGCTGTAATTTGCAGTTTTCGCTCAAATCTTGTTTCGGGCATAACTTTTAGCCCGTAACTCCGATTTCAGCGAATCTTATATCAAACTTGGGTGATTTTCTGTGTAGATTAATAATATCAGGTTGTTATCTTGTTTTGAGGTGTTTTGCTTGAGTGATGTTTTCCGTGCTCCATGTGCATCTTTAGTGCATCCATCATGCATTCATGTTTTTCGAGTGCGCATTGCATCGTGTTGATTGGTGCTTGGTGTGTTTGTTTTGTTTAGAGCCGGAAGTTGAGCACGAGTTTTCCAACGAGGTTGAGCACGAGGTTTCCAACGAGTTTGAGCACGAGGACCCTTCTTTCGATCCGAACGTCTTCTCTTCAGGCAAGATGACCGAACCCCGATAACATTACTATCTTTGCCTATTGCTAGTAGTCTCGATCTATAGTTTTGCCTCGATGCCCATGTTCTTCTTGTCAGCCTCCTACTTGTAACCAATTGCCATGTTTAACCACCCTACCTATGCAAACCGTTGCTTGGCTAAGTACGCTTCGCTCAGCCCTTCTTATAGCGTTGCTAGTTGCAGGTGAAGTGAAGATGCTTGCTCCATGTTGAAGTTTGGTTGGGTTATATCACACTATATAAATGCTTAAACTGAAATCACCTATATATTGGCAAGGGTGGAAGGCTAAGCCTTTTGCTTGGTGTTTTGTTCCACTCATGCCGTTAGGATCCGTATAAGCCGGTTTTATGTTCCTTGATTATGCGTTCCTAACACGGTTGGGGTGTATGGGACCACCTCGATAAACCGCTAAGTGCTAAGTCTTTTCCAGCAAGTCCCAACATTGGTACTATTTGCCTAATAACAAACTAAACATGCATAGGGAGTTATAAACCCTTTTTATTTAATTCAACAACCCCGGGCCAGTGCTCCACATGAGTGTTGGTCCGAAACGGGGGTTACGCGGGGCCACCTCGAGGAAACTCAAGGTTTGGTAAAAACCTGTGGGATCACCCATCCGGTCGTGGCCTGAGACGAGATACGCGCGGCTACTATCAGGGTGTCGGCACGCCGGGAGGATTTGCTGGATTAGCCTTACCTTAGTTCGGTTTAACTTGAGCACGGGATTCCGAGGATACTCGGGTCTTCCCACTTTGGAGTTGCGACTCCGCGGATCGTGGGCTTGTAATGGGTCAAGTTGGAACACCCCTGCAGGGTTTGAACTTTCGAAAGCCGTGCCCGCGGTTATGTGGCAGATGGGAGCTTGTTAATTCCGGTTGTAGATAACTTGACACAATGATACTAATACACTACCAGCGTGTGTTCCGTGACTGTCAATTTCCGAATAAGGGATTCGGGAGTTGAACACGGAGGGGTTATGTTTGGAGCTTGTAGCTAGGATCACTTCGTGATCACTTCTCGCCGATGCCTTCTCTTCTCGCTCTCACTTGCGTAAGATAGATGCTAGTTGCTGCTGCAGACTTGTTCTTTCTTCAGCCTTTCCCTCACCCAAAGGCTTTGATAGTTCTGTTACCCGGGAACGGGATTGCTGAGTCCTCTGTGGCTCACAGTTACTTCACACACCAGATGCAGGTCCAGCTGTGAGCTATCCAGGTGATGGCACCGAGCTGGATTGGGAGTACGACGAGGAGCGTAGTCGGTACTATGTGCGGTACCCGGACGATCAGTAGTGGAGACTCTTACTAGGATTCGATCCGCCTGTGGTTGTTTTTATCTGAGTTTGGTACTTTGACATTTGGCTTTTGCCCTTAGAGGGTTGTAGTGCTCTTAATGTATGATGTTTGAGACTTGTACTGTTATTCTGTGACGTGGCGATTGTAAGCCAACTATTTTCAGTTTACTATCCCCCTTTTACATGAGTTGTGCAAAGATTACCAAACTTGAGATCATTCTAGGATGGACTTATGCCTTTAAGTCGTGCCTCGACACGTAGGAGGTATAACTCCATCCTGGGCATTACAAGTTGGTATTCAGAGCTTTCTCCGACCTAGGAGCCCCCACTGTTTGATCGAACCGTTGACGGTTGAGTCTAGGCACACACTGAAAACTTTTTGAGTCCTATATTATATCGGAGAGTAGGATTTCTTTGCTTCTCATCCCTTTTCTCTCTGGTGAGGACTCCTGACGTCTACTCTTGTCTCTCCTATCTTCAAATTTTGCACAAAAATTTTTTTAGGAATCCCGCGAGTATTCTGGGATTGTTTCGATGTTCTTGTGACAAGGATATTGTTCCCGATGCCTCCTGTTACCGAGGAGTTGAGCTTCGGGGTATCATTGCAACAAGCATATCGCGACAGTACTAAATACTTAAGACGGCCGACATCGAAAATCTCCCCTATACGGCCAGTGGCAAGATAACCCCGACATCACCCAGTACTGGGGAGGTAGTTCGGGAGTATTGCCATAGCTTGTTATAGTGGATGCTTTTCGAAGGTCCGAGGTACACAGTTTCCGAGAAAGACTGGTTATGTGTTGAAGGATGGATACACCTGGATGTAGGTTAGAGTTGATTGCGTGGTGCTTCCCGTGTATCCCCAACACCTGATTGCATAACTGGAATCTTTCGGAAAGCTATAGGTGGGTTTTATCCAGTAGATCGTAGGCATTCTTCCAACGAATGCAGGTTAGTGAGTTCGGGGTTCGACATTGAGTGAAGGGGTTATATGACCGAGGTTACTATCAGGAGTTGCATCTTAAAGGGTCCTTGGCTATGCTGATCCGGGGATTGCAAAACCTTTTCGTAACGCGTTCATATGCTTTCAGCACAAAGATGTTAGAACGAAACTCCTTTCTTGTGTTTGTTCCTTTCCGTACCTTGTTGTTTTTCTTATTTTATCCTTTTGATCCCTATGTGGCTTCTCGTGAAGACCGATGTTATTAATTAACTAAGAAATTCATTCGTTCCTCTTGTTCGGATGATTTCATTCGTTCTATTGTTCGAATGATTATTGTGAAGACTTGTTGCAATTCATTCCATTGATTCAGCTTATTCCTTTTGTCAATCAATTGCTGATTCGTGGTCATCTCTTACAGGATGGCTCCGAAAAAGGTTCCGAATGCCAACCCAGAGGTGGAAGAGGTCCCAGAGCATCCTCCTTCACCTCCTCCTCCGCCTGAGGCTTGGAGAGCAATTATGCAGACTACTGCTCAGAACACTCAGTTGATGATGCAGATGATGCAGCAAATGCAATAGGTATAACTCCATCCTGGGCATTACAGTATGAATCATAGATAAGTTGGAATACAGTAGGCTTAACACCAATATAAACAAATAATGAGTTCATTACAGTACCTTTGAGTGGTGGTTTATTTCTTATACTAACGGAGCTCACGAGATTTTTGGCTAAGTTTTGTGTTGTGAAGTTTTCAAGTTTTGAGTATGGCTTTGATGGACTATGGAACAAAGAGTGGCAAAAGCCTAAGCTTGGGGATGCCCAAGGCACCCCAAGGTAAAATTCAAGGACAACCAAAAGCCTAAGCTTGGGGATGCCCCGGGAAGGCATCCCCTCTTTCGTCTTCATCTATCGGTAACTATACTCGGGACTATATTTTTATTCACCACATGATATGTGTTTTGCTTGGAGCGTCATGTATGATTTGAGTCTTTGCTTGTTAGATTGCCACAATCATCCTTGCTGGACACACCTTTTTGAGAGAGATAAATATGGTCTAGAATTTGTTAGAATACTCTATGTGCTTCACTTATATCTTTTGAGCTAAATAGTTTTGCTCTAGTGCTTCACTTATATCTTTTAGAGCACGGTGGTGATTTTATTTTGTAGTAATTGTTGATCTCTCATGCTTCACTTATATCCTTTGAGAGTCTTTTAGAACAGCATGGTAATGTGCTTTGGTTATAAAACTAGTCTTAATATGATAGGCATCCAAGATGAATGTTGTAAAAACTTTCATGCAAAGTGCATTGAATATGATGAGAAGTTTGATACTTGACGATTGTTTTGAGATATGAGGATGGTGATATTAGATTCAAGCTAGTGGAGTAATTACGAATTTGAGAAATACTTGTGTTAAAGTTTGTGATTCCCGTAGCATGCACGTATGGTGAATCGCTATGTGACGAAGTTAGAGCATGAGGTATTTGTTGAGTGTCATCCTTTGTGTGGAGGTCGGGGGCACGCGATGGTTAACTCCTACCAACCTCCCCCTAGGAGCATGTGTTGATTGCTTTGTTTTGATGACTCGTAAATTTTCGCAATAAGTATATGAGTTCTTTATGACTAATGTTGAGTCCATGGATTATACGCACTCTCACCCTTCCACCATTGCTAGCCTCTCTTGTACCGCGCAACTCTCGCCGGTACCATACACCCACCATATACCTTCCTCAAAACAGCCACCATATCTACCTATCATGGCATTTCCATAGTCATTTCGAGATATATTGCCATGCAACTTTCCACCGTTTCGTTTGTTATGACACACTTCATCATTGTCATATTATCATGCATGATCATGTAGTTGACATCGTATTTGTGGCAAAGCCATCATGCATAATTTTTCATACATGTCACTCTTGATTCATTGCATATCCCGGTACACCACCGAAGGCATTCATATAGAGTCATAATTTGTTCTAGTATCCAGTTGTAATATCGAGTTGTAAATCAATATAAGTGTGATGATCATCATTATTAGAGCATTGTCCCAAAGAAAAAGAAAAAGAAAAAAAAGAAGGAAAGGCCAAAGAAAAAAGAAAGGCCCAGAAAAAAGGACAATGCTACTATCTTTTTTCATACTTGTGCTTCAAAGTAGCACCATGTTCTTCATGATAGAGAGTCTCTTGTTTAGTCACTTTCATATACTATTGGGAATTTTCATTATAGAACTTGGCTTGTATATACCAACGATGGGCTTCCTCAAATGCCCTAGGTCTTCGTGAGCAAGCAAGTTGGATGCACACCCACTTAGTTTCTTTTGTTGAGCTTTCATACATTTATAGCTCTAGTGCATCCGTTGCATGGCAATCCCTACTCACTCACATTGATATCTATTGATGGGCATCTCCATAGCCCGTTGATACGCCTAGTCGATGTGAGACTATCTTCCTCCTTTTTATCTTCTCCACAACCACCACTCTATTCCACCTATAGTGTTATGTCCATGGCTCACGCTCATGTATTGCTTGAAAGTTGAAAGGTTTGAAAAAATTGAGTATGAAAACAAGTGCTTGGCTGAAACTGGGGTTGTGCATGATATGAATATTTTGTGTGATGAAGAGGGAGCATAGCCATTGTCGGGGAAACTGACACCCGCGAACACCAATGGGACCGGAGCCCCTTCTACGTCGCGGTAAGGGAGCGGAGGGAGCACGAAGAGCAGATCGAGGAGCGCACGCGGGCAGTCTACCCAGGTTCGGGCCGCGCGGACGCGTAAAACCCTACTCCTGCTTTGGTTGTATTGAGTTCTTGGGCTCGGGAGCTTGAAGGTCTACAGTACCAGCTACACCGAGCGAGGGAGTGAGCGAGTTTTTTGGGATCGAACGTCCTCTACGTTGCGCATGGGCCTCCTTTTATAGCCCAAAGGGGTCACCGACATGTGTCAACGTAGAGGAGGGTAAAAGTGTAAATTTGGTGGTAGTTGTAACAGTGCGTGAACAGTGTATGAACAGTGGTCTTCACCTAACTCTGACGATGGGGGACAAGGGCATTGAATGCCCGTCGCCGTCGACCCCAAAAGCGTCCGTCCATGCGTCTCCGTTCGCCACGGCGACGGCCTTGTCACCGCGGCTCGCCGCCGTGTACCCCAGGCTGCACAACCATCTGCCACGTGCCCCTGGAAGGGCCCCGGGGCGACGCGTGGCCCGATGAGCTGGAGCGCAGGCACACAACGTAAGCTTCCCCGGCAAGCGCCTTGCCGGGGTCGCAACCTTGCCGGGCCCGGAAGCTTGTCGCTCTCCGGGCCCTCCCGGGGCGCACAACGCGCCACATGACATCTTCTGAGATGTAGTTTTCTGGGCTTCCTGGCAAGCTCCTCTCGCCAGGGTCTCGTGAGAATAGAGTCTTGTGCTTGGAACAGCCTTCCCGGCAAGCTCCTCTTGCCGGGGCCTTGATCTTCTGACTTTTATACTTTGTTCTTGAATGGCTTAAAGGGGTCTAGAGTGGGCTTTGGCGAGCGCGTGGTAAGCCCCGCCATTGGAAGCTGCTACTGCCCGTGCACAAGTTGGGGTACTAAGGTACCCCTACCTTAGTACACCGACAGGAGCCCCCGGGCCTGGGCTACACACGGTGCCGAGCGCTGTTGGGCCAGGCCCAAGACAGTGCACGGGCACACGCGGCCCACGGCGAGTCGTATCCCTCTCCGTATCCGCCGCATCCCTCCCTAACGGCACGCGTCGATTGCGGCGTCGTGGGAGAGATCGTGGCCTGTTCTTTAATGGGAAATGCGGAACGCCCCCCACTTCCCCCTTAAAAGCAGAGGAAGCAGGGGCAGTTCCCCTCCATTGCCTTCATTGTGCCTTGAATCTCCAGAAACCTCCGCCGCTCTCTGCCTCCCCTCAGGTCGACAGAGAGCCGAGCTCCTCCCTCCCCTCCACTGTCTGCAACATCCGCAACACCGTCGACCTCCCCGCCATGGCCCCGAAGGGCGACAAGGCGAAGAAGGAGAAGTCCGAGCAGGCAGCGAAGCTGGCAGCCATGCAAAGAAGAAGGGTGGTCTTCCCGCCGAGGCTCGGCCCGAGGGAGCTGCGGGACAAGTACTACTTGTTCTGGGCGAGGGAGACGAAGGACCACCCGCGCACCAGAGTCCTCCCTGCCGTGGCCGTCGACATGTTCCCGGGAGGTTACTACTATTTCGCTGCATTCTTCCATTGCGGTCTCTGCCCTCCGTTTTCGGAGTTCTTCTGTGATGTGATGAACACGTACGGCCTCCATCTCCTAGATTTTACCCCAAATGCCATTCTTACCCTTGCCATTTTCGCACATCTGTGCGAGAACTACGTCGGGGTCCACCCAAATGTAGCTCTTTTCCGCCACTTCTTCATGCCTAGAGTAGAATCTGGATCCCCACTCTCCGGTGGCATCTCCTGGATCTTCCGGTTGAACAAGAAGGAGGCGTACTTGAAAGGGGAGCTTCGCGGCAAGTGGGAGGAGTGGAGGGCTGACTGGTGTTGGATTCTGGAAGACAAGCCCGAGCAGTTTACCTCGCCGCGCCAGACTGCAATAGTGCGCGGCAAGGATTGGAGCGAGTTGGCCCCGGAAGACGACAAGTTGCAGATTGCCCTCACTAGGATCCTTTGTCTCCGGGCTGCCAATCTTATCATAGGTGAAGTCGGGGCTAATTTCCTTCGCCGCCGCATTGCCCCCCTGCAGGAAAGGAAGAGGCCTGCCTGGGAGTTCGGCAATGCGGCAGATCGCATGAGGCTGCACCCCGGGCTGAACTATAATTTCACCGTCTTGGAGCTAAAGGGGATGGTCCGGGAGCTGTTTAAGCATGATCCCAAGCACCCGGAGTGGTTCAGACCGTCGGTTGGAGTGGTCCCCCTATGTAAAAATACTGCCCTCAGCGCCATCCGGGCGGCAATGCCTGAGTGCGACTCCCACGGGGTCGTCCCCACTTGGCTGGTGCCCTCCGAGGAGACCGCGCAGGCCTTCTTCGACAACCTGGTCGAAAATCCCCGTAACCCGGAGGAGAGAAAAGGCCTCACCCGGACGACCACCGACCGGGATGTGGCCTACATAGCCAACAGGATGGAGGAGGCCGCCGCGGCAGCAGCTGCGGGCGAGTTCGGGTACACCGTGGACGAGGCGTAAGCCGCGGACGCGGTGAGTCAGGCTGAGGAGGAGGAAATCCTCAAGTTGTTGAAGATCGCTCCCGAGGAGTTCGCCGGGGAGCCTTCCGGGAAGCTTGCCGGGGCGAGCGAGGCTGCCGGGGCGAGCGAGGCTGCCGGGCAGGGTACTGAGTCCAGCGGGCCCGCCGAGGAGGAGGAGGACGCCGAGTCCGGAGATTCTGACGAAGACTCTGGTGGTTCTCTGAATCTTGACGATGACGCCTCCTCATCCTCGGAGAACTCTCCGCCGCCACCAAGTCCTCCGTCATAGCAGAAGAAACGCCTCCATAAGGCCGCCGAGCCGGCGAGGCCACAGGCGCCTCGACAGCAGCCGAAGCGCCGCACGACGCGTGCCACCACGACGAGCGAGGTCGTCAAGGAGGCGCCCCGAGCCTGAGCGACAAGTGGAGGGGGATCTTCCCGGAGTGGCTCTGGTGCCCCTTCTGCCCCTCGGGCCTCGGCGACGACTGGTGCTGGGTCTTCACAGCCTACAGTCCCGGAGCCCGCCAAGCGCCCGAGGGAGCCTTCTCCTCCAGCCCCTCGCGCTGAAGCACATGAGGCGGGATTCGACTTCTCCGCCCTCAGCTCCGATGAAGAGGAGGAAGAGTAAGTACTTGCAATTTCCTTGATTTCGTCGTGATTGCTTTTGCTTGGTGCTGACTCCATTTGCTTTGCAGGACCTTGACCCAGAGGATGGCGAAGAGGGCCAAGATCCCTGTGGTTAACATCGAGGACGACGAGCCCGCCGCAGCGACGGAGGATGCGCCCGCGATAAATTTGCCGGACCAGCCCGCCGCTCCGGGGAGCAGCCCCCAGCGCAGCCCCCAGAGCAAGTTCATGTGTTCACTTTCCTGCTTGACGGGCGCGCCTGAGGTTGTTATCCTTACTAATGTTTCACTTGCTTGTTGTCTTGTGCAGAAGCGGAGCCGCAGCCGCAGGAGCACCAGGAGGTCGCCCCCGATGAGCCGCTTGCTCCACCCTCCCCGCCAAGGACGAGCTCCCCGGCGAGGGACAATGTTCCGCCAAGGACGGGTACTCCGCCAAGGGCGAGCAGCCCGACAAGGGTGAGCACCCCGCCAAGGGAGGGCGCAGGCGGCCCTCCGCTAGCAGGGGCCACTACTCCGCCGCCAAGGGATAATTCCCCGGCGAGGGACCCCGTTGTCGAAGAAGCCCGCGAAGGTAACCCTCGTAATTTCTTCTTCTTGGATTCGTCTTTTTGGATATTTGCTTGACGATCTTTCTTTTTCTTTTTCTTCTGCTAGATCCACCCGCCCCGGAGTTGATGGAGACGGAGACCGCCGCCGAGGAGGGTGTGCATGGCGACGGCGGCAACGCCACTACCGCCGAGGGAATGGCTGGAGTCGACGAGCCAGTCGTCGAGGAGACCGCCCCGACCGCTGACGCCGCGGCTGGGGAAGGGACCGGCGACCACACTGCTGGCCCGGAGGCCGCAGGAGCGCCGGACGCTGCACCGGCCGCCGACCCCTCCGCCCCCGCGGACCGGTCGGGCGTCTATCTGGAGGCCGCCAACGGGGTCTTTATTCAAGTCCCGTGGGCGTCCTCGTCTAGGGCACCCGCGGAGGGAGAGACCTTCGACGGAGAGGTTCTCGCCTCCGCCGGGCTGAAGGTTGTCGATGCGCCTGGCAGCAGCGACGAGCCCGAAGAGGAGAGACTCCTTCGTCGACTCCTGGCCTTGTATCGGGCCAGGCAGGCGAAGCTGGAGTCTCGGGAGGCTCTGGCTGCCAGGGCTGGTGCTGACCTGGAGAAGCGCGCCGCGGAGCTCCGTGCCGCCAACTAGGCGGCCCTCCGAAACTTGGCGGAGGAGCGTGAAGAGCTTGCCGGGGCGCAGCAGGCGTTCATCCTCGAAAAGGCCGAGGTCGAGGAGCAGCAACGTCTGGCCGCCAAGGACCAATCTCGGCGGGAGGGAGAACTCAACCAGCGGAAGGTCGACCTCGACAACCACGAGGACGACCTCACCGCCCGGGAGCAAGCCATCGGCGGGGCTCTGCAAGAGGCGAGGGACGCCGCTGCTACCGCAAAGACTGCCAAGAAGGATCTGGAGGCCAGGGTGGCGCAGATGGAGCTGTTCTTGAAGGCGAGTGAAGACAGGGTCACCGCGCTCAACGTGGCGCGGGAGAAAGACGCTCACACCAACTCGGAGCTGCAAATCCGCCTCTCCGAGAAGGGCAAAGAGCTCACTGACGCCAGGGACTCCATTGCTGATTTAGAGCTGAAGGTTTCCACCCTTACTGACTCGCTTGACGCTGCCCGGGATCGCGAGACAAAGCTGAAGGACGAACTCCGCACCGAGAGGCTCTTGCTGGAGAGCGCCGCCGTCTCGCAGAACAACTTCCAGCGGACGGTGGAGCAGTGGACTGATGAACTCGTCGCCTCTGCCGCCAGCATCGACATGGAGATGATGGCGTTGAGGGCGGAGCACCTCGTGTACTCCCCCGACGAGGGCCTCCCCCACAGCGCCAAACTGAGTCTGTTTTTCAGAGGAGTGGCACCGGCGCTTGCGCGGCTGCGGGAGAAGATCCCCGTGCAGCTGGCCGACGAGGTGCGTCGGCTCTGCATGGGCACTATGGAGCGGATGTTGTCGAAGATTGTCTACCGCAACCCCGGGATCAACCTCGTCAATGTTCTCCGGACCCTGCCGCCTGAAGCTGACCAAGAGGCGCTGAAGGCACAAGTCGCCCACATCGTAGCCAAGGTGGGAAAGATCCAGAGGGTCGACGGAGACCGCAGGGACTAGGCTTCCTTCTTTCCGCTTCCGTTGCCGCTGCAGATTAAGTCGTGGATAGTAGTTGATTAGAACAGCGGCAAGTTATCTCTGTAATATATACTTTTATTTTGGGTAATCAATGCAGTGTTATCTCCCTTGCTCAGTCCCTTCACTTTGTATGCTTTCCACCCTACGCTTTTTAGGGAACTTGCCGGCAAAGGGACACTTGCTGCGAGCGCTGAGTGCGGGACTCTTAGCAACCTGTTGGCAAAGCCCTTGTCGGCAAGAAACCTTGCCGTAGCTAGTCGCAGCACACTTATATTGCTGAGCGAACTCGAAAACGAAGTAAGGGCGCGACACTTGCCGCAGCTCACTTAAGCCGTTGAGCGTGCTCGAAACAAAGTAAGGGCGCGGCTAGCCACGAGCAGGTTCCTTCGCGCACAGGTTTTCCATACAAAGTGTGGTTGTTCAAGGAAGACAACTAAAATTTTAAAAATTTGAATTGCTCAAACTTAGCTTTTATGGGTTGTTTGCTTCCCGGCAACGCTTTCCTTTCTTGAACAGCACTAGGCTTTCCTCTATCTCCTTCCCCCCCGGCAAACTTGTGCGCGAGGAACACTTCTCCTGCTTCAGAGAGAAAGGCAAAGTAGAGGAAATGCAAGTACGGAGCCTTGCGGCTTGTTTTTGCTTACCGGGGATGCGTGCTGCACAAGGTGTCAGATGATGCATGCAAGTAAAAGGAAACAGCATGAAATGACAAATGGTGCGAAGCACAAAAGTTTTACTGATGCACGGGGTCTGCGCCCGGCTTTGTACAAAGGTTTACATGCAACAGCGGCAAGACTTGTACAAAAAGTGGTTGTCGGAGCGGATCACGGCAACCGCGCCCTATGGGTGAAACTTGCGAAGATGCTCTATGTTCCAGGAGTTGCTCACCGGTAGGCCTTCTTCGGTCTCAAGGCGGACAGCGCCAGGCCTCGTGACTTGTCTCACCCGATAAGGGCCTTCCCACTTCGGCGTCAACTTGTTGGAATTCTTGGCGGACTGAACACGCCGAAGAACAAGATCGCCTTCCTCGAGACTCGTAGCCTTGACCTTGCGGCTGTGATAGCGACGCAAGGCTTGCTGGTATCGAGCACCTCGTACAGCAGCCTGGAGACGGTCCTCCTCGAGGAGCAACGCATCATCTTGTCGTAGTTGCTCTTGCTCGAGCTCGTCGTAAGCGAGCACTCGAGGAGACCCGTATACAAGTTCCATGGGGAGAACTGCCTCTGCTCCATAGACAAGAGCAAAGGGGGTCTGTCCGGTGGCTCGATTTGGTGTCGTCCTGATTGACCAAAGAGCCGCCGGCAACTCCTCTATCCAGTTTGTTCCGCACTTGTGCAGCCTGTCGAAGGTTCTTGTCTTGAGCCCGCGCAGCACTTCAGCATTTGCCCTCTCTGCTTGACCATTGCTCCTCGGGTGAGCAACAGAAGCAAAGCAGACCTTGGCGCCAAGGTCTTGGACGTACTGCATGAAGGTGCGGCTTGTGAACTGTGTGCCGTTGTCGGTGATAATCCTGTTAGGGATTCCAAAACGGCAAACAATTGACCTGAAGAACTTCACTGCTGACTGTGCCGTCACCTTTCTCACTGGTTCCACTTCTGGCCACTTTGTGAACTTGTCGATTGCAACGTACAAGTACTCAAAGCCCCCCAACTGCACGGGGAAAGGGGCCGAGGATATCGAGCCCCCAGACCGAGAAGGGCCAGGACAAAGGGATCGTCTGGAGAGCTTGAGCTGGCTGATGAATCTGCTTGGCATGGAACTGGCACGCTTCACACTTGGTTACTTGTGCAGTTGCATCTTGGAGGGCTTCTGGCCAAAAGAAACCTTGCTGGAATGCCTTCCCGGCAAGTGCTCTTGCGCCAATGTGGTGGCCACATATGCCTCCGTGTATCTCTGCCAACAGCTTCCGTCCATCTTCCCTGGAAATGCACTTCAACCTGACACCGTTGAGTCTTCTTCTGTACAGTTCGTTGCCAACGAACTGGTACATACTTGACTGTCTGGTTATCCTCTCTATCTCTTCTGGTTCTTCGGGAAGTTCTCCAGCTTGAAGAAAACAGACGATTTGATGTGCCCATGTTGGAGCCTGAGGCTCAACAACAAGGACTAAAGGCATCAGTGCTGCTGCGGGAACCTCAGCTTCTACGGCAAGAACCTGTGGCTCTGCCGGAGCTGAGGGTTCCCCGGCAAGCCTGCTGGGGCAAGGCTTGTCGGGAACGCCTGCTTCAACTGTACAGACCCTTGGGTCCGCAGGAGCAGACTGTTCCTCAGCATCTTGGTTGCTGTTCTTGGGGATCTTGGCGGCGGCTTCGGGAAGATCCGCCGGCAAGTAGTCACCGGAGACCAACTTCCTCTTCTTGCTTTGCCCAACTGATGGTGTGACGGATGGTTGAGTTAGCTTGAGTATGAAGGTCCCTGGTTCCACAGGTAACTTCATTGCAGCACACTTTGAGAGGCCGTCTGCGATATCATTCTGAGCTCTTGGAACGTGCTCCATCTGCAAGCCTTCAAAGTGTTCCTCAAGCTTCCTCACTTCATCGACATAAGCTTCCATCAGAGGGCTCTAGTAATTCTTGTTTACTTGTCGGACCACCAACTGTGAATCTCCCCGGACAATTAGCTTCTTGATCCCAAGTTCAGCCGCAATTCTGAGGCCGGCAAGCAAACCTTCATACTCAGCAGTATTGTTTGTCGCTTGCTCCTTGGGAAAGTGCATTTGGATAACATACTTAAGGTGTTCTCCGGTGGGCGCTATGAGTAACACGCCAGCACCGGCGCCTTGCAGCGAGAAAGCACCATCGAAGTACATTATCCACTCTTGGCTTGCTTCTTGGGCGGGGACGCTTGTCTCTGGAACTTCTTCATCTGGTGTTGGTGTCCACTCTGCTATGAATTCTGCCAAAGCTCTGCTCTGTATGGTTGAAGTACTCTCAAACTTGAGACCAAAGCTTGACAGCTCCAATGCCCACTCGACGATCCTGCCTGTTGCTTCTGGATTTTGCAATATCCTCTTCAACGGAAAGCGAGTGACCACTGTTACCTCGTGTGCTTGGAAGTAATGGCGCAGCTTCCTTGAGGCCATGAGGAGGCCGAAAAGCAACTTCTGCACCCCAGAGTATCTTGACCTAGCCCCCTGCAAGAGGGAACTCACAAAATAAACTGGGCGCTGCACCATCTTCTTTCGCACTTCTCCTTGTTCCTGCGCAGACTTGTCCTTGTCGGGGCCAGAGCTTGTCGGGGAAGCCCCCTGCTTGTCGCTGGATGCACTTGCCGGGGACGTGGGTTCCTCATCCGCCTCCCTCTCCGCTACTAACGCAGCACTAACCACTTTATTGGTTGCCACTAGGTACAACAGCAACTTTTCTTGTGGTCTAGGTGCGACAAGTATTGGAGTGGAGGACAGGTATCCTTTCAAGTCTTGCAGCGCGGCCTCCGCTTCCGGAGTCCATTTCATAGGACCTGCCTTTTTCAAGATTTTGAAGAAAGGCAGGGCGCGTTCTGCAGATTTTGGAATGAACCTGCTGAGGGCAGCCACACAACCAGCAAGTCTCCTTACGTCTTTGACGCGCTTCGGGGCTTCAATCTGCTCGATGGCTTTTATCTTGTCGGGATTGGCTTCAATCCCCCTCTGGGACACAAAGAAACCGAGAAGCTTGCCGGAGGGGACTCCGAAAACACACTTCTCGGGGTTCAACTTGAGTTGTATCTTGCGCAGGTTCTCAAAGGTCTCTCCTAAGTCTTGAATCAGGGTATCCTTGCTATTGCTCTTGACCACTATATCATCCATGTAGGCTTCCACATTCCTGTGTATCTGTGGCTCAAAAGCAGTGTGCACCACCCTTGCAAATGTTGAGCCTGCATTCTTCAATCCAAAGGGCATGCGTATGAAGCAGTATGTGCCACATGGAGTAATAAATGCAGTCTTCTCTTCATCTTCCTCAGCCATGAATATCTGGTGGTAACCTGAGTAGGCATCGAGAAATGAAAGCAACTCACATCCGGCGGTGGAGTCAACAATCTGGTCGATACGTGGCAAGGGAAAAGGATCCTTGGGACAAGCTTTATTCACGTCAATGAACTCTATACAAAGTCTCCATTTCCCATTAGCCTTTCGTACGACAACTGGATTGGCCAACCATGTAGGATGGAGTACACCTCTAACCAGGCCCGCTGCTTCCAACTTCTTTATCTCTTCTGCAATGAACTCTTGGCGCTCCACAGCTTGCTTCCTGACCTTCTGCTTGACGGGCCGCGCGTGAGGACAAACAGCAAGCTTGTGCTCAATTACCTTCCTGGGAACGCGGGGATGTCAGACGGTTGCCATGCGAACACGTCGACATTCGCCCGCAGGAAGGCAACGAGCGCGCTTTCCTATTTGGGGTCGAGCGTAGCACTGATGGTGAAGGTACCACCAGTGCCGTCCTCCTTGGCGGACACCTTCTTGGTTGCCGGTGGAGCTGCCATTCCTTTCTTGCACTTGCCGGTGGAGCTCGATGGTGCGTCCTCGACGGCAGCGCAGCACTCCGAAGAGGTGCGTTTGCCGGAGTGGGCCCCAGAGCTCTTGCCGGACTTGGTCTTGGTCTTCCCCCCGGGAGCTTCAGCGGCAAGTGTGTTGCTGTCTGCTGCGGCCGCTGCATCCCGGTAGATCTTGTCGGCGCAGATAAGCGCGTCCTTCTTGTCGCCGGGGACAGAGATGACGCCTATCGGCCCCGGCATCTTGAGTATGTTGTACGCGTAGTGGGAAGCTGCCATGAACTTGGCGAGTGCAGGACGGCCAAGTATCCCATTATACGGTAATGGTATATCGGCAACGTCGAACGTGATCCTCTCCGTCCTGAAATTGAGCTCTTCGCCAAAGGTCACGGGCAGCGTTATCTTCCCCTTCGGCTTGCTCCTTCCCGGGTTGATCCCTTGGAACGACCCGGTTTCCTCGAGCTCGCTGTCGGGAATCTGCAGTTTCTTGATCACAGCGGAGGAGATCAAGTTGAGACCGGCCCCGCCGTCAACCAACATCTTGGTGACCTTGAGGTTGCGGATAGTTGGTGAGACCAACATCGGCAAACACCCGACCGCAGTTGTGCGGTCAGGGTGGTCCTCAAGGTCGAAGATGATGGGCGTGCCGGACCACTTCAGCAGCCTGCGTGACTCGACGGGTGGCTCAGCTGCATTTACTTCCCGCACCCACTGCTTGAGTTGGCGGTGGGAAGTGTGCAGAGAGGCACCTCCATCGACACACAGAACCTCGGTGGCCTTCTGGAACTCCTGCTCGCTGTTGTCTCCTTCATCCATGTCCTCATCGTCGTCTTCGTCCTCATCCTTGTCGCGGCCCCGGGGAGGTCTGTCACCTTGCCGCTGCTTGGCCTTGCCGCGGCGTCCTCCCCGGCCATTGAACGACCGCTTCTTGCTGGGCTCTCCCCCGCCTCCTTGGGCCTTCTCCTTGTCGCGATGCTCGTATTCAGCCTTCTGCTGCTCTACGAGGTACTCCACTCTTTTGCAGTTCTGGAGATCGTGGCCCTTGGTGCGGTGGATCTTACAGTACTGTTTGTCGGAGCCGTCCTGCTTGTCGGCTGCCGCTACAGGGGCGGACTCCTTGCCGGAGCCACCAGCCTGTGTCTTCTTGGCGGGAGCCTCCTTGCCGGACTGCTCGACAACCAGCACTTCCTTGTTCTTCTTCTTTCTATTGTTCCGCAGCCGGTCTTTCCTTGCCGGGGCGGCATCCTCGCTGTCGCTTCCTCCTGCACCGGCATCCTCTCCGGGGAGTCTCCTCCCCTCTTCAGCACGTGCACATTTATCAGCCAGAGCGTAAAGCTCGCTGACGTCCCGGATCTTGGTCATCGCCATCTCCTCCATCATCCTGCGGTTACGCACGTTCTGGTGGAACGCGCTAATAACCGCGGCAGGGTGGACATCGGGGATGTTGTGCTGGACGTGGCTAAACCTTTGGATGTATTTGCGCAGGGACTCTCCCTCCTTCTGGGCGAGGATATGGAGATCGCTCTCCTGGCCGTGGGGCTTGTGGCCGCCCGTGAAGGCGCCAACAAACTGGTGGCACAAATCCGCCCATGAAGAGATGGAGTTCTCCGGCAAGTGCATAAGCCAAGAGCTGACGTTTGGCTTAAGCACAAGCGGGAAGTAGTTGGCTAGGATCTTCTCGTCGCGTCCCCCGGCAGCCTGCACCGCAATGGTGTAGATGCTGAGGAACTCCGAGGGGTGCGTCTTGCCGTCGTACTTCTCAGGTACGTCGGGCTTGAAGTTCTTCATGCTGGGCCACTGGACTTGCCGCAGCTCTCGGGTGAACGCAGGGCAACCTGCCGCGTACGGCAAGTCGCCTGGTTCACCGGGCGCGTGCATGTCGACAGCAGTCCCAGCGCGCTGGTCGGACTGTCTTCGGGCTTCTCTTCGACGCTCGATGCGGGTTCGAGCGTCCTCTTGTCGCCTGTCATCAAGGACTTGGCGCTGATCGCGGCGAGCCCGCGGATCCGACGACGCCGTGGAGTCGACGTCGACGTTGTTCCGGCGGGGTGGCGATTTCTGCTTCCGCGGCGGGGAGTGCACGGTTGTCGCACCCCCGGCGGTCTTGTCTCCATCGGCCCTAGCTTGGTCGACTTGCCGCGGCCGTGATGTTGCCGGCTGCTGCGGCGTGTCATTGTTGGTGAAGGCGATGAGACTCTGGATCGTAGCCCTCCAGTCTTCGGCCTTGTCCGCCGCCGAAGGGAAGTCGAGGAGCAGCTGAGCCCTGGCCAGGGCTTCTGCTGGAGAGGAGGGAAACGGTGGCGAACGATGCGAGGAGCGAGACACGCTCAGACTTCTAACCGCGTTAGAAGGAGCATGTTCTCGCCCCGGCGATCGCGCCTTGCTCGTGCCAGGACGTTGGCCTTGAGCGTCCCGTGACCCGCCGGCCTGGCCACGTCCCAGCAAGCGTATGGTACCTCCGGTACCACGTCGCTGCTGGTCTGGCACCTCCTGAGAGGGACGTGGTGCGTGCACGGACACCGAGGCTTTGGAGTTCGCCCGGTCGTCCGTCTTGTCCTTGGACTTGGTGGCGCCGTGAGTCTCCCCACCGGCGTCCACCCTTCCGCCGGCGTCTCCTCCACCAACCGTCGGTTCTGGTGGTGGTGGGATCGACGCGGTCGGGCCTCCGACCTCCGAAGCCTTCTTCTTCGGAGGCATGTTGACGTAGCTGATGAGGTTGATGGAGCTGGAGAGGTTGATGAAGACTGCGCCCGCGTGAGCGCCGGATCAGGTTCGCACAACCTCGACGCCCCCTACCTGGCGCGCCAAAGATGTCGGGGAAACTGACACCCGCGAACACCTATGGGACCGGAGCCCCTTCTACGTCGCGGTAAGGGAGCGGAGGGAGCACGAAGAGCAGATCGAGGAGCGCACGCGGGCAGTTTACCCAGGTTCGGGCCGCGCGGACGCGTAAAACCCTACTCCTGCTTTGGTTGTATTGAGTTCTTGGGCTCGGGAGCTTGAAGGTCTACAGTACCAGCTACACCGAGCGAGGGAGTGAGCGAGTTTTTTGGGATCGAACCTCCTCTACGTTGCGCATGGGCCTCCTTTTATAGCCCAAAGGGGTCACCCACAGGTGTCAACGTAGAGGAGGGTAAAAGTGTAAATTTGGTGGTAGTTGTAACAGTGCGTGAATAGTGTATGAACAGTGGTCTTCACCTAACTCTGACGGTAGGGGGACAAGGGCATTGAATGCCCGTTGCCGTCGACCCCAAAAGCGTCCGTCCATGCGTCTCCGTTCGCCACGGCGACGGCCTTGTCACCGCGGCTCGCCGCCGTGTACCCCAGGCTGCACAGCCATCTGCCACGTGCCCCTGGAAGGGCCCCGGGGCGACGCGTGGCCCGATGAGCTGGAGCGCAGGCACACAGCATAAGCTTCCCCGGCAAGCGCCTTGCCGGGGTCGCAACCTTGCCGGGCCCAGAAGCTTGTCGCTCTCCGGGCCCTGCCGGGGCGCACGGCGCGCCACATGACATCTTCTGAGATGTAGTTTTCTGGGCTTCCTGGCAAGCTCCTCTCGCCAGGGTCTCGTGAGAATAGAGTCTTGTGCTTGGAACAGCCTTCCCGGCAAGCTCCTCTTGCCAGGGCCTTGATCTTCTGACTTTTATACTTTGTTCTTGAATGGCTTAAAGGGGTCTAGAGTGGGCTTTGGCGAGCGCGTGGTAAGCCCCGCCACGGGAAGCTGCTACTGCCCGTGCACAAGTTGGGGTACTAAGGTACCCCTACCTTAGTACACCGACAGCCATACTATATGATTTTGTAGGGATAACTTTCTTTAGCCATGTTGTTTTGAGAAGACATGATTGTTTTGTTAGTATGCTTGAAGTATTATTATTTCTTATGTCAATATAGACTTTTGTCTTGAATCTTTCGGGTCAGAACAGTCATGCCACAATAAAGAGAATTACGTTGAAAAATATGTTGGTTAGCATTCCACATCAAAAATTCTGTTTTTATCATTTACCTACTCGAGGACGAGCAGGAATTAAGCTTGGGGATGCTTGATATGTCTCCAACGTATCTATAATTTTAGATTGTTGCATGCTATTATATATGATGTTTTGGATCTTTAATGGGCTTTATTATACACTTTTATATTATTTTTGGGACTAACCTATTAACCCAAAGGCCCAGTGCAGATTGCTGTTTTTTTGCCTATTTCAGGGTTTCGAAGAAAAGGAATATCAAACATAGTCCAAACGGAACGAAACCTTTGCGAGAGTTATTTTTGAAACGATATCAATACAGAAGACTTGGAGTACACACGAGGGAACGAAGGAGGCGGCCACGAGGGTCCAGGACGCGCCCCTCCTACAGGGCGCGCCCCCACCCTCATGTGCCCCCTTTGGCTCCCCCGATGCCCTCCTTCCTCCTATATATACCCATGTACCATGAAAACGTCGAGGCAACAGAGAAAACCCTAATTCCACCGCCGCAACCTTCTGTTCCCGTGAGATCCCATCTTGGGGCTTGTTCCGGAGCTCCGCCGGAGGGGGGGTCTTCCACGGAGTGCTTCTACATCAACACCATTGCCTCACCATGAGTTGTGAATAGATTACCACAGACCTTCGGGTCCATAGTTAGTACGTAGATGGCTTCTTCTCTCTTTTTGGATCTCAATGCCAAGTTCTCCTTGGTCTTTGAGGAGATCTATTCGATGTAATATTTTTTGCGGTGTTTTTGTCGAGATCCGATGAATTGTGGGTTTATGATGAAGATTATCTATGAGAAATATTTGGTTCTTTTCTGAATTCTTTTATGTATTATTATAATATCCTTGCAAGTCTCTTCGAATTATTGGTTTGGTTTGGCCTACTAGATCTATAGTTCTTGCAATGGGAGAAGTGCTTGGCTTTGGGTTCAATCTTGCGGCGTCCTTTCCCAGTGACAGCAGGGGCAGCAAGGCACGTATTGTATTGTTGCCATCGAGGATAAAAGATGTGGTTTATATCATATTGCTTGAGTTTATCCCTCTACATCATGTCATCTTGCTTAAAGCATTACTCTGTTCTTATGAACTTAATACTCTAGATGCATGCTGGATAGCGGTCGATGTGTGGAGTAATAGTAGTAGATGCAGAATCGTTTCGGTCTACTTGTCACGGATGTGATGCCTATATATAATGATCATGCCTAGATATTCTCATAATTATTCGCTTTTCTATCAAATGCTCGACAGTAATTTGTTCACCCACCGTAGAATTCTGTTATCATGAGAGAAGGCACTAGTGAAACCTATGGCCCTCGGGTCTATTCTCAACATATCAATCTACAATCTACTTTACTTTGTTGTTTTTACTTTCTATTCTTATAAACAAAAAATACCAAAAATATCAACTATCATCTCTATCAGATCTCACTTTCGTAAGTGGCTGTAAAGGGATTGACAACCCTTTATCGCGTTGGTTGCGAAGTTCTTATTTGTTTGTGCAGGTGCGAGGGACTCGCGCGTGGTCTCCTACTGGATTGATACCCTGGTTCTCAAAAACTGAGGGAAATACTTACGCTACTGTGCTGCATCACCCTTTCCTCTTCGTGGGAATACAACGCAAGCTGCAGAAGTAGCAATACGTTGGAGACGTATCAACTCCCCCAAGCTTAAACCTTTGCTTGTCCTCAAGCAATTCAGTTGACAAACTGAAGGTGATAAATAAAAACTTTTACAAACTCTGTTTGCTCTTGTTGTTGCAAATATGTAAAGCTAGCATTCAAGTTTTCAGCAAAGATTATGAACTAACCACATTTACAATAACATTTAGGTCTCAAGTTTACTCATATCAATGGCATAATCAACTAGCGAGCAATAATAATAAACCTCGGATGACAACACTTTCTCAAAAGAATGATAATATGATATAACAAGATGGTATCTCGCTAGCCCTTTCTGAGACCGCAAAATATAAATGCAGAGCACCCCTGAAGATCAAGGACTGACTAGACATTATAATTCATGGTAAAAGAGATCCAGTCAAGTCATAGTCAATATAAATTAATAGCAATGCATGAAATTGACAGCGGTGCTCTCCAACTTGTGCTTTTTAATAAGAGGATGATGACTCAATGTAAAAGCAAATAGATAGGCTCTTCGCAGAGGGAAGCGGGGATTTGCAGAGGTGCCAGAGCTCAATTTTTGAAATCGAGATAAATAATATTTTGAGTGGCATACTTTCATTGTCAACATAACAACCAAGGGATCTCAATATCTTCCATGCTACACACATTATAGGCGGTTCCCAAATGGAATGGTAAAGTTTATACTCCCCCAAGCACCAACAAGCACACTCCACGGCTAGCCCAAAACGACGGATACCGTCCATACCAACAACAGTCATGGGGGAGTTTTGTTTAATTATTTTGATTTGAGCATGGGACTGGGCATCCCGGTTACCAGCCATTTTCTCATGAATGATGAGCGGAGTCCACTCATCGTGAGAATAACCCACCTAGCATGGAAGATATAGACAGCCCTAGTTGATACATGAGTTGTTCGAGCATACAAAAGAGAATTTCGTTTGAAGGTTTAGAGTTTGGCACATACAAATTTACTTGGAACGGCAGGTAGATACCGCATATGGGAAGGTATGGTGGACTCATATGGAATAAGTTTGGGGTTTATGGAAGTGGATGCACAAGGAGTATTCCCGCTTAGTATAAGTGAAGGCTAGAAAGAGACTGGGAAGCGACCCGCTAGAGAGCGACAACAGTCATGAACATGCATTAAAATTAATCAACAATGGGTGCAAGCATGAGTAGGATATAAATCACCATGATCATAAATATCGTGGAGGCTATGTTGATTTTGTTTTAACTACATGTGTGAACATGTGCCAAGTCAAACCACTTGAATCATTCAAAGGAGGATACCACCCTATCATATCACATCACAACCATTTTAATAGCATGTTGGCACACAAGGTAGACCATTATAAACTCCTAGCTAAGTAAGCATGGCATGAACAACTATAATCTCTAATTGTCATTGCAAGCATGTTTCATTCATAATAGACTGAATCAGGAACGATGAACTATCATATTTACAAAAACAAGATAGGTCGAGTTCATACCAGCTTCTCTCATCTCAATCAGTTCATCATATATCGTCATTATTGCCTTTCACTCACACGACCGAACGGTGTGGATTATAATAATAGTGCATGTGCATTGGACTAAGCTGGAATCCGCAAGCATTTAATACAAGGGAGAAGACAAGGTAATGTGGCTCTTGGTTAAATCAACAATAATTCATATGAGAGCCACTAAACATTTTCATCATGGTCTTCTCCTCTTGTCCCCCAAAGAAAAGAAAAGAAACAAAACTATTTACACGGGAAAACTCCCAACAAGCAAAAGAAGAACGAGAAATCTTTTTGGGTTTTCTTTTAATTACTACTACTACATGCATGGAAAGTAAACTACCTAAAAGCTAAAACTATTTTTTTTCTTAAGGTTTTTCTAACACACAAGAAAAATACTTAGAAAAGAAAATAAACTAGCATGGATAGTACAATAAAAAAGTATGAGCACCGACAATTGGAATGAGTGTGTGAACATTAATGAAATGTCGGTGAGAAATATGTACTCCCCCAAGCTTAGGCTTTTGGACTATGTTGGTCTATGGCCACGGATCAAAGCTACTCTCTCCGGTGTACGGAGGAGTGTCCTTTGGGTGCCACTGGTTGGCAATCTCCTCATCATTTTCTTCCTCTGAAAAATTTCTGAATTTTTTAGTGACTAAAAATAAAAGTGAACCAAACTCAACAAGATTGATAGCAACTACTCCCACAAGTGCCTGGAGACTATATCATGCATTAGAGATACTTGGGACCACGTAATTTTGACATTGCAAGCTCAAGAACAGGGTCACCTTAGCAGCAAAAATTTGCAATAAATAAAGCACTAGAACAAAAACTAATTGGACCATTGGAGGAGTCACATATCGAAGAATGATCTCCCCAAACAGTTTTGGGAATGGAGTTTTGAGCAAGGAGATCGAAAATGGCAGCAAGATGAGCTAGAACACGAGTTTGAGCTATGGGAGGATTTTTTCTGGAGGAAGAAGAAGTGTGTGGGTGCTGGAGTAAGTGGAGGGGGGGAACATGGGGCCCACGAGGCACAGGAGCGCGCCCAAGGGGTGGGCGCGCCCTGTACCCTCGTGGCCAGGTGGTGGCTCCTCCTGATGTGTTCTCAGTGCCAGATATTCTTAAATATTCTACAAAAAATCATATTTCATTTTCGGGACATTTGGAGAACTTTTATTTTTGGGGTATTTTCTATTGCAAGGATAACTCAGAAAACAGACATAAAATAATATTTTTGCTTTATTTACTCTAAATAACAGAAAGTCAAAGGAGGGTACAGAAGATTATGCTTTCTAAATTATTCCATCTCATGCTAATCAAAAGGAATCCACTAACAAGGTTGATCAAGTCTTGTTAACAAACTCTTTCCGAATAACATGAAACCAGAGAATTTTCGAATAACACTAGATTACCTCAATGGGGATATGTATGCCCCCAACAATAAGAATATAATATTTCTTCTTGACAGTAGGAAGAGGAAATTCAAAACCTCCAATAATAATCGTTGAATTTTTTCCAATGGAATTGATACTATGGACTTGAGGTTGTTTCCTCGGAAAGTGTACCGTATGCTCATTACCATTAACATGAAAAGTGACATTGCCTTTGTTGCAATTAATAACAGCCCCTGCAGTATTCAAAAAGGGTCTACCAAGTATTATAGACATACTATCGTCCTCGGGAATATCAAGGATAACAAAGTCCGTTAAAATAGTACGTTTGCAACCACAACAGGCACATCCTCACAAATACCGACATGTATAGCAGTTGATTTATCGGCCATTTGCAAAGATATTTCAGTAGGTGTCAACTTATTCAAGTCAAGTCTATGATATAAAGCGAGGGGCATAACACTAACACCAGCTCCAAGATCACATAATTGGCAAGCATGGTGGAAATTCCAACTTTTGGTATTCCACCTTTATTTGTGATATTATCTTTCATGTACTTAGCATAAGGATTTGTTTTAAGCATATCAGTCAAACGAATATGCAAAAAGATAGGTCTAATCATTTCAGCAAAGCGCTCAAAATCCTCATCATCCTTTTTCTTGGATGGTTTAGGAGGAAAAGGCATGGGTTTCTGAACCCATGGTTCTCTTTCTTTACCGTGCTTCCTAGCAACAAAGTCTCTCTTATCATAACGTTGATTCTTTGATTGTGGGTTATCAAGATCAACATCAGGTTCAATCTCTACATCATCGTTATTGCTAGGTTGAGCATCATCATGAACATCATCATTAACATTATCACTAGGTTCATGTTCATTGCCAGATTGTGTTTCAGCATGAGAGATAGAAATATCATTGGGATTCTCAGGCGTGTCATCAACAGGTTCACTAGAAGCATGCAAAGTCCTATCATTTTTCTTTTTCCTCTTCTTAGAAGAACTAGGTGCATCTACATTAGCTCTCTGAGAATCTTGCTCAATTCTTTTAGGGTGGCCCTCAGGATACAAAGGTTCCTGAGTCATTCTGCCCCCTCTAGTCACAACTCTAACAACATTATCATTTTTCTTACTATTTAATTCATTGAGCAAATCATTTTGTGCTTTAAGTACTTGTTCTACTTGAGTGGTAAACATAGAAGCATGTTTACTAATGAGTTTAAGTTCACCTTTAACTCTAGACATATAATCACTCAAGTGTTCAATCATATAAGCATTGCGTTTCAATTGTCTACCAACATAAGCATTGAAGTTTTCTTGTTTAACAATAAAATTATCAAACTCATCTAAGCATCGGCTAGCAGACTTATAACGAGGAGTATCATCTTCATCAAATCTATAGAGAGAATTTACCTTTACTACCTGTGTCGGGTTATCAAGACCATGTATTTCTTTAATGTGTGGTTAATTCTTAACATCTTCAGCTTTAATACCTTTTTCTTTCATAGATTTCTTTGCCTCTTGCATATCTTCGGGACTGAGAAATAGAATATCCCTTTTCTTCGGAGTTGTCTTAGTAGTTGGTTCACGAAGTGTCCAATTCTTTTCATTACTCAACATATTATTCAATAGTAATTCAGCTTGATCAACAGTTCTTTCCCTGAAAACACAACCAGCACAACTATCTAGGTGGTCTGTGGAAGCATCGGTTAGTCCATTATAAAAGATATCAAGTATTTCATTTTTCTTGAGAGGATGATCAGGCAAAGTATTAAGTAATTGGAGAAACCTCCCCCAAGTTTGTGGGAGACTCTCTTCTTCAATTTGCACAAAATTATATATTTCCCTTAAGGCAGCTTGTTTCTTATGAGCGGGAAAATATTTAGCAGAGAAGTAATAAATCATGTCCTGGGGACTACGCACACAAGCAGGATCAAGAGAATTAAACCATGTTTTAGCATCACCCTTTAAGGAGAACGGAAATAACTTAAGGATATAGTAATAACGATTTTTTCCTCATTTGGTGAATAGGGTGGCTATATCATTCAATTTAGTAAGATGTGCCACAACAGTTTCAGATTCATAGCCATGGAAAGGATCAGATTCAACCAAAGTAATTAGCTCAATATCGACAGAGAAATCATAATCCTTATCAGAAATACAGATAGGTGAAGTAGCAAAAGCAGGGTCATATTTCATTCTAGCATTCAAAGTCTTTTCTTTCAGCTTAGCTAACAGTTTCTTAGGATCATATCTATCATTGCAAGCAAGAAAGTCTCTAGCAGTTTCTTCATCCATAACATAACCCTCAGGCACAACAGGCAATTCATATCTAGGGGGAGAATCTTCATCATCACTTTCAACAATATTATCAGTTTCAATAATTTGTTTCTCTCTAGCCTTAGCAAGTTGTTCATCAAGAAATTCACCTAGTGGCACAGTATTATCAAACATAGAAGTAGTTTCATCATAACTATCATGCATAGCAGAAGTGGCATCATCGAGAACATGCGACATATCAGATCCAATAGCATGTGTAGGTGCCGCAAATTTACTCATAACAGATGGTGAATCAAGTGCATAACTGTTGGGGAACGTAGTATTTTAAAATTTTCCTACGATCACGCAAGATCTATCTACCAGATGCATAGCAACGAGAGGGAAGAGTGTGTCTACGTACCCTTGTAGACCGGAAGCGGAAGCGTAAAGTGACGCGGTTGATGTAGTCGAACTTCTTCGCGATTCAATCGATCAAGCACCGAACGTACGTCACCTCCGCGTTCAGCACACGTTCAGCTTGATGACGTCCCACGAGCTCTTGATCCAGTTGAGCTTCACTGGAGAGTTTCGTCAGCACGACGGCGTGGTGACGGATATGATGTATTCACCGGCGCAGGGCTTCGCCTAAGCACCGCGACGGTATGACCGAGGTGTGTTTCTATGGAGGGGGGCACCGCACACGGCTGGAACAATTCAACTTGTGTGTCCTTGGGTGCCCCCCTGCCCCCGTATATAAAGGAGCAAGGGGGGAGGCCGGCCGGCCCTTCTATGGTGCGGCTAGGGGTGCAATCCTACTAGGAATAGGATTGCAATCCTATTCCTAGTAGGAACTACCAAAGAAGGAAGAGAGGGAAAGGAAAAGAAGGAGAGGTGGCGCCCCCCAATCCTAGTCCAACTAGGAACCCTAGGTGGGGCGCCGGCCAGCCCCTATGGGCTGCCTCTCTCTTTTCCATAAGGCCCACTATGTACCATCCCCCCTCGTAGGGGGTTCCGGTAACCCCCTCCGGCAATCACGTTAAATCCGAAACTTTTCCGGAACACTTCCGGTGTCCGGATATAGTCGTCCAATATATCAATCTTTATGTCTCGGACATTCCGAGACTCCTCATCATGTCCGTGATCTCATCCGGGACTCCGAACTACCTTCGGTACATCAAAACTCATAAACTCATAATACCGATCGTCATCAAACGTTAAGCGTGCGGACCCTACGGGTTCGAGAACTATGTAGACATGACCGAGACTCATCTCCGGTCAATAACCAATAGCGGAACCTGGATGTTCATATTGGCTCCTACATATTCTACGAAGATCTTTTATCGGTCAAAACCGCATAACAACATACGTTGTTCCTTTTGTCATCGGTATGTTACTTGCCCGAGATTCGATCGTCGGTATCTCTATACCTAGTTCAATCTCGTTACCGGCAAGTCTCTTTACTCGTTCCGTAACACATCATCTCGTGACTAATTCATTAGTCTTTTGCTTGCAAGGCTTATTGTGATGTGTGTTACCGAGAGGGCCCAGAGATACCTCTCCGACACTCGGAGTGACAAATCCTAATCTTGATCTATGCCAACACCACGAATACTTTCGGAGACACCTGTAGAGCATCTTTATGATCACCCAGTTACGTTGTGACGTTTGATAGCACACAAGGTGTTCCTACGGTATTTGGGAGTTGCATAATCTCATAGTCATAGGAACATGTATAAGTCATGAAGAAAGCAATAGCAGTAAAACTAAACGATCATAGTGCTATGCTAACGGATGGGTCTTGTCCATCACATCATTCTCCTAATGATGTGATCCCGTTGATCAAATGACAACTCATGTCTATGGTTAGGAAACATAACCATCTTTGATCAATGAGCTAGTCTAGTAGAGGCATACTAGGGACACTCTGTTTTGTCTATGTATTCACACATGTACTAAGTTTCCGGTTAATACAATTCTAGCATGAATAATAAACATTTATCATGATATAAGGAAATATAAATAACAACTTTATTATTGCCTCTAGGGCATATTTCCTTCAATAACTAGATGGCAGTTCCTTACCTCCCCTCCTAGTTGATGGAAAGATCTTGGTTTTTTCATCTCTCAAGTTCTTCATAGTGATCAACAGATATAAATCCCAAGTGACTCAAAGAATATAGCTATGCTCCTCGGCAACGGCGCCAGAAAATAGTCTTGATAACCCACAAGTATAGGGGATCGCAACAGTTTTCGAGGGTAGAGTATTCAACCCAAATTTATTGATTCGACACAAGGGGGGCCAAAGAATACTTTCAAGTATTAGCAGTTGAGTTGTCAATTCAACCACACCTGGAAGACTTAATTTCAACAGCAAAGTATTTAGTAGAAAAGTAGTATCGAAGTAACTGTAACGGTAGCAAATGTAACAGCAGTACTTTTGTAGTGATTGTAACAGTGGCAGCGGAGAAGTAACTAAGCAAGGAACAATATGTGAAAAGCTCGTAGGCATTGGATCAGTGATGTATAATTATGTCGGATGTGATTCCTCATGTAATAGTTATAACCTAGGGTGACATAGAACTAGCTCCAATTCATCAATGTAATGTAGGCACTTATTTCGAATATAGTCATACGTGCTTATGGAAAAGAACTTGCATGACATATTTTGTCCTACCCTCCCGTGGCAGCGGGGTCCTATTGGAAACTAAGGGATATTAAGGCCTCCTTTTAATAGAGTACCAGACCAAAGCATTAACAATTAGTGAATACATGAACTCCTCAAACTACGGTCATCACCGGGAGTGGTCCCGATTATTGTCACTTCGTGGTTGCCGGATCATAACACATAGTAGGTGACTATTGACTTGCAAGATAGGATCAAGAACTCACATATATTCATGAAAACATAATAGGTTCAGATCTGAAATCATGGCACTCGGGCCCTAGTGTTGGAAATATGCCCTAGAGGCAATAATAAAATGGTTATTATTATATTCCCTTGTTCATGATAATTGTCTGTTATTCATGCTTGAATTGTATTATACGGAAATAGTGATACATATGTGAATACATAGACCACAACGTGTCCCTGGTAAGCCTCTAGTTACTGGCTCATTGATCAACAGATGGTCACGGTTTCTTGGCCATGGACATTGGATGTCATTCATAACGGGATCACATCATTAGGAGAATGATGTGATGGACAAGACCCAATCCTAAGCCTAGCACAAGATCGTGTAGTTCGTAATGCTTAAGCTTTTCCAATGTCAAGTATCTTTTCCTTAGACCATGAGGTTGTGCAACTCCCGGATACCGTAAGAATACTTTAGGTGTGCCAAACGTCACAACGTAACTGGGTGGCTATAAAGGTACGCAACGGGTATCTCCGAAAGTGTCTGTTGAGTTGGCACAAACCGAGACTGGGATTTGTCACTCCTTGTGACGGAGAGGTATCTCCGGGCCCACTCGGTAATACATCATCATAATGTGCTCAATGTGACTAAGGAGTTAGTCACGGGATGATGTGTTACGGAACGAGTAAAGAGACATGCCATGACGAGATTGAACAAGGTATCGGTATACCGACGATCGGATCTCGGGCAAGTACTATACCGATAGACAAAGGGAATTGCATACGGGATTAAGTGAATCCTTGACATCGTGGTTCATACGATAAGATCACCGAGGAACACGTAGGAACCAACATGGGTATCCAGATCCCGCTGTTGGTTATTGACCGGAGAGTCGTCTCGGTCAGGTATACGTGTCTCCCGAACCCGTAGGGTCTACACACTTAAGGTTCGGAGACGCTAGGGTTGTAGTGATATATGCACACGGTAACCCGAATGTTGTTCGGAGTCCCGGATGAGATCTTGGACGTCACGAGGAGTTCCAGAATGGTCCGGAGGTAAAGAATTATATATAGGAAGTCCAGTTTCGGCCATCGGGAGAGTTCCGGGGGTCCACCGGGTGGGGCCACCCATCCCGGAGGGGCCCATGGGCCGTAGGGGGAGGGGGACCAGCCCATAGTGGGCTGGCGCACCCCCTTGGGCCTCCCCCCTGCGCCTAGGGTTGGGAACCCTAGTGGTTGGGGGGCAAGCCACCCCCTTGGTCGCCCCCCCCCCCAGGAGATCCCATCTCCTAGGGTCGGCGCCCCCCTGGCCCCTATATATAGTGGG
>LR738709.1:535436375-535555632 GCA_902687465.1 Secale cereale | reverse complement strand
GGGGGGTCAATGGGGCACGTTTTGCGTGTGTTACGTGAAGAGAGAGGGATGAGGATGAGGATGAGGTCGGGGACCGTGCGTATCTTCTACACGAAACCGGCCTAATTACGCCGCGGTGCGTCGTGCCCGTACGCCGCCGGTCTCTGGTCGGCGAGCGAGCGCGTGTGCCGTCGGAAAGGGACATTGGTCGTACATGTGGCTTCGTCTAATGGAACTGAATCGTTGCTGGATAAGCCCGTCAGCACCTGTGACGCCTGTGGTTGCACGCAAAGTGCCTCTTTAAAAATTCTTCGGCGAATTGGAAAGTACTCCCTTCGTCTCAAATCATTTGTCGCTTGATGTGTCTAGCTAGTACATTCATTTGAGTAACAAATAAATTAGGACGGAGGAAGTATGTATTTTTTTTCATGATAATACATGTATTATTTATAGGGTCCTGATAATGCCCACGCGCGTGACATACTAGACATCTGTCCACACACCGTGTGTGGCGTGAGCAGGAAGCAGCCCACACGCGCGTATGGCCGCAACAACTTCGTGTGACACGCCCAACAAGTACTACGCATCCCACCCCGCACGTGTGACACGAAGCAAAAAATGCACACACGTCCTGGCGCAACTACGTTAGGAACCCGCATGATGACGCTTTAGTTGCCATCCGGGATGGCAAATGTAGTTGTAAAAGTATGGCAACTCTCTCTTTTGATTAATTGTACTTGCCATGTCTGATTTATGGTAGTTGCCGTGTGTAATTAAACCATAGTTACCGTGTGTGATCAACTATTGCCACATGTGGTTAAACCATAGTTGCCATTTATAGTCAATCATAGTTGACATGTGTGTTTAACACCGATTGCCACGAACGCGCAACTGCAGTTGCCATCTACCAACGAATCATAGTTGCCATGTGTGTTCACCTAGTTGTCGAATACGTGTAACTGCAATTGTCATCAGTCACCGTACGAGCGTCGTGTGGGCGAAGGGCAGTTCACCCACACGCGCGTGGACGGGTTGGCGACTGTGTAGGCGGAAACTAGTTTGCCCACACAGAGCAGCTGACAAACCGCGCGATGTGGGTCGTGTGGGCGAGCGCTCTAACGCCCACACAACACGCTATGCCTACGTGACTCAGATTTCTTTAAGATTCGTGCAAAACTGAATCAAGATGTGTGAGCGATGTGTAAATATGCCACATGTGTGGGCGTTATCATTTGGGTATTTATATCATAAGAATCATAATACAAACCACGTATAAATAGTCCTGGCAAAACAGAAAAGACAACAAAACACTAGTCTTTGCACAAAAGAACAACGATCAAGAAGTGAAATTACAATTAAGATCAAATAAACCTATGAGCTTGACACCAATGTCTGTCACCTGCCTCTGGAACCACCACAGCAACCACAAAAAAAATGATGAATCACATTCACACCTGAGCTCGAAGCGGCTCCATCGTCGTATGCAACTTTACGGACCTCCAATGTGGCTCACCAAAGGCGAAACCATTACCTTTGGACGAATCGGACCATAGCAACACCCTGGACACGTCGTCAAACTACAGATCTGACACCCCCACACAACTAAGACGTTGGAGGCTACCATCCACGAACCACGAACCCAACACATGATCCACTATCTTTTAGATGCCGCCGATGCAGACCACCATCTGCATCTGCTTCTGGACTACCTCCCATACTCCGCGCCAGCGCTGGAGCAAACGCCGGCGCAATGGGTGAGCCCGAAGACACAAGTCCACCTTGAGGATGTCGCCGCAGCCACGTCATCCTTACTTGAATGGTTTGATTTCCAAGTCCATCCCCAACCATAGGACCGATCGCCTGGGCGGAGTAGGATCTGAAGAAACTTTATTAAGCGCCGCCATCGCCGCCGCCGAAGCCAAGTCAATGAACAACTAAAAACCTAAACTACGAGAGTAAAAAACAATTCACACGCATGGATCACCACCAACGACCGAGGCCGTCGATGAAGGGGAGCCGCCGAAGGGCGGCGACGGAGGAGACTCCTAGTGGTGAGGTCGCCTTTTCTTTCTTCGAGCGGAAGAAAGAATAGCGAACACTTGACGTACACAGTGGAATTGGTCTGAGGGACTATGTATCAACCTTTATGATTTTCCTTTTGAGAGAAAGATCGAAAATGATATGATACAGTATTTTAATCTATGACACACTGTATTTTTTAAAGGGTAACTTAAAAATGTATTTTTTAAGTTTTTTTTTGTTAGAAAAATGTTTTTTAAAGTTTTTTTTGAGCAACTGCATCGTTTATTAAGTGTTCAAACACATGGGGATACAGATGATATCGGGCAAAACACTAAGGCACACATGACGCCCGGGACTAAGAGAAGCAGCTGCCTTTGCTAAGGCATGGGCCTCCCCATTATGCTTCCTATTTTCATGAAGAAACGTGATATTCTGAAATGTTTTTTTAAGTGATCTCAGATCGCGTGATTGTTGGAGAACAGATGGGCAACTGGGCTTGATTAAGTGAATGAAACCGGATATGATGGCCCAGTCGTAGTTTGTCGGTGCAGTTTTTTCTGTTTTGCTTCGTTCTTCCTATTTCAGTCTTTTTTTTCTCTTTTGATTTCCTTGGTTTTAATTTTAATTTTTTGCACTTATTCATTTGTAGAAAATTTAATAATACAATCGTTTTTAATAATCATGGAGTCTTTTAGAGATAGTGATATTTTCAATATGTGATAATTTTGAAAATACAGGAACATTTTTGAAAACAAACTATTTTTTTCCAAGTAGGGTGAATTATTGTCAATATACAATCAATATTTTCTATATATGCTGATTTTTTTTTGAAAAGTACACATCGTTTTTGTGAATTGAAAATTTTGTTCATTTACAAAAAGCACAAAACCATTTAAAAAACAAAACAAAATGAACAAACCAAAGAAACCCGTTGCATAGCTACCCAAACAAAGGTTGGCACACTTACTGGGATGGCCTGGTGCGCTTGCTTCACCGTCGCCTCGCCTATTTGATGCCTATAGACGTCACCTAGGACGTCTCAGGCATACCCTAGCTGATGCCCGCATGGGCATACTGTGGCCTTGTACAATGCATGGTGTTTAGGGATGGTGCTTAAAAAAATAAATCAACTTTTTTTAAGCATCGGTGTTTATTTGTACAGAGTAGACACTTCACTAAGCGTCTTTTTTGTAGAAATAGGCATTGATATTTTAGAAAAACTCGATTTATTTTTCTAAGCATCTTTCATTGTACAATGCCTAAGTCGCACGGCGACCGCGGTCGAGACAACATGAGCCAGCCCAGTTCCATGTGCGGGCG
Organism: Secale cereale; assembly: GCA_902687465.1. Taxonomy (NCBI): domain Eukaryota; kingdom Viridiplantae; phylum Streptophyta; class Magnoliopsida; order Poales; family Poaceae; genus Secale; species Secale cereale. The sequence goes on along the minus strand of LR738709.1, from coordinate 535,552,311 downwards.
ATCTTTTGGTTCGCTAGCCCTGCGTTTTTTTCGTTTTTCTTCTGTGGTTTTTCTTTTGGTTTTCTGCTCTAGTTTTTTCCTTTTCGTTTTCTGTGTTCCTTATTTTCTTTGCCGGTTTTCATCTGTTTTCTTCCATTTTTTTCTTTCTTTCTATTTTCGTGTTTTCTTATTTCTAATACACCATGATCTTTTAATACACAGCAAATAATTCTTATGTATAAGATAAATATTTTCAAATACATTTTTTTTCTTCTGGTAATAGGTTTATTTTTAGTTAAACAGTGAATTTTATTTCTAATATTTATTGTATTTTTAGTACATGATGAACATGTTTTTACTGTACAGTAAACAATTTTAATCTCATACAAAACCTTTTTTTATGAAATTTATAAATATTATTATTTAATCAGATTTTTAAAATTCGTGAATACCTTCTGAAGTTGTAAATATTTTACAAATGAGAACATTTCTAGAGTCCATGAGCATTTTTTTTCTGCAATATGGTATTTGTTTGAAATTCGTATGCACATCTATTAAAATTCACGAACATTCTCCATATTCGAGTTTTTTGAAAAATAATAATAATAATTTAATGAAATTAGGATACATTTATCAAATTCATGAATTTTCTATTAAAATAAGAAATACTATTTGGGACTTGAAACATTTTCAAAATGCAAAAAGAAAAGAAAAAGGAAACGAAAAAACTTGGGCCAAAGTGGGCCGGCCCATTTGCCTTTGCTTTTAGTCATTGCCTGGCGTATCAGACTCTTGCTTCCCCTAAAAACCTGACGCCTGCGGGCGTCCGATCGGAGGTCTTGGATATGATACTGTGTTCTTCTCAAAAAACAAAAAGGATATGATACTGTGTTGACAATAAGTTGGACCTTATGGTCCCTTCAAAAAAAAAAGTTGGACCTTATGGTCAAATACAGTTTTTTCTTAGTAAAGTGGATTAGCCTCCACCTTCCAACCATGTCAATTTTTTCTTTATTTCCTATGGAGGAAAAAGTATCAAAAAAAAGATTTTATGGGATACGTTTCAAGTGTACCAGAAAGTTAATTCTTAGTAAGCCAACATGAAGTTGTTTTCTGAAATCCTAAACAGTTGTTTAATTTAAAATATTTTCAAAATCAAAAAATGGAAAAGGAAACAAAAGAAATACAAGAAAAGAAAACAAGAAAGAAAAACTCATATGAGAATGGGTCGGCCCCTTTTTCCTTTTCATTCAGGTGTTGCTTGGCATAGCTGAAGGAGAGCTCCTAGGGTAACAGGCCCTCATGCCCGGGTGTGTATGGGCCAGCCCAACTAAGTTAGTTTTAAAATTGGTTAACGGGTAGGCTGCTTGGCCGGTCGACCAACGACAGTTGATCATGGAGAGTTGACCATTGACTTTATCAAATAGGAAAAAGTTCAAAAGTTTTTAAAGATTGTAGAAACAATTGAACAAATTTAAAAAATATTTGTCACATTGGAAAAAATCACAAACTTGAGAAACTTTTGTGAATTCGCAAATAAACTCAAGACGTGGAAAATTTCACGGGATTTAGGAAAAGTTCACAAAATGAAAAAAGCTCACGAACTTGGAGGAAAAGTTCACAAAAGATTTAAAAGCATAATTTTACAAAAGTTAACGAAATATGGAATAAGTTCACAAATTTTTAAAAAGTTCCTGGATTTGAAATGATCAAGTTAGAAGTTACTAAAAGTAGATACTGTTGAAATTGAAAAAAAATGCGAAAACTGAAAAAGGTCAGGAATTTGGTAAAATAGGGGGGAATTTTAAAATAAATAACAAAATAAATAAACCAAAAATAAAAATTAAACTAAAATGAGAAAACTGGCGGAAAACCCTACATGGGCCGGTCCATTTAGATACTAATGTTGTGGAGGATGTGTGCGCCGGTTAGTGCACTATAACAGTGGCAGAGCTATGTGTATAGCTGAGCGGGCTGTGGAGCCCCCGAGCCCAACACAAATCCTTGAATTGTTCTTAGGAGAGCATAATTAAAACAAAGTATTATCATTAGACCTCCCCAAACATGTATGATTTGATTTTTGCCCCCCTAACATCGCAGTCAAGCTCCGCCACTGCACTATAACCTTCGCTTAAGTCGCCAAATAGGAGTTCGGTAGCTGATGCTGGCGAGCAGCCAATAGGTGATCTCGAGGTGTAAGATATGATACTCTGTTTACACCGTGAGAGCTATATCTCGCTTCACGCGAGAGATAAGGATGTCTCGCGTGATGCGTTTATAGTAACAGGCCGGCCCAACATCGGGCACATAGAAGAAATAGTGAAGAGAAAAGAGAGCAAGTGGGGGATTCAAACCGTGGTCTGCTGGTTGATTGCTACCGCCACCGGGCTTGCCTCGGTTTGGTGATGACGTAGTAGGGTGGTAGTGCCTAAGTCGTTATGAGCCAGGTTTCAATTTCTTCTCCATTTTTTCTACATTTTTTTATCATTTTTCTTCACCGGTATTCTTTGTTTTCATTGATTTTCTTTATTTCTTTGTCGATTTTCACTGGGTTTTTCTTTTTCTATCCTTTTTCTTTGTTTTCTCTTTCTTTCTCGCTTTTAATTCTTTTGCTTTATTTATTTGTTTCTCTATTTTTCAGTGTTATTATTTCTTCTATGTTTTTTAATTTAATTTTATTTTTATTTTTTCTTATGTCTCTTTGGGTTTCCACTCCATATTTTACGTGTGTGACTAGAACATTATTCTAATACACATATAACATTTTTACAATACAAAGTTAATATTTTCTAAATACATGATCAATACATTTTCTATAGACATTTTCAACAATTTTGAAATGCCTGATTAATATTTATAAAATAGAAGATTAACATTTTAATATATAGTCAACATTTTTTATGTACACACTTTTTTTATTTTCTTGATTAATCTGTTTCAAATACAAGATTAACATATTTCTAATACATGGTCAACATTTTTTCTATACACTTTTAACCTCTTTGCAAATGCTTGATTAACATTTTTGAAATACTTGTTCAACATTTTTTTAAATGCTTGATTAATATTTTTCAAATACTTTTCAACATTTTTTCAAATGCTTGATTAATATTTTTATATACATGATGAATGTTTTTACTCATATTTTTCAATAAATGGTCAATATTTTTCTATACACATTTAATAATTTTTAAATGCTTGATTAATATTTTTGCAAATTTTAGTTCAACATTTTTGTAATGCCTGATTAACATTTTTTAAATAAATGATTTAATTGTTTCATATATATTGTTTTTGTTTATAGACATTTTTTTATATGTGATAAACATTTTCTCTATGCACATTTAACATTTTCAAATGCTTGGTCAACATTTTTCATATGTTCTATGTAGAGTGATTTTTTTAATAGATATTTATTTAAACTATTTGGAAGTCTAAAAGAAGTACAAAAGTACATTAAAAATGAAAACAAAAAGGTAAGCAAAACAAAACAAAAAATTGAGGCTTTGGCTCCGCGCGCCTGGGCTGGTGTTTACGCCTCCCTTCATTGACGATTTTCTTTGTCTCGCGTGTAGCAAGATATAGAGACCCCTGTTGAGACCAAGTTTGACATTATGTCCTAATTTAAGGTTTTTTAAAAGTGGATTAGCCTCCACCTTCCAACCCAATTAAGGATCCAGGTAGAAGCCCATGCATTGTCTCAACACAACTTTTCTTTACATCTTGCCGGTCTCATTTTCTGCACGGACATGGACATGAAAGTGTTTGAGTGGAAAAAGAAAAGACTAAATTGGAGACAGTGGGTATCAACCCCCTCCTTCTTAAATGCATTCTAAACCCTCTATCAGTTGAGCTACATCCCTGTTAATATTTGATTACACTAATTTTTCCCTAATAATAAAGTGGCTATCGCTTCTGCCCGCTCACTGTTGTGGTGTTTTTGCAAAATAATTCATGTGCTTTTCGATGATTGAACCCGCGGTCCCCCATGTAAATGGATCTAGGAAAACCTTTCCTAAAAAAAAGGTTTCGCGACCCCCGTCGGACCGTCCAGCACCCGAGCCAACCCTACGCGAGCGAATCATCCCGAGTCTTTCCCTCAAGCCACCGTCACATGTCACCCCGCTCGTCGCCACCGCACCTCACCCTGCTCACCGACATCGCTGCACCTCACCCCGCTCTCCGCCGCCGCCACACCTCACCTCGCTGGCGAAGCTAACCTCACTAGTCTTCGCTCGTCATCAAAAAGAAAAAAAACACATGCCCGGGTCGTTCGCCGCTGACACCGCTGCTAATGTCGTGCCGCGCCGTTCGGGTCGTCAGCGGCCGCGACTCCACCGCCACTGCCTGCGCGTGCAGGAGAGGGCGTGAGCGGTCCGTCGATCAAGCTGAGACTAGCGCGTGTTGATACGTCTTCAATGTATCAATAATTTTCGATTGTTCCGTGCTATTATATGATACATCTCCAATGTATCTATAATTTTCGATTGTTTCATGCTATTATATTATCTGTTTGGGATGTTAAATGGGCTTTATTATGCTCTTTTATATTATTTTTGGGACTAACATATTAACCGAAGGCCCAGTGCCAGTTTCTGTTTTTTTGCCTATTTTAGAGTGCAACATCCCAAAATTCTAAATTTTGGAATGTTATAATAAATAGATAGATTTGATTGCTGTTTGATGTGTTGTGTGAAATTGAGTGAAATTTGAAACTTTTGAAAGTTAAATGAGAGGGAATAAAATGACTTTCCCAAAACTTTCACTTTACTTTTGATCTCCGAGGGAATTCAAATTTTTTTCAACACAAAATCCTAGAGTGAAGATAATATGACTTCTTCCATTTATTTTAAATGATAAAGGGCTTTGAAAGGATTTTTGAATTTCATCCTCAAAATATTTTCATTTCAGAGACTTTAAGCAACTCAATGATTTTCCCGAGAGAAGATAAAATGACTTCTTCAAATTATAGGAAATATGAGTTGGAGGTTTTTCTGAAATTTTCTGCAACTCAATTTCAACATTGAGTTATTTGAGTTTTATTCAAATTATTTTTCTCCAAAAATAAACTACATGGAAAATAGGGTAACATGATTCCCTGCAGCAGAAAATTGGAGATGAATGAATTTGAATTCTTTTGGTATTTTAAGAATGATTTTTATTGGTTTTTATTGCAGCAGTAGGACCTTTTTATTTATTAGAATTTGTGGGAATTTTATTTGCCAGTAGTAAAATGTTCATCTTGTAGGGCTTATTTTCTGCAAATTTTGATATATTATATGCCTATAGTTTATTTTATTTTATTTTGCTTTTATTCGTTTTCTTGTCTGTAAAAAAATGTTTAAAAAAAAAATAGTCTCCGCCGAACCTGGGCCGGCCCAGCTTCCGCCAGGCCAAGGCCCAGCTTGCCTTTCCCCGACCTCCCGAAGGAAACTTCGCCACCGCCGCCGCCTCGGCGTTCGTGCCCCGTCAGGCCAACGCAGCTGTGCCCCCTACTCCAAGAAAACCCGACCCCCTGCCCCCTATAAAGCCCGCCGCCGCCGCCCCGTTCTTCCCCCTCCTCTCGCATTGCCGCCGCCGCCGCAGGCTGCTGCTGCCTCATCGTTGGTCGCGTCGCGCCTCCCCTCGCCCTCGCGCTGCCCCTCGCTCTACCCCTCGCCGGCCCTCGCCGCACGCCCACCGCCAGCCTCGCCTGAGTTCACCGCCGGCGAGATCCGATCCACACCGCCGATCCGGTTCATAACCGCCGAACCCGTGGTTTATGAAATAAAACCGCCTAGGTAATAAAACCGTTTCGGTTTTCTGTTAGTTAGGTTTTTGTTCGGTTTTGTTTTTTTAGATCTTTTTATCTAGTGAACGTTCACCCTTTAGGACTAGAAAACGAACGTTGGTTCGATAGCCTTTTCTTTTTCTGTTTAGTTTTCGCCCAGGGACTTATCTGTGAAGTTATTTTACAGTTTAGCCCCTACAGTTCAAACGGCCATATCTTTTTACTAGTTGGTCCAAATCCAACGAAACCTACTCCCACGTCTTCGTTACGAACCCCTCTTTCCAGTAATACAACTCAAACATGTTTTTGAAAATTTTGAAATTTGAATTCAACTAGTTTTAGATTTGAACTTCGTTTGATCATAACTTGAGTTTCGTAACTCCGTTTCAGTTGATTCTTTTTGCAAATCGAAGCTCTTGACCAAAACTTTTTGATAAGGCCAAATTCACATAATTTTGGTACTGTTGAATTTTTTTTGTGTTTCAAGAGTCATTCGTTTTGTTTTCGAAGTTTTCCGAAGTGTTTATTCGTTCTGTCCGATCTTTCTGAGTGATTGCTTATGTGTGGTTACTATTGCTTGCTTACGATAGATTGACCGGAGTGTGACGAGTAGAGATATCAAGAGTTTTGAGTGCGAATCATCTTCATCAACTTTGCAGGCAAGTTCACACTTTGATCATATTTTCCAAGACCCAGTTTTCATTGCATTACTTATATCCTCAAATACATTGCATGAGTAGGATCAATTAACATGTGGGACTGGGAAGTAGACTGAGGTAGAACCTATTACCTGCATTATTTTCAAACCCTTGGGAGTTACTTCTACGTTTGCTTAGGTTGCCATGCTATGCTCGTAGACGTGGTTTGGGTTTGAGTGAAATCCATGACAGATGTGAGTTGTTAATTAATGTTTCAACTTAAGGTGGCTACTTGAATACACATCTGGGTGGATTGGTTTGGGGCACCCTGGGAGTGAACCAGTGGATTGCCCGGACACCTGGTGATGCCAGTGTTGTCCAAGGAAATCCCGGGGTTTCCGTGTGATTGTCCTATTGGAATGCCAACCAGGCTCAAAGGGATCATATAATATTTTCATGCCTAGAAACTTCCATGTGCAGCCACATGCCAATATGGGCTCTGACATAGTTGAGTAAGTTGTGGGAAACCTTTCCATGATGGGCTAGCAGATGTAGGGGGATTGTAGGTGTACCGGCCTATCTATCTGGTTAAGGGGACCTCTTCGGAAAGACTGTGTCTCGGTCATCCGTTTCTCAAACATCATGCAGTGCGAGAAATCCAACGGAGGCGATCGAGTCTTGTGGGGAAAGTGCACAAACCTCTGCAGAGTGTACAAACTGATCATGATTAGCCGTGTCCCCGGTTATGGACATCTTTGAGTATCTAGAAGTGGATTATTTGTTGATCTCATCACTCTATAATTTAATTTTGTTGGGTTAAAGATTTCTTTAATTTGGGATTGAGATGGGGGTACCATTCTCAACTGTTCATGATTTAAATTTAACAAAGTAGTTAAATAAAATGCATTTCTTTGTGGTAGGGAAAAATCAGCTTTACACAAAAACAGCCTTACAGCCTCCACCAGCCAAATATGCATGTAGTTGTAGGCTTTGCTCATCATTATCATTACAGTGTGAATTTGCCACTACATTCAATGTACTGACCCTCTGTGCCCGCAACGTCTCATGTTGCAGGATTATCTTACGACGAGTAAGTGATACGTTAGGGTTACGATTTCTACACTCAACTTTGCCGTTGGTGTTGATGGGAATTCACAACCTTTGTTGCTTCCGCTATGATCGATTGAGGTAATAGTATTTATGTTACTTAATACATGTGATTTACCTCTGTTATAAATCCTGTTTGTACTGTGTGTGTCAGCATACCGATCCAGGGATGACACAGAACACAGAGACTTCGGTCCATTCGGATCGTGGTCGCTACATAGAGTTTCGCAGAAAAGGAATACCAAACGGAGTCCAAACGGAATGAAACCTTCGCGATGATCTTTCTTGCACCGAAAGAAATTCAGAAGACTTAGAAGTAGAAGTCTGGGACTCCACGAGGAGGCCACGAGGCAGGAGGGCGCGCCCAGGGGGGTAGGCGCGCCCCCACCCTCATGGGCCCCTCGTAGATCCATCGACGTACTTCTTCCGCCTATATATACTCTTATACCCTAGAAACATCGGGGAGAGCAATGAAACCACTTTTCCACCGCCGCAACCTTCTGTACCCGTGAGATCCCATCTTGGAGATTTTTCTAGCGATCTGTCGGAGGGGGAATCAATCACGGAGGGCTTCTACATCAACACCATAGCCTCTGCGATGAAGCGTGAGTAGTTTACCACATACCTTCGGGTCCATAGTTATTAGCTAGATGGCTTCTTCTCTCTCTTTGATCCTCAATACAAAGTTCTCCTCGATTCTCTTGGAGATCTATTCGATGTAATACTATTTGCGGTGAGTTTGCCGAGATCCGATGAATTGTGGATTTATGAACAAGTTTATCTATGAATATTATTTGGTTCTTCTCTGAATTATTAGATGCATGATTTGATATCTTTGCAAGTCTTGTCGAATTATCGATTTAATTTGGTCTACTAGATTGACCTTTCTTGCAATGGGAGAAGTGCTTAGCTTTGGGTTCAATCTTGCGGTGTCCTTTCCCAGTGACAGTAGGGGCAGCAAGGCACGTATTGTATTGTTGCCATCGAGGATAAAAAGATGGGGCTTATATCATATTGCTTGAGTTTATCTCTCTACATCATGTCATCTTGCTTAATGCGTTACTCCGTTCTTATGAACTTAATACTCTAGATGCATGCTGGATAGCGGTCGATGTGTGGAGTAATATTGTAGATGCAGAATCGTTTCGGTCTACTTGACATGGATGTGATGCCTATATTCATGATCATTGCCTTAGATATCTTCATAACTATGCGATTTTCTATCAATTGCTCGGCAGTAATTTGTCCATCCACCATAATACATGCTATCTTGAGAGAAGCCACTAGTGAAACCTATGGCCCCCAGGTCTCTTTCCTATTATGTTGAATCTCCATTATTTACTTCGCATCTCGTTTACTATTTTGCAATCTTTACTTTCCAATCTATACAACAAAAATACCAAAAATATTTACTTTACTATCTTTATTAGATCTCACTTTTTGCGAGTGACCGTGAAGGGATTGACAACCCCTTTATCACGTTGGTTGGAAGGTACTTGAATTTTTGTGCATGTACTAGGTGACTTGTGTGTTGTCTCCTACTAGATTGATACCTTGGTTCTCAAAACTAAGGGAAATACTTACGCTACTTCGCTGCATCACCCTTTCCTCTTCAAGGGAAAACGAGCGCATGTTCAAGAGGTAGCAAGAAGGATTTATGGCACCATTGCCGGGGAGATCTACGCCGAGTCAAGACATACCAAGTACCCATCATAAACTCTTCTCCCTCGCACTACATTATTTGTCATTCACCTCTCGTTTTCCTCTCCCCCACTTCTAAAACAACTTTCGAAAACCTTTGCCTTTTCTTCGCTCCTCTTACGTTCGTTGTGTTCGCTTGCTTTTTGTGTGCCTGTGTGTTGTATTGCTTGCTTTGTCAGGATGGCTCAAGAAAATACCAAATTATGTGACTTTTCCAACACCAATAATAATGATTTTATTTGCACTCCGATTGCTCCCGCTACTAATGCGGAATCTTCTAAAATCAATGCTACTTTATTGAATCTAGTCATGAAAGATCAATTTTCTGGCCTTCCTAATGAAGATGCCTCATCTCATCTGAATAAATTTGTTGATTTATGCGACATGCAAAAGAAAAGAGATGTAGATAATGATCTTGTTAAATTAAATCTATTCCTGTTCTCACTACGAGATCGGACCAAAACTTGGTTTTCTTCTTTGCCTAAAAATATTATTGATTCATGGAATAAGTGCAAAGATTGTTTTATTGCCAAGTATTTTCCTCCCGCTAAGATCATCTCCCTTAGGAACGATATTATGAATTTCAAACAACTTGATCATGAGCATGTAGCACAATCTTGGGAGAGGATGAAACTTATGATAAGAAATTGTCCCTTGCATGGTTTGAATCAATGGATGATTTTACAAAAAAATTATGCCGGTTTGAACTTTGCTTCTAGAAATCTTTTAAATTTGGCCGTAGGAGGTACTTTTATGGAAATCACTTTAGGAGAAGCTACTAAAATCCTAGATAATATAATGGTTAACTATTCTCAATGGCACACCGAGAGATCTTCCACTAGTAAAAAGGTGCATGCAATTGAAGAAATTAATGTTTTGAGTGGTGTCGGGGAAACTGGTCGCCCACGAACACCTATGGGACCGGAGCCCCTTCTACGGTACGGCAAGGGAGCGGAGGCAGCACAAAGAGCAGATCGAGGGGTACACACGGGCAGTTTACCCAGGTTCGGGCCGCGCGGACGCGTAAAACCCTACTCCTGCCTTGGATGTATTGAGTTCTTGAGCTCGGAAGCTTGAAGATCTACAGTGCTAGCTGCACCGGGCGTAGGAGTGATCAAGTTTCTAGGATCGAACCCCCTCTACGTTGTGCATGGGCCTCCTTTTATAGCTCAAAAGGGGTCACCGACAGGTGTCAACGTAGATGAGGGTAAAAGTGTAAAATTGGTGGTAGATGGAACAATACATGAACAGTGTATGTACAGTGCACATACAGTGATCTATACCTAACCCAGACGGTGGGGGACAAGGGCATTGAATGCCCGTCGCCGTCACCCCAAAAGCGCCCGCCCGGGCGTCTCCGTTCGCCACGACGATGGCCTCATCACCGCGGCTCGCCACCGTGTACCCCAGGCTGCGCAGCCATCCGCCACGTGCTCCTGGAAGGGCCCCAGGGCGACGCGTGGCCAGATGAGCTGGAGCGCAGGCACACAGTGTAAGCCTCCCCCGGCAAGCACCTTGCCGGGGTTGCTATCTTGCCGGGCCCGGAAGCTTGTCGCTCTCCGGGTCCTGCCGGGGCGCATGATGCGCCATGATACATCTTCTGAGGTGCTGTTCTTTGGTCTTCCTGGCAAGCTCCCCTTGCCAGGGTCTTGTGCTGGAACGATAACCTTGAGCCTGGTGCGGCCTTCCCGGCAAGCTCCTCTTGCCGGGGTCTTGTTTCTTAACTTGTATACTTTGTTCTTGAATGGCTTCAAAGGGGTCCAGAGTGGGCTTTGGCGGGCGCGTGGTGAGCCAGACCACGGGACGCTGCCACTGCCCGTGCACAAGTCGGGATACTAAGGTACCCCTACTTTAGTACACCGACAGGAGCCCCCGGGCCTGGGCCACACACGATGCCGAGCGCTGTTGGGCCAGGCCCAAAACAGTGCACGGGCACACGCGGCCCACGGCGCGCCGTTTCCCACTTCGCATCTGCCGCATCCCTCCCTAACGGCACGCGTCGATTGCGGCGTCGTGGGAGAGATCGTGGCCTGCTTCTTTAATGGAAAAATGCGGAACGTCCCCCACTTCCCCCTTAAAAGCAGAGGAAGCAGGGGCAGTTTCCCCCCATCGCTTACATTGTGTCTTGAATCTCCAGAAACCCCCGCCGCCCTCCGCCTCCCCAAAGGTCGACAGAGAGCCGAGCTCCACCCCTCCTCCGCCGTTTCCAGCATCCGCAGTGCCGTCGATCCCCCTCGCCGCCTTCGCCATGGCCCCGAAGAGCGACAAGGCGAAGAGCGACAAGGCGAAGAAGGAGAAGTCCGACAAGGCGGCGAAGCCGGCAGCCATGCGGAGGAAAATGGTGGTCTTCCCGCCAAGGCTCGGTGCGAGGGAGCTGCGGGACAAGTATTACTTGTTCTGGGCGAGGAAGACGAAGGCTCACCCGCGCACCAGAGTCCTCCCCGCCGAAGCCATCGACTTGTACCCGGGAGGTTACCACTTCTTCGCTTTGTTCTTCCATTGCGGTCTCTGTCCTCCGTATTCAGAGTTTTTCTGCGATGTGATGAACACATATGGGTTCCACCTCTTAGATTTCACCCCGAATGCCGTCCTCACTTTGGCCGTTTTCGCACATCTGTGCGAAAACTATGTCGGGGTCCACCCAAACGTAGCTCTCTTCCGCCACTTCTTCACACCTAGAGTAGAGTCCAGATCTCCACTCTCCGGTGGTATCTCCTGGATCTTCAGGCTCGGCAAGAAGGAGGCGTACTTGATCGGAGAGCTCCGCGGCAAGTGGGAAGAGTGGAGGGCTGATTGGTGCTGGGTCATGGAGAATGAACCTCAGCAATTTACCTCGCCGTGCCGGACTACAATAGTGCGCGGCAAGGATTGGAGTGACTTGGCCCCGGAGGACGACAAGCTGCAGATTTCCCTCACTAGGATCCTTCGCCTCTGGGCCGCCAACCTTACTATAGGTGAAGTTGGGGCTGACTTCCTCCGCCGTCGCATTGCCCCTCTGCAGGAAAGGAAGAGACCTGCATGGGAGTTCGGCAACGCGGCAGACCGCATGAGGCTGCGCCCCGGGTTGAATTATAACTTCACCGTCTTGGAACTCAAGGGGATGGTCCGGGAGCTGTTCAAACATGACCCCAAGCACAAGGAGTGGTTCACCTCGTCCCGGGGAGTAGTTTCTCTTTGCAACAATACTGCTCTTAGCGCCATCCGCGCGGCAATGCCTGAATGTGACTCCCACGGGGTTGTTCCCACTTGGCTGACGCCTTCAGAGGAGACCGTGCAGACCTTCTTCGACAGCCTGGTCGAACGGCCACGCAACCCCGAGGAGAAGAAAGGGCTCACCCGCGCGACCACCGATCGAGATGTGGCATATATAGCCACCAGAATGGAGGAGGCCGCCGCAGCTGCAGCTGCGGGCGAGTTTGGGTACACCGTGGACGAAGCGGAAGCAGTGGACGCGGTGAGTCAGGCCGAGGAGGAGGAAATCCTCAAGCTGTTGAAGATTGCGCCCGAGGATTTCGCCGGGGAGCCTGCCGGGAAGCCTGCCGGGGCGAGCGAGGCTGCCGGGCAGGGCTCCGAGTCCAGTGAGCCCGCCGAGGAGGACGCCGAATCGGGCGATTCTGACGAAGACTCGGGCGGGTCACTGAACCTTGACGACGCCTCCTCATCCTGAGAGAACTCTCCGCCACCACCAAGTCCCCCGCCACAGCCGAAGAAGCGCCTCCGCAAGACCGCTGAGACGGCGAGGCCACCGGCGCCCCGACAGCAGCCGAAGCGTCGTGCGACGCCTGCCACCACGACGAGTAAGGTCGTCAAGGAGGCGCCCCGCGTCCCAGCGGCAAGCGGAGGGGGATCTTCCCGGAGTGGTTCTGGTGCTCCCTCCGCCCCTCGGTCCTCGGGGACGACCGGCGCAGGGTCTTCACAACCCACAGCTCCGGAGCCCGCCAAGCGCCCGAGGGAGCCTTCTCCTCCAGCTCCTCGCGCTGGAGCACGTGAGGCGTAGTTTGACTTCTCCGCCCTCAGCTCCGATGAAGAGGAGGAAGAGTAAGCACTTGCAATTTCTATTTCCTTTGATTTTCATTGCTTTTGTCTTGATTTCTTTTTCGTCTAACTCTAATCTTGTTTGGCTTCCAGGACCTTGACCCAGCGGATGGCGAAGAGGGCCAAGATCCCTGTGGTTGACCTCGAGGACGACGAGCCTGCCGCAGCGACGGGGGATGCGCCAGCGACAAACTTGCCGGACCAGCCTGTTGCTCCGGAGAGCAGCCCCCAGCGTAAGCCTTGTGTTCATTTTTCTGCTTGACGGGCGCGCTTGAGGTAGTTATCCTTATTATTGTTTTGTTGCCTTGTGCAGAAGTGGAGCCGCAGCCGCAGGAGCACCAAGAGGTCGCCCCCGACGAGCCGCTTGTTCCACCCTCCCCGCCAAGGAGGAGCTCCCCGGCGAGGGACAGTTCTCCGCCAAGGATGGGTACTCAGCCAAGGGCGAGCACCCCGACAAGGGTGAGCACCCCGCCAAGGGAAGGCGCCAGCGGTCCTCCGCCGGCGAGGGCTTCTTCTACGCCGCCAAGGGAGAATTCCCCGGCGAGGGACCTCGTTGTTGAAGAGGCCCGCGAAGGTAAACCCTTGTGCCTTTCTTCTTTGAACTTTTCTTTTTTGGATATTTGCTTGACGATTCTTTCTTTTCTTTTTCTTCTGTTAGATCCGCCTGCCCCGGAGTCGATGGAGACGGAGACCATTGCCGGGGAGGAAGTGCGCGGCGATGCTGGCGATGCCACCACTGCAGAAGGAATGGCCGGTGCTGACGAGCCAGCCGCCGAGGAGACTGCCCCGACCGCTGACGCGGCAGCTGGGGAAGGGACCGGCGGTCGCACTGCTGGCCCTGAGGCCGCAGGAGCGCCGGATGCTGCGCCGGCCGCCGACCCCTCCGCCCCTGCAGCTGGGTCGGGCGTCTACCTGGAGGCCGCCAACGGGGTCTTTATCCAAGTCCCGTGGGCGTCTTCATCAAGGGCACACGCGGAGGGGGAGATCTTCGACGGAGAAGTTCTCGCCTCCGCCGGGTTGAAGGTTGTGGACGCGCCCGGCAGCAGCGACGAGCCCGAAGAGGAGCAACTCCTACGTCGACTCCTGGCCTTGTACCGGGCCAGGCAGGCTAAGTTGGAGTCCCGGGAGGCTCTGGCTGCCAAGGGTGGCGCTGATCTGGAGAGGCGCGCCGCGGAGCTCCGTGCCGCCAATCAGGCGGCCCTCCGGAACTTGGCGGAGGAGCGCGAAGAGCTTGCCGGAGCACATCAAGCGTTCCTCCTCGAGAAGGCTGAGGTGGAGGAGCAGCAGCGACTGGCCGCCGAGGATCTATCTCGGCGGGAGGGAGAGCTCAACCAGCGGAAGGTCGACCTCGATAGCCACGAGGACGACCTCACCGCTCGCGAGCAGGCCATTGGCGGGGCTCTGCAGGAGGCGAGGGACGCCGCCGCTGCCGGAGAGACCGCTAAGAGGGACCTGGAGGCCAGGGTGGCGCAGTTGGAGACGGGCTTGAAGGCGAGCGAGGACAGGGTTGCCGCGCTCAACGTGGCGCGGGAGAAGGACGCCCACACCAATTCAGAGCTGCAAGTCCGTCTCTTCGAGAAGGGCAAAGAGCTCAACGACGCCAAGGACTCTATTGCAGACTTGGAGCTGAAGGTTTCCACCCTCACCGACTCGCTTGACGCCGCCCGGGACCGCGAGACGAAGCTGAAGGACGATCTCCATGCTGAGAGGGCCTTGCTGGACAGTGCCGCCGTCTCGCAAAACAACTTCCAGCGGACGGTGGAGCAGTGGACCGAGGAGCTCGTCGCCTCCGCCGCCAACATTGACAGGGAGATGGTGGCGCTGAGGGCGGAGCACCTCGTGTACTCCCCCGACGAGAGCCTCCCCCATAGCGCCAAGCTGAGCCTGTTCTTCAGAGGAGTGGCGCCGGCTCTCGCGCAGCTATGGGAAAAGATCCCCGCGCAGCTGGCTGACGAGGCGCGCCGGCTTTGCATGGGTACTATGGAGCGGGTGTTGTCGAAGATCGTCTACCGCAACCCCGGGATCAATCTCAACAACGTCCTCCGGACCCTGCCGCCCGAAGCTGACCAGGAGGCGTTGAAGGCACAAGTTGCCCACATCGTAGCCAAGGCGGGCAGGATCCAGAGGGTCGACGGAGACCGAAGAGACTAGGCTCCCTTCTTTCTGCTTCCCTTGCCGCTGTCGATTAAGTCATAGGTAGTAGTTGGTTAGAACAGCGGCAAGTTATCTTGTAATATAACTTTTATTTTGGGTAGTCAATGCAGTATTATATCCCTTGCTTTGTTCCTTCACTTTGTATGCTTCTCACCCTACGCTTTTAGGGAACTTGCCGGTAAAGGGACCCTTGCTGCGAGCGCTGAGTGCGGAACTCTTAGCAGCCTGCTGGCAATGCCCTTGTCGGCAAGAAACCTTGCCGCAGCTAGTCGCAGCACACTTAACTTGTTGAGCGAACTCGAAAACGAAGTAAGGGCGCGACACTTGTCGCAGCTCACTTAAGCCGTTGAGCGTGCTCGAAACAAAGTAAGGGTGCGGCTAGCCACGGGTAGGTTCCTCCGCGCACGGGTTTTCCATACAAAGTGTTGTTGTTCAAGGAAGACAGCTAGGAATTTGAAATTTTGAATGCTCAAACTTTGTCAACTTATCTTATGTGTGCTATTCGCTTCCCGGCAGGGCTTCCCTTTCTTGAACAGCACTTGGTCCATACCACTATCTCCTTCCCCCCGGCAAACTTGTGCGTGAGGAACACTTCTTCTGTTTAAGAGAGAAAGGAAAGGAGGAGGAAACACAAGTATGGAGCCTTGCGGCTTGTTGCTGCTTACCGGGGATGTGTGCTGCACAAAATGTCAAATGATACATGCAAGTAAAAAGAAAAGCATGAAATGACAAACAGTGCCGAGCACAAAAGTTTTACTGATGCACGGGGTCTGCGCCCGGCTTTGTACAAAGGTTTACATGCAACAGCGGCAAGACTTGTACAAAAGGTGGTTGCCGGAGCGGATCACGGCGACCGCGCCTCATGGGTAAAACTTGCGAAGATGCTCAATGTTCCAGGAGTTGCTCACCGGTAAGCCTTCTTCGGTCTCAAGGCGGACAGCGCCGGGCCTTGTGACTTGTCTCACCCGATAAGGGCCTTCCCACTTCGGCATCAACTTGTTGGAATTCTTGGCGGACTGAACGCGCCGAAGAACAAGGTCGCCTTCCTCGAGACTCCTGGCCTTGACCTTGCGGCTATGATAGCGACGCAAGGCTTGCTGGTATCGAGCAACTCGTACAGCAGCTTGGAGACGGTTCTCCTCGAGGAGCAATGCATCATCTTGCCGCAGTTGCTCTTGCTCGAGCTCGTCGTAAGCGAGCACTCGAGGAGATCCGTATACGAGTTCCGTGGGGAGAACTGCCTCTGCTCCATAGACAAGAGCAAAGGGTGTCTGTCCGGTGGCTCGATTTGGTGTCGTCCTGATTGACCAAAGAGCCACCGGCAACTCCTCTATCCAGTTTATTCCACACTTGTGCAGCCTGTCAAAGGTTCTTGTCTTTAGCCCGCGCAGCACTTCAGCATTGGCCCTCTCCGATTGACCATTGCTCCTCGGGTGAGCAACAGAAGCGAAGCAGACCTTGGCGCCAAGGTCTTGGACGTACTGCATGAAGGTGCGACTTGTGAACTGTGTGCCGTTATCGGTGATGATCCTGTTAGGGATTCCGAAACGGCAAACGATCGATCTGAAGAACCTGACTGCTGACTGTGCGGTCACCTTTCTCACTGGTTCCACTTCTGGCCACTTTGTGAACTTGTCGATTGCAACGTACAAGTACTCAAAGCCCCCGACGGTGCGGGGGAAGGGGCCGAGGATGTCGAGCCCCCAGACCGAGAAGGGCCAGGACAAAGGGATCGTGTGGAGAGCTTGAGCTGGCTGGTGTATTTGCTTGGCATGGAACTGGCACGCTTCACACTTGGTTACTTGTGCAGCTGTATCTTGGAGGGCTTCTGGCCAGAAGAAACCTTGCCGGAACGCCTTTCCGGCAAGTGCTCTTGCGCCAATGTGGTGGCCACATATGCCTCCATGTATTTCTGCCAACAACTTCTGTCCATCTTCCCGAGAAATGCATTTCAATCTGACACCATTGAGTCTTCTTCTGTATAGTTCATTGTCGACGAACTGGTACATACTAGACTGCCTGGTTATTCTTTCTATCTCTTCTGGCTCATTGGGAAGTTCTCCAGTTTGAAGAAAACGGACGATTTGCTGCGCCCATGCTGGAGCTTGAGGCTCGACGGCAAGGACTAAAGGCATCAGTGCTGCTGCGGGAACATCAGCTTCCATGGCTAGAACCTGCGGCTCTGCCGGAGCTGAGTGTTCCCCGGCAAGCCTGTCGGGGCAAGGCTTGTCGGGAACGCTTGCTTCAACTGTACAGATCCTTGGGTCTGCAGGAGCAGACTGTTCCTCAGCAACTCGATCGTTGATCTTGGGGACCTTGGCGGTTTCAGGGTGGTCGGCCGGCATGTAGTCGCCGGAGACCAACTTTCTCTTCTTGCTTTGCCCAACTGATGGTGTAACGGATGGTTGAGTTAGCTTGAGCATGAAGGTCCCTGGTTCCACAGGTAACTTCATTGCAGCACACTTTGACAGGCCGTCTGCGATATCATTCTGAGCTCTTGGAACGTGCTCCATCTGCAGGCCTTCAAAGTGTTCTTCAAGCTTCCTCACTTCATCGACATAAGCTTCCATCAAAGGACTCTGGTAGCTCTTGTTTACTTGTCGGACCACCAACTGTGAATCTCCTCGGACAATCAGCTTCTTGATCCCAAGTTCGGCCGCAATTCTGAGGCCGGCGAGCAAACCTTCATACTCAGCAGTATTGTTTGTCGCTTGCTCATCGGGAAAGTGCATTTGGACAACATACTTGAGGTGTTCCCCGGTGGGTGCAACAAGCAGCACACCTGCACCGGCACCTTGCAGCGAGAAGGCACCATCAAAGTACATTATCCATTCCTTGCTTGCTTCCTGGACGGGGATGTTTGTCTCTGGGACTTCTTCGTCTGGTGTCGGTGTCCACTCTGCTATGAATTCTGCCAAAGCTCTGCTCTGTATAGTTGAAGTACTCTCAAACTTGAGACCAAAGCTCGACAGTTCTAGTGCCCACTCGACGATCCTGCCTGTTGCTTCTGGATTTTGCAATATCCTCTTCAACGGAAAGCGAGTGACCACTGTTATCTCGTGCGCTTGGAAGTAATGGCGCAGCTTCCTTAAGGCCATGAGGAGGCCGAAAAGCAACGTCTGCACCCCAGAGTATCTTGACCTAGCCCCCTGCAAGAGGGAACTCACAAAATAAATTGGGCACTGCACCATCTTCTTTCGCACTTCTCCTTGTTCCTGCGCAGACTTGTCCTTGTCGGGGCCAGAGCTTGTCGGGGAAGCCCCCTGCTTGTCGCTGGATGCACTTGTCGCTGGAAGCCCCCTGCGCGTTCTGCAGATTTTGAAATGAACCTACTGAGGGCAGCCATGCAACCCGCGAGCCTCCGTACATCCTTGACGCGCTTTGGTGCTTCGATCTGCTCAATGGCCTTGATCTTGTCGAGATTGGCTTCAATCCCCCTCTGGGACACAAAGAACCCGAGAAGCTTGCCGGAGGGAACTCCGAAACGCACTTCTCGGGGTTCAACTTGAGCTGTATCTTGCGCAGATTCTCAAAGGTTTCTTCTAGGTCTTGTACCAGGGTATTCTTGTCCTTGCTCTTGACCACTATGTCATCCATGTAGGCTTCTACATTCCTGTGTATCTGTGGCTCAAAAGCAGTGTGGACTACCCTTGCAAACGTTGAGCCCGCATTCTTCAACCCAAAGGGCATACGTATGAAACAGTAAGTGCCACACAGAGTAATGAATGCGGTCTTCTCTTCGTCTTCCTTAGCCATGAATATCTGGTGGTATCCAGAGTATGCATCAAGAAATGAAAGCAACTCACATCCGGCCATATAGTCAACGATCTGGTCAATGCGCGGCAAGGGAAATGGATCCTTGGGACAAGCTCTATTCACATCAGTGAAGTCTATACAAAGTCTCCACTTCCCATTAGCCTTACGCACGACAACTGGATTGGCCAACCACGTGGGATGTAGTACCCCTCTAACAAGGCCTGCTGCTTCCAACTTCTTGATTTCTTCAGCTATGAACTCTTGGCGCTCCACCGCTTGCTTCCTGACCTTCTGCTTGACGGGCCGCGCGTGAGGACAAACATCAAGCTTGTGCTCAATTACCTTCCTGGGAACGCCGGGGATGTCAGACGGTTGCCATGCAAACACGTCGACATTCGCCCGCAGGAAGGCAACGAGCGCGCTTTCCTATTTGGGGTCGAGCGTAGCACTGATGGTGAAGGTACCACCAGTGCCGCCCTCCTTGGCAGACACTTTCTTGGTTGCCGGTGGAGCTGCCATTCCCTTCTTGCACTTGCCGGTGGAGCTCGATGGTGCGTCCTCGACGGCAGCGCAGCACTCCGAAGAGGTGCGTTTGCCGGAGTGGGCTCCAGAGCTCTTGCCGGACTTGGTCTTGGTCTTCCCCCCGGGAGCTTCAGCGGCAAGTGCCTTGCTGTCTGCCGCGGCTGCCGCGTCCCGGTAGATCTTGTCGGCGCAAATAAGCGCATCTTTCTTGTCGTTGGGGACAGAGATGACGCTTATTGGCCCTGGCATCTTGAGCATGTTGTAAGCATAGTGGGAGGCTGCCATGAACTTGGCGAGCGCAGGACGGCCAAGTATCCCATTGTATGGTAATGGGATATCGGCAACGTCGAACGTGATCCTCTCGGTCCTGAAGTTTAGCTCTCCGCCAAAGGTCACCGGCAGCGTGATCTTCCCCTTCAGCTTGCTCCTTCCCGGGTTGATTCCTTGAAAAGTCCCGGTTTCCTCGAGCTCTCTATCGGGGATCTGCAGCTTCTTGATCACAGCGGAGGAGATCAAATTGAGGCCGGCCCCGCCGTCAACCAACATCTTGGTGACCTTGAGGTTGCGGATAGTTGGTGAGACCAACATCGGCAAGCACCCGACCGCAGTTGTGCGGTCAGGGTGGTCCTCAAGGTCGAAGATGATGGGCGTGCCGGACCATTTCAGCAGCCTGCGCGACTCGACGGGTGGCTCAGCTGCATTCACTTCCCGCACCCATTGCTTGAGTTGGCGGTGGGAAGTGTGCAGAGAGGCACCTCCATCGACGCACAGAACTTCTGTGGCCTTCTGGAACTCCTGCTCGCTGTTATCTCCGTCATCCATGTCCTCGTCATCGTCTTCGTCTTCATCCTTGTCGCGGCCCCGGGGAGGTCTGTCCCCTTGCCGCTGCTTAGCCTTGCCGCGGCGTCCTCCCTGGCCATTGAACGGCCGCTTCTTGCTGGGCTCTCCTCCGCCTCCTTGGGCCTTCTCCTTGTCACGATGCTCGTATTCAGCCTTCCGCTGCTCTACGAGGTACTCTACTCTTTTGCAGTTCTGGAGATCGTGGCCCTTGGTGCGGTGGATCTTGCAGTACTGCTTGTCAGAGCCGTCCTGCTTGTCGGCTGCCGCTATAGGGGTGGCCTCCTTGCCGGAGCCACCAGCCTGTGTCTTCTTGGCGGCAGCCTCCTTGCCGGACTGCTCGACAACCAGTACCTCCTTGTTCTTCTTCTTGTTGTTGTTCCGCCGCCGGGTTTTCCTTGCCGGGGCGGCATCCTCGCTGTCCGTTCCTCCTGCACCAGTATCCTCTCCGGGGAGTCTCCTCCCCTCTTCAGCACGGGCACACTTGTTAGCCAGAGCATAAAGCTCGCTGACGTCCCGGATCTTGGTCATCACCATCTCCTCCCTCATCCGGCGGTTACGCACGTTCTGGTGGAACGCGCTGATAACCGCGGCGGGATGGACATCCGGGATGTTGTGCTGAACGCGGCTGAACCTTTGGATGTACTTGCGCAGGGACTCTCCCTCCTTCTGGGCAAGAATGTGGAGATCGCTTTCCTGGCCGTGGGGTTTGTGGCCGCCCGTGAAGGCGCCGACAAACCGGTGGCACAGATCTGCCCAAGAAGAGATGGAGTTCTCCGGCAAGTGCATAAGCCAAGATCTGACGTTTGGCTTAAGCACGAGCGGGAAGTAGTTCGCTAAGATCTTCTCGTCGCGTCGCCCGGCAGCCTGCACCGCAATGGTGTAGATGCTGAGGAACTCCGAGGGGTGCGTCTTGCCGTCGTACTTCTCGGGTACGTCGGGCTTAAAATTCTTCATGCTGGGCCACTGGACCTGCCGCAGCTCTCAGGTGTACGCAGGGCAACCTGCCGCGTATGGCAAGTCGCCTGGTTCACCGGGCGCGTGCATGTCGACAGCGGTCCCAGCGCGCTGGTCGGACTGTCTTCGGGCTTCTCTTCGACGCTCGATACGAGTTCGAGCGTCCTCTTGTCGCCTGTCGTCGAGGACTTGGCGCTGATCGCGGCGAGCCCGCGGATCCGACGACGCTGTGGAGTCGTCGTCGACGTTGATCCGGCGGGGCGGCGATTTCTGCTTCCGCGGCGGGGAGTGCACGGTAGTTGCACCCCCGGCGGTCTTGTCTCCATCGGCCTTCGCTTGGCTGACTTGCCGCGGCCGCGACGTTGCCGGCTGCTGCGGCGTGTCGTTGTTGGCGAAGGCGATGCGGCTTTGGATTGTAGCCCTCCAGTCTTCGGCCTTGTCCGCCGCTGGAGGGAAGTCGAGGAGCAGCTGAGCTCTGGTGAGAGCTTCAGCTGGACTGGAGGGGAGCGGTGGCGAGCGGTGGCGAGCGGTGCGAGGAGCGAGATACGCTCGGACTTCTAACAGGGTTAGAAGGAGCAGGGTCTCGTCCCGGCGACCGCGCCTTGCTCGTGCTAGCACGTTGGCCTTGAGCATCCCGCGACCCGCCGGCTTGGCCACGTCCCAGCAAGCGTATGGTACCTCCGGTACCACGTCGCTGCTGGTCCGGCACCTCCTGAGAGGGACGTGGTGCGTGCACGGACGCCGAGGTCTTGGAGTTCGCCCGGTCGTCCGTCTTGTCCTTGGACTTGGCGGCGCCGTGAGTCTCCCCACCGGCGTCCACCCTTCTGCCAGCGTCTCCCCCACCAACCGTCGGTTCTGGTGGTGGTGGGATCGACGCAGACGGGCCTCCGACCTCCGAAGCCTTCTTCTTCGGAGGCATGTTGATGTAGTCAATGAGGTTGATGAAGCTGGAAAAGTTGCTGAAGATTGCGCCCGCATGAGCGCCGGATCAGGTTCGCACAACCTCGACGCCCCCTACCTGGCGCGCCAAAGATGTCGGGGAAACTGGTCGCCCACGAACACCTATGGGACCGGAGCCCCATCTACGGTACGGCAAGGGAGCGGAGGCAGCACAAAGAGCAGATCGAGGGGTACATGCGGGCAGTTTACCCAGGTTCGGGCCGCGCGGACGCGTAAAACCCTACTCCTGCCTTGGATGTATTGAGTTCTTGAGCTCGGAAGCTTGAAGATCTACAGTGCTAGCTGCACCGGGCGTAGGAGTGATCAAGTTTCTAGGATCGAACCCCCTCTACGTTGTGCATGGGCCTCCTTTTATAGCTCAAAAGGGGTCACCGACAGGTGTCAACGTAGATGAGGGTAAAAGTGTAAAATTGGTGGTAGATGGAACAGTACATGAACAGTGTATGTACAGTGCACGTACAGTGATCTATACCTAACCCAGACGGTGGGGGACAAGGGCATTGAATGCCCGTCGCCGTCACCCCAAAAGCGCCCGCCCGGGCGTCTCCGTTCGCCACGACGATGGCCTCATCACCGCGGCTCGCCACCGTGTACCCCAGGCTGCGCAGCCATCCGCCACGTGCTCCTGGAAGGGCCCCAGGGCGACGCGTGGCCAGATGAGCTGGAGCGCAGGCACACAGTGTAAGCCTCCCCCGGCAAGCACCTTGCCGGGGTTGCTATCTTGCCGGGCCCGGAAGCTTGTCGCTCTCCGGGTCCTGCCGGGGCGCATGATGCGCCATGATACATCTTCTGAGGTGTTGTTCTTTGGTCTTCTTGGCAAGCTCCTCTTGCCAGGGTCTTGTGCTAGAACGATAACCTTGAGCCTGGTGCGGCCTTCCCGGCAAGCTCCTCTTGCCGGGGTCTTGTTTCTTAACTTGTATACTTTGTTCTTGAATGGCTTCAAAGGGGTCCAGAGTGGGCTTTGGCGGGCGCGTGGTGAGCCAGACCACGTGACGCTGCCACTGCCCGTGCACAAGTCGGGATACTAAGGTACCCCTACTTTAGTACACCGACAAGTGGAAAGATGGATGAACTTATGAAATTGTTTGCTAGCAAGGGAACTAATGTTGATACTGATGATATACTCTTATCCACTTTGATTTATAATACTAATGAACCTATGGATGTGAATTTTGTTGATAAGAATAATTTTGGTAACAATGCTTATAGAGGAAACTTTAATCCTAGGCCTTTTCCTAGTAATCCCTCTAATGATTATGGAAATTCCTACAACAATTCTTATGGAAATTATAATAAGATGCCCTATGATTTTGAGAATAGTGTTAAGGAATTTATGATTTCACAAAAGAGTTTTAATGCTATGATTGAAGACGAATTGCTTAAGATTGATGATTTGGCTAGGATAGTGGATAGAATTTCTCTTGATGTTGATTCTTTGAAACTTAGATCTATTCCACCTAAGCATGACATCAATGAGTCTCTCAAAGCCATGAGAATTTCCATTGATGAGTGCAAAGAAAGAACCACTAGGATGCATGTTAAAAAGGATTGCTTTGTGAAAGCGTGTTCTTCTAGTTTTTATAATAATAATGATGAGGATATAAAAGTGATTGATGTGACTCCTATTAAATCTTTGTTTTTCCAATATGAATATTGATAAATATGGGGCTGAATATGAGTCAACTTTAGTTAAAAGGCGTCCCAATGATTCAGAGTTTTTAGATCTAGATGCAAAAATTAATAAAAGTGGGATTGAAGAGGTCAAAATTTACATAGCAATGAACCCACTATTTTGGATTACAAGGAATTTAATTATGATAATTTCTCTTTGATAGATTGTATTTCCTTGTTGCAATCCGTGTTAAATTCTCCTCATGCTTATAATCAAAATAAAGCTTTCACTAAACATATCGTTGAGGCTTTAATGCAATCCTTTGAAGAAAAGCTTGAACTAGAAGTCTCTATCCCTAGAAAACTTTATGATGAGTGGGAACCTACTATTAAAATTAAGATTAAATATTATGAATGCTATGCTTTGTGTGATTTGGGTGCTAGTGTTTCACGATTCCAAAAACCTTATGTGATGTGCTAGGTCTCCGGGAATTTGATGATTGTTCTTTAAATTTGCACCTTGCAGATTCCACCATTAAGAAACCTATGGGAAGGATTAATGATGTTCTTATTGTTGCAAATAGGAATTATGTGCCCATATATTTCATTGTTCTTAATATAGATTGCAATCCTACATGTCCTATTATTCTTGGTAGACCTTTCCTTAGAACCATTGGTGCAATTATTGACATGAAAGAAGGAAATATTAGATTCCAATTTCCATTAAGGAAAGGCATGGAACACTTTCCTAGGAAGAAAACTAAATTGCCTTATGAATCTATTATGAGAACCACTTATGGATTGCATACCAAAGGTGATAATACCTAGATATATTTGCATTTTTATGCCTAGCTAGGGGCGTTAAACGATAGCGCTTGTTGGGAGGCAACCCAATTTTATTTTTGTTCTTTGCTTTTTTGCTTATGTTTAGTAATAACTAATTCCTCTAGCTTATGTTTAGATATGGTTTATGTTTTAATTAGTGTTTGTGCCAAGTAGAACCTTTGGGAAGACTTGGGTGAAGTCTTTGCGATCTTGCTGTAAAAACAGAAACTTTTGCGCTCACGAGATTAGCTGCCATTTTTTTTACTGGAGAGTGCTTTTAGGTTGATTATTTTTGCAGATGATTAATAGACAAATTACTCATGTCCACCAATTTATTTCAGAATTTTTAGAGTTACAGAAGTATTCAAAAGTTACAGATTGCTACAGACTCTTCTGTTTTTGACAGATTCTATTTTTCGTGTGTTGTTTGCTTATTTTGATGAATCTATTAGTAGTATCGGGGGGTATGAACCATAGAGAAGTTGGAATACAGTAGGTTTAACACCAATATAAATAAAGAATGAGTTCATTACAGTACCTTAAAGTGGTGGTTTATTTTCTTATACTAACGGAGCTCACGAGATTTTCTGATAAGTTTTGTGTTGTGAAGTTTTCATGTTTTTGGGTAAGGATTTGATGGACTATGGAATAAAGAGTGGCAAGAGCCTAATCTTGGGGATTCCCAAGGCACCCCAAGGTAAAATTCAAGGAAAATCAAAATTCTAAGCTTGGTGATGCCTTGGTAAGGCATCCTCTCTTTCGTCTTCGTCTATCGGTAACTTTACTTGAAACTATATTTTTATTCACCACATGATATGTGTTTTGGTTGGAGCATAATGTATGATATGAGTCTTTGCTTTTTAGTTTGCCACAATCATCCTTGCTGTACACACCTTTTGGGAGAGACACGCTTGAATTGGGATTTATTAGAATACTCTATGTGCTTCACTTATATCTTTTGAGCTAGATAATTTTGCTCTAGTGCTTCACTTATATATTTTTAGAGCATGGTGGTGGTTTAATTTTATAGAAATTATTGATCTCTCATGCTTCACTTATATTATTTTGAGATTCTTTTAGAACAGCACGGTAATTTGCTTTGGCTATAAAACTAGTCCTAATATGATGGGATCCAAGATGGGTATAATAAAACCTTTCATATAAAGTGCGTTGAATTCTATGAGAAGTTTGATGCTTGATGATTGTTTTGAGATATGAGGATGGTGATATTAGAGTCATGCTAGTAGAGTAATTGTGAATTTTAGGAATACTTGTGTTAATGTTTGTGATTCCCATAGCATGCAAGTATGGTGGACTGTTATGTGATGTAGTTGGAGCATGATTTATTTATTGATTGTCTTCCTTTGTGTGGAGGTCGGGATCGTGCAATTGTTAACTCCTACCAACCCTTCCCCTAGGAGCATGCGTGTAGTGCTTGTCTTTGATAACTTGTAGATTTTTGCAACAAGTATATGAGTTCTTTATGACTAATGTTGAGTCCATGGATTATACGCACTCTTACCCTTCCACCATTGCTAGCCTCTCTAGTGCCGCGCAACTTTTGCTGGTACCATACATCCACCATATACCTTCCTCAAAACAGCCACCATACCTACCTATTATGGCATTTCCATAGCCATTCCGAGATATATTGCCATGCAACTTTCCACCATTCCGTTTATTATGACACGCTCCATCATTGTCATATTGTCTTGCATGATCATGTAGTTGACATTGTATTTGTGGCAAAGCCACCATTCATAATTTTTTTCATACATGTCACTCTTGATTCATTGCACATCCCGGTACACCGTCGGAGGCATTCATATAGAGTCATATTTTGTTCTAAGCATCGAGTTGTAAATAAATTAAAGTGTGATGATCTTCATTATTAGAGCATTGTCCCAGTGAGGAAAGGATGATGGAGACTATGATTCCCCCACAAGTCGAGATGAGACTCCGGACGAAAAAAAGAGGCCATAAAAAAGAAAAGAAAAAGAAAGGGCCCATAAGAAGAAAAAAGTGAGAGAAAAAGAGAGAAGGGGCAATGCTACTATCCTTTTCCACACTTGTGCTTCAAAGTAGCACCGTGATCTTCATGATAGAGAGTCTCTTGTTTTGTCACTTTCATATACTAGTGGGAATTTTCGTTATAGAACTTGGCTTGTATATTCCAATGATGGGCTTCCTCAAAATTCCCCAGGTTTTCATGAGCAAGAGAGTTGGATGCACACCCACTTAGTTTCTTTAGTTGAGCTTTCATACATTTATAGCTCTAGTGCATCCGTTGCATGGCAATCCCTACTCACTCACATTGATATCTACTGATTGGCATCTCCATAGCCCATTGATACACATAGTTGATGTGAGACTATCTTCCTCCTTTTTGTCTTCTCCACAAGCACGACCCTATTCCACCTATAGTGCTATGTCCATGGCTCACGCTCATGTATTGCGTGGAAGTTGAAAAAGTTTGAGAATACTAAAGTATGAAATAATTGCTTGGCTGAAACCGGGGTTGTGCATGATTTAAAATTTTTTGTGATGAAGATAGAGCATAGCCAGACTATATGATTTTGTAGGGA
Source organism: Secale cereale (assembly GCA_902687465.1). NCBI lineage: Eukaryota > Viridiplantae > Streptophyta > Magnoliopsida > Poales > Poaceae > Secale > Secale cereale. The sequence goes on along the minus strand of LR738709.1, from coordinate 535,524,874 downwards.
TGAACTTTCTTTGGCCATGTTATTTTGAGAAGACATGTTTACTTTGTTAGTATGCTTGAAGTATTATTATTTTTATGTCAATATTAAACTTTTGTCTTGAATCTTTTGGATCTGAACATTCATGGCACAATAAAGGAAATTACATTGATAATTACCTACTCAAGGACGAGCAAGAATTAAGCTTGGGGATGCTTGATACGTCTCTAACGTATCTATAATTTTTGATTGTTCCATGCTATTATATTATCTGTTTTGGATGTTTAATGGGCTTTATTATGCTCTTTTCTATTATTTTTGGGACTAACCTATTAACCGAAAGCCCATTGCGAGTTTATGTTTTTTTGCCTATTTTAGAGTTTCGCTGAAAAGGCATACCAAACGGAGTCCAAACAAAATGAAACCTTCGTGATGATCTTTTTTGGACCGAAAGCAATCCAGAAGACATGGCGTAGAAGTCTGGGACTCCACGAGGAGGCCACGAGGCAGGAGGGTGCGCCCCCACCCTCATGGGCCCTTCGTAGCTCCACCGACGTACTTCTTTCACCTATATATACTCTTATACCCTAGAAACATTGGGGAGAGCAACGAAACCACTTTTCCACCGCCACAACCTTCTGTACCCATGAGATCCCATCTTGGGGCCTTTTCCAGCGATCTGCCGGAGGGGGAATCAATCACGGAGGGCTTCTACATCAACACCATAGCCTCTCCGATGAAGCGTGAGTAGTTTACACAGACCTTCGGGTCCATAGTTATTAGCTAGATGGCTTCTTCTCTCTCTTTGATCCTTAATACAAAGTTCTCCTCGATTTTCTTGGAGATCTATTTGATGTAAGACTTTTTGCGGTGAGTTTGCCGATATTCGATGAATTGTGGATTTATGAACAAGTTTATCTATGAATATTATTTAGTTCTTCTCTGAATTCTTATATGCATGATTTGATATCTTTGCACGTCTCTTCGAATTATCGGTTTAGTTTGGCCTACTAGATTGATCTTTCTTGCAATGGGAGAAGTGCTTAGCTTTGGGTTCAATCTTGCGATGTCCTTTCCCAGTGACAGTAGGGGCAGCAAGGCACATATTGTATTGTTGCCATCGAGGATAAAAATATGGGGTTTATATCATATTGCTTGAGTTTATCCCTCTACATCATGTCATCTTGCTTAATGCGTTACTCCATTCTTATGAACTTAATACTCTAGATGCATGCTGGATAGCAGTCGATGTGTGGAGTAATAGTAGTAGATGCAGAATCGTTTCGGTCTACTTGACACGGACGCGATGCCTATATTCATGATCATTGCCTTAGATATCTTCATAACTATGCGCTTTTCTATCAATTGCTCGGCAGTAATTTGTTCACCCACCGTAATACATACTATCTTGAGAGAAGCCACTAATGACACCTATGCCCCCCGGGTCTCTTTCCTATTATATTGAATCTCCTTCATTTACTTTGCATCTCATTTACTATTTTGCAATCTTTACTTTCCGATCTATACAAAAAGAATACCAAAAATATTTACTTTAATATCTTTATTAGATCTCACTTTTTGCGAGTGACCGTGAAGGGATTGACAACCCCTTTATCGCGTTGGTTGCAAGGTTCTTGATTGTTTGTGCAGGTACTAGGTGGCTTGTGTGTTGTCTCCTACTGGATTGATACCTTGTATAACCCACACGTGTAGGGGATCACAACAGTTTTCGAGGGTAAAGTATTCAACCCAAATTTATTGATTCGACACAAGGAGAGCCAAAGAATACTCTTAAGTATTAGCAGCTGAGTTGTCAATTCAACCACACCTGGAAACTTAGTATCTGCAGCAAGATAGTTTAGTAGCAAAGTAATATGATAGTGGTGGTAGCAGCAATAAAAGTAACGGTAGTGTTTTTGTAATTTTTGTAATAGTGGCAGCGGAAAAGTAAATAAGCAATAAGCAATATATGAAAGCTCGTAGGCATTGGATCGGTGATGGGAAATTATGTCGGATGCAATTCATCATGTAGAAGTTATAACCTAGGGTGACATAGAGCTAGCTCCAGTTCATCAATGCAATGTAGGCATGTATTTCGAATATAGTCATACGTGCTTATGGAAAAGAACTTGCATGACATCTTTTGTCCTACCCTCCCGTGGCAGCGGGGTCCTATTGGAAACTAAGGGATATTATGGCCTCCTTTTAATAGAGTACCAGACCAAAGCATTAACACATAGTGAATACATGAACTCCTCAAACTATGGTCATCACCGGGAGTGGTCCCGATTATTGTCACTTCAGGGTTGCCGGATCATAACACATAGTAGGTGACTATAGACTTGCAAGATAGGATCAAGAACACACATATATTCATGAAAACATAATAGGTTCAGATCTAAAAACATAATAGACAAGCATTAAGCATAGCAAAGTCATAGCAACATCAATCTCAGAACATAGTGGATACTAGGGATCAAACCCTAACAAAACTAACTCGATTACATGATAGATCCCATCCAACCCATCACCGTCCAGCTAGCCTACGATGGAATTACTCACGCACGGCGGTGTGCATCATGGAATTGGTGATGGAGGAAGGTTGATGATGATGATGGCGACGATCTCCACTCTCTGGAGCACCAAACGGACTCCAGATCAGCCCTCCCGAGAGAGATTAGGGCTTGGCGGCGGCTCCGTCTCGTGAAACGTGATAATTCTTTCTCCCTGATTTTTTTCTCCCCGAAAGTGAACTTATAGGATCTGGGGATATGTCGGTGGAGCACCAGGGGGCCCACGAGGCAGGGGGCGCGCCCTAGGCAGGGGGGCGCGCCCCCCACCCTCGTGGACAGGGTGTGAGCCCCCTTGTCTGGATCTTCTTGCAGATAATTTTTATATTTTCCAAAATAAATCTCCGTGGAGTTTCAGGTCATTCCGAGAACTTTTTATTTCTGCACAAAAACAACACCATGGTAATTCTGGTGAAAACATCGTCGGTCCGGGTTAGTTCCATTCAAATCATGCAAGTTAGAGTCCATAACAAGGGCAAAAGTGTTTGAAAAAGTAGATACGTTGGAGACGTATCAACTCCCCCAAGCTTAAACCTTTGCTTGTCCTCAAGCAATTCAGTTGATAAACTGAAAGTGATAAAGAAAAACTTTGACAAACTCTGTTTGCTCTTGTTGTTGTAAATATGTAAGTCAACATTCAGGTTTTCAACAAGATCATGAACTAACCACATTCACAATAACTTTCAGGTCTCAAGACTACTCACATCAATGGCATAATCAACTAGCGAGCAATAATAATAAACCTCAGATGACAACACTTTCTCAAAACCTTCATGATATGATATAACAAGATGGTACCTCGCAAGCCCTTTCTGAGACCGCAAAACATAAATGCAGAGCACCTTTAAAGATCAAGGACTGACTAGACATTGTAATTCATGGTAAAAGAGATCCAGTCATGATCATACTCAATGCAAATTAATAGTAATACATGTAATGACAGAGGTGCACTCCTACTGGTGCTCTTTGATAAGATGATGATGACTCTGCATAAAAGTAAATAGATAGCCCCTTCGCAGAGGGAAGCAGGGATTTGTAGGGGTGCCAAAGCTCGATTTTTAAATAGAGATGAATAACATTTTGAGCGGTATACTTACATTGTCAAGATAACAACCAAGAATCTCGATATCTCCCATGCTACGCACATTATAGGCAGTTCCCAAACAGAATGGTAAAGTTTATACTCCCCCAACCACCAACAAGAACACTCCACGGCTAGCCCGAAACAACGGGTGCCGTCCAAACCAGCAACAGCCCTGGGGGAGTTTTGTTGAATTATTATGATTTTGAGCATGGGACTGGGCATCCCGGTTACCAGCCATTTTCTCATGAATGATGAGCGGAGTCCACTCATCGTGAGAATAACCCACCTAGCATGGAAGATATAGACAACCCTAGTTGATACATGAGCTATTCGAGCATACAAAACATAATTTCATTTGAAGGTTTAGAATTTGGCACATACACATTTACTTGGAACGGCAGGTAAATACCGCATATAGGAAGGTATAGTGGACTCATGTGGAATAACTTTGGGGTTTATGGAAGTGGATGCACAAGCAGTATTCCCACTTAGTACAGGTGAAGGCTAGAAAGAGACTGGGAAGCGACCAGCTAGAGAGCAACAACGGTCATGATCATGCATTAAAATTAACCAACAATGAATGCAAGCATGAGTAGGATATAAATCACCATGAACATAAATATCGTGGAGGCTATATTGATTTGTTTCAACTACATGCGTGAACATGTGCCAAGTCAGACAACTTGAATCATTCAAAGGAGGATACCACCCCATCATAGCACATCACAACCATTTTAATATCATGTTGGCACGCAAGATAGACCATTATAAACTCTCAGCTAATTAAGCATGGCATAAGCAGCTATGATCTCTAATTGTCATTGCAAGCATGTTTCATTCATAACAAGCTGAATCAGGAACGATGAACTATCATATTTACAAAAACAAGAGAGGTCGAGTTCATACCAGCTTTTCTCATCTCAATTAGTTCATCATATATCATCCTTATTGCCTTTCACTCGCACGACCAAACGATGTGGATAATAATAGTAGTGCATGTGCATTGAACTAAGCTGGAATCTGCAAGCAATTAATGCAAGAGAGAAGACAAGGTAATGTGGCTCAAGGTTAGATCAACAATAAAGCATATGAGGGCCACTAAGCATTTTCAATCATGGTCTTCTACTCTTACCCCCAAAGAAAAGAAAAGAAACTATTTACACGGGACAACTCCCAACAAGCAAAAGAAGAACGGGAAATCTTTTTGGGTTTTCATTTTTAACTACTACTCCCTCCGTCCCAAATTAAGTGACTCAACTTTGTACTAACTTTAGTACAAAGTTGAGTCACTTTTGAGTCACTTAATTTGGGACGGAGGGAGTACTATAAGCAAAGAAAGTAAAATAGCTAGAAGCTACAACTAATATATTTTTGTTTTTCTTAAGTTTTTTCTAGCACACGAAAAAAACTAAGAAAAATAAATTAAAACTAAACATGGATGGTACAGTTAAAGAGTGTGAGCACCGACAACTAGAATAAATGTGAACATGAATGTAAAGTCGGTGAGAAACACGTACTCCCCCAAGCTTAGGCTTTTAGCCTAAGTTGGTCTATGGCCACGGATCGAAGCTACTCCCTCCAGTGTACTGAGATGTGTCCTTTGGGTGCCACTGGTTGGCGAGCTCATCCAGCTCCCACCCATAAACAGACTGGCGGTAAGGATCAAGTGGTGGCTCAGGCTCAGGCTTTGAAGCTTGTACCTGGCCTTGGTACTTGTAGAAGGCATCTGATGTAATGAGGTATATGCGTGTGGACAGATCAAACAGATATGGTGCAGGCAAGGTAACAATTTCACATTATATTTCATCAAACCTTAATTTATAATTAAGCGACCTGTTCTTGTCTTTAACAATAAAATCATGAGCTACCATGCTCTTGTAGTCTAGATAAATAGGGGCAAGCAATTTTCCTTCCTTCTCATGATGCCTAATGGGTATTCTAAAATGTTCAGCAAGGCGAGAAGCAAAGATGCCTCCAAAGACGGGCCCCTTTGAGCGGTTCAGACTCAGCCGTTTAGCAACGACGACGCCCAAGCTAAAAGTTGTGTCTTGAAACAAAGCATGGCGTAAAATGATAATATCAGGGGCACTAAGATTCCCACTATTCCCGCGACCAATTAAACATCTACTAGCAAATAAAGCAAAGTAGCGTAGAACAGGGAAGTGTATACTAGTGATTCTTGCCCCTAAGACTTGTCTAGTTTCCCCTACAGCTATCATGCCAATAAACCCTTCGATGTCTTCACGACGTGGTTCATCAAGTCTACCTCCAAAAGGTACCTTGCATATTTCACAAAATTCAAAGAGTGATATCTCCTTAATCACATCATATAAACGAAACTCCACCATAGGTGGTGTTTTCTTAGCATGAAAATGAAAACTTTGCGTGAAAATTTTGGTGAGTAAGAGATACTGTTTTTTTGTCGTGGAGGAAGTCGGTGAGGCCTACATTATTTTCCAACCAATAAAAGTCTTCATAAATACCGACGGACATCATGAAGTCATTACACGGCCATTCGCACGGTCGAACTTCCGCCATGCGAGGAAGATTATATTTGGGCTTCTTATTTTCTTCTTTCTTCTTCTCCTCTGAGCTCTTGCTGGAGGAGCCCCTCAACAATCTCTTTATCATTTTCCTTTTCTATTTATTTTTTTGAAATTTTTAGTAACTCAAAATAAAAGTTAACCAAACTCAACAAGATTGATAGCAACAACTCCTATAAGTGCCTAGAGACTATATTATGCATTAGAACTACTTGGGACCAAGAAAATTTGACATGCAAGCTCAAGAACAAGGTCACCACAGCAGCAAAAATTTGCAATAAATAGAGCACTAGAACAAAAACTAATTGGACCAATGGAGGAGTCACATACAAAGGAACAATCTCCCTAAACAGTTTGGTGAATGGTGCTTTGAGCAAGGAGATCGAAAATGGCAGCAAGATGAGGTAGAACTCGGGTTTGAGCTCATTGGTGATTTTTTTGGGAGGAAGAAGAAGAGTGTGGGTGCAGTAATAAGTGGAGGGGGGCCTGATACGTCCAAAACGTATCTATAATTTCTGCTTGCTCCATGCCTCTTTTGTGTGATATTGCTATGATATTAATGCACTTCCATACACTTTTGATCATATTTGGACTAACCTATTAACTCAGTGCACCCCAGTGCCAGTTTCTGTTTTCTGCTGTTTTTGTATTTCAGGTTTTCCCATTACGTAAATTGCCAGAAAAATTCCGGGAAAAATATATAAAAAATCAGCGTTCCGGAAGCTTCCATGCGGCCAAAGTAGGGCCAGAGGGGGCCCACCAGGGCTCCAGGCGGCCAGAGGGGGCGGCCCCCCTCCTGGCCGCGCCGCCAGGGCGCCTGGGCCCCCCTTAGCCCCTCTGACGCCCCCCTTTGGCATATATTTACACCGCGCCCCGAAACCCTCGAGGACGGAACCCTTTTTCGCGATCTCATCTCTGTTCCGCCGCCGCCGCGCTTCCAAGATCAGGAGCACCAGGAGAACTCTTCCCGGCACCCTGCCGGAGGGGAGCATCACCACCGGGAGCTTCTCCACCACCATGGACGCCTCCCGGATGAGTTGTGAGTAGTCTCCCTTGGACCATGGGTCCATGACTAGTAGCTATGTGATGTTCTCCTCCCCTCTTTGTTCTTCATCGATTAGACCTCGTGAGCTGCCCTACATGATCGAGGCACATATGTAATCCTTATGCTGTTGCTATGATGAGTTTGCTGGGATCCGATGGATTATGAGATTATGTTCAGATTGTGTGTGAGTAATATATTTGATTTACCTCTTTTATATTTATGTTCTTGAGTAATTCTTGCATGTTCTCCGTTGCTGTTTATTTCTTTTGCCAAGTAGTAGGTAGTAACTCCAAGAGGGAACGTTATGCTTAATTGTGGGTTCATGCCCCTCGATGACTAGCTTGAGTGACAGAAACATGAGTCTAGGGGATGTGCTGTTGCCACAAGGGGGAAAACAACGATGCTTGTACTTGCGGGTGCAAGGATTGTTTACTTTACGCAAAGTTCTTTTAATGCAGTTGTCTGTTGCTTTGAGTTTACACTATGGGTGGGACTCGCAACTTAATACCAGCGAGATGTTCTGGATAGATATCTCAAGGTGGATGATTAGTAGTAGATGCAGATGGATTTCGGTCTACTTGCCTTGGCGTACCGCCCATGCTTTTGAGCCTCTACCTTTCTTTGCAGCATAGTTAGCATTTGTTTGCGCACATAATCCTGTCAATTGCCCAGCTGTAATTCGTTTACCTCGCTTAGCTGTTTTATCGTCTTTTGGGAGAGAGACATCACTAGTGAACATCATGGGACCCCGGTCCATATTACCATCACTGATCACACCCGTTATTTACTTTCTGTTCTTACTTACTAGTTGCAGTCATACCTATCACTATTATCTCTTGCGTTTGATCCTTTGTAAACGACAAGGCCGGAGGGATTGACAACCTCTCTGTACTCGTTGGGAGCAAAGTTATTTGTATTTGTGTGCAGGTCCTGTCAATCGCTAAGTTGCGCCGCTAGCAGTTGGCACCTTCTTGTTGACCCTCGGAGTCTCAGGGGATTCGATCCTTGGTATCTTTGCCAAGGGAAAACTACCGCTACACTGCATCTCAAACCTTCCACTTGGGGTAACCAACGAGGGGCGAGAAGCCATCAAGCAAAGTTTTCTGGCGCCGTTGCCGGGGACTCCACTCTTCAAGATAGGGGAGTTGCATGCTATCTTTTACCTTTGCTTTTTAGTCTTGTTAGTTTACCCTTCAGTTTTGCTTTAGTGTCTTTTATCAAAAATCATAAAAATAGTTATCTTGCTTGCTTGCTGCTATGGGTTCCACCGAGAACACCAAGTTGTGTGACTTCACTAGTCATAACAACGATGACTTTATCTGCACACTATTACTACACCTGCCACTTCAGCACCTTCTTATGAAATTAAACCTGCTTTACTGAACCTAGTTATGAAAGATCAATTCTCCGGTGCTGGAGATGATGCTGCTTTGCACTTAAATAATTTTGTTGAACTCTGTGATATGCAAAAGCACCAAGAAATAGATGGTAATATTGTTAAGCTTAAGCTTTTTCCTTTCTCCTTGAGAGGAGGAGCTAAAATTTGGTTTCAATCTTTGCCTAGAAATAGCATAGATTCTTGGGATAAGTGCAAGGATGCCTTTATTGGGAAGTACTATCCACCTGCTAAAATTATCCAACTAAGGAGTAACATAATGAATTTCAAACAATTGGATAATGAGCACGTTGCCCAAGCTTGGGAACGCATGAAATCTCTTGTCAAGAACTGCCCTACTCATGGTTTGACTACTTGGATGGTTATCCAAACTTTTTATGCAGGCTTGAACTTTACCTCGCGGAACCTGTTAGATTCGGCCGCGGGAGGAACCTTTATGTCAACTACACTTGGTGCTGCCACGAAGCTTCTTGATGAGATGATGACCAATTATTCCCAATGGCACACTGAACGCGCTCCAACAGGTAGGAAGGTAAACTCTGTCGAGAAGATTTCCTCCCTAAATGAAAAAGTTGACTTGATCATGTCTCTACTTTCCAAGCAATCTTCTGTTGATCCTCGTGATGTTCCTTTAAATTCTTTGATTGCTCAAGAACAAGTAGATGTGAACTTTATGTCTAGAAACAATTTCAATAACAATGCTTATAGGAGTAATTTTGGTAGCAATCGTAGACCGTTCCCCTCTAATTCCTATGGGAACAACAATGCTTATCCTAGCACCAAGAACTCCACTTCTGAACTAGAGATTATGCTTAAAGATTTCATCACTACCCAAAAAGCCTTCAATAAGAGTGTAGAAGAAAAACTAGCCAAACTAGATGATCTCTCTTCGAAGGTAGACAATTTAGTCCATGAGGTAGAGTTGCTTAAAATTAGAACTTCCCCTCTTGAGGAGAGGAAGACCACTCCTATGAATGCTATTCAAGTGCAAATTAATGAAAACATTAGGATGTTGGCTAAACTTAAAGAGAGATGGGCTAGAGAAAAGGATGAAGAAGATAGAATTAAGAACCTTCCTACCCACCACACTGTTGCTACTATCCAAGTTGTTGAGGATATCCAAACTCTTAGCACCCAATGCACTCCTGGTCCCATTGGACCTATTAATGGTGATGCTATGACCATATAAACTACCAAACAAGTGAGCCTAAAGGACACCACTACCACTTTACTTGATAGTAGTGACCTCGATTTTGATAATTGCACCCTTTCTGAAGTTATTGATTTCCTTCACAAGATGTCTAGAGATCCCCGCACTAGCACACTCAATCTTGCCTTCACAAAGCATATCACTAATGCTCTCATTAAAGCTAGGGAGGAGAAACTTAGGGTAGAAGCCTCCATACCTAGAAAGCTAGAAGATGGTTGGGATCCTATGATTAAAATTAAGTTGAATAACTTTTCTTGCTATGCTTTATGTGATGTTGGAGCTAGTACCTCCGTTATGCCCAAAATAATATATGATATGCTTAAATTGAAACCTTTTGATTCTTGTTCTTTTGGTGTTCGTCTTGTTGATTCTTCCATAAAGAAACCTTTGGTGAGGATCGACGATGTTCTTATCATTGTCAATGACAATTATGTTCCCGTTGATTTTACTATTATGGATATTGAATGTGAACCTTCTTGTCCAATTATTTTGGGACGTCCTTTTCTTCGCACCGTTGGTGCTATCATTGACATGAAAGAGGGGAATATAAAATTCCAATTTCCTCTCAAGAAAGGGATGGAACACTTCCCTAGAAAGAAGATTAAGTTACCTTTTGAGTCCGTTATATGGGCTAGCTATTCTTTTACTCTTGATAAGACTTGATCTCTTTGCATTATGCCTAGCTTAAAGGCATAAAAGAAAGCGCTTTTGGGAGGCAGCCCACAATGAATAAAGTTTTATTTTGCTTTTGTTGTGTCTTGATGTTTGTTACTACAGTAGCATCATCATTGTATCTTTACTTTTCAGCTTTGTGCCAAGTGTAGCTTCTGATTGCAAGAAAGTTCAAAAGTTGTGACGTGCTGTCCAGGAAACAGATTCTGTCCTTGGACAGAAAAATTCGTATAAAATCACCAGATCATCTTTTTGGTCTGAATTTTTTCGACAGCGTGCTCTATACAATTGGATTTCGGGCTTCTGTTCTGAGGTTTTTGATTTGAGTTGCAGAAGTGCCCCGAAAAAATTATTTACTACCTGCTGGTCTGTTTTTCACAGATTCTGTCCTGTTTTGCCTTTCCTTCGTTTTGCAAACCTTGAGCTTGCTTTTTCTTTGCAAAAACCTTTTGTCAATCTTGAGAAACAGTAGACCTTCAAGATTATCCTTATTTCCAGCAAGGAAAAATTATTTTATTATGGGTACTAACCTCGCTAATCAGATTATGATGAGTTATGTATGAAGGGAGTTTTCAAGTGTGCGAGGGAAGATGATAAAAAGATTCAGGAGTGTCAAATGCTCAAGCTTGGGGATGCCCCTATGCACCCCCAAGAAATATTCAAGAAGACTCAAGCGTCTAAGCTTGGGGATGCCCCCATGCATCCCCTTCTCCATCAACAATTATCAGTTCGCCTTTCGTTCCACTATATTTTAATCACTTCATGTGTTATGTGATATGCTTGGAGCGTCTTGCTTTTAGTTTCCTTTTTAGTTTTCTTTAGCTTTGCTTGCTGTTCATAACAAGTTGGAACCCAGCTTTCTTTGTGTGGGAGAGAAACACGCTCCACTTCAACCTAGAACATAACATAGGATTTTCATGTTTATCTTTGCTGTCTATGTTCTTTGTCTTTCAATAGCTACTGTCATGTTCAGCTCTTAGTTTCATGCTTTTCTTTTTAAAGAGCTTTTGTTTAGTTGGTTGCTGGAACTCTCTTGAGTTATCATGCTTATCTTGTTAAGAGAGTTGGCTTCTGTTGCACTGGTTGATATGTCTATGATAAAAATGCTATGTGCATAATGGTGCTTAGTAGTTCATGTTTTCTTATGGTTAGTCTCAAATAGCTGGGGGGTTCTTAATGTGTTATTGAAGTACCAACATGATTTGTTTGCCTATGATGTGGTATGGTTTAGTGATATCTTCCTACAAGAATTTATTTTGATTGACTTGGCATATGCTCACGCATATTTAAGACTGTAAAGAAAGTCTATCAAGCCTTGATGATCTTTAATTTCTGAGTAGCGATATAACTTCCATGCCCGATTCAATGTTGCTTTGTCGCTCTGCATGATTATGGCCGTCATTGCTCTCTTAGTTGGTCGCTCCCAGTCTTTTGCTAACCTTCGCCTGTACTAAGCGGACTGACTGCTTGTGCATCCAAAATCCTTTAAACCAGTTATGCCATATGAGTCCACCATACCTTCCTATACATGGTATTTACTTACCATTCCTAACGAAGACTATCTTGTACCATCTCGAAGTTATTCAAAAGCATTTCTCTTTTGTGCCTCTGTTTTAGCTCATGAGGAAGTAGTAGTTAATTCATGATCTTTCTAGGTTGGACAAGCTTCACCCCGGGATTGCATGTCTAATGTGCAAACCCCTAATACGAGAAGGAACTGGCAAAGAGTGCGCCCGGCTCATTAAAAAATATACAACAAACAAACCCTCCTTCACGCTTTGTTCATGAGAAATCAGAAAACTTTGGCAGTGATAAACAAAGGAGATTAAGAGGATGTGATCGTCCTCGTACGGGAGCCGTTCCTCGAAACTTGTCCAGCTCGAGAAGTAATTGAGTTATCTACTAGCATTCGTTGACGAAATATGCATATTCCAAAAAAATAATTTTTACCTCTGTTTTTGAAACCAAGAGCTCTGGTACATGTTTAGTTTTTGTTTTCGACCACGGGTTTTCAACCTTGCCATCAAAAGCCACGGTTCGAGAGTCTCCACCTTCTTTCTTTAAAGCACCAACTATTGAGAGCATGATTGTCATTCTTAGTGTAATGTGCATTGTCCCAAAGTACCATTGTCTTCTGCATGACTATGATATCGTTTATTCTAAAATCATTGTATCTAGTCGTCACTTAAACTTTGGAGGTGCCCCTGCATTTATGTTTTGCTTCACTAATGGGGGCAAGCGAGGTACCACTTTGTCATGTTTGCACACCATGCTCACTACAAATCTATTGAGTGTTTCAGTATCATATTGTAAAACTTTCAGTTCTTTGTGATACTCTCATGAGGCAACTTAATTACTACAGATTCATTGTCTCAGTAAGCATTTGTCATGTGACTGTGAAAAGTTCTTATATGGTTAATAGCATGTCACCACAGAAGTTATGCTTGTTATCATTTACCTACTCGAGGACGAGCAGGAATTAAGCTTGGGGATGTTGATACGTCCAAAACGTATCTATAATTTCTGCTTGCTCCATGCCTCTTTTGTGTAATATTGCTATGATATTTATGCACTTCCATACACTTTTGATCATATTTGGACTAACCTATTAACTCAGTGCACCCCAGTGCCAGTTTCTGTTTTCTGCTGTTTTTATATTTCAGGTTTTCCCATTACGTAAATTGCCAGAAAAATTCCGGGAAAAATATATAAAAAATCAGCATTCCGGAACCTTCCATGCGGCCAAAGTAGGGCCAGAGGGGGCCCACTAGGGCTCCAGGCGGCCAGAGGGGGCGGCCCCCCTCCTGGCCGCGCCGCCAGGGCGCTTGGGCCCCCCTTAGCCCCTCTGACGCCCCCTTTGGCATATATTTACACCGCGTCCCGAAACCCTCGAGGACGAAACCCTTTTTCGCGATCTCATCTCTGTTCCGCCGCCGCCGCGCTTCCAAGATCGGGAGCACCAGGAGAACTCTTCCCGGCACCCTGCCGGAGGGGAGCATCACCACCGGGAGCTTCTCCACCACCATGGACACCTCCCGGATGAGTTGTGAGTAGTCTCCCTTGGACCATGGGTCCATGACCAGTAGCTATGTGATGTTCTCCTCCCCTCTTTGTTCTTCATCGATTAGACCTCGTGACTACATGATCGAGGCACATATGTAATCCTTATGCTGTTGCTATGATGAGTTTGCTGGGATCCGATGGATTATGAGATTATGTTCAGATTGCGTGTGAGTAATATATTTGATTTACCTCTTTTATATTTATGTTCTTGAGTAATTCTTGCATGTTCTCCATTGCTGTTTATTGCTTTGGCCAAGTAGTAGGTAGTAACTCCAAGAGGGAACGTTATGCTTGATTGTGGGTTCATGCCCCTCGATGACTAGCTTGAGTGACAGAAACATGAGTCTAGGGGATGTGATGTTGCCACAAGGGGGAAAACAACGGTGCTTGTACTTGAGGGTGCAAGGATTGTTTACTTTACGCAAAGTTCTTTTAATGCAGTTGTCTGTTGCTTTGAGTTTACACTATGGGTGGGACTCGCAACTTAATACCAGCGAGATGTTCTGGATAGATATCTCAAGGTGGATGATTAGTAGTAGATGCATATGGATTTCGGTCTACTTGCCTTGGCGTACCGCCCATGCTTTTGAGCCTCTACCTTTCTTTGCAGCATAGTTAGCATTTGTTTGCGCACATAATCCTGTCAATTGCCCAGCTGTAATTCGTTTACCTCGCTTAGCTGTTTTATCGTCTTTTGGGAGAGAGACATCACTAGTGAACATCATGGGACCCCGGTCCATATTACCATCACTGATCACACCCGTTATTTACTTTCTGTTCTTACTTACTAGTTGCAGTCATACCTATCACTATTATCTCTTGCGTTTGATCCTTTGTAAACGACAAGGCCGGAGGGATTGACAACTTCTCTGTACTCGTTGGGAGCAAAGTTATTTGTATTTGTGTGCAGGTCCTGTCAATCGCTAAGTTGCGCCGCTAGCAGTTGACACCTTCTTGTTGACCCTCGGAGTCTCAGGGGATTCGATCCTTGGTATCTTTGCCAAGGGAAAACTACCGCTACACTGCATCTCAAACCTTCCACTTGGGGTAACCAACGAGGGGCGAGAAGCCATCAGGGCCACGTGGGGCCCACGAGGCAGGGGAGCGCGCCCTGGGCAGGGGGGCGCACCCTGGACCCTCGTGGCCAGGTGCTGGCTCCCCTCGGTGTGTGCTCTGTGCCATATTTCTCAAATATTCTAGAAAAAATCATATTTCATTTTCATGGCATTTGGAGAACTTTTATTTTTGGGATATTTTTTATTGCACGGATAAGTCTGGAAACAGACAGAAAATACTATTTTCGCTTTATTTATCCTAATTAACAGAAAGTAAAAAGGGGGTATAGAAGGTTGTGCTATCTAGATTCACCTATCCCATGCTCATCAAAAGGAATCCATTAACAAGGTTGATCAGGTCTTGTTAATAAACTCTTTCCGAATAACATGAAACTGGAGAATTTTCGAATAACACTAGGTTACCTCAATTGGGATATGTATGTCCCCAATAATAAGAATGTCATATGTCTTCTTGGTAGTAGGAAGAGGAAATTCAAAACCTCCAATGGTAATAGTTGAAATTTTTCCAATATAATTGATGCTGTGGACCTGAGGTTGTTTCCTCGGAAAGTGTACCGTATGCTCATTACCATTGACATGAGAAGTGACATTGCCTTTGTTGCAATCAATAACAGCCCCTGCGGTATTCAAAAATGGTCTACCAAGGATAATAGACATGCTATCGTCCTCGGGAATATCAAGGATAACAAAGTCCGTTAGAATAGTAACATTTGCAACTACAACATGCACATCCTCAAAAATACCGATAGGTATAGCAGTTGATTTATCAGCCATTTGCAAAGATATTTCAGTAGGTGTCAACTTACTCAAGTCAAGTCTACGATATAAAGAGAGGGGCATAACACTAACACCAGCTCCAAGATCACACAAAGCAGTTTTAACATAGTTTTTCCTAATGGAGCAAAGTATAGTAGGTACTCCTGGATCTCCTAATTTCTTAGGCATTCCACCCTTAAAAGTGTAATTGGCAAGCATGGTGGAAATTTCTACTTCAGGTTTCTTTCTTTTGTTGGTAATAATATCTTTCATATACTTAGCATAAGGATTTGTCTTAAGCACATCAGTCAAACGCATACGCAAAAAGATAGGTCTAATCATTTCAGCAAAGCGCTCAAAATCCTCCTCATCCTTTTTCTTGGATGGTTTCGGAGGAAAAGGCGTGGGTTTCTGAACCCATGGTTCTCTTTCCCTACCGTGCTTCCTAGCAACAAAGTCTCTCTTATCATAACGTTGATTCTTTGATTGTGGGTTATCAAGATCAACAACAGGTTCAATCTCTATATCATTATCATTGCTAGGTTGAGCATCATCATGAACATCATCATTAATATTATCACTAGGTTCATGTTCATTACCAGATTGTGTCTCAGCATCAGAAACAGATATATCATTGGGATTCTCAGGTGTGTCAGCTACAGGTTCACTAGAGGCATGCAAGATCCTATCATTTTTCTTTTTTTTTCTTCTTGGAAGAACTAGGTGCATCTAAATTAGCTCTCTGAGAATCTTGCTCAATTCTCTTAGGGTGGCCCTCAGAATACAGAGGTTCCTGAGTCATTTTACCACCTCTAGTTGCAACTCTAACAACATAGTCATTATTCTTACTATTTAATTCATTGAGCAAATCATTCTGAGCCTTAAGTACTTGTTCTACTTGAGTGGTGACCATAGAAGCATGTATACTAATAAGTTTCAGTTCACCTTTAGCTCTAGATAGATAATCACTCAAGCGTTCAATCATATAAGCATTGTGTTGCAATTGTCTACCAACATAAGAATTGGAGTTTTCTTGTTTCACAATAAAATTGTCAAACTCATCCAAACATTGGCTAGCAGACTTATAGCGTGGAATATCACCTTCATCAAATCTATAAAGAGAATTTACCTTTACTACCTATGTCGGGTTATCAAGACCATGTATTTCTTCAATAGGTGGTAAATTCTTAACATCTTCAGCTTTAATACCTTCTTCTTTCATAGATTTCTTTTCCTCTTGCATATCTTCCAGGACTGAGAAATATAACACCTCTTTTCTTCGGAGTTGGCTTAGGGGCTGGTTCAGAAAGCGTCCAATTATTTTTATTGGCCAGCATATTATTCAATAGTAATTCAGCTTGTTTAACCGTTCTTTCCCTAAAAACACAACCAACACAACTATCCAGGTGGTCTCTGGAAGCATCGGTTAGTCCATTATAAAAGACATCAAGTATATCATGCATCTCAAGAGGATGATCAGGCAAAGCATTAAGTAATTAGAGAAGCCTCCGCCAAGCTTGTGGGAGACTATCTTCTTTAATTTGCACAAAGTTATATATTTCCCGTAAGGCAGCTTGTTTCTTATGAGAGGGAAAATATTTAGCAGAGAAGTAATACATCATATCCTGGGGACTACGCACACAACCAGGATCAAGAGAATTAAACCAAGTCTTAGCATCACCCTTTAACGAGAACGGAAACAACTTAAGGATATAGTAGTAACGAATCTTTTCATTGTTGGTAAGCAGGGTGGCTATATCATTCAACTTAGTAAGATGTGCCACAATGGTTTCAGACTCATAGCCATGGAAAGGATCAGATTTAACCAAAGTAATTAACTCAGGATCAACAGAGATCTCATAGTCCTTATCAGTAACACAGATAGGTGAAGTGGCAAAAGTAGGGTCATGTTTCATTCTAGCATTCAAGGACTTTTCTTTCAGCTTAGCTAATAATTTCTTAAGATCATATCTATTGTTGCAAGCAAGAAAGTCTCTAGCAGTTTCTTCATCCATAACATAACCCTCAGGAACAACAAGCAATTCATATCTATTGGAAGAAGCTTCACCATCACTTTCATAAATATCATCAGTTTCAATATTTGCATTCTCCCTAACCTTAGCAATTTGTTCATCTAGAAATTCACCTAGCGGCACAATATCAGGCATAAAAGTAGTTTCATCATACATAGCAGAAGTGGCATCATCAAGAACATACGACATATCATATTCAATAGCAGGAGTGGGTGTCGCAAGTTTACTCATAACAGAAGGAGAATCAAGTGCAGAGCTAGATGGCAGTTCCTTACCTCCCCTCGTAGTTGAGGGTAAGATCTTGGTTTTTGAGTCCTTCAAATTCTTCATAGTGATCAACAGATATAAATCCCAAGTGACTTAAAGAATAGAGCTATGCTCCCCGGCAACGGCTCCAGAAAATAGTCTTGATAACCCATAAGTGTAGGGGATCGCAACAGTTTTCGAGGGTAAAGTATTCAACTCAAATTTATTGATTCGACACAAGGGGAGACAAAGAATACTCTTAAGTATTAGCAGCTGAGTTGTCAATTCAACCACACCTGGAAACTTAGTATCTGCAGCAAGATAGTTTAGTAGCAAAGTAATATGATAGTGGTGGTTGCAGCAATAAAAGTAATGGTACTGTTTTTGTAATTTTTGTAATAGTAGCAGCGGAAAAGTAAATAAGCAACAAGCAATATATGAAAAGCTCGTAGGCATTGGATCGGTGATGGGAAATTATGTCGGATGTAATTCATCATGTAGAAGTTATAAAATAGGGTGGCATAGAACTAGCTCCAGTTCATCAATTCAATGTAGGCATGTATTCCGAATATAGTCATACGTGCTTATGGAAAAGAACTTGCATGACATCTTTTGTCCTACCCTCCCGTGGCATCGGGGTCCTATTGGAAACTAAGGGATATTAAGGCATCCTTTTAATAGAGTACCGGACCAAAGCATTAGCACATAGTGAATACATGAACTCCTCAAACTATGGTCATCACCAGGAGTGGTCCCGATTATTGTCACTTCGGGGTTGCCGGATCATAACACATAGTAGGTGACTATAGACTTGCAAGATAGGATCAAGAACACACATATATTCATGAAAACATAATAGGTTCAGATCTGAAATCATGGCACTCGGGCCCTAGTGACAAGCATTAAGCATAGCAAAGTCATAGCAACATCAATCTCAGGACATAGTGGATACTAGGGATCGAACCCTAACAAAACTAACTCGATTACATGATAGATCCCATCCAACCCATCACCATCTAGCAAGCCTATGATGGAATTACTCACGCGCGGCGGTGAGCATCATGGAATTGGTGATGGAGGAAGGTTGATGATGACGATGGCGACGATCTCCACTCTCCGGAGCCCCGAACGGACTCCAGATCAGCCCTCCCGAGAGAGATTAGGGCTTGGCGGCGGCTCCGTCTCGTGAAACGTGATAATTCTTTCTCCCTAATTTTTTTCTCCCAGAAAGTGAACCTATAGGATCTGGGGATACGTCGGTGGAGCACCAAGGGGCCCACGAGGCAGGGGGCGCGCCCTGGGCAGGGGGTGCACCCCCACCCTCGTGGACAGGGTGTGGCCCCCCTGGTCTGGATCTTCTTGCAGATATTTTTTATATTTTCCAAAATAAATCTCCGTGGAGTTTGAGGTTATTCCGAGAACTTTTTATTTCTGCACAAAAACAACACCATGGTAATTCTGTTGAAAACAACGTCAGTCCGGGTTAGTTCCATTCAAATCATGCAAGTTAGAGTCCATAACAAGGGCAAAAGTGTTTGGAAAAGTAGATACGCTGGAGACGTATCACCTTGGTTCTCAAAACTGAGGCAAATACTTACTCTACTTTGCTGCATCACCCTTTCCTCTTCAAGGGAAAACCAGCGGATGCTCAAGAGGTAGCATTATATTATCTATGTTTTATATGCAGTAATATGTTATTTTATATCATTTTTTGGGACTAACCTATTAACCTAGTGCCCAATGTGAGTTTCTGTTTTCCCCTTGTTTTTGTATTTTATAGAAAATCAATACCAAACGGAGTCCAAATGAAATGAAACTTTTTGAGGACATTACTTGGACCAGAAGACAACCACGAGGCAGCCACAAGCCGCTAGGGCGTGCCCTAGGGGGGCGCCCCTATGGCTTGTGGGCCCCTCGTAGCTCCCCTAACCCTAATCTCAGCTCTATAAATACCCAAATAACCCCCCCCCCCCCTACGTCAGAGGGCACACCAAAAATACTTTTTCACCGCCGCAAGTTTCTGTCTTCGTGAGATCCCATCTAGGGACCTTTTCCGATACTCCACCGGAGGAGGATTCGATCATGGAGGGTTTGTACATCAACCTTGTTCCCTACCGATGATGTGTGAGTAGTTTACCATAAACCTATGCTACCTCTTGAGCATGCGTTGGTTTTCCCTTGAAGAGGAAAGGGTGATGCAACAAAGTAGCGTAAGTATTTCCCTCAACTTTTGAGAACCAAGGTATTAATCCAGTAGGAGATAATACGCAAGTCACCTAGTACCTGCACAAACGATAGAGATCCTTGTAACCAACGCGATAAAGCGGTCGTCAATCCCTTCACGGCCACTTGCAAAAGTGAGATCTGATAGAGATAATAAGATAAATATTTTTGGTATTTTCTTTGAATAGATTGAAAAGTAAAGATTGCAAAATAAACTACGATAAAAATAGCTAGTTGACGGGAGATTAATATGATGGAAAATAGACCCGGGGGCCATAGGTTTCACTAGTGGCTTATCTCAAGATATCATATTTTCTGGTGGGTGAACAAATTACTGCCGAGCAATTGATTAAAAAACGCATAGTTATGAGAATATCTAGGCATGATCATGTATATAGGCATCACGTCCGTGACAAGTAGACCGAAACGATTCTGCATCTACTACTATTACTCCACACATCGACCGCTATCTAGCATGCATCTAGAGTATTAAGTTCATAAGAACAGAGTAACGCATTAAGCAAGATGACATGATGTAGAGGGATAAACTCAAGCAATATGATATAAACCCCATCTTTTTATCCTCGATGGCAAAAATACAATACGTGCCTTGCTGCCCCTGCTGTCACTGGGAAAGAACACCACAAGATTGAACCCAAAGCTAAGCACTTCTCCCATTGCAAGAAAGATCAATCTAGTAGGCCAAACCAAACTGATAATTCGAAGAGACTTGAAAAGATATTAAATCGTGCATATAAGAATTCAGAGAAGAACCAAATATTGTTGATAGATAATCTTGATCATAAACCCACAATTCATCGAATCTCAACAGACACACCGCAAAAAGTATTACATCGAATAGATCTCCAAGAAGATCGAGGAGAACTTTGTATTGAGATCCAAAGAGAGAGAATAAGCCATCTAGCTAATAACTGTGGACCTGAAGGTCTATGGTAAACTACTCACGCATCATCGAGAGGCTATGGTGTTGATGTAGAAGCCCTCCGTGATCGATCCCCCCTCTGGCGTAGCGCCAGAAAAGGCCCCAAGATGGGATCTCATGGGTACAGAAGGTTGCGGCGGTGGAAATAGGGTTTCGTGGTGCTGCTGGATGTTTTAGGGTACAAGGGTATATATATGCGGAAGAAGTACGTCAGTGGAGCTACGAGGGGCCCACGAGGGTGGGGGCGCGCCTACCCCCCTAGGCGCGCCCTCCTGCCTCGTGGTCGCCTCGTGGCGTTCCAGACTTGTACTCCAAGTCTCCTGGATTGCGTTTGTTCCAAAAACGATCCTCCCAAAGGTTTCATTCCGTCTGGATTCCGTTTGATATTCCTTTTCTGCGAAACACTGAAATAGGCAAAAAAACAACAATTTGCACTGGGCCTTTGGTTAGTATGTTAGTCCCAAAAATAATATAAAAGTGTATATTAAAGCCCATTAAACTACCAAAACAGATAATATAATAGCATGTAACAATAAAAAACTATAGATACGCTGGAGACGTATCAAGCATCCCCAAGCTTAATTCCTACTCGTCCTCGAGTATGTAAATGATAAAAACAGAATTTTTGATGTGAAATGCTACCTAACACACTTTTCAATGTAATTTTATTTATTGTGGCATGAATGTTCAGATCCGAAAGATTCAAGACAAAGGTTTAATATTGACATAAAAATAATAATACTTCAAGCATACTAACAAAGTAATGATGTCTTCTCAAAATAACATGGCCAAAGAAAGCTATCCCAACAAAATCATATGGTCTGGCTATGCTCTATCTTCATCACACAAAATATTTAAATCATGCACAACCCCGGTTTCAGCCAAGCAATTGTTTCATACATTAGTATTTTCAAACTTTTTCAACTTTCACGCAATACATGAGCGTGAGCCATGGACATAGCGCTATAGGTGGAATAGAGTGGTGGTTGTGGAGAAGACAAAAAGGAGGAAGATGGTCTCACATCAACTAGGCGTATCAATGGGCTATGGAGATGTCCATCAATAGATATCAATGTGAGTGAGTAGGGATTGTCATGCAACAGATGCACTAGAGCTATAAATGTACGAAAGCTCAACAAAAGAAACTAAGTGGGTGTGCATCCAACTTGCTTGCTCACAAAGACCTAGGGCATTTTGAGGAAGCCCATCGTTGGAATATACAAGCCAAGTTCTATAAAGAAAAATATCCCACTAGTATATGAAAGTGACAAAACAAGAGACTCTTTATCATGAAGATCATGGTGCTACTTTGAAGCACAAGTGTGGAAAAAGGATAGTAGCATTGTCCCTCCTCTCATTTTTTATTTTTTATTATTTTGGGCCCCCTTTTTTTCTCCCTTTTTTGGCCTTTTTTTGTCCGGAGTCTCATCCCGACTTGTGGGGGAATAATAGTCTCCATCATACTTTCTGCACTGGGACAATGCTCTAATATTGAAGATCATCACACTTTTATTTACTTACAAGTCAAGAATTAAAAATCGATGCTTAGAACAAAATATGACTCTATGTGAATGCCTCCGGCGGTGTACCGGGATGTGCAATCAAGAGTGACATGTATGAAAAATTATGCATGGTGGCTTTGCCACAAATACAATGTCAACTACATGATCATGCAAGGCAATATGACAATGATGAAGCGTGTCATAATAAACGGAACGGTGGAAAGTTGCATGACAATATATCTCGGAATGGCTATGGAAATGCCATAATAGGTAGGTATGGTGGCTATTTTGAAGAAGGTACATGGTGGAAGGGTTAGAGTGCGTATAATCCATGGACTTAACATTAGTCATAAAGAACATACTTATTGAAAAAATCTACAAGTCATCAAAACAAAGTACTACACGCATGCTCCTAGGGGAAGGGTTGGTAGGAGTTAACCATCACGCGATCCCGACCTCCACACAAAGGAAGACAATCAATAAATAAATCATGCTCCAACTTCATCACATAACTGTTCACCATACGTGCATGCTACGAGAATCACAAACTTCAACACAAGTATTCCTCAAATTTACATGACTCTAATATCACCATCCTCATATCTCAAAACAATCATCAAGTATCAAACTTCTCATAGTATTCAACTGTGGGGACCCCGACTCATAAGTCGTGATCAGCGAATGCACGTGTACAGTGATCCCAGAGATCAATGCTCACTGAACACATAGAAGCTGAATAACAAGAGTCTTACATCCATACATATCGTAGTACACAAATTGTGACCATTATGGTCAAGTCTTGAGTATAAATCATCGTAGCGGAAATATTCAATAACAACTTGGACCCATGCCATCTGCCTTAACCCTACAGGCATTCTGACTGGGAAGCGTCCTAGCTCGCATGTTCGTCACCAAGAAATCTTCATCATATCCTGTTCTTTCATGCCCGGCCAATAAAATAACCCGTGGCAAGCCAATGAGTACTTTGAATGTACTCGCAAGCAACCCAAGTGTGATGACAGAATAATTATGCAAGGCTCTAATGCTAAATTGGCATTTTTGCGCAAAGCTAGTTTTTCTCATGCAAGTATGATCAATATTTATCAAGGATATGAATGTGTCTGCAACAAGTATCAGGAGGTTACAGACATCAATATCGAGAAAGAGTTATAAACAACTCATGCTCGAGCTCATCATGACTTCCTCAAGAATCACATCACCAATATGACCGAACTGTGTTGTTTTCCTCAGACACACACACACACACACCAGGTTTTGCAAACATTGGACGTAGCCCAAGAGCGGTTACCCAACTGTCCTTGACCGTGGACACGGCTATTCGAATAGTTTTACACTCTGCAGAGGTTGCACACTTTACCCACAAGATCCGGGGAACTTCCGTGTCATCCACGACCCACGGTACTTCAAGTACCCGTGGTAAGCACCTGATCACTATCTTTCCCTAGACGACACTAACATAGAGTCCACTTGATTGGTAGCAACCCCCGTGCCCAACATTTAACATCTTAAATTTTTGGAGCCTCACTCCCATATTCATCACATACCACAAGCACAGGGTACCAATGGTGTGTCCGGTGCCCTGTAAAGACAGTCATGGCCGCCTATCCAAGCACGACCCCATCTCGGGAGTGACCTCATGTCACCCTCGTCACTAGTAATGCGGGCAACATGCTAGTATCGGCCTAGGTAATAAATAATGCCCTTTCCCATATAAGGGTAGAGTGGTTGCACATGTAAGGTTGGAATAACGGTCGCAACTTAAACCAATCCATTTTCAAAACAACACACACACTTGCCTCGGTACACCACTTCGTCATCAAGTGGTTACCCAGCTCATCATCTCCCTCGGGCATGAGTGGCACCCGACGGGTTTTTTGAAAAGTCTTTTAAAAGTACTCTGCCTCCATCACCATGGATGTCCCCGTCCCATATGCGTAGCTACTACTACCACATCCTATCTACTCCCGCCCGCATAACCCTCATTTGAAGGTAGGATCATGCTTGATGCAAGTTTCAGTAGGGAAGTAATAAAGGTAACCAACCAAAGTGGTCCCTTATATCAACATGATTCCGATGCATCGATAATAAGGTGCTATATGACATGCATAAAAAGGGTTTCTTAAACATGGTCAAAGGGCTGCTTGCCTTGTTCCTCAGAGTCTTCAAAGCTTCTGGTCCATCTCCAAGTACTCTATCTACTTCGTCAACTAACGTCGAAAACAAATCACAATAAGCAATACAACAAGGCAAAAATAAAAGTGCTCTAAAAATAGGAGTTGGACTTTTCTAGGATACCTCTTGTCATATGAAAAATGACCAAGGTGGTTTCATAGGCATTGGATCAATGGATAGTTTGGAACATTTCAATATGATGGAATCAAGGGGTTTATGGATCTGTGAGAAGTGTACAGAATAATTATTTTGAAAAATGAGCAGAGGCATCCATTTAACAAGGAATGATTTTAGAAGCAGCTAGGAGTTGGTTTCACTTGATTTGGAGTTCAAAATAATTTCCTATGATTTCGCAAAGTTGGCTATACATGGATAAATAGACCAATATTTGATGTGGTACATAAGGTATTGGGAAAAATGTTCAAAAACTAAGTTATGAGCATATGAGTACCCAGGAATTTGAATCAATGGATTTGGATCATCTATGAGCTCTCTGTGATTTTCTAAAGTTCATCACAGAAATGGAAAAAAATAGGAATTGCTAATTATTTGTCAAGAAAGTTTTTCTGAAAAATGTGCAAATAGCACCATGTGATAGATCATGATTTATGGAGTCACTGGAAATTTGAATCACCAAATTTGGAGTTCAAATTAATTGTTTATGGATTTTACAAGTTTACAGATAAAGAAAAAGAAAATGTTTTACCTAAATGGGCTGGATCTGGGCAGCGGCAGCGTGCACAGGGAGGGAGATAGCAGCGCCGGAACTGGGCCGGCCCAGCGGCTCGGCTGCGCACACAGGAGGGTGGTGACGTCGCTGGCGCCCTGACTGAGTACGCTTCCGCGCGGGGAAAGCGGCGTCTCCTTGCCCCGCCTCCACTTAAAATCAGCGGGGCCTGGCGCTGGGTTGCTGACCTGCGGGGTCCACTCGCAGGGTCGTCTCCCTCCTCTCGCCCGCGAGAGGAGCGGGGGCAGAGGAGTTTTCCACCGATCACGCCGGTGACCTAGGCGGTCTCCGCCGGTGTTCTGCGCACCGGAGCGTTCAGAGCGGCGAGACGCGTCCATCCATGTGCTTCATGCCCGCGGAGGAGCTTGGGAAGGGGAGAAACGTCGGGCGCGGCGGCGACCGATGACGGCGAAGATGGAAACGGCGAGGCAGGCGCGGGGAGGAAGGACTGGTGTGCGGGGAGTGTTGGCGGTGGTGCTGGTGAGGCTGTGGAACAAAGAGGTGGGAAGGAGGAGCTCTCAGTAGCGAGCATTTAGGTGGAGGTCGGGGCATTGCTCCGGCCATGGAGATGCAAGGAGGGCACGAGGAGGGGATTGGGTTGGTCCAGGGGGTGGATGGGAGCTAGGGGAAGCAAATGGGGTGGAGGGGAGGGCCTGGGGCAGCCTTAAATAGAAGGGGGAAGGTGCACCGCGGTCCGTGCGCCGGGGAGGCCGTAGCCGTCTCTGGAGGCCCAGCTGGCTCTCTGGGGCGTGTCCAGGGCGCTCGTGGACATGGTCCAGGTCAAGGGAAAAGGAAAGGGGGAGCGGGGCGTGCCAGAGGCTCCACACGTGTGAGTTTGCTTACTGGAGCTCTCGGGCGACCGGTGCGCGTGCGAAGGAGGCGGTAGGAGGGAGAAGGAGGAGGGGGCTGACAGCGTTGTGTGACATGGACCTCGAGGTGGCCTCGGGGGACACAAGGGGAAGGCCCTAGGTGGTCGGCAGCCTTGGGCAGGACGCGGCTACAGTGCGGGAGCACACTGTAGCGCGCTCTAGAGCACCCGTATGGCCGGCATGGCCATGTCCCACGCGCTCTGGACGTGGCCACCTTGTCCATTGGCTTCTGGCTAGTCTGGAGATTCCCTCTGGTCGCTTAGGGTGTAAGCCAAGTGTAATAGTAAAAGGGGGAGAAGAGGGAAGTTCTGCCATGGTGAAAACAGAGAGGTATATGGGGGTTTTACCCCCTCCAATGATTGAGCTGAAGGCATGGGGGAGTTGCTGGCGGTAGAAGGTGATCTGGTTCATCTGTGGTAAAATTAGAGGTAAAGGGGAATAGTGAAAGGGGTCAAAACAGTGGTTTTGGAAAAATGGCAGAAGGTGTTTGATGTGGTTTTGGGCAAGCAAATTATTTCCAACTGACATGAGACTTAACATGATCAAATGTCATATAGAAATAGGGAGTTCCACCAAGTTTGAGCTTATTTGAAGAAACTTGCCAATGTAACTTTAGTAAACCCTAGAAATCAACAGAAATGGCTTTTCCAAGATTTAGACATGCAAATCATCCCTCCTTGATGCACCACTTGGTGTAGTGTCATCATTTGGGGTTGTGATCATGTACACAAAATTTGAGGCCACAAGTAAAAAGTTGGCAATGTAGAGTTGTTCAAATTTGGATCTGGTCAGGAAGGGTTTTGGGGCACTTTGATCAAGTTATCCTTCTCCAATACTTGTGCCATTTGGTCTAGATGCTTAATTAGACCATTTTAGAATGTTCACCAGGTTTGAGGGCATTTGGACAAGTTTGGCAATGTAAAGTTGCTCAAACTTCAAAATGGACAGAAATGGTTTTGAGGGGATTTGATGATGTTTTCTTGATCTTCAAGGCATGAGGCTTTGTAAGATCATCAGATATGCCATATTTGACATGATAGAATTTTCCTGGAATTTTTAGGGAATATTTCCTTTGTAAATATTTCAAAAGCTTGAAATATCCAGAAAGGGTTTTTGAAAGATTTGTCCAATATTTTGAACATCACCATGTGTTGAAACTCTTATATATGGACAATATATGTCCTATGAGATTCCCTGAATTTTGAAAAATAATTTTGAAACAGTTAAATAATTTTAACCTATTAAAGACCTTTTCTGGCCTAAAGAAAAAGCCTTTCAATAAAATATAAAAATAACTTTTAAAATTATAATTTTGTGGTTTTTCGGAGTCCTATACGTAATAGGATTCAAATATACTTTTTGAAAAAAAATTCACACCCCAAATAAAGTACTTGTAGTACAAACCTCAATTCAGGGGTTTTTGGAAAACTAATTTTAGAAAATACTTTTTGGCCAAATTATTTTTATAAGAAAATACTATACTGTTCTATACACATGGCATAATCATTGGGAAACGGTTTTGGATCAAGGAGATGAAGTATAAGACTTGGATGATTTATTTTATTTTTAGAGCACTAGCAAGCAGCAAACAGAAAACCAATCAAGCAAGGTCAAAAACACTCAAATGTTTTTGTCAAACCATATTTTATCATGATTATTAGCTTTAGTGTTGTGGCATGAAAATCAGGGTGTGACAGACCTACCCCCCCTTACAAGAATCTCGTCCCCGAGATTCCCAGACTAGGCGTGTAAAGGAATACAAAAACTTGGATATGGGGTAGTCTTCACTTCTTCTTGTTGGTTCTGCTTCCGAGTGGTGCTCCATGGAACCTTGAAGTACTTGGTGGTGTGGCTTCTCGCATGTTGCCCTTTTTGATGCAGGTTGCTGAGGGGTCTCTTGCATATGTTAGGTTGAGCTAGACGTCAAAGGCTCGGTGATCGATGTCCTTGTGGAGATCGGGTTAGTTAGGATGTTAAATGTATTTCCCAGAGTGGTGACTCATGGAAAATTTGGTGCACGGTGGGTAACTCATCTGGTAAATCTAGCTGGTAGCCATCTGTTGTCTTGCAGTGGTCTTGAAGAAGGTCGATAAATCTTGTTGTGAGCGTCCCTTCGACATGGAAATGCTTGGTTCCTTCGAGAGGAGTGGTTTGCAGATACGCCTGGTCTTCGACGCGGAAGTTTACTTCTTGATGATGGTAGTTGGTGTAGTTCTTCCTTTTTGACATGGCGGTCTTCAAATGTATTCTATCCAGCTGATCGTCTCTTCTTTTGTCTTCGGGTAGACAAGTATGTTGCCAAATAAAGATGACAACTAACTTTTCCAAGGACTCCATGAAGTCTATGGGGTACACGAGGTAGGCTGGGGTATTGGTGGTGGTCTCGGTTGAGTATTGGCAACGGTCTTCTTGACCTAGAGTCAAGGCCCGTGGTCAGGATCTGACCATGTTGTGGCTTGGTGGGGCTTAAGGGTTTCAAGGATTCTAGTGTGCGAGTGAATGTTTATCATCTTATCCTTGGGCACAGTTCCTGAGATGCCAGTAGTTCCACCCAGTCCTTTAAACAAATAACCTTATACCACCGAAAGCATCATCTCGCATAGGTCGCTCCAATGATCACTCATGCTATAGATATCCTCATGGCTCCTTAGAGGATATCTAACAAAATTATACATGTCTATGATCCCCAAACTCATATGCATGTCTACCCTTAAAATCCATGGGTAGAGCATACATGCTGCTAAGCTTGAGTTAAACATGACAATCCAAGTGCTCAACCTATTCTTGCAAGTTTCAAGATAATGCATCTCTATCCTAAGGAAACACGTCGTATGCCACTCCAAGATCTTGTTTCCTTCCTATGAATAAACTCCAATAGCCCATTAGCTTCCATCAATCACCACATAATCCAATAATTCTACAAATCCGATGTCTACGGTGTTCCACAATATCTAAAGTCCCTACAATACCCAAATGCTTGGAAGGGGCTATCCATTACTATAGTAAGTCCACCAAATTCCCACCATCATGGTCAAGTAAACTCCAAGGTCATGATTATACAGATCCCTAAATCAACTCTGACAATTGATCCAATCTTCTAGTTTATTGTCCACCGAGAAACATGGTATCATGATCAAGATCAACAGTCTAAATCCAATTTACTCCGAACCATGTAGACATATTTAGCATCTATACCCAACCAGAATCACCTACTTAAATCCAAATCTCATGTCCGATGAGAATTCCTACATTTCCCCCAAGTCATTCTCAAAATGTCAACTATCTTCTATCAATATCCCCTGGCTAGGTCAAATCCTTATACCTCCAAGAATTTCAATTCGCGATCACAATTGCCCTGCAAATCCAAGTTAATCCAGGGTGATGAAAGTTATGCTACTCTATTAATCATGATCCCACCAACATGAAAACCTCACAATCCATCAAGGTCTCAGATAATTCCTCGAAGTTACTGATGTAAAGTCACCCAGTCATCTGTCATCTATTCATGTATCCTCAATTTGGTCTTCCCTATGGCATCGTCAGTTCTTGTGCTATATTAGGATGACATTGTGCTCGTTCACTGTGTCCACTAGTTCCATTACGAACCCAGTGTTGTGCAAGGTTATAAAGGCTTAACTAGTTATCTTGTAATTCTATGGGTTAAGCACATGGTTAAGGATTCGTTCTGGGGTATGTGTGAAGTCTCAAAGGGTCTGGGGATGGGTTTCTAATCTTGAGGGGTAAACATAACTTCACGGCGTTGCACTTGGTCGTGGAGGTTGTAGCAGAAGTCTTCATTGTTAGTTGGTTGCCGAGTTGGAATCCTTGGTACTTCTTGTCTTGCTGATCTTCAGTTGAGGAGATAGAAGAGGGGGAAAAAGTAGCATAAATGCCTAAAGGGGGTTCTATAGTGCAAGTGCAAGCAAACAGGTGCAAAAAGGGGCAAAACAAAAGAAACAAGGCAAGGAAGGTGATATAGTCGTGTACTTGTTGCCTAGGGCAAAAGTGTGACTTATATCAAAACACAAACAATAAAAACAAGCAACCCACCATCATGGTCCTATTCGAACCATCATACGGACTCGACTGCGCATAGGGGGTACACGACTCATCCTACCCTAGGGGTTCTCGGACTCAGTAGTCATGCCTTGTGCCTCGTGCAGTCTTCTGAGTTTCCTCAGGTGTTGATATGTCCCTTGTAGTTGTTTGATGAACGATCCGGGTTGAGCTTGAAGAATCTTCAACAACTTCTCGCCTGATGAGGTGATGTGGTGAAGGTGTCTCCTCGTAGCTGGCGTTGACTTGGTCTCCTCTTGTCTCCTTAATCATAACGATCCCTTTTGTCTTCTAAGGTGTCGACGGTACTCGGTAGGTAATCCTTATGCAATGACAATAACAAGGCATAATAGAGGTCCAACATGTCGGTTACGTTGATGACAACATCGATACCAAGAGCGGGGGACGAAGAGAACCGTTTTCCTGCTCACTATAGTGAGGCGGACCAAATGGCGAGGTTCTCATCCACCGATGGTTGCCGATACAACAACAGTAGTGACAGGATTACTCTATTAGCGATGTATATCATGATCTTGCATATCCTGTGCCCTGGTCACCGTAGGCTAAGGTTGCACCATCTTGGGGCAATGTCAAGGGTGTCACCATCTTCGAGGTCTTCATGTCCTCATTCCTCGAGGATGTATCTTCTGTTGGCACCGTCTTATTATGGTGTCGCCAATCTTGTGTTCAGAAGAGGTGGGTGAGTGTTTGACAAGGTGTACTCCTTCTAGGCTACCCACGAGGATTACAAGGAATCTCGTGGTCAGGGGCATAAGGCTTCTAGCGACCAAAAGTTTTGAAGGGGGAAGAGATCAATAAGGAAAGTATAGCCTAGTTTTCGAAAACTGAGAAGGGAAGAAAAGTATAGATAGTTTTGAAAACTAGTAATAATTTTGGAAAGAGTTTTACCTTAACCAACGACCATGTTAACTAAGGCTTCCTACAGTCAGGATGGCTCTGGTACCAGCTCTGTGGGGAACCCGACTCATAAGTCATGATCACCGAATGCACGTGTACAGTGATCCTAGAGATCAATGCTCACTGAACACACAGAAGCTGAATAACAAGAGTCTTACATCCATACATACCGTAGTACACAAATTGTGACCATTATGGTCAAGTCTTGAGTATAAATCATCGCAGCAGAAATCTTCAATAACAACTTGGACCCATGCCATCTGCCTTAACCCTACATGCATTCTGACTGGGAAGCGTCCTAGCTCGCATGTTCGTCACCAAGAAATCTTCATCATATCTTGTTCCTTCATGCCTGGCCAATAAAATAACCAGTGGCAAGGCAATGAGTACTTTGAATGTACTCGCAAGCAACCCAAGTGTGATGACAGAATAATTATGCAAGGCTCTAATGCTAAATTGGCATTTTTGTGCAAAGATAGTTTTTCTCATGCAAGTATGATCAATATTTATCAAGGATATGAATGTGTCTGCAACAAGTATGAGGATGTTACAGACATCAATATCGAGAAAGAGTTATAAACAACTCATGCTCGAGCCCATCATGACTTCCTCAAGAATCACATCACCAATATCACCGAACCGTGTTGTTTTCCTCAGACACACACACCAGGTTTCGCAAACATTGGACATAGCCCAACAGCGGTTACCCAACTGTCCTTGACCGTGGACACGACTATTCAAATAGTTTTACACTCTGCAGAGGTTGCACACTTTACCCACAAGATCCGGGGAACTTCTGGGTCATCCACGACCCGCGGTACTTCAAGTACCCGGGGTAAGCACCCGATCACTATCTTTCCCTAGACGACACTAGCATAGAGTCCACTCGATTGGTAGCAACCCCCGTGCCCAACATTTCACATCTTAAATTTTTGGAGCCTCGCTCCCATATTCATCACATACCACAAGCACGGGGTACCAACAGTGTGTCCGGTGCCCTGTAAAGACAGTCATAGTCGCCTATCCAAGCACGACCCCATCCCGAGAGTGTCCTCATGTCACCCCCGTCACTAGTAATGCGGTCTCCATGCTAGTATCGGCCTAGGTAATCAATAATGCCCTTTCCCATATAAGGGTAGAGTGGTTGCGCATGTAAGGTTGGAATAACGTTCGCAACTTAAACCAATCCGTTTTCAAAACAACACACACACTTGCCTCGGTACACCACTTCTTCATCAAGTGGTTACCCAACTCATCATCTCCCTCGGGCATGAGTGGCACCCGACGGGGTTTTTGAAAAGTCTTTTAAAAGTACTCTGCCTCCATCACCATGCATATCCCCGTCCCATATGCGTAGCTACTACTACCACATCCTATCTACTCCCGCCCGCATAACCCTCATTGGAAGGTAGGATCATGCTTGATGCAAGTTTCAATAGGGAAGTAATAAAGGTAACCAACCAAAGTGGTCCCTTATATAAACATGATTCTGATGCATCGATAATAAGGTGCTATATGACATGAATAAAAAGGGTTTCTTAAACATGGTCAAAGGGCTTCTTGCCTTGTTCCTCAGAGTCTTCAAAGCTTCTGGTCCATCTCCAAGTACTCCGTCTACTTCGTCAACTAACGTCGAAAACAAATCACAATAAGCAATACAACAAGGCAAAAATAAAAGTGCTCTAAAAATAGGAGTTGGACTTTTCTAGAATACCTCTGGTAATATGAAAAATGACCAAGGTGGTTTCATAGGCATTGGATCAATGGATAGTTTGGAACATTTCAATATGATGGAATCAAGGGGTTTAATGGATCTATGAGACGTGTACAGAAGAATTATTTTGAAAAATGAGCAGAGGCATCCATTTAACAAGGAATGATTTTAGAAGCAGCTAGGAGTTGGTTTCACTTGATTTGGAGTTCAAAAGAATTTCCTATGATTTTGCAAAGTTGGCTATACATGGATAAATAGACCAATATTTGATGTGGTACATAAGGTATTGGGAAAAATGTTCAAAAACTAAGTTATGAGCATATGAGTACCTAGGAATTTGAATCAATGGATTTGGATCATCTATGAGTTCTCTGTGATTTTCTAAAGTTCATCACATAAATGGAAAAAATAGGATTTGCTAATTATTTGTGAAGAAAGTTTTTCTGGAAAAATGTGCAAATAGCACCATGTGATAGATCATGATTTATGGAGTCACTGGAAATTTGAATCACCAAATTTGGAGTGTAAATTAATTGTTTATGGATTTTACAAGTTTATAGATAAAGAAAAAGAAAAGGTTTTACCTAAATGGGTTGGATCTGGGCAGCGGCAGCCTGCATAGGGCGGGAGATAGCAGCGCCGGAACTGGGCCGCCCAGCGACTCGGCTGCGCACACAAGAGGGTGGTGACGTCGCTGGCGCCCTAGGTGAGTACGCTTCCGCGCGGGGAAAGCGGCGTCTCCTTGCCCCGCCTCCACTTAAAATCAGCGGGGCCCGGCGCTGGGTCGCTGACCTGCGGGGTCCACTCGCAGGGTCGTCTCCCTCCTCCTGCCCGCGACAGGAGCGGGGGCATAGGTCGGCCGCCGATCGCGCCGGCGACCCAGGCGGTCTCCGCCGGTGTTCTGCGCACCGGAGCATTCAGAGGGGCGAGACGCGTCCGTCCATGTGCTTCATGCCCACGGAGGAGCTCGGGAAGGGGAGAAACGTCGGGCGCGGCGGCGACCGATGACGACGAAGATGGACATGGCGAGGCAGGCGCGGGGAGGAAGGACCGGTGTGCGGGGAGTGTTGGCGGTGGTGCTGGTGATGCTCTGGAACAAAGAGGTGGGGAGGAGGAGCTCTCAGTGGCGAGAATTTAGGTGGAGGCCGGCGGCATTGCTCCGGCCATGGAGATGCAAGGAGGGCACGAGGAGGGGATTGGGTTGGTCCAGGGGGTGCACGGGAGCTAGGGGAAGCAAATGGGGTGGAAAGGAGGGCCCGGGGTAGCCTTAAATAGAAGGGGGAAGGTGCACCGCGGTCCGTGCGCCGGCGAGGCCGTAGCCGTCTCTGGAGGCCAAGCTGGCTCTCTGGGGCGTGTCCAGGGCGCTCGTGGACATGGTCCAGGTCAAGGGAAAAGGAAAGGGGGAGCGGGGCGTGCCAGAGGCTCCACACGTGTGAGTTCGCTCACTGGAGCTCTCGGGCGGCCGGTGCGCATGCGAGGGAGGCGGTAGGAGGGATAAGGAGGAGGGGGCCGACAGCGTTGCGTGACACGGACATCGAGGCGGCCTCGAGGGACACAAGGGGAAGGCCCTAGGTGGTCGGCAGCCTCGGGCAGGACGCAGCTACAGTGTGGGAGCACACTGTAGCGCGCTCTAGAGCGCACGTATGGCCGGCATGGCCATGTCCCACACGCTCTGGACGTGGCCACCTTGTCCATTGGCCCCTGGCTGGTCTGGAGATGCCCTCTGGTCGCTTAGTGTCGGGGGAAACTGTCCGCCACGAACACCTATGGGACCGGAGCCCCTTGTCTGTGCGGTACGAGGGCGGAGGGAGCACAAAGAGCAGATCGTGACGAGCACGCGGGCAGTTTTACCCAGGTTCGGGCCGCGGTAGACGCGTAAAACCCTACTCCTGCTTGGTTGTGTATTGAGTTTGAGCGCTCGGGAGCTTGAAGAAGCAGCTACACCCAGCGCGAGAGTGATCTAGGTTCCGAACCCCCTCCACGTTGTGCATGGGCCTCCTTTTATAGTTCAAAGGGGTCACCGACAGGTGTCAACGTAGGAGAAAGGGGTAAAAAAGTAAAAGAGGTGGTAGTTGTAACAGTGCGGGAACAGTGGAGCTACAGTACAGAACAGTGGTCTATACCTACTTTAACAGTGGGGGACAAGGGCATTTAATGCCCGTCGCCGTCGACCCCAAAAGCTCCCGCCTTAGCGTCTCCGTCCGCCACGGCGACGGATCCATCACCGTGGAGTGCCACCGTGTACCCCAGGCTGCACAGCCATCCGCCACGCGTCCCCGGATAGGCCCCAGGGCGACGCGTGGGCCGATGAGCTGGAGCGCGGGCACACAGCGCAGCCTCCCCGGCAAGCACCTTGCCGGGGCCTTGATCTTGCCGGGCCCGAGAGCTTGTCGCTCCCCGGGCCCCTTGCCGGGGCGCATATAGCGCCGAGGCGTCGTCTTCTAGTCTTCCTGGCAAGTTCCTCTTGCCAGGGTCTTGTGTTAGTGGGACAGTCTTGAGCCTGGTACGGTCTTCCCGGCAAGCTCCTCTTGCCGGGGCCTTGGTCTTCTTCCTCGTATACTTTGTTTTGGAATGGTTTAATAGGGAACAGGAAAGGTCTCCGGCGAGCACGCGGTAAACCCTGCCGCGGGAAGCTGCAACTGCCCGTGCACAAGTTGGGGTACTGAGGTACCCCCTACCTTAGTACACCGACAGGAGCCCCCGGGCCTGGGCCACACACGGTGCCGAGCGCTGTTGGGCCAGGCCCAAAACAGTGCACGGGCACCCGCGGCCCGCGGCGCGCCGAATCCACTTCCATATCCGCCGCACCCCACGGTAACGGCACGCGTCGATCGCGGCGCCGTGGGATGGGACGTGCCCACGATCTCTTAATGGAAAGGGCGAAACGCCCCCCACTCCCCCATAAAAGCAGAGGGAGCGGGCGCGGTTCCCCTCCTTGCGCTCTCATTACGTCGTCTTCCTCCTCCAAAGATTCCTTCTTGTGCTCTGCCTCCACATCTCCGCCGCCGCCGAGCTCTTCGCCCCCCTCCTTCCACCGCGTCCGCCATGGCCCCAAAGACCGACAAGGCGAAGGCGGAGAAGGCCAAGCGGGAGAAATCGGAGCAAGCGGCCAAGCTCATCGCGTACCGGAAGCGGCATGTCGTCTTCCCGCCGAAGCTCGGCGTGCGGGAGCTCTGGAACAAGTATTACTTGTTCTGGTCCAAGGGAACCGACGCGCATCCCCGCACGCGAGCATACCCGGCCGCCGCCAAGGACAGCTATCCCGGCGGGTACTACTTCTTTGCTGCCTTTTTCCATTGTGGTCTCTGTCCTCCTTTCTCGAACTTCTTCTGCGACGTCATGAACACATATGGTCTCCATCTGCTTGACTTCACCCCCAACGCCATTCTCACCATGGCCGTTTTCGCACACATGTGCGAAAACTTCATAGGAGTCCACCCCAATGTAGCCCTCTTTAGACACTTCTTCACTCCTAGAGCCGAGGCCGATGCCCCCCTCTCCGGAGGAATTTCTTGGGTCTTTCGTCTGAACAAGAAAGGGGCGTACTTGCCGGGGGAGCTCCGCGGCAAGTGGGAGGAATGGCGAGCGGAGTGGTGCTGGATCGTAGAAGACCAGCCGCAAGCCTTCACCGCGCCGCGCACAACGCCCATCGTGCGCGGCAGGGACTGGAGTGAGCTGGACTCGGACGACGTCAAGCTCAACATCGCCCTCGTCCGAATTCTTCGTCTTCGGTTGGCCAATCTGTCAGTTGCTGAGGTGGGCGCAGATTTCCTCCGCCGGCGCATCGCCCCTCTCCAAGACCGGAAGAGGCCGGCCTGGGAGTACGGCGGCCCGGCAGACATCATGAGGCTGCGCCCCGGGCTCAATTTCAACTTCACCACGCTGGAGCTGCGGGGAATGGTACGGGAACTCAACGCCGTCAGGGATCGGATCCTCGCCATGATGCCCATGTGTGACTCGCATGGCTTGGACCGCACGTGGATCGCCCCGAAGCCCATCGACGTCCTCAACTTCTACGACAACCTCGCCGAGGTGGCGAAGAACAAGGAGGACCTCAAGCTGCACACGCGGGACACCACCGACCAGGAGATCGCCTACATAGCTTCTCGGGCCGAGGAGGCCGCCGCAGCCGCGGCGGCGGGAGTTTTCGGATTCTCGCCGGAGGAGGCGGAGGCTGAGGACGCGTCCACCCAGGCGGAGGAGGCGGAGATCCGCAGGTTGCTGAATCTTCCACCCGACGCGCTCGCCGGGGTCCCCTCGCTGAGGCACTCCGGGATCCACGGGATCGCGGCGGAGGCCGCGGCAATGGAGGGCACCGCCGGAGGGAGCAGAGGCGCCGCGAGGGGCGGAGGCGCCAAAGGAAAGGGGGCCGCAGCGCAGGACGCTGGGCCCAGCGAGCCGGCCGGGGCGGAGGAGGAGGAGGAGGAGGCCGAGGACTCCAGCGGATCCACGGAGTTGTACGCCGACGACCTCTCCTCGTCGGAGAGCTCTCCGCCCCCGGCAAGCCCGAGGCAGTCCCCGGCGAAGCGCCTCCGCAAGGCGGCGACGGGGGAGAGGGCGCAGGCGCCCCGGCAACAGCCACCTCGCCGGGCAGCTCCCCGGGGGAGCCAAGCCGCGCCAAGGCCGTCCGGCGCACCAGCCGCAGGGGAGGTGGCCCGTGCGCGGACCACGACGGAGGCGCCCCGCAGGCCGGCAGCGAGCCGGCAGGGGTCTTCTCGGAGCGGAGCAACGGCTCCGCCCGCTCCTCGGGCGCCGGCAGCCACAGGGGCT
Organism: Secale cereale; assembly: GCA_902687465.1. Taxonomy (NCBI): domain Eukaryota; kingdom Viridiplantae; phylum Streptophyta; class Magnoliopsida; order Poales; family Poaceae; genus Secale; species Secale cereale. Next base: position 535,487,289 of record LR738709.1, on the reverse strand, counting down.
GGGTCTTCGCAGCCCCCAGCCCCGGTGAACACCAAGCGCGCGAGGGAGTCTTCGTCTTCCGCTCCTCGTGCCGACGCGCCCACGGTGGAGTATGACTTCTCCGCCCTGAGCGAGGACGACGAGGAGGACCAGGAGTAAGAATCCAAAACTTTATATCTTCTTGATTTTTGTCTTGATTTTTTGTTGATGTTGACTCTGTTTATTGTTCTGATTTCAGGACCCTGGCCCATCGCGCGGCGAAGAAGGCCAAGGCGCCCGAGGCCAAGGCGCCCGAGGTTGAGGTCGCGGAAGACTCGGCAGCCGCGGCAACAGGGGGTGTGCCGGAGCCGAGCCTGCCGGATCCGAGCGCTGCTCCGAGGAGCAGGCCCCAGCGTAGCCCGCAGCGCAGCCCCCAGCGTAAGTCTGGGGTTCTCTCTTTTCGCTTGTCGGGGAACGCCTGAGGATTTGGTTTTGTCTTCATATCTTGACGTTTCTTGTCTTGTTCTGTGCAGAGGTGGAGCCCCAGCGGGAAGAGCGCCCGAAGACCACTGCTGAGGAGCCGCAGGCCCCGCCATCCCCGCCAAGGCAGAACTCTCCGGCAAGGGAGAGTGCTCCGCCAAGGACGGGTACTCCGCCGAGGCAGAGTACCCCGCCAAGGGCGAGCAGCCCGGCGAGGGCGGCCACTCCGCCAAGGCCGAGCTCCCCGGCGAGGGAGCCCGCCGCTGAGGACGTCCGCCAAGGTAAGTTTTGTGACTTGTCTTCTTGGCTTGCCTCTTTTTTGGATATTTGCTTGAGTCTTGAACTTCTTTTTCTTCTTCTTCTTTTTAGATCTTCCTCCTCCTGCGCCCATGGAGACGGAGGTCATCGACCTTGAGGAGGAGGGCGCGCAGGGCGGCGGCGGCGACGCTCCTGTCGTCGAGGAGATGGCCGAGGCCGCCGAGCCGGCCGCGCAGGAGACTGCCCCAGCTGCGGACGCAGCGGCTGGGGAGGGGGACGGCGACCACACCGCCGGCCCGGAAGCGGCGGGAGCATCAGATGCTGCACCGGCCACCGGCCCCTCCGCCAGCAAGGAGCAGGGGTACTATCTCGAGGCCCCCAACGGCGTCTTCATCCAGATGCCTTGGGGGTCTTCATCGCGAGCTCCTGCGGAGGGCGAGGCGTTCGACGGAGAAGTCCTCGCCTCCGCAGGCCTGAAAATCGTCGAGGCGCCCGGCGGGAGTGAGGGGCCCGAGGAGGAGAGGTTGCTCCACCAGCTCCTGGCCCTTTACCGGGCCAGGCAGGCGAAGCTCGCCTCCCGGGAGGCTCTTGCCGCCAAGGCCGCGGCGGAAATGGAGAAGCGTGCGGCGGAGCTCAGCGCCGCCAATCAGGCAGCCCTCCGCGAGGTGGCGGAGGAGCGGGAGCGTCTCGCCGGCGAGTACCAGGAATGGGTGCTCGAGAAAGCTGAAGCGGAAGAACAGCAGCGTCTCGCCGGGGTGGAGATGTCCCGGCGAGAAGGAGAGCTCGCGCAGCGGAAGGTCGAGCTGGACTCCCATGAGGAGGACCTTACCGCTCGCGAGGCTGCCCTTGGCGGGGAGCTGAAGGAGGCGAAAGCCGCCGCGGTTGCCGCGGAAGACGCCAAGAAAGAGCTCGCCGCCAAGGTTGAACAGTTGGAGAAGGCGATGAAGGTGAGCGCCGAGAAGGTTGCCGCGCTCATCTTGGAGCGCGAGAAGGATGCTCACACAAACTCCGAGCTTCAGGTGAGTCTCTCCAAGAGGGGCGACGAGCTGAAGGCCGCCAAGGACTCCATTGAGGACTTGGAGCTGAAGGTCACCACTCTGAAGGAATCGCTCGACGCTGCCCGGGCTCAGGAGACCAAGTTGAAGGATGAGCTCCGCAAGGAGCGGACCTTGGTGGAGAACGTCAACAAGGCGTCCGAGCTCTTCCGGCAGACTATTGAATTGTGGACCGAAGACCTAGTTTCTTCCGCGTCCAATATTGACCAGGAGCTGCTGGCGTTGAAGGTCGAACATCTCATCTACTCGCCGGATCCGGATCTCCCGCACAGCGCCAGGCTCAGCCTCTTCTTCAGAGGGATCGCGCCGGCCCTTGCAAGTCTCCGGAACCGCATCCCCGCGCAGCTGGCCGAGGAGTCACGCCTGCTCTGCGCGGGAACTCTGGAGCGGGTGCTGACGAAGATCGTGTACCGCAACCCGGGAATCAACCTCACGAACGTTCTTCGCAGCTTGCCGGCTGATGCAGACACGGAGGCCCTGAAGGAGCAGGTCGGCCACATCATCGCCAAGGTGGCAAAGCTTGGCAGGAAGGAAGGCGACCGCGTAGACTAGGGCTCCATTATCTTTATCTTTTTGCTGCTGCACATTATGTCATGAACTTATTAGTCCATCGCGACAATTTATCCTTTGTAAGATATTTACTCTATTTTGATCAATCAGTGCAATGTTATCTTCCTTGTTTCAATCTTTGACTTTGTATGTTTTTCACCCTACGCTCCCGGGGAGCATGCCGGCAAGGGGCCTTTGCCGCGAGCACTGAGTGCTGGACTCTGAGCAGCCTGCTAGCCAAGGTCCTCGTCAGCAAGCAACCTTGCCGCAGCTAGTCGCAACGCACTTAGCTTGCTGAGCGTACTCGGAAACGAAGCAAGGGCGCGACACTTGTCGCAGCTCACTTAAATCGTTGAGTGAACTCGAAAACAAGATAAGGGTGCGGCAAGCTACGGGTAGGTTCCTCCGCGCACAGGTTTTCCATACAAAATGTGATCGTTCAAGGAAGACAACTAAAATTTAAAATTTGAACTGGTCAAATTCTAACAACTTATCTTTCATATGCTGCTTGCTTATATTGCTTGCTTTCCGGTAAGACTCCTCTTTCTTGAACAGCACTTGGTTCCTCTTCCTCCTCCTTCCCCCCCGGCAAACTTGTGCGCGAGGAACGTTCCTTCTGCTTTAAGAGGAAAGAAAAGGGAGAGGGAAACAAGCATATTGCCTTTCGGCGTGCTAATGCTTACCGTATACTTGAGTGTTGCATCAAACGCCAAATAGAACATGCAAATAGCAAAGAAAGGCATGCAAAAGGCGATCGATGCGAAAAACACGAAAACTTTACAGATGCACGGGGTCTGCGCCCGGCTTTGTACAAAGGGTTACATGCAACAGCGGCAAAGCTTGTACAAAAGGTGGTTGCCGGAGCGGATCACGGCAACCGCGCCTTAGGGGTGAAACTTGCGAAGATGCTCTATGTTCCAGGAGTTGCTCACCGGTAAGCCTTCTTCGGTCTCGAGGCGGACAGCGCCGGGCCTCGTAACTTGTCTCACCCGATAAGGGCCTTCCCACTTCGGCGTCAACTTGTTGGAATTCTTGGCGGACTGAACACGCCGAAGAACAAGGTCGCCTTCCTCGAGACTCCTGGACTTGACTTTGCGGCTATGGTAGCGGCGCAAAGCTTGCTGGTATCGAGCAGCTCGTACAGCAGCCTGGAGACGTCCCTCCTCAAGGAGCAATGCGTCATCTTGCCGCAGCTGCTCTTGCTCGAGCTCATCATGAGCGAGCACTCGAGGAGATCCGTATACGAGTTCCGTGGGGAGAACTGCTTCTGCTCCGTAGACTAGAGCAAAAGGTGTCTGTCCGGTGGCTCGACTTGGTGTCGTTCTGATTGACCAAAGAGCCGCCGGGAGCTCCTCTATCCAATTTCTTCCGCACTTGCGCAGCCTGTCAAAGGTCCTTGTCTTGAGTCCGCGCAGCACTTCAGCATTTGCCCTCTCCGCCTGACCGTTGCTCCTCGGGTGAGCAACAGAAGCGAAACAGACCTTGGCGCCAAGGTCTTGGACGTACTGCATGAAGGTGCGACTTGTAAATTGCGTACCGTTGTCGGTGATGATCCTGTTAGGGATCCCGAAACGGCAAGCAATTGACCTGAAGAACCTGACCGCTGACTGTGCTGTCACCTTTCTCACCGGCTCTACTTCTGGCCACTTTGTGAACTTGTCGATTGCGACGTACAAGTACTCAAAGCCCCCGACAGCGCGAGGGAAAGGGCCGAGGATATCGAGCCCCCAGACCGAGAAGGGCCATGACAAAGGGATTGTTTGGAGAGCTTGAGCTGGCTGATGGATTTGCTTTGCATGAAACTGGCACGCTTCACATTTTGTTACTAGTGCAGTTGCATCTTGGAGGGCTTCTTGCCAAAAGAACCCTTGCCGGAAAGCTTTCCCGGCAAGCGCCCTTGCGCCAATGTGGTGGCCGCATATGCCTCCGTGTATTTCCGCCAACAGCTTCTGTCCATCTTCTCTGGAGATGCACTTCAACCTGACACCGTTGAGTCTTCCTCTGTACAGCTCGTTATCCACGAACTGATACATACTTGACTGCCTGGTTATCTTCTCTATCTCTTGAGGGTCGTCGGGAAGTTCTCCAGTTTGCAGAAAACGGACGATCTGCTGCGCCCATGCCGGAGCCCGAGGCTCGACGGCAAGGACTAAAGGTTCGAGGGCCGCTGCGGGAACCTCAGCTTCTACGGCAAGGACCTCTGGTTCTGCCGGAGCTGACGGTCCCCCGGCAAGCTCGCCGGGGCGAGGCTTGCCGGGAACGCTTGCTTCAACTGTACAAGCCCGAGGACTTGCAGGAGCAAACTGTTCCTCAGCGTTCTGGTTGTTGGTCTTGGGGACCTTGGCGGCGGTTTCAGGAAGATCCGCCGGCAAGTAGTCGCCGGAGACCAACTTTCTCTTCTTGGACTGCCCAGTTGATGGTGTAACGGATGGCTGAGTCAGCTTGAGTAAGAAGGTCCCTGGTTCCACAGGTAACTTCATCGCGGCGCACTTTGAAAGGCCATCTGCAATTTCATTTTGAGCTCTCGGGACGTGCTCCATCTGCAAACCTTCAAAGTGCTCTTCAAGCTTTCTCACTTCATCAACATAAGCTTCCATCAAAGGGCTCTGATAGCTCTTGTTAACTTGCCGGACCACCAACTGAGAATCGCCCCGCACAATCAGCTTTCTGATCCCAAGTTCGGCCGCAATCCTGAGGCCGGCGAGCAAGCCTTCATATTCTGCAGTGTTGTTTGTCGCTTGCTCCCTGGGAAAGTGCATCTGGATAACATATTTGAGGTGCTCTCCGGTGGGCGCGATGAGTACCACGCCGGCACCGGCGCCTTGCAGCGAGAAGGCACCGTCAAAATACATTACCCATTCACTTGTCGCTTCTTGTACGGGTGCACTTGTTTCTTGAACCTCTTCATCTGGTGTCGGGGTCCACTCAGCTATGAATTCTGCCAAAGCTCGGCTCTGTATGGTTGAAGTACTTTCAAACTTGAGTCCAAAGCTCGACAGCTCCAGTGCCCACTCGATGATCCTGCCTGTTGCTTCTGGATTGTGCAATATCCTCTTCAACGGAAAGCGAGTGACCACTGTTATCTCATGGGCTTGGAAGTAATGGCGCAGCTTTCTCGAGGCCATGAGGAGGCCGAAAAGCAATTTTTGCACACCAGAGTATCTTGATCTAGCCCCCTGGAGAAGGGAACTTACAAAATACACTGGGCGCTGCACCATCTTCTTCCGCACCTCTCCTTGTTCCTGCGCAGAGTCTTCCTTGTCGGGACCAGAGCTTGTCGGGACAGCCCCCTGCTTGTCGTTGGATTCGCTTGTCGGTGATGCTGACTCCTCGTCGGACTCCCTCTCCGCTACTAACGCAGCACTAACCACCTGGTTGGTTGCCGCTAAGTATAGCAACAACTTTTCCTGTGGTCTAGGTGCGACAAGTATAGGAGTGGAGGACAGGTACCGTTTCAAATCCTGCAACGCCGCCTCCGCTTCCGGAGTCCACTTCATGGGACCTGCCTTCTTCAAAATTTTGAAGAAAGGTAGGGCGCGTTCTGCAGACTTTGAAATGAATCTACTGAGGGCAGCAACACAACCTGCAAGCCTTCTGACATCCTTGACGCGCTTCGGGGCCTCTATCTGCTCAATGGCTTTGATCTTGTCGGGGTTGGCTTCAATCCCCCTCTGTGACACAAAGAACCCGAGAAGCTTGCCGGAGGGGACTCCAAAGACGCACTTCTCGGGGTTCAACTTGAGCTGTATCCTGCACAGGTTCTGAAATGTTTCTTCCAAGTCTTGAATCAAGGTTTCCTTGCTCTTGCTTTTCACCACGATGTCATCCATGTAAGCTTCTACATTCCTGTGGATCTGTGGCTCAAAAGCAGTGTACACTACCCTTGCAAAGGTTGAGCCTGCATTCTTCAATCCAAATGGCATGCGGATAAAGCAATAAGTGCCACATGGAGTGATAAATGCAGTCTTCTCTTCATCTTCCTTAGCCATGAAAATCTGATGATAGCCTGAGTATGCATCAAGAAAACAGAGTAGCTCACATCCGGCAGTGGAGTCAACGATCTGGTCAATGCGCGGCAAAGGGAATGGATCCTTGGGACATGCTTTATTGACATCGGTGAAGTCTATACACAGTCTCCATTTCCCGTTGGCCTTGCGCACGACGACTGGGTTTGCCAACCACGTCGGATGGATCACACCTCTAACTAGGCCTGCTGCCTCTAGCTTCTTGATTTCCTCGTTGATGAACTCTTGGCGCTCCACGGCTTGCTTCCTCACTTTCTGCTTGATGGGCCGCGCATGAGGACAGACAGCAAGCTTGTGCTCAATCACCTTCCTGGGAACACCGGGGATGTCAGATGGTTGCCAGGCAAACACATCGACATTCGCCCGCAGGAAGGCAACGAGCACGCTTTCCTATTTGCTATCAAGGGTGGCACTGATGGTGAAGGTACCGCCAGTGCCGTCCTCCTTTGCGGACACCTTCTTTGTTGCCGGAGGAGCAGCCATTCCTTTCTTACTCTTGCCGGTGGAGCTCGATGGAACGTCCTCGACGGCAGCGCAGCACTCCGAGGAGGTGCGGTTGCCGGAGTGGGTCCCAGAGCACTTGCCGGACTTGGTCTTCGTCTTCTTCCCCCCGGGAGCTTCAGCGGCAAGAGTATCTTTCTCGGCCGCAGCTGCCGCATCCCGGTAAATCTTGTCGGCGCAAATAAGCGCATCCTTCTTGTCGCTGTGGACAGTGATGACGCTTATCGGCCCCGGCATCTTCAGCACGTTGTAGGCATAGTGGGAAGCTGCCATGAACTTGGCGAGGGCAGGACGGCCAAGTATTCCATTGTAGGGCAATGGAATATCGGCGACGTCGAAAGTGATGCGCTCAGTCCTGAAGTTGAGCTCCCCGCCAAAGGTCACTAGCAGAGTGATTTTTCCCTTGGGCTTGCTCCTTCCCGGGTTGATTCCTTGGAATGAACCGGTCTCTTCGAGCTCGCCATCTTGAATCTGGAGTTTCTTGATCACAGCAGAGGAGATCAAGTTCAGCCCGGCCCCGCCGTCAACCAACATTTTGGTGACCTTGAGGTTGCGGATGGTGGGAGAAACCAGCATCGGCAAGCACCCGACCGCGGTGGTGCGGTCAGGGTGATCCTCAAGGTCAAAAACGATGGGCGTGCTCGACCATTTGAGGAGCCTGCGCGACTCCACGGGCGGCTCCGCTGCGTTTACCTCACGCACCCACTGCTTGAGTTGGCGGTGGGAGGTATGCAGGGAGGCGCCACCGTCGACGCACAAGACCTCCGTGGCCTTCTGGAACTCCTGCTCGCTGTTCTCCTCGTCCTCCATGTCTTCGTCGTCGTCTTCATCGTCGTTGTCGCGGCCCCGGGGAGGTCGATCTCCTTGCCGCTGCTTAGCCTTGCCGCGGCGTCCTCCCCGGCCGTTGAACGGCCGCTTCTTGCTGGGCTCTTCCCCGCCACCTTGGGCCTTCTCCTTGTCGCGCCTCTCGTACTCAGCTTTCTGCTGCTCGACGAGATACTCGACGCGCTTGCAGTTGGAGAGATCGTGACCCTTGGTGCAGTGAATCTTACAGTATTGCTTGTCGGAGCTACCCGGCTTGTCGGCCGCCGCTGCAGGGGCAGGCTCCTTGCCGGAGCCGCCAGCCTGCGCTTGCTTGGCGGGGGCCTCCTTGCCGGACTTCTCGACGGCAAGCACCTCCTTCTTGCCCTTCTTTCTGTTGTTCCGCCGCCGGCTCTTCTTTGCCGGGGCGGCGTCGTCGCTGTCGCTTCCTCCCGCGCCAGCATCCTCCCCGGGGAGTTTCCTCCCCTCTTCTGCGCGTGCGCACTTGTCAGCAAGAGCGTAGAGCTCGCTGACGTCCCTAATCTTGGTCATCGCCATTTCCTCACGCATGCGACGGTTACGCACGTTCTGATGGAACGCGCTGATAACCGCGGCAGGGTGAACGTCAGGGATGTTGTGCTGCACCCGGCTGAAGCGTTGGATATACTTGCGCAGGGGTTCGCCTTCCTTCTGGGCCAAGATATGGAGATCGCTCTCCTGGCCATGGGGTTTGTGGCCGCCGGTGAAGGCGCCAACAAACTGGTGGCAAAGGTCGGCCCAAGAAGAGATGGAACCTTCCGGCAAGTGCATGAGCCACGAACGGACGTTCGGCTTTAGCACGAGCGGGAAGTAATTCGCCAAGATCTTCTCGTCGCGCCCCCCGGCAGCTTGTACTGCGATGGTGTAGACGCTGAGAAACTCCGAGGGGTGCGTCTTGCCGTCGTACTTCTCCGGTACGTCGGGCTTGAAATTCTTCATGCTGGGCCACTGGACGCGCCGCAGCTCGCGGGTGAACGCAGGGCAGCCTGCCGCGTACGGCAAGTCGCCTGGTTCACCGGGCGCGTGCGCGTCGACAGTATTCCCAGCTCTCTTGTCGGATTGTCGCCGAGCTTCTCGGCGGCGCTCGATTGTGGTCCGAGCGTCTTCATCTCGCCGGTCGTCGAGGACTTGGCGCTGGTCCCGACGGGCCCGCGGGTCCGACGAGGCTGTGGAGCCGTCGTCGGGGTTGTTCCGGTGGGGCGGCGTCTTCTGCTTCTGCGGCGGGGAGTGCACGCTTGTCGCACCCCCGGCAGTCTTGTCGCCGATAGCCTTCGTCTTCTCAGCTTGCCGCGGCCGTGAGGTCGACGGCTGCTGTGGAGAGTCGTTGTTGGCGAAGTCTATCAGGCTCCGGATGGTGGCCCTCCATTCTTCGGCCTTGTCGGCCGCCGGAGGAAAGTCGAGGAGCAGCTGCGCCCTTGCGAGCGCTTCTGCTGGAGTAGAGGGGAACGCGGGTGAGCGGTGCGAGGAGCGGGATACGCTCGGACTTCTAACAACGTTAGAAGGAGCGGGGTCCCGCGCCGGCGCCTTCGCTTTGCTTGTGCCCGGACGGGGGTCCGGGGCGTCCCGCGAGCCTCCGGTTTGGCCTTGCCCCAGCAAGCGGATACCACCTCCCGTGGTATGGCGCTGCTGGGTCGTCGTGTGCTGCGATGGACGCGGCGCGTCCACGGAGACCGAGGTCCGGCCGTCCGTCCTGTTCTTGGATCTGGTGGCACCGTGAGTGTCCTCACCGGCAACCACCCTTCCGACGGCGTCTCCCCCGCCCACCGTTGGCTCTGGTGGCGGCGGGTGAGACGCAGACGGGCCTCCGACCTCCGAAGGCTTCTTCTTCGGGGCCATGGAGTTGTCGCTGATGAAGTTGCTGATGAAGCTGGAGAGGTTGATGAAGAATGCGCCCGCGCGAACGCCGGATCAGGTTCGCACAACCTCGACGCCCCCTACCTGGCGCGCCAAAGATGTCGGGGGAAACTGTCCGCCACGAACACCTATGGGACCGGAGCCCCTTGTCTGTGCAGTACGAGGGCGGAGGGAGCACAAAGAGCAGATCGTGACGAGCACGCGGGCAGTTTTACCCAGGTTCGGGCCGCGGTAGACGCGTAAAACCCTACTCCTGCTTGGTTGTGTATTGAGTTTGAGCGCTCGGGAGCTTGAAGAAGCAGCTACACCCAGCGCGAGAGTGATCTAGGTTCCGAACCCCCTCCACGTTGTGCATGGGCCTCCTTTTATAGTGCAAAGGGGTCACCGACAGGTGTCAACGTAGGAGAAAGGGGTAAAAAAGTAAAAGAGGTGGTAGTTGTAACAGTGCGGGAACAGTGGAGCTACAGTACAGAACAGTGGTCTATACCTACTTTAACAGTGGGGGACAAGGGCATTTAATGCCCGTCGCCGTCGACCCCAAAAGCTCCCGCCTTAGCGTCTCCGTCCGCCACGGCGACGGATCCATCACCGTGGAGTGCCACCGTGTACCCCAGGCTGCACAGCCATCCGCCACGCGTCCCCGGATAGGCCCCAGGGCGACGCGTGGGCCGATGAGCTGGAGCGCGGGCACACAGCGCAGCCTCCCCGGCAAGCACCTTGCCGGGGCCTTGATCTTGCCGGGCCCGAGAGCTTGTCGCTCCCCGGGCCCCTTGCCGGGGCGCATATAGCGCCGAGGCGTCGTCTTCTAGTCTTCCTGGCAAGTTCCTCTTGCCAGGGTCTTGTGTTAGTGGGACAGTCTTGAGCCTGGTACGGTCTTCCCGGCAAGCTCCTCTTGCCGGGGCCTTGGTCTTCTTCCTCGTATACTTTGTTTTGGAATGGTTTAATAGGGAACAGGAAAGGTCTCCGGCGAGCACGCGGTAAACCCTGCCGCGGGAAGCTGCAACTGCCCGTGCACAAGTTGGGGTACTGAGGTACCCCCTACCTTAGTACACCGACACTTAGGGTGTAAGCCAAGTGTAATAGTAAAAGGGGGAGAAGAGGGAAGTTCTGCCATGGTGAAAACAGAGAGGTATATGGGGGTTTTACCCCCGCCAATGATTGAGCCGAGGGCATGGGGGAGTTGCTGGAGGTAGAAGGTGATCAGGTTCATATGTGGTAAAAATTAGAGGTAAAGGGGAATAGTGAAAGGGGTCAAAACAGTGGTTTTGGAAAAATGGCAGAAGGTGTTTGATGTGGTTTTGGGCAAGCAAATTATTTCCAACTGACATGAGACTTAATAGGATCAAATGTCATATATAAATAGGGTGTTCCACCAAGTTTGAGCTTATTTGACGAAACTTGCCAATGTAACCTTGGTAAACCCTAGAAATCAAGAGAAATGGCTTTTCCAAGATTTAGCCATGCAAATCATCCCTCATTAATGCACCACTTGGTTTAGTGTCATCATTTTGGGTTGTGATCATCTACACAAAATTTGAGGCCACAAGTAAAAAGTTGGCAATGTAGAGTTGTTCAAATTAGGATCTGTTCAGAAAGGGTTTTGGGGGCACTTTGATCAAGTTATCCTTCTCCAATACTTGTGCCATTTGGTCTAGATTCTTAATTTGACCATTTTAGCATGTGCACCAAGTTTGAGGGCATTTGGACAAGTTTGGCAATGTAAAGTTGCTCAAACTTCAAAATGGACTGAAACGGTTTTGAGGGGATTTGATGATGTTTTCTTGATCTTCAAGGCATGAGGCTTTGTAAGATCATCAAATATGTCATATTTGACATGATAGAATTTTCCTGGAATTTTTAGGGAATATTTACTTTGTAAATATTTCAAAAGCTTGAAATATCCAGAAAGGGTTTTGAAGGATTTTTCCAATATTTTGAACATCACCATGTGCTGAAACTCTTATATATGGACAATATATGTCCTATGAGCTTCCCTGAATTTAGAAAAATAATTTTGAAACAGTTAAACAATTTTAACCTATTAAAGACCATTTCCGTCCTAAAGAAAAAGCCTTTAAATAAAATATAAAAATAACTTTTAAAATTATAATTTTGTGGTTTCTGGGAGTCCTATACCTAATAGGATTCAAATATACTTTTTGAAAGATTTTTCACACCCCAAATAAAGTACTTGCAGTACAAACCTCAATTCAGAGGTTTTTGGAAAACTAATTTTAGAAAATACTTTTTGGCCAAATTATTTTTATAAGAAAATACTATACTGTTCTATACACATGGCATGATCATTGTGAAAAGGTTTTGGACCAAGGAGATGAAGTATAAGAGTTGGATGATTTATTTTATTTTTAGAGCACTAGCAAGCAGCAAACAGAAAACCAATCAAGCAAGGTCAAAAACACTCAAAAGTTTTTGTCAAACCATATTTTAGCATGATTATTAGCTTAGTGTTGTGGCATGAAAATCAGGGTGTGACATCAACGCACTTTATATGGAAGTTTTTATTATACCCATCTTTGATGCCTATCATATTAGGACTAATTTTAAAGCCAAAGCAAATTACCATGCTGTTCTAAAGGACTCTCAAAATAATATAAGTGAAGCATGAGAGATCAATAATTTATATAAAATAAAACCACCACCGTGCTCTAAAAAATATAAGTGAAGTACTAGAGCAAAATTATCTAGCTCCAAGGATATAAGTGAAGCACATAGAGTATTCTAATAAATTCCGATTCATGTGTGTCTCTCCCAAAAGGTGTGTACAACAAGCATGATTGTGGTACACTAAAAAGCAAAGACTCAAATCATACAAGACGCTCCAAGCAAAACACATATCATATGGTGAATAAAAATATAGCCTCAAGTAAAGTTACCGATAGACGAAGACAAAAGAGGGGCTGCCTTTCGGGGCATCCCCAAGCTTTGGATTTTGGTTGTACTTGAATTTTACCTTGCGGTGCCTTGGGAATCCCCAAGCTTAGGCTCTTTACACTCCTTATTCCACAATCCATCAAATCCTTACCAACTTGAAAACTTCACAACACAAAACTTAACAAAAAAAATCTCATGAGCTCCGTTAGTATAAGAAAACAATCCACCCCTTTAAGGTACTGTAATGAACTCATTATTTATTTATATTGATGTTAAACCTACTGTATTCCAACTTCTCTATGGTTCATACCCCCCGATACTAGCCATAGATTCATCAAAATAAGCAAACAACACACACAAAACAGAATCTGTCAAAAACAGAACAGTCTGTAGCAATCTGTAACTTTCGAATACTTCTGTAACTCTAAAAATTCTGAAATAAATTCGTGGACGTGAGGAATTTGTCTATTAATCATCTGCAAAAAGAATCAACTTAAAAGCACTCTTCAGCAAAAATGGCAGCTAATCTCGTGAGCGCTAAAGTTTCTGTTTTTTACAGCAGGATCGCAAAGACTTCACCCAAGTCTTCCCAAAGGTTCTACTTGGCACAAACACAAAAAACACAATCATGACAGTAGTATGATGAATTATTTATTACTAAACAGAAACAAAAATCAAATAAAATAAAATTGGGTTGCCTCCCAACAAGCGCTATCGTTTAACGCCCCTAACTAGGCATAAAAACAATAATAGATCTAGGTATTATAATCTTTGGCATGCAATCCATAAGTGGCTCTCATAATAGATTCATAAGGTAATTTGATTTTATTTCTAGGAAAGTGTTTCATGCCTTTCCTTAATGCAAATTGGAATCTAATATTTCCTTCTTTCATATCAATAATTGCACCAATAGTTCTAAGGAAAGGTCTACCAAGATTAATAGGACATGTAGGATTGCAATCTCTATCAAGAACAATGAAATCTACATGCACATAATTCCTATTTTCAATAATAATAACATCATTAATCCTCCCCATAGGTTTCTTAATGGTAGAATCCTCAAGATGCAAATTTAAAGAACAATCATCAAGTTCATGGAAACCTAACACATCCTAACACATCACACAAAGTTTTTGGAATCGTGGAAACACTAGCACCCAAATCACACAAAGCATATCATTCATGATCCTTAATATTAATTTTAATAGTAGGTTCCCACTCATCATAATTTTTTCTAGGGATAGAAACTTCTAATTCAAGTTTTTATTCATAAGATTGCATTAAAGCATCAACGATGTGTTTAATAAAAGCTTTATTTTGACTATAAGCATGAGGAGAATTTAACACGGATTGCAACAAGGAAATACAATCTATCAAAGAGCAATTATCACAATTAAATTCCTTGAAATCCAAAATAGTGGGTTCATTGCTATGTAAAGTTTTGACCTCTTCAATCCCATTTTTACCAATTTTTGCATCAATATCTAAAAACTCCGAATCATTGGGACGCCTTTTAACTAAAGTTGACTCATCTCGAGTCCCATCTTTATCAAGATTCATATTGGAAAACAAAAATTTAATAGGAGACACATCTATCACTTTTAGATCTTCATCTTTATTATCATGAAAACTAGAAGAACACGCTTTCACAAAGCAATCTCTTTTAGCACGCATCCTAGCGGTTCTTTCTTTGCATTCATCAATGGAAATTCTCATGGCTTTGAGAGACTCATTGATATCATGCTTAGGTGGAATAGATGTAAGTTTCAAAGAATCAACATCAAGAGAAATTATATCCACGTTCCTAGCCAACTCATCAATCTTAAGCAATTTTTCTTCAAGCAAAGCATTTAAATTCTTTTGCGAATTCATAAATTCTTTAACACTAGTCTCAAAATCATAGGGCATCTTGTTAAAATTTCCATAAGAGTTGTTGTAGGAATTACCATAATTATTAGAGGAATTACTAGGGAACAAACTAGAATTAAAGTTTCCTCTATACGTGTTGTTACCAAAATTGTTCCTACCAACAAAATTCACATCCAGAGATTCATTATTATTCTCAATCAAAGTGGACAAAGGCATATCATTAGGATCAGAAGAAAGATTCTTATTAGCAAACAATTTCATAAGTTCATCCATCTTTCCACTCAAACCACTAATATCTTCAATCGCATGAACCTTTTTACTAGTGGATCTTTCGGTGTGCCATTGAGAATAATTAACCATAATATTATCTAAGAGTTTATTAGCTTCTCCTAAAGTGATTTCCATGAAAGTGCCTCCCGCAGCCGAATCTAAAAGATTTCTAGAAGCAAAATACAATCTAGCATTTTTTTTTTGTATAATCATCCATAAATTCAAACCATGTGTAGGGCAATTACGTATCATTAATTTCATCCTCTCCCAAGCTTGTGCAACATGCTCATGATCAAGTTGCTTAAAATTCACAATATCGTTTCTAAGAGAGATGATCTTAGCGGGAGGAAAATAATTAGAGATAAAAGCATCTTTGCACTTATTCCAGGAATCAATACTATTTTTAGGGAAAGAAGAGAACCAAGTTTTAGCACGATCTCTAAGAGAAAACGGAAATAGCTTCAATTTAACAATAATATTATCCACATCTCGCTTCTTTTGCATATCGGACAAATCAACAAAGTTGTTTAGATGGGTAGCGACATCTTCACTAGGAAGGCCAGAAAATTGATATTTCATGACAAGATTCAACAGAGCATCATTAATTTCACAAGATTCAGCATCGGTAATAGGAGCAATCAAAGTTCTAATAGTATCATTGTTGTTGGTATTGGAAAAGTCACACAATTTAGTAGTCTTGAGCCATTGTGACAAACAATAAATCCAACACACAAGCAAACAAGAAGCAAGCGAAAAGAGGCGAATATAAAAGGGCGAATAAAACAGGAAAGGCGAAGTGGGGGAGTGGAAAATGAGAGGCAAATGGCCAATAATGTAATGCGAGGGATAAGAGTTTGTGATGGGTACTTGGTATGTCTTGACTTGTGCGTAGATCTCCCCTGCAACGGCGCCAGAAATCCGCACGTTGGCGGGAGATCAAATCTTGACTTGACTTGGCATAAATCTCCCCGGCAATGGTGCCAGAAATCCTTCTTGCTAACTCTTGAGCATGCGTTGGTTTTCCCTTAAAGAGGAAAGGGTGGTGCAGCAAAGTAGCGTAAGTATTTCCCCCAGTTTTTGAGAACCAAGGTTTCAATCTAGTAGGAGATAATACGCAAGTCACCTAGTACCTGCACAAACGATTAAGAACATTGCAACCAACACGATAAAGGGGTTGTCAATCCCTTCGCGACCAGTTGCCAAAGTGAGATCTGATAGAGATAATAAGATAAATATTTTTTGTATTTTTGTTATATAGATTGAAAAGTAAAGATTGCAAAATAAACTACGATAAAAATAGCTAGTTGATGGGAGATTAATATGACGGAAAATAGACCCGAGGGCCATAGGTTTCACTAGTGGCTTCTCTCAAGATAGCATATTTTACGATGGGTGAACAAATTACTGCCGAGCAATTGATAGAAAAGCACATAGTTATGCGAATATCTAGGCATGATCATGTATATATGCATCATGTCTGTGACAAGTAGACCGAAATGATTCTGCATCTACTACTATTACTCCACACATCGACCGCTATCTAGCATGCATCTAGAGTATTAAGTTCATAAGAACAGATTAACGTATTAAGCAAGATGACATGATGTAGAAGGATAAACTCAAGCAATATGATATAAACCCCATCTTTTTTATCCTCGATGGCAACAATACAATACATGCCTTGCTGCCTCTGCTGTCACTAGGAAAGGACACCGCAAGATTGAACCCAAAGCTAAGCACTTCTCCCATTGCAAGAAATATCAATCTAGTAGGCCAAACCAAACTGATAATTCGAAGAGAATTGCAAAGATATTAAATCATGCATATAAGAATTCAGAGAAGAACCAAATATTGTTCATAGATAATCTTGATCATAAATCCAAAATTCATTGGATCTTGACAAACACACCGCAAAAAGTATTACATAGAATAGATATCCAAGAATACCGAGGAGAACTTTGTATTGAGACCCAAAGAGTGAGAAGAAGCCATCTAGCTAATAACTATGGACCCGAAGGTCTGTGGTAAACTACTCACACATCATCGGAGAGGCTATGGTGTTGATGTAGAAGCCCTCCGTGATCGACCCCCCCTCCGGCGGAGCGCCGGAAAAGGCCCCAAGATGGGATCTCATGGGTACAGAAGGTTGCGGCGGTGGAAATAGGGTTTCGTGGTGCTCCTGGATGAATTTAGGGTTCAAGGGTATATATAGGCGGAAGAAGTACGTCGGTGGAGCTACGAGGGGCCCACGAGGGTGGGGCGGGCCTACCCCCCTGGGCGCACCCTCCTACCTCGTGGCCGCCTCGTGGCGTTCCAGACTTGTACTCCAAGTCTCCTGGATTGCGTTTGTTCCAAAGACAATCCTCGCGAAGGTTTCATTCCGTTTGATATTCCTTTTCTACAAAACACTGAAATAGGCAAAAAAACAGCAATTTGCACTGGGCCTTTGGTTAGTAGGTTAGTCCCAAAAATAATATAAAAGTGTATATTAAAGCCCATTAAACTTCCAAAATAGGTAATATAATCGCATGGAACAATCCAAAATTATAGATACGTTGGAGACGTATTAACCTATGGGTCCATAACTAGTAACTAGATGGCTTCTTCTCTCTCTTTAATCTTCAATACAATGTTCTCCTCAATGTTCTTGGAGATCTATTCGATGTAATCTTATTTTTGCGGTGCATTAATTGAGATCCGATGAATTGTGGATTTATGACCAGATTATCTATGAATATTATTTGAGTCTTCTCTGAACTCTTATATGCATGATTAAGATAACTTTTCATTTCTCTCCGATCTATCCATTTGGTTTGGCCAACTAGATGGATTTTTCTTGCAATGGGAGGGGTGCTTTGTGATGGGTTCAATATTGCTGTGTCCTCACCCAGTGACAGAAAGGGTAGCGAGGCACGTATTGTATTGTTGCCATTAAGGATAAAAAGATGGGGCTTATATCATGTCGCTTGAGTTTATCCCTCTACATCATGTCATCTTGCTTAAAGCGTTGCTATGTTCTTATGAACATAATACACTAGATGTAGGCAAGAGTCGGTCGATGTGTGGAGTAATAGTAGTAGATGCAAAATCGTTTCGGTCTATTTTGACACGGATGTGATGCCTATTTTCATGATCATTGCCTTAGATATCGTCATAACTTTGTGCTTTTCTATCAATTGCTCAACAGTAATTTGTTTACCCACCGTATGCTCTCGTCGAGAGAGAAGCCTCTAGTGAAACCTATGGCATCGGGTCTATTCCTTATCATATATTTTCGGATCTATAAAACCAAAATCCCAAAAACACCTTGCTGCAATATATTTGTGTTTACCTTATTTTACCTTTTACTTATATTTTAAATCTATCTCTATTAGATGTCACTCTTGCTAGTGACTGCGAAGGCATTGACAACCCCATTTTCGCGTTGTGTGCAAGTGTTTGTTAGTTTGTGCAGGTGCATCGGGGACTTGCTTGTGCCTCCTACTGGATTGATACCTTGGTTCTTAACTCAGGGAAATACTTATCTCTACTTTGCTGCATCACCCTTTCCTCTTCAAGGAAAAAAGCAACACAAGCTCAAGAAGTAGCAGGAAGAATATCTGGCGTCGTTGTCGGGGAGGTTCTACATCAAGCCTACCAAGTACCTATTATAAACTCTCATCAGTTGCACTTACATTATTTGCCATTTTCCTCTCGTTTTCATCTCCCTCGCTTCTAAAACATTTTCATAAAAACACAAAAATATTTGCCTTCTTTCCGTTGACTTTTCGTTTGCTTGTGTGCTAGATTGTTTGCTTTGCCATCATGCCTGAATCTGGGAAGGTTATCATTGAAAAAGGTAGCAACACTAAAAAAACTCCGTAAAGGTAGCGACAATGTTATTGGAAAAGTTATTCAAGATTTCTTTACTTGTGCTGGTACGTTACCTATGCTAGGTGGGCAATTCTTAACAAAACCAATAGCCTTGCGTATGCAATATCTTTGCTTATAATTGAGCATGAAAGACAATTTATTCACATGCATCCATGCATACAAAGGATTTTTCTGGAATTTTCTAATATTCACAATCCTTCTGTTAAGCGTGTTACCAATATATTTCTAGCTCATGAATTTAGGTACATCATAAAAGAAGCTATCGAAATATTTGCTCATTATAATATCAATGGTGGTTGCCCTCCTATATATAGAGGATATACTTTTTAATCAAGAAGAGATTATGAGATTACAATCTCCGAATTATGCTGCTTATAATGAAAACCTAAGAAAAGGGGTCCCTATTGATGTTTTATTGATAAAATTTCTAAACTAAATGATAATTTTGCTATACAAAATAACGGATTAGGGTTTGTGCTTAGAGATAGACTTAGGGAGTTCAATCAAAGGAACACTTATAATGAAGAGATATTTATCAATTACAAAGGGCCAAAAGAGGAACCTATTCCTCCCAACCTTGATCTTATAGATCCTTACCCTATTAAATTTAGCCCCTTGATTATTTTTGCTTGCCACGAAGAAATCTTGATGCCGAAAGGAGGGAGCATGAGATGAGTATGGATGATCTCCATCACTTCTATCACAATACCTAGATCTTTGCAATATGCCTAACTAGGGACGTTAAACAATAGCGCTTGTTGGGAGGCAACCCAATTTTATTTTTGTTTTTACCCTTTTGCTTATGTTTTGCAATAAATATATTTTCTAGCCTCTGGTTATATGTGATTTTTATGATTTTAATTAATGTTTGTTCCAAGTAAAACCTTCGGGATGATTTGGAAGATTGTTGATTTGATTCTGTGAGAAACCATAACTTTTTGCGCACAATACAAAAAATTCTAAAATTCACTGGAGCATGATAAGTTTATGAAAGTTTTACACAATATTCATATAGAAATTTCCCAAGTGTTCCTATTTTTTCTGAATTTTTAGAGTTGCATAAGTATACGAAATTTTCAGATTGCTACAGACTGTTCTGTTTTTGACAGATTCTGTTTTCATTGTGTTTTTTGCTTATTTTGATGAATCTATGGGTAGTATCGGGGGTATGAACCATGGAGAAGTTGTAATGCAGTAGATATAACACCAATATATATTTAGAATGAGTTCACAATAGTACCTAAAGTGGTGATTTGGTTTATTATACTAACGGGTCGCACGAGTTTTCTGTTGTGTTTTGTGTTGTGAAGTTTTCAAGTTTTGGGTGAAGATATGATGGACTACACAATAAGGAGTGGCAAGAGCATAAGCTTGGGGGTGCCCAAGGCACCCCAAGGTAATACTCAAGGACAAGCAAGCACCTAAGCTTGGGGATGCCCCAGATGGCATCCCCTCTTTTGTCTTCAATCCATCGGTAATTTACTTGAAGCTATATTTGTATTCACCACATGATATGTGTTTTTCTTGGAGCGTCTTGTATGATATGAGTCTTCGCTTTTTAGTTAGCCACAATCATCCTTGCTGTACACACCTTTTAAGAGGGACACACATTAATCATGAATTTATTAGAATACTCTATGCGCTTCACTTATATCTTTTGAACTAGGTAGTTGCTCTAGTACTTCACTTATATCTTTTTAGAGCACGACGGTGGTTTTATTTTGTAGAAATTGATGAACTCTCATGATTAACTTATATTATTTTGAGAGTCTTAAAAAATAACATAGTAATTTTCGTAGGTTATGAATTTCTTCCTAATATGATGGGCATCCAATAGGGATATAATAAAAAAAATCATAAAGAGCAATGGATTGATAACCCACAAGTGTAGGGGATCGCAACAATTTTCGAGGGTAGAGTATACAACCCAAATTTATTGATTCGACACAAGGGGAGTCAAAGAATACTTTCAAGTATTAGCAGTTGAGTTGTCAATTCAACCACACCTCAAAGACTTAATATCTGCAGCAAAGTATTTAGTAGAAAAGTAGTATGGAAGTAACGGTAACAATGGTAAAAGTAGCAGTAGCAATTTTGTAGTGATTGTAACAATAGTAGCTGGAAAGTAAATAAGCAGCAAGCGATATGTGAAATACTCGTAGGTAATGGATCAGTGATGGATAATTATGTCGGATGCGATTCTTAATGTAATAGTTATAACATAGGGTGACACAGAACTAGCTCCAGTTCATCAATGTAATGTAGGCATGTATTCCGATTATAGTCATACGTGCTTATGGAAAAGAACTTGCATGACATCTTTTGTCCTACCCTCCCGTGGCAGCGGGGTCCTATTGTAAACTAAGGGATATTAATGTCTCCTTTTAATAGAGTACCAGACCAAAGCATTAACACTTAGTGAATACATGAACTCCTCAAACTACGGTCATCACCGGGAGTGGTCCCGATTATTGTCACTTCGGGGTTGCCGGATCATAACACATAGTAGGTGACTATTGACTTGCAAGATAGGATCAAGAACTCACATATATTCATGAAAACATATTAGGTTCAGATCTGAAATCATGGCACTCTGGCCCTAGTGAAAAGCATTAAGCATGGCAAAGTCATAGCAACATCAATCTTAGAACATAGTGGATACTAGGGATCAAACCCTACAAAACTAACTCGATTACATGGTAAATCTCATCCAACTCATCACCGTCTAGCAAGCCTACGGTGGGATTACTCACGCACGGCGGTGAGCATCATGAAATTGGTGATGGAGGAAGGTTGATGATGACGATGGTGACGATATCCACTCTCCGGAGCCCCGAACGGACTCCAGATCAGCCCTCCCGAGAGAGATTAGGGCTTGGCGACGGCTCTGTATCATAAAACCCGATGAATCCTTCTCTCCGATTTTTTTTCTCCCCGAAAGTGAATATATGGAGTCGAGGTTGAGGTCGGTGGAGCGTCAGGGGGCCCACGAGGCAGGGGGCGCGCCCAGGGGGGCGCCCCACCCTCGTGGACAGGGTGTGGGCCCCCTGGTTTGGTTTCTTCCGCCGATATTTTTTATATATTCCAAAATATTTCTCCGTTGATTTTCAGGTCATTCCGAGAACTTTTATTTCTGCACAAAAATAACACCGTGGCAGTTCTGCTGAAAATAGCGTCAGTCCGGGTTAGTTCCGTTCAAATCATGCAAGTTAGAGTCCAAAACAAGGAATAAAGTGTTTGGAAAAGTAAATAAGTTGGAGACGTATCATGGATATATGAGAAGTTTCATTCCTTGCATTTGTTTTCAGATATAAATATGGTGATATTAGAGTCATGCTAGAGAGTAATGATCAATTAGTAAAAATACTTACGTTGAAGTTTGTGATTCCCGAAGCATGCACGTATGATCTATCGTTATGCGATGAAGTTAGAAGATGATTTATTATTGATTGTCATCCTTTGCGTGGAGGTTGGGAGCGCGCGATGGTTAACTCCTACCAACCTATCCCCTAGGAGCATGTGTATTAGTACTTTGTTTCGATGGCTAATAAAATGTTGCAATAAGTATGTGAGTTGTTTATGACTAGTGTTGAGTCCATGGATCATACTCACTCTCACCCTTCCACCATTGCTAGCCTCTCTAGTACCGCGCGAATTTCACCGATGCATTAAACCCACCATTTACCCTTCCTCAAAATAGCCAACATAACTACCTATTATGGCATTTCCATAGCCATTCCGAGATATATTGCCATGCAACTTTCACCGTTTTGTTTTATTATGTAATTCTTGAGTTGTAAGTAAATAAAAGTGTGATGATAATTATTAGAGCATCATCCCATGTGTGGAAAGGATGGTGAAGGCTATGATTCTCCCACAATTCGGGATGATACTCCAGACTTAAAATAAAAAGAGGCCAACGAGCCCAAAGAAAAAAAGAGGTCAAAGTTCCCAAAAGAAAATAATAATAATAATGAGAGAAAAAGAGAGAAGGGACAATGTTACTATCGTTTTTGCCACACTTGTGCTTCAAAATAGCACCATGTTCTTCATGATAGAGAGTCTCCTATTTTATCACTTTCATATACTAGTGAGAATTTTCCATTATAGAACTTGGCTCGTACATTCCAATCATGGGCTTCCTCAAATTGCCCTAGGTCTTCGTGAGCAAGTGAGTTGGATGCACACCCACTTAGTTTTCTTTTGAGCTTTCATACACTTATAGCTCTAGTGCATCCGTTGTATGTCAATCACAACTCACTTGCACCGATATCAATTGACGGGCATCTCCATAGTCCATTAATTTATCTAGTTGATGTGAGACTATCTTCCTTTTTGTCTTCTCCTCACAACCTCCACCATATTCTATTCCACCTGCATTGCTATCTCCATGGCTCACGCTCATGTATTATGTGAAAGTTGCAAAAGTTTGAGAACATCAAAAGTATGAAACAATTGCTTGGCTAATACCGAGATTGTGCATGATAAATACTTTATGTGATGAAGATAGACCATGACAATATTATATGATTTTGTAGGGATAAGCTTCTTTAGCCATGTTATTTTGAGAAGACATGATTTTTTTTATTAGTATGCTTGATGTATTATTCTTCTTATGTTAATATTAAACTTTTGTTTTGAATCTTATGGATCTAAATATTCATGCCACAAAAATAAAAAATACATTGGTAAATATGTTAGGTAGCATTCCACATCAAAAAATTTGTTTTTATCATTTATCTACTCGAGGACGAGCAGGAATTAAGCTTGGGGATGCTTGATACGTCTCGAACGTATCTATAATTTTTGATTGTGCCATGTTATTATATTATCTACTTTGGATGTTTTATATGCAGTAATATGTCATTTTATATCATTTTTGAGACTAAACTATTAACCTAGTGCCCAGTGTCAGTATCTAATTTTTTTCTTGTTTTTGTCTTATATAGAAAAGCAATACCAATCGGAGTCCAAATGAACGAAACTTTTTGAGGATTTTTCTTGGACCAGAAGACCACCATGAAGCTTCGGGAAGAGGCCAGGAGATCCACGAGGCGGCCACCAGCCGCCGGGGCGCGCCCCTACGGCTTGTGGCCCCCTCGTAGCTCCCCTAACCCTAATCTCAGCTCAATAGATACCCAAATATCCCCCTACGTCAGAGGGCACACCAAAAATACTTTTCTGCCGCCGCAAGTTTCTATCTTTGTGAGATCCCATCTAGGGACCTTTTTCGGTACTCCGCCGGAGGGGGATTCGATCAGGGAGGGCTTCTACATCAACCCTCCTGCCCTATCGATGATGTGTGAGTAGTTTAGCACAGACCTGCGGGTCCATAGTTAGTAGCTAGATAGCCTCTTCTCTCTGTTTGATCTTCAATACAATGTTCTCCTCGATGTTCTTGGAGATCTATTCGATGTAATCTTCTTTTACGGTGCGTTTGTTGAGATCCGATGAATTGTGGATTAATGATCAGATTATCTATGAATATTATTTGAGTCTTCTCTGAACTCTTATATGCATGATTAAGATAGCTTTGTATTTCTCTCTGACCTATCAATTTGGTTTGGCCAACTAGATTGTTTTCTCTTGCAATGTGAGAGGTGCTTTGTGATGGGTTCAATCTTGCGGTGCCCTCACCCAGTGACATAAAGGGTATCAAGGTACGTATTGTACTGTTGCCATTAAGGATAAAAAGATGGGATTTATGTTATATTGCTTGAGTTTATCCCTCTACGTCATGACATCTTGCTTCAAGCGTTGCTCTGTTCTTATGAACTTAATACACTAGATGCAGGCAGGAGTCGGTCGATATGTGGAGTAATAGTAGTAGATGCAGAATTGTTTCGGTCCACTTGTCAAGGACATGATGCCTATATTCACGATCATTGGCTTAGATACCGTCATAACTTTGCGCTTTTCTATCAATTTCTCAACAATAATTTGTTTACCCGCCGTATGCTTTCTTCAAGAGAGAAGCCTCTAGTGAAACCTATGGCCCCCGGGTCTATTCCTTATCATATATTTTCAGATCTATAAAACCACAAACGCAGAAATACCTTGCTGCAATTTATTTGTGTTTACCTTTTACTTATATCTTAAATATATCTGTATTAGATTTCACTCTTGCTAATGACCGTGAAGGGACTGATAACCCCTTTCTCACGTTGTGTGAAAGTGTTTGTTAGTTTATGCAGGTGCATCTATTGGGGACTTGCTTGTGCCTTTACTGGATTGATACCTTGGTTCTTAACTGAGGGAAATACTTATCTCTACTTTGCTGCATCACCCTTTCCTCTTCAAGGGAAAAATCAATGCAAGCTCAAGAAGTAGCACCTATCGACTATGGCTTCGCGCTAGGTTAGTCGCCGCGGTTGGCTTCTTCCATCGAAGGCAGTGGAGGCGGCCGTAGGAGAGTGAAGGTGATTGATGGGCTTCTCTCGCTGTAGAATCTGGCACGTCCGTGTTTTCTGTTTGCCGTTCTTGTTTCATGTCGGCTTGCTGCATACGAGGTTGTCTCTGGTTTGGGTGTGTGGGGGCAGCTGTTCTGGCGCCTATCATCTGTTCGACGGAATGCCTGCAAGCTTCAATCGTGCTCCTGCCACTCTCGTCGTTGGTATATCCGCTTTTCACCTAACCTTGCTTGCGTGTTTGTTGTCGTTGTAGTGATATGTTGACCGGAAACAAGTGCTTTGGCTCAAGTTGATACCTGTGCAGGCAATGTGATTCCTTTTTCATAACGTGAGTCCTGATCAAGAAAATAATGCATTAGTGACCGGAATGATAAACTGGATAAACATGCATAGGTAATCAATATCTATTGTTCGCAACTAACTACCCGTTGCATAGAGAGAAATATCTTTGTGCATTGGAGCATTCCATTGACTGCCCTATGTTACCTAAGATGACAGCCAGAAGGTGATGTCCTATCCTCCTGTCCTGGTCGTTGTTGAATGCACTGCAAGGAAGAAGACAGAGACACACTCCAGATACTTGTGGGCACCAATTGCCATCTGGGCTACATGGGGAAGGACGAGATACGGAGGTTTGATTCGTTTGAGGCTTTTAAGGAGATATGCTCGTTAGCAAAGCAGAAGGAGGTTCGTACGAGCAATGTTTTGTGTATGGTTATTTTGATCCGCCTATTCATCCTTTCATGCGCTGCCCATTGTTGGTGTGTAATAACCGGGATGAGACTGATTCGCAGGTAGACTTTGTGCTTCTCGGTGGTGACCTGTTCCATGAGAACAAGCCTTCGCGTTCGACCTTGGTGAAGACCATTGTGATTCTACGCTGCTACTTCCCAAATGATCTACCAGTAAAGTTTCAGGTTGTCAATGATCAGACAATCAACTTCCCAAATAGGTTGAGCAATGAATCTCAAAGCTCAACGTTTCATTTCATAATGTTCCTCAAAATTTTGGAATCACTCAATTTAAATTCAAGGGCAACCACATGAGTTTTCATGAGAAAGCATGTTACTTTTAACGTATTTTGATCTTATTAATCTCTTTAGCATGCATGGAAACCATAGGAAAGAGGTGTGCAATCATATTCTTGTACTTCATGTTCTCAGATGAACTTTCCTCTTGCATTACCAGTTTTGGCCATCTAAACTATGAAGACCCACATTTCAATGTTGGCTTGCCTATGTTCACTATCCATGGAAATCATGACGATCCCGATGGTGTGGTATGAGCTTCATTTTATGATCTTTTGATTTGTATGGGTTTCTACTGAAATTGTCTGTGTTATGTCTCTCGACTTTCTTTTATGCGTTCGTTCATGTTCCCTCATTGTAGGATAACCTCTCTGCTATGATATCCTTTCGGCTTGCAATCTTGTAAACTATTTTGGGAAGATAGACCTTGGCGGCTCTGGTGTTCGTCAAATAGCTGTCCATCCAATACTGGTTAAAAAGGTGAACTACTTTTGAACCAGGCAATGTCAGGAGCTGTCAGATGCTAAGTCTGTAATTTCATATGATTTCAGGGTACAACTACAGTTGCAATATATGGCCTTGGAACATTTGAGATGAGCGACTCAACATAATGTTTCAGGTGCTTTTCCATTCTGGTGTACATATAGGTCGACCAACATTGGCACTCGTCATCTGGCATCCCAATGAGATGATGAGGAGGTGACTACTGCTATAAACCAAACAAAAACAAAATTCAATTTTAATTATAGAGATGGGCATACATACATGCATATGCGCGCGAGGGACGACAATTAGATCGAACCCCTGATGATCAACTTCTTATACTCTGTTCTTGTGTTCATGGCAAGGGGAATTATCTTCTTCTTCTTATTGTTGATTCAGCTCAGTGGTTGACACCTGAGCTGAAACCTAAAAACATCTCAACCTGTTTGTTGGCCTTGACACGTTGATTTCAATGTGTCTTCTTATTGGAAAACTATTAGCTGCAGAATTTAGCAACAGAACACCCGCGTGGCCTACATAGAGAATAACGTGTGCGACATGGCCTATGAAGAGAAACGCGAGCCATAAGATGTACTTATTATACTTTGTTCTTGTGTTCATGGCAAGGGGAATTATCTTCTTCTTTTTGTTGATTCAGTTTAGTGGTTGACACCTGAGTTGAAACCTGAAAACATCTTAACCTTTTTGTTGGCCTTGACATGTTGATTTCAATGTGTCATCTTATTAGAAAACTTTTACCTGCAGAATTTAGCAACAGAACGCGCGCGTGGCCTACGGAGAGAATAACGTGCGTGACATGGCCAAGGAAGAGAAACGGTGGCTCTCGCCGGACACGAATGTCGCTTGCACCAGGTTTGTCTGCTTGTAGCTGTTGCATCTCCAGGTTTATTGATAATGCTATTTTTTTCATTCTATACTCTATTTAAATTTTAGTTCCTATTTATAGTTTAATGCTCTATCGGGAAGAAAAGACATTGTGCTATACAGTAATCATATTTGATGTGTTTACTGGAACCACCGGATTAAAGTTATTCTTTCATTTAAAGGATAGAGTTTGTTTGATGTTTCAACATAAAATGTATTTGGTACAATCGGATTTAGCAGACAAAATGGGTGACCAAGCATGGTGCTGTTGCGCTTGCCTTGGCTATGGAGAGAAATTATGTAATGAAGTTAGTACTTTATAGTGTTCGCAGCCCATTGGTAGTGCTTATATTTACAGTAAACAAGTTAAATAAATTGGTGTGTGCTATGAAAAACAAAGGAAGAAAACTTACTCCTTTTAACTATTGTAAAGTGTATATTAATATTTTTTAGGGAAAGTATATATTAATATTAGATAGAGACATGCTGAAAGTGCAACTAATCCCCGGGTGGTTTTGGTAATTAATAACAACATATATATCATTGAACTAATAGTTACTTGAGAATCATTTCAGAGAAGTTCAGTGATACGGGTATGGAAATGTCTGAAGAAGTGGACCCCTCAAAATGCTAAGACAAGCATTGGCAAAAGCTCAAGACTCCATTTTTGGTTTAGTGATCAAAGATCACATTGAGTCCATAGGAAAAGCCAATACTATTAAAAGGGGATGAGGTTGTGTTGATGATCTGGTTGCTCAAGTGCTTAGTGATTTAGCTCCTTCAACTATCAGCAACTTTCACTTCTAAACACACGCATAAGTAATCTCGGACAAACCGATTCTTCCAACTCAGTCCCACCAAGATGAACCACCTCAGCTATATTCCAAACCCTAGAAATTTCGGTCAATCCGATTCTGAGTTCGGTCTCACCGAAACCGGGCTGCCAACCTTCTGTAACCGTTTGTCATCATTTCGGAATATCCGAGTTGATAATTTCGGTCCCACCGAAACTGGCAAGTTCCTATCTTTGACTCATATCGGACAAACCGAGATGGTATTTTCGGTCCCACCGAAAACCCCAACGTTCACTATATTTGAACTTTCGGTCTGACCGAGTTTTCACTTCGGTCTCACCGAGATTGCTCAATTATGTGTGTAACGGTTGGATTTTGTGTGGAGGCTATATATACCCCTCCACCCCCTCTTCATTCGAAGAGAGAGCCATCAGAAAGTACTACCACTCCTACCTTACACTTTCTGAGAAGAGAACCACCTACCCTTGTGTTGAGATCAAGTTATTCCATTCCTACCATATGAAACTTGATTTCTAGCCTTCCCAAGTTGCTTTCCACTCAATCCTTTCTTCCACCACAGCCATATCAGTGAGGAGAGTTGAGTGTTGGGGAGATTATCATTTGAAGCACAAGAGCAAGGAGTTCATCATCATCTACAACATCTATTACCTTTTGGAGGGTGGTGCCTCCTAGATTGGTTAGGTGTCGCTTGGGAGCCTTCGTCTTCGAGATGTGGAGTTGAACCAAGAAGTTTGTAAGGGCAAGGAGATCGCCTACTTCGTGAAGATCTACCCCGAGAAAGGCTAGTCCTCCGTGGGCGTAGGCCATGATGGAATAGACAAGGTTGCTTCTTCGTGGACCCTTCGTGGGTGGAGCCCTCCGTGGACTCGCGCAGCCGTTACCCTCCGTGGGTTGAAGTCTCCATCAACGTGGATGTACGATAGCACCACCTATCGGAACCACGAGAAAAATCTCCGTGTCTCCAAATTGCGTTTGATCTTCTCCACCTCTCTTTACTACATGTGCAATTTACTTTCCGCTGCTTATACTCTAGAATTGCATGTGTAGGGTGATACTTGTCTTGATCATAATTGTGAAACTACCAAAAACTGTTCATGATCAAAAGGCAGAATTTTTATATTTACAAGTAGTCTAATCACCCCCCCCCCCTCTAGACATACTTTCGATCCTACAAGTGGTATCAGAGCTTTGGTCTCCATTGTATTGGTCTCCATTGCATTGGACTCCATAAGCTTGGTTTCACAACCTAGGAGAGTATGGCGTCTAGTGAGGGTAATTATCGTAGAGGTCCTTACTTTGATGGTACAAATTTTGCTAGTTGGAAGCATAAAATGAAAATGCATATTCTTGGTCATAACCCAGTCGTATGGGGCATTATTTGTGTTGGTATGCAAGGTGAATTCTTCGAGGAAGGAAAAGTTCCGGATCGCGAAGCTACACCGGAAGAGTTGCGGATGTTGCAAAACAATGCTCAAGCTTGTGACATTCTCTTCAATGCTTTGTGTCCCGAGGAGTTCAACAAAATCAATCGTCTTGAGAATGCTAAAGAGATTTGGGATACTTTGGTTGAAATGCACGAAGGTACTGAATCTGTGAAGGAATCAAAGCTAGATATTCTTCAAGGTCAACTTGACAAGTTCAAGATGAAGGATGGTGAAGGAGTCGCTGAAATGTACTCTAGGCTTGCTCTCATCACAAATGAGATTGCCGGCTTAGGAAGCGAAGAAATGACCAACCGATTCATCATTAAGAAGATTCTCAGATCTTTGGATGGAAAATATGACACCGTGTGCACTTTGATCCAAATGATGCCAAACTACAAGACTCTCAAGCCAACTGAAGTCATTGGAAGAATTGTTGCTCATGAGATGACACTTAAGGATAAGGAAGAGCTTCACAACAAGTCAAGTGGTGCTTACAAAGCTACAAGTGATGCTCCCACAACCTCAAGTGACAAGTTAATTTCCAATGAAGAGATAAGCCTAATGGTTAAGAACTTCAACAAGTTCTACAAGAATAGAGGCAAAGAAAGAAGCTCAAAGTCTAGATCATATGATGAAAAGAGATCTTCTAGTCGTGATCGAAACTGCTACAATTGTGGAAGACCCGGACACTTCTCAAATGAGTGTACGGCTCCCCACAAGAGAAGAGAAGAATCTCCAAGAAGAAGAGCAAGAGATGAGTCACCTCGGAGAGAGAGAAGGAGTAGAGATGATCGTTATGAACGAAGATCCTCTCGGAGAAGCAAGGATTCGGAGAGGAAGGACAAGTCATCAAGGAGCTACACAAGAAGAAGACATCAAGCTCATGTAGGTGAATGGGTCTCCGGCTCCGACTCCGACAATCAATCCGATGGAAGCTATCACTCCGACTCCGACTACAGTCAAGATGAAGGTGTTGCCGGTCTTGCACTCGTATCCTCCAACTCCAACTCCTACGACTTATTTGATTCACCAAATGAGGGAATTGGAAGATGCTTCATGGCTAAAGGCCCCAAGGTAACACACCCTGAATTCATTGACTTTGATAGTGATGAGGATGACTTGCTTGGTGAAGATGAGCTCTTGCATGATAAATCTAGTGAGCTTAGTAACGATGAAAATGCTAGTAGTCTTTATAGTCGAGAAGAGTCGAATGACAATGCTATGAAGGAGATTGAGCGTCTAACTAAAGAACTAAACACTCTTAAGTTAGCTCATGAAACAACTCAAGAAGATCATAGAGAGCTCCTAAGATCTCATAAGAAGCTACGCTTCGAGAAGCTCACTCTAGAGCAAGAACATGAGTTTCTAAAAGCGATCAATGACGATCTTCGAAAGAAGGGTTCTTCATATCTTGCCAAACGACTTCTCTTGTCTAATTTCTTGCCATCTATTAAGACTAAGCATGACAAGCATAAGAAAAATTCTTCCTCTAGTAGTAACAATAACCATGTTAAATCCAATATTGTTGCTTCTAGTAGTTCTCTTGATTCCACTAACAATGTTTCAAGCCAAGTTACACTTGAGCAAGAAAATAGCTTATTGAAGGAAATCATAGAGAAAGGTGTCTACAAGAGTCTTGCCGGAAGGAAGAACTTTGAGGAAATTGTTCGCAAACAAGGAAGGCACCGGAAGAATCAAGGGATTGGTTTTGAGCGAAAGTTCAACGCCGAAGGTGTTGAGTGGGAAGAAGGTCAATACCCTACTCCACAGTTTGTTTCTCAAAAGGAGAAGTATGATCCTACTTCTTCCAATGTGGAACAAGCTCAAGATGACCTTCCACCACAAGACCACAAGCTAAAGGCCAAGGACAAGCTTCAAGAGGAGATTGATGCATTCATTGAAGCACCTCAAGCCATGGTCAAGTGGGTTCCCAAGGACACGTCAAGTTCTACTTCGTCAAGCTCAACTACAACCCCAAGGATTCCCATCAAGATGATGTGGATCCCAAAGAAGAAGAACTAGAAGGTTCTTGAGGGTGACTCCGCCAACATACTTCACTCACATTTATTTTGGCAAGAACTTGTGCAATCAACTTCCACATCATGCACTAGTTCATGGAGTCACAAACCCTCTTGTTGGTAAGTCAAGGGACAAGGTAATCATTGCTTTCATGGACATCATCTTTTGTGAACTTCAATCTATGTCTATGGATATCCTTGTTTCTTCCTTGTGGGACTAACCCATGTAGGTATTGAAAGTGCCCTAATCCAAAGGATAGCTCCCAACTCTTGATGATCTACATCAACATTGAGCATCCACATCTTCAACATCTACATGAAGTCTTCTACGACAACCCAAGGTTAGTTTGACCCTTTAAAAGGGGTTCTCACATCTAGGGGGAGCTTTGCTCTAAAAATTGAGCTAAAGCATCTTCAAATGATGTGAACACATCAATGCTTTATGTAAAAGTGGTAACCCCACTTGTGCTTAAACGATGAGTATGACCTATGATCAAATGTTCTCATTTGGCTCCTAAGTCAAAA
Source organism: Secale cereale (assembly GCA_902687465.1). Lineage (NCBI taxonomy): Eukaryota > Viridiplantae > Streptophyta > Magnoliopsida > Poales > Poaceae > Secale > Secale cereale. Next base: position 535,455,277 of record LR738709.1, on the reverse strand, counting down.
TACTCATATAAAGATGACCTAGTCATCGACAAATTGTGTGCTAGTAGCTAGAGTTTTGGTTGGCATGTTTGACACATATTTCATCTGCTATCTTATTGTGTGAGCATGTTGAATGCATGATTTTATCCATTCAAGGACATCCATTTGTTGTTTTGATTGCTTTGATTTTTCTGGCCAAATGGATGGACAAGAATGCCTAAGCACCTTCCCTAGCTATCTATGCTTTCTTGTCTCAAATTCTATTCATGCTCATATCACAACTTTGAACAAGTCATTTTCGGACCCTCCGAGTGAGGAGCACTCGGAGCCACCGATCCGTCTAAGGCTGACTTCCAAAACCTTCTAAGTCAATTTCGGTCTGACCAACTTTTCCCACTCAGTCCAACCGAAACGCTTAGACTGATCTAGGTTTCATCTCGGTGAAACCGAGTTATAGATCTCGGCGTGACTGATATGTGTAACTGCACAGCAGTTATCCATTTCGGTGTCACCGAGTTTTTCAACTCGGTCCCACCGACAGCATGGGGATATAAATACTGAGGGCAGCGCGCGATTAATTCTTCAAACCGTTTCGCCCCCAAGTCCCCTGCTGCCGTCGCCCTGGTCTTCGGATCGTCGCTGTCGTCGCCTGTGCGCCCTTGCCGCAGGTCTCCGCCGCCGTCAACGGTATTCTTCTCCGCGCCGTTGCCGCCGTAGAGGGACTCCACCAAGTTAGGGTGAGTCTCGATCCCTCTCGTGCTCCCCATCTGATTCTTGCACGATTGGTTTGCCCTGCATCTAGCCACGTTTGAAATATTCCTTAACATCAGATCAGATCGTTCTAGTTTCGAGCGAAATTCTTAGGTTTAGGTTTCCACGGAACACATCTCGGTGAAACCGAATTTAATTTTTCGGTGTGACCGATTTGGCCTCTGGCCATTGCACTGCACTTTCGGTCTAACCGAGTCGTGCAAATCGGTGTGACCGAAACTCAGTTTTAGTGAAACCCTAGTTTATCGGCAGGACCGAAACCCATTTCGGTCTGACCGAAAGTGGTGTGTAAGTTTCTGTTATACACTTCGGATTCACCGAAACTGAAAATCGGTTTGACCGAAATGCATTCTGTGAAAACTCAAAACTAAGATTTGAACTCATTTTTTTTGCAAAAACCTCTGCAGTTGTGATAACTCTTCTACTCTGCCTATACCTTAACTATTCACACGTTGTCAGCCATGTCAGATGCCAGTGACAGCCAGAACAGGTCTGAGTCACCGTTTGCAGAGATCCCTGAGGAAGATACTAGTCCCGAGGCTAGTAGTTCTAGTGATGATGGTGAGAGGAGTACCCCCAGTGGTTTGCCTCCTGCAGCAACCAGAACCAGAAAGCAGAGAAATTCTGATGATGAGGACTCTGACTTCATTGCTGAGGAAGTAACCTCCAAGCCCAAGAGAAAAGTTGTTGCCAAAGAGCACCAAGGGCTTCAGTCGAAGAAAGGCACCAGCAAGGTCAAGCAGTCAGCTGTTGCCAAGAAGCTGAACCTGGAAGAGCCAGCCCAAAGTAAAGTGAAGAAAACTTCCAAGAGGAAGAGGGTAGTATATGCTGAACCTCATGTTGATGCAGCAGTTGCAGAAGAAGAAGAAGATGCACCCCAGCCTCCTCCTCAGAAGGCTAAGTTCATGGGTGATGCAATCAGGGCTCAAGCCACTTCTAAGCCCAAGAAGCCTGCTCAAGCCAAGGCAGCTCCAGCAAAGCCCAAGAGGACTACCAGGAACATCCCAGCCTCTGAGAAGAACAAAGGTGATATGCCACCGTCTGAGTCTGAAGAAGAACATGTGTTGCTGAAGCTCCGTCCTAAATTGCCACTCCACAACGATGCTCATCCTCAAGCCGAGGATATGAAGGCAAGGAAGGATAGAGGTCTCAGGCTATGGAGACAGTCTGATCCATATGCCGTGAGGAGAAGGACTACTGTGGACCCCAGATTCCACACCAGAGAGCAGCAGGACTTCTATGAGACTGTGTTGATGGATAAGAAGCCTATTGTCGCAGACACCAGGTATGTTGACTGGGAGTACATTGACAGTGAAGAGCACCGAGACTTCTTTCCCCATGTGCATGAGAGCTTTACTGCATGTGGAGTTGATGACTTTGTGGGTCAGAAACTGACAGACTGGAATGACGAGATGATCATGCAGTTCTACGCCACAGCCCACTTTTATCCTGATGGCAAGATCACCTGGATGACTGAAGGTCAAAGGTTTTCTTCGTATGTTGAAGAATGGGCAGAACTTCTGAATGCTCCAGTGCAGAGAGAGGACGACATTGATGTCTATGGGATTCCCAAGAAGAACCATGATTCCATGAAGAACATGTACAAGGAGATCCCCGCAGCTGATTTGGAAGGGTGGAAGCTTGGCTCAGTGTACTATCTCCAGGCAGGTCTCACTACCACAAACACTATTCTGAGGCATACCTTGATGCCCAAGTCTGGAGACCACCGCATGATCCGAGGCTATTCTATCAACATGCTGCACATTCTTGATGAGAAGGCACCTTTCAAGGTGATGGACTTGATGGTAGAAACCATTAAGAGGACTGCAGCTGACCAAAAGAGGTCGTGTGGATTTGCCCCACAAATTCAGATGCTCATCAATGCCAAGTTTGGCACGGGCAAATTCATGTTGGATAGGAAGCACTTGCCACTGCAGCCAGAGCATGAAGATAACATTGTTGTGATGGATGAGGAGGATCCAACTTCAGTTGAAGGTCAAGCCAAAATTGAAGCTGCTAAGAAAGCCAAAGCTGATAAAGAGGCAGCAGCAGCAGCAGCTAAACCAAAGAGCTTCGGAGAGCAGATTCTTGAAGCTACCCAGAGGATTGAACAACGCCTGGCCAGCATTGAACAATCTCAGGAGATCCTAGAGAGGATTGTTGACGACAAGATCCACGCTCTGGACGTGAAGCTGACTGAGATTCAGGTGACCGTCAACAAGCTTGAGGCAGACATGGAGGAAGCAAGGCAGGAGAGAGCAGAGCTCATGCAGGATGATCTAGTCCAGGACTCTCATCGCCAGACTGCTCAGGTTCCCAGAGGATCCCGATCAGCAGCTATCCCAGTGACTGACTCCAGGGCTACTACTTCAGCACCTCCTACAGCTCCAGCAGTTACTCCAGCTCCAGCTCCAGCATCCACTCCTCCAGCGCAGACATCAGCAGAAGTCTTCGCCGATGCTGTCATTTCTACTCCGACATCTACCCAGACAGCAGCCGCCAGCAGAGCCCACAGTGACGTTTAGCTCTATGCTTTTTTGAACTTTTTGGTAACTTGTTGCCAAAGGGGGAGAAATTGTATAGATCATAGGGCTTCGAGAGAGAGAGTGCTCTTTCATTCTTTTGCCGGTTTTCTTTGAGATACATTTGGTTCTTTTGGTACTTGATACTTTAAGTGTGCTTGCTACTACGTTTGATGCTACCTTAATGAGTGCTTGGTCATACTATGCTTTAATGTGTGCTTAATGCTTATCATATGCTATCCCTTCTTGTATGATTATTTACTCATGTCTTGGTGATTGGGTGCATGTTATTCATTCTTATCATTTTGTGCGCTCCACCAAGATGTATGTGACATGGAAGAGTGACCCATAATCCTAATCGATTGTGCATTTGCATTCAAACGCAAATTTTAAATAATGCACAAATTTAGGGGGAGCTCTTGTTTATCACATACTTCTCAAAGCGACGATATTATTCATTGATTATATCTTTTGTCGAAGCTTTGATCTATATGTTGTCATCAATTACCAAAAAGGGGGAGATTGAAAGTGCAACTAATCCCCGGGCGGTTTTGGTAATTAATAACAACATATATATCATTGAACTAATAGTTACTTGAGAATCATTTCAGAGAAGTTCAGTGATACGGGTATGGAAATGTCTGAAGAAGTGGACCCCTCAAAATGCTAAGACAAGCATTGGCAAAAGCTCAAGACTCCATTTTTGGTTTAGTGATCAAAGATCACATTGAGTCCATAGGAAAAGCTAATACTATTAAAAGGGGATGAGGTTGTGTTGATGATCTGGTTGCTCAAGTGCTTAGTGATTTAGCTCCTTCAACTATCAGCAACTTTCACTTCTAAACACACTCATAAGTAATCTCGGACAAACCGATTCTTCCAACTCAGTCCCACCGAGATGAACCACCTCAGCTATATTCCAAACCCTAGAAATTTCGGTCAATCCGATTCTGAGTTCGGTCTCACCGAAACCGGGCTGCCAACCTTCTGTAACCATTTGTCATCATTTCGGAATATCTGAGTTGATAATTTCGGTCCCACCGAAACTGGCAAGTTCCTATCTTTGACTCATATCGGACAAACCGAGATGGTATTTTCGGTCCCACCGAAAACCCCAACGTTCACTATATTTGAACTTTCGGTCTGACCGAGTTTTCACTTCGGTCTCACCGAGATTGCTCAATTATGTGTGTAACGGTTGGATTTTGTGTGGAGGCTATATATACCCCTCCACCCCCTCTTCATTCGAAGAGAGAGCCATCAGAAAGTACTACCACTCCTACCTTACACTTTCTGAGAAGAGAACCACCTACCCTTGTGTTGAGATCAAGTTATTCCATTCCTACCATATGAAACTTGATTTCTAGCCTTCCCAAGTTGCTTTCCACTCAATTCTTTCTTCCACCACAGCCATATCAGTGAGGAGAGTTGAGTGTTGGGGAGATTATCATTTGAAGCACAAGAGCAAGGAGTTCATCATCATCTACAACATCTATTACCTTTTGGAGGGTGGTGCCTCCTAGATTGGTTAGGTGTCGCTTGGGAGCCTCCGTCTTCGAGATGTGGAGTTGAACCAAGAAGTTTGTAAGGGCAAGGAGATCGCCTACTTCGTGAAGATCTACCCCGAGTAAGGCTAGTCCTCCGTGGGCGTAGGCCATGATGGAATAGACAAGGTTGCTTCTTCGTGGACCCTTCGTGGGTGGAGCCCTCCGTGGACTCGCGCAGCCGTTACCCTCCGTGGGTTGAAGTCTCCATCAACGTGGATGTACGATAGCACCACCTATCAGAACCACGAGAAAAATCTCCGTGTCTCCAAATTGTGTTTGATCTTCTCCACCTCTCTTTACTACATGTGCAATTTACTTTCCGTTGCTTATACTCTAGAATTGCATGTGTAGGGTGATACTTGTCTTGATCATAATTGTGAAACTGCCAAAAACTGTTCATGATCAAAAGGCAGAATTTTTATATTTACAAGTAGTCTAATCACCCCCCCCCCTCTAGACATACTTTCGATCCTACACATGCAGAAGAGACACTTACTATGCGAGAATAGTTTTTTCTTCAAGAATGGCCCTCGGTACTTTTGAATAGATCATAACGCCGTAGGGTCCGGATGCTACTATGCAACACTGGTGGGCGTCTTGGCTAGCTCTTTTTTTTAGCGAAACACATAGTGTTATGCTTGCACATATAATTCTCGTCAAATTAAAAATTTCAGTACATAAATATATTTCTCTCGTTGCAACACACGAGCATATGTGCTAGTCTACCTAAATAATAGGGTGAAACATCCTGAGTAGTCGATTCGGTATTAGATTGTGAAGGAAATCAGAAATCTAGATGCAAGGATCACAATGTAGGCTAAAGTTAATTACATGTACTGCTACATTAGCGCCTGCATAGGCGCGGCAACAAATATACATACTAATTACCCCCTCAGTTCCTAAATATTTATCTTTCTAGAGATTTCAATAAATAACTACATATGAAGCAAAATGAGTGAATCTACACTTTAAAATATCAAAAAAGCTAATTTCCAGACGTATGGAAAACTGCAACAGATCCAAACGATGTCGGAGCCATTGGATCGTGATCGCCTAGCTATTATTTAGGTAGCGATTTGCGCGGCGGGACGGCTGGGCGCTGACCACGTTTTACCGGGAGGTCGTCGTTTCATATTTACTGGGAGGTCGCTGCGATTTTAGAGCATGGTTAATAATATAGCCAATTGCTGGCTATAAGATATTTCCATATCATCTATAACGAACACATATAGTCACTCATACAATAAGGTTGGCTATAAGATTAATACTTTTTCTCATCTTCTCTCTATCTCTTTCTTCGCATCTATTGTATTTGCCTTGGAGCACGCATATAGCTAGTCTCTTGCATGAAAGCCCACTCCTCTTACTTTTTTATGTCTCTCTCCTCCACATAAGCAAAATTGACATGTAAGTAGGCTATAAGCCCACTATTGTACTTGCTCTTAGCATAGACAGTTAGGTTGCCGTGATTTTTGGGCGTTGACCCATTTTCTATCTCACCCGTTGCACTGTTTTAACCATTTTCTCTCTCACCCGTTGCACTGTTTTAAGCCAAAAAATGATGTTGTGGACAGGTTTCGAACTCTCATTGACTACGAGAGACAAAGAGGCACTAGCCACTACACTAGGAGTGCGGCGAATCTGCACCCGGGCTCAGCTGCACCCGCGTTCATGGAAAAAATAAAATAAAATACTAAAAAGATTCAAAAAATTCTGATTTTTTTATGTGGTAGATAATTTGATGCGTGAGGTTCGCTCCAAATTTCAACTCATTTGGACATTTGGGGAGCTCTGGGCAAAAAAGACAAAATCAGGGTCTGTAAAACAGTGTACTGTTCAGGAACTGTTTTTGACCCGATTTGTCTTTTTTGCCCAGAATTGCTCAGATGTCCAAATGAGTTGAAATTTGGAACGGACCTCACACATCAAGTGATCTACCACATATTTTTTTTTTGGAATTTTTTGAATCTTTTTAGTATTTGTTTTGAATTTTTTTCTGAGTGGGTGCATCTGAGCCCGTGCTCAGATGCGGATTTCCCCTACACTAGCACAACCTTTGATGGATATATAAACTACTCTTTTTAATTGTACACAGTGCGCTATACAGACAACAAATTCCGTTTGCCATTCAGATTTGATCTTGGTTGCTAAAAACAGAGCGAAGGATCCACCTTAGTCAATTTAGCAATTGAAGCTATTATTGAGACTTTGTGCCTACACAAATGTTGATCCAATCCAAATTGTTGAAACACACCCTTGGTAATTTTGATGTAAATCGCATGGTAATTTACTTGACGTAGTCATAATAAAATACATACAAACACCACGGTTACTTTGACTCGGGAGAATTTTTTATTGAACATTTTTTTCGTACGCACGTGATGATGAGGACTCGTAAGAAATAATTTTAGATCGAGAAAAACTGTGATTCAATCAAATTCTGAAAACAATGCTTCAACATATACTTGATTTGGGAGGAGTTGAGTAAATTGGGAATGTCCAACGCCCGTCCCCTCCGGCACCACAATTTTGAAGAGTGGCAAGATGCACCATCTCCCAACATAGTTACTATACGTCATAGTTACCAACATGGTTATTTTGTACTTATCATGCTAGATGTACTATATTTATCAACATAGTTATTTCGTAGTTATCGGCCAAGATGTACTCTGACGCCCGGGTAATCAAGCTACAGTAAACCTCTGTTAATGATGCCACATCACCAAGATTACTGTTGCTAATCTCGCGTTAGTTCGAAACCGATTCAAATTCAAATTAAAAATCAAGCAAACAATAAACGTTTGCAAATATTAAAATTAAAATGTTCGGAGTGAATCAAATAATGCATAGGAAATTATGGTGGACAAACCACACCTTTATAAAATGTTTAAATACTATAAGATGAATAAAACAATAGCAAAAACAATTGTTCAAATGCTTTTAAAATAATAAATGATTACCATCTATTTTATTTTAGGTACCTAGTTAATTGTGGTAGTGGCATATTTATGAATACCATTTTAGATACAACCTTTGCAACTTATAAAAGAAAAGAAACAAATCAAATTTAACAGACCAGAAAAGAATAATAAATAAAAGGAAAACACAAAACAAACAGAAAAATAAAAGCAAGAAGAACCCCATGTTGGGCCTTGGCCCAGCTATGCCACCAGGCCGGCCCAGCTGACCACCCCCCCTATCTACCCTGTTCACGCCCGCCGCCGTGGCCACGACCGATGCCCGCCACCGCATCGGCCGGCGCCGCGGCAGCCATCCGGCCCGCGGCTATAAAGCCAAGCGCCCCTCTTCCCCTCGTCCGAAACCTAGCGCGTCCACTTTCCCCTCTCCCACGCTCGCTCTCTTCTTTCCCCGCGCACGCCCGATGCAGTAGCCACCGTGGCCCTGCCATAGCCGTGACCACTGACCTCCCTGACGCTCGGCAGTACGCCGAGGAGATGCTTCGTCTTCATCTGCATCGACTACGGGGATCCATTCGGCCGGATCTTCGCTCCATCGTCGCCATCGTCACCTCCTCTTTCCTCTGCCGCCATCGCCATGGCCTTCGATTCACACCACATCGTCCATCCCAACCCTGTACGAGCCCACCATCGACCATCCCACAGTGAGCAGCGTTGATTTTCCCCTTTTCCCCATCATGTTAGTCGCCGTAGGCCACCATTCCCCACCTATCGTGACCGCGCCTGAAACTTACTATGTATGCGCGCTCACTATGCTCACCATGGCCGCCGTCCCGCTCGGGTTGCCTGCCGCTGCTGCTGTGCTACGACGGCTGCTCTCAGCCGCTCCGTGGCCACGCCCGGCTCGCCCGTGCACCACCCCGCGCCCCGCTCACTGCCTGTAGTTGTCCGCGCGCTGCTCCTCCCACTGAAAATGCCGCTGCTGCTTCTGCTGAAACTGCCTCACCGCCGCCGCCGGTCCGGCACCTGGCCTCCCCTGAGCCATGCCTCGCCGGCGCCCCTACCGTGGAACCCGTCCCCGCTCTCCCGCCACCCTGTCGTTGCCTCCACCGGCGGCTTCCCCACGCCCATGCTGCTGGCTAGCTCCGACGCCCGCCTCCATCGCCGCGCGGTGCGCCCCCTGCACTTGCCTCCGCCGCCGACCACGCCTGCGCTGCGTGGCCCCGTGCTGCGTCGCATCACCGCGCCCCGCGGCCACCTCGGCAGCCTCCCCTGGCTGCCAGCGCCCAGCCGCGCCGGGCTATGGCCGGTGCCTGTGGTCGGGCAACCGCAGCGCCCGTTAGGCTCTCTAGGCCTAAGGCGTGTGGGCCCCACGCCCTAAAAAAGATAAAAATGAATTTAAAATAAATAAATAAATAAATAATTATTATTTAATTAGTAAATTATTTAACTTAATTAATCTAGTTTAACTAAACTTAATTAATATTGCCTAATTAAAACCTAATTAACATGTTTAGTCTATGACAGGTGGGTCCCACTAGACCCACAAGTCAGGTCTGACTCCAGTCAACCACAATGTTGACTGCTGATGTCACACTTACGTCATGCTGACGTCATCCGTACTGTTATGGATAATGTTGAATTAAATAAATTAAATAAATTTCAAAAAATGTTTAAAACTTTAGGAAATTATAGATAATAAACCGTAGCTCGGATGAAAATAATTTATATATGAAAGTTGCTTAGAACGACGAGACGAATCCGAATATGCAGTCCGTTCGTCCGCCACACGTTCCTAGCATAGCGAACATGCAAATTTTCCCCTCCGGTCCGTTTGTCCAAAAACGCGAAACACCGGGAATACTTTCTTGGATGTTTTCCGCCTTCGTCGGTATCACCTCCTACCGCGTTAGGTCACACGTAGCACCGCGTTTTGCCATGTTATGCTTTGTGGTGCGATGTTTTCTTTATATTTATTGTTTCTCCCCCCTCTTCTCTCCGATAGACACCGGGACTGAGACTGCTGACGGTGACACTGTGATCGACTGCGTCGACGGCGACCCCTCCTTGCGAGAGCAACCAGGCAAGCCCCCCCTTGATCACCAGATATCGCCCATTTCCCTCTCTCTTATTCTTGCATTAGGTTTGCTACTGTTGATGATTCGACAGCTCCTATTCTGTTGCATAGCCTGTCATTGTTGCTACCACTTTTGATACCTTACCTGCTATCCTAATGCTTAGTATAGGATGCTAGTATTCCATCAGTGGCCCTACATTCTTGTCCGTCTGCCATGCTATACTATCGGGCTGTGATCACTTGGGTGGTGATCACGGGTATATACTATACTATTATACACTGGATGATGATTCGGATATGGGGGCTGAAGGGGCAGGTGGTTCCACAAGTGGTGGTGGGCATGGGTTCCCGACAGCCCCTTGATGGTTACTCTGCGGCGGAGCGACAGGCGGGTTGCGACCACCTAGGAGACAGGTGGGCCTGGCCCTGTTCGTTGTCCGCGGTTACTTCAAAATAACACGCTTAACGAGATCTTGGTATTTGATCTGAGTCTGGCCATTGGCCTATACGCACTAACCAGCTACCTGGGAATAGTTATGGGCACTCGACGTCGTGGTATCAGCCGAAGCCTTCTTGATGTCAGCGACTTAGCGCCGCGCGTCGGATTGGACTAGAACGCCGCTCTAGTATTAGGAGCAGCTAGGTCTGCTTACCGGCCGCCCTCACAACATGCAGGTGTGCATTGGGCGATGGGCCCAGACCCCCGAGCGCTTAGGGTTTAGACCGGCGTGCTGACCTCTCTGTTGTGCTTAGGTAGGGCTGCGACGTGTTGATCTTTCGAGGCCGGGCATGACCCTGGAAAGTGTGTCCGGCCAAATGGGATCGAGCGTGCTGGGTTATGTGGTGCACCCCTGCAGGGAAGTTAATCTATTCGAATAGCCGTGTCCCTCGGTAAATGGACGACCCAGAGTTGTACTCTGGCCTCATGACAACTAGAACTGGATACTTAATAAAACACACCCAGACAAGTTCCAGATACAACCCGGTGATCGCTTTCTCACAGGGCGACAAGGGGAGGATCATCGGGTAGGATTATGCTATATGTTGTTACTTGGTGAACTTACCATCTATTCTATTCTACTGCTGCAAGACGGAGGCTACGAGATGCGAGGATACTTGTTACTTCCAGCTACTCTCATCTACTGCTGCAAGATGGAGGTGGCCAGAAGCATAGTCTTCGATTGGATTAGCTATCCCCCTCTTATTCTGGCATTCTGTAGTTTAACCCACATATATTACCCCTTTACACATATACCATTGCATATGTAGTGTAGATCCTTGCTTGCGAGTACTTTGGATGAGTAATCATGGTTGCTTTGCTCCCCCTTTTCCCCCTTCTGTTCCTTCTTCTCGGATGACGCAATCAGATGATGGAGTCCAGGAGCCAGGGGATCCCGATGATGTTTCTACATGGAGTTCGGCTTCGAGGAGTAGTTAGGAGGTCCCAGGCAGGAGGCCTTGCCTTTTCGATCGTTGTAGTATTTGTGCTAGCCTGCTTAAGCAAACTTGTTTAACTTATGTCTGTACTCAGATATTTTGCTTCCGCTGACTCTTGTGTTTCGAGCTTATGTATTCGAGCCCTTGAGGCCCCTGGCTTGTAATATAAATCTTGTTTTATTTTAATTTGTGTCCAGAGTTGTGTTGTGATATCTTCCACCAAGTCTCTGATCTTGGTCGTACACATTTGCGTGCATGATTAGTGTACGGTCAAATCAGGGGCGTCACAAGTTGGTATCAGAGCCAACTGCCTGTAGGAACCCCCCTTTCCAACTCCTTGGCCGAAGTTGAGTCTAGTCTTAAGAAAACAAATTTACTAACTTGTTGTGTGGCTTACGGGCCCACAACACCAATGGGTGGTGTTAGGATCTTTTATTCCTCGTCTTTACTCTGGGAATCTGATCTCTCTTCTATTCGGGTTAAATGAATTTACTAATTATGACTCTAGGTTCTCGTAACTATTTCTCCCGGAGAGCTCTCATTCTGGAAGATCACCTGCTTCGTCACAAGATTCGGAGGATGTCCCTCAATATTTTCCCGAGACCCTTGTTCTCATCGCCTTTGCAATTCACGGCCACCGATATATCCCTATGGATATCTGCATGTACTTGTCATTCTCATGATCATTCCTCATCGCTTTTGTTGTTACAAGATGCCTCAAAATATCCGTTGTCCCGAGAATCCTTTGAGTTTACTGTCTTACAGTTTTATTTCGCATGAAAACCCTTACAGTTGATTCCTCACATTTATCGAGGAGTCGTTCTTCTCAATTGTTCATGTGTCTCGCAAAATTCTTCGGAACACTTTCTGATCTTTCGAAAATCCTCTGCAGCCTGTTACTCTTGAAATTCTTGCCTGCTTGCAATATGGTTAATTCCATATGACTAGTAGTCTTCATTAACATCCCTTGTCTTAGCCATTTTGAGCCTATTGATTCAATGTGTGCGTATGCACGCAGTCATCAGGCTGTCCTTTAAAGAAATTTTTTTTATCTTTCCAGCTCAAACGTCATTCCGGACATGAGTTGGTTCTCGGCATTTCAAACCTTCACGGATTGTCCAACTAAGTGTTTTCAACTTATCCATCCTTGATCAGAGCGTCTGCTTCTGATCCTTTATTTTAAAAACCATAATTCCTTTCTATTTAAGCATCCGACTAATCAGCTGATTATTGAATCTGATGCCTCTGCATTCTTTCTTCCTCTGAGTGAGTACCGATACTCACATCAGCTCCGTTGTGGATCGCCCGATCCGTTATTGGATTGTTATCCGATAGTGTCCTTCATATTCAATCAACTTGTGAGTTCTTCCCTTGATACATAATGCCATTGTTAAATTGTATCCTCTGCTTTGTCAAACATGCTCTACTTTTGAGCTAATGATATTTACTTTTGAAACTTGTGGTATATGTTACTAAGATGCCCGATGGGTTGAACCTATGCCTTCCCGTAATCCGTGAGAACCCGAAAGATTTCACAAGTCATACTCTTTCGGTGTTCTACCAAATAAAATTCCAACACTACAGTTTTATTAAAGCGAGAGGTGAATGAAATGATATGCATTAAAGAAGTGGGAGTCAACCTTGAACTTTGTGTTCATGCCCATGAAATTGATGTAGACCATCTCGGAAGTTTCTTGCAAAATGATTATCCAGCTGTATGATTCTTTCTGTATTCTTGAATTGATTCCTTACAGTTATGGTTCCGGCCATGCTGTCCTGATCTAATATATCTGAGGGGAATTCATTCCGGTGCCTCGTATATTTTTGGCAAGGTTGAAGTATCTACTGTCATAGGTCAATGACCCGGTTCTACTTCTATCATGTTCTACCTTCGAGTATTACCCCCTGGTATCTCGAAGATGACTTGCCATTGCACCACATCTTACTAACTTTATTGAAGTAATGTCTTTCCTTGTCGTAATCACTCTATGGGTTCAGGGTTGTTGTCAACCGAGGACACCGACTAGTAAAATTATTCCGCACTACAAATCAAATACCCCTAGTATTTACTGGGAAATTCTGAACTCAATCTGCTCATTCCAAGACTATCGGCTGCATCCTGGTCTTGCTATCTTTGACTGTGCTACCTCATCCTTCTCTGGTGCACGATTCTTCAGTGTGTGAGCACGACTTACGTCGAGCTTTCAACATCATGTTGCCTGTCTTGAAAGGCAACTTTGGTTTCGAGCTTTCATCTTATATATTGATCCTATAACTTGCCACTTCGTCATTCCCTTGCTTGTTGCCGTTGTTGTTTGATTGCATCCTCTTGAAGCCTCCCGGCAAATGTGTCGGACCACCTTCAACATTTTGACTTCTTCCGAGATGTCAACTGTGTTCATGATGAGAAATACCCTCCTTGCCCTCGATGATTTTTATTATCATCGACAACACCCTTGACTTCCTTTCATCGCGAACTTGTCCACATTATGATTACAACTTGCTCTCCAGCTAGTGTTGTGTTCCGCATTGAAGTATTACTGTCTTTTATATCGAGAATGTTGTGGGGATTGCCCACCTCTTAGAAATTCTAGGTATGAAGATACTTCTCATCATCGCCATTCTTCCTTGGTCCCCGTGTTGATTTCAACCGGGATACCAATATGCTAAAGATGCTGCTTGAGTTCTTCACTTCTAGCAACCCTATTGCTTTGAAGTTAACGATCGACAGTTCGTTCTTAGACTGTTGGTTATTGAATCGTCACTCTAACATTGATCTTGCTGCCTAAGGTCATATTTCGGGCACACCTTTCACCTAATGATTAATGGTGTATGTTTTACCTCGATCATACAACATTATATCATTTGAATTGACAAGTGTCATATTCTTGTTCACATTATTTTGGAAATCCACCCGTTTGGAATTCTCGATGAATTCTCGCTGAGTCCATCAGCCACCTCCTCATCCTCTCCTTGGTTTAATGATGAACTATTGTTCTGGGAACCCGCTCCCATAGTTCATTTCCTGAGAATCTTGCAATGTCATTTCGACGATCTGTGTTGCACCTTTCCTTCTCAAACATCCTGAGTTTGAGGTATCATGACACCAATCAGATCTGAATCTCGGTCAGATATGATGGTTGGGGCAACTTTCCAGGAGTTATAATGTTGGTCCTTTGATGACCCGATAATATGATGTCATGCCCAGCACCCCTGGCTGGAGGACCTATCATTATAATTTCTTTTGCAAGGATAACCATTCTTCCAGGAGGAAATTGTAAGACTTATTTTATAAGTTGCTCCTGATGGATCATTTGTGAATCCAAAGTCTGGCCCTTGATTGAAACACCATATCCTTGCTACCTCGAAGCATGACTATGATACCCCGCTCATCAACAAGAACATTGGAGGCGCGATGCTAAATGTTTCTTGGTCAGTTATCCAAACACCATTGTATGGGTAACATCTTGATTAATCCTTGCCTCTTTATCTGAATGGTTGGGTACTTGCTCTCCTACCCTGTATGCCATGTTCTGCTTGTCCGTGGGAATGATATACTCCTATTAATTGTGTGTAATCACAATTTTCCTTTCCATTTGTTTGTTTAACCTTCTTTGATCTACATATAATCTAAGTAGTAATAATTCTCTGCTTATGTAAACACCTCGTGGTACAACTCTGTCAGTAAGACCTCGTTACTATTGTTGTAACATTCTATTAACTGCCGGTGAATGAGAACCTTGCCTATTGGTCCGCCTCGTTACAATGAGCAAGAAAATGGTTCTCTTCGTTCCCCGTCCTTGGTACCGACATAGTTGCCAACTTAGCTTATAGACTATCCTCTGACATGCCTTGCTTTCTCTGCAAGATGCCATCGCCTTCCTACTCTTAACCCACATGGTGGGCCCATAACCCACAGGTCCACGGGATCGAAACCTGACTCTCCTGTACAACCCTGATTCTAACGTATTCTTTGCACTTGGCTTCGTGTGTAATTCAGGAGCTAAATTCTACCATGTTTCATCCTGGTATCAAACACCATATTATTCTCGTTGTTCAAGCCCCCCCATTCTAGCTTTTGTCTAGGCATCGAATGATTGCCTACCCATTTGAAACTTTGGTACCATCGTATATTGCACTTAACAAGTTCACTGAATTACAACTCGTGGGGTACCTCGTGCATTCCCCATTGAGTTCACCGTCAGATGCCCAGCTTTGTGGAGATGCGTTCTTCAGGAGTATCTCCCCCTAGCCGCATTCGTAGGACGATGGAGATCCCGAAGAAAGGATGACGACTTGATCACGATGACTTGAAGCACAGAAATGAAGACATCAACGAAAGGGGTCAACCTCTTTGAAAGGGCAACCAAGACCGAGAAGATTCGTTAGGGTTTCGCTGCCAGCACTTTTCCCTCTTTACTCCACCGCTAAAATCTCGGGACGAGATTTCTTGTAGTGGACGAGAATTGTGACGCCCGGGTAATCAAGCTACAGTAAACCTCTGTTAATGATGCCACGTCACCACTATTACTGTTGCTAATCTCGCGTTAGTTCGAAACCGATTCAAATTCAAATTAAAAATCAAGCAAACAATAAGCATTTTCAAATATTAAAACTAAAATGTTCGGCGTGAATCAAATAATGCATAGGAAATTATGGTGGACAAACCACACCTTTATAAAATGTTTAAATACTATAAGATGAATAAAACAACAACAAAAACAATTGTTCAAATGCTTTTAAAATAATAAATGATTACCATCTATTTTATTTTAGGTACCTAGTTAATTGTGGTAGTGGCATATTTATGAATACCATTTTAGATACAACCTTTGCAACTTATAAAAGAAAAGAAACAAATTAAATTTAATAAAGCAGAAAGGAATAATAAATAAAAGGAAAACACAAAACAAACAGAAAAATAAAAGAAAGAAGAACCCCCCTGTTGGACTTGGCCCAGCTATGCCACAAGGCCGGCCCAGCTGACCACCCCCCTCTCTACCCTGTTCACCCCCTGCCGCCGTGGCCACGACCGATGCTCGCCACCGCATCGGCCAGCGCCTGGCGGCCATCCGGCGCTCGCCCGCGGCTATAAAGCCAAGCGCCCCTCTTCCCCTCGTCCGAACCTTAGCGCGTCCACTTTCCCCTCTCCCACGCTCGCTCTCTTCTTTCCCCGCGCACGCCCGACGCAGTAGCCACCGTGGCCCTGCCATAGCCGTGACCACTGACCTCCCTGACGCTCGGCAGTACGCCCAGGAGATGCTTCGTCGTCGTCTGCATCAACTACGGGGATCCATTCGGCCGGATCTTCACTCCATCGTCGCCATCGTCACCTCCTCCTTCCTCTGCCGCCATCGCCATGGCCTTCGATTCACGCCACATCGTCCACCCCAACCCTATACGACCTCACCATCGACCATCCCATAGTGAGCAACGTCGATTTTCCCCTTTTCCCCATCCTGTTAGTCGCCGTAGGCCACCATCCCCCACCTATCGTGACCGCGGCCGCCGTCCCGCTCGGGTTGCCTGCCGCTGCTGCTGTGCTACGACGGCTGCTCTCAGCCGCTCCGTGGCCACGCCCGGCTCGCCCGTGCGCCACCCCGCGCCCCGCTCACTGACTGTAGTTGTCCGCGCGCTGCTCCTCCCACTGAAAATGCCGCTGCCCCTTCTGCTGAAACTGCCTCACCGCCGCCGCCGGTCCGGCGCCTGGCCTCGCCTGAGCCATGCCTCGCCGGCGCCCCTGCCGTGGAACCCGTCCCCGCTCGCCCGCCACCCTGTCGTTGCCTCCGCCGGTGGCTGCCCCGCGCCCATGCTGCTGGCCAGCTCCGGCGCCCGCCTGCATCGCCGCACGGCGCGCCCCCTGCACTTGCCTCTACCGCCGACCGCGCCTGCGCTGCGTGGCCCCGCGCTGCGTCGCATCACCGCGCCCCGCGGCCACCTCGGCTGCCTCTCCTGGCCGCTGGCGCCCAGCCACGCCGGGCTATGGCCGGTGCCTGCGGTCGGGCAACCGCAGCGCCCGTTAGGCTCTCTGGGCCTATGGCATATGGGCCCCACGCCCTAAAAAAAGTTAAAAATGAATTTAAAATAAATAAATAAATAAAATAATTAATTAACTTAATTAACTTAATTAATCTAGTTTAATTGAACTTAATTAATATTGCCTAATTAAAACCTAATAAACATGTTTAGTCTATGACAGGTGGGTCCCACTGGACCCACAAGTCAGGTTTGACTCCAGTCAACCACACTGTTGACTGCTGATGTCACACCTACGTCATGCTGACGTCATCCGTACTGTTATGGATAATGTTGAATTAAATAAATTAAATAAATTTCAGAAAATGTTTAAAACTTTAGGAAATCATAGATAATAAACCATAGCTCGGATGAAAATAATTTATATGTGAAAGTTGCTCTGAACGATGAGACGAATCCGAATACGCAGTCCGTTCGTCCGCCACACATTCCTAGCATAGCGAACATGCAACTTTCCCCCTTCGATCCGTCTGTCCGAAAACGCGAAACACCGGGAATACTTTCTCGGATGTTTTCCCCCTTCGTCGGTATCACCTCCTACCACGTTAGGTCACACGTAGCACCGCGTTTTGCCATGTTATGCTTTGTGGTGTGATGTTTGCTTTATAATTATTGTTTATCTCCCCTCTTCTCTCCGATAGACACCGGGACTGAGACTGCTGATGGTGCCACTTTGATCGACTGCGTCGACGGCGACCCCTCCTTCTTGCCAGAGCAACCAGGCAGGCCCCCTCCCCTTGATCATTAGATATCGCCCATTTCCCTCTCTCTTATTCTTGCATTAGGTTTGCTATTGTTGATGATTTGTTAGCTCCTATTCTGTTGCATAGCCTGTCATTGTTGCTACCATTGTTGATACCTTACCTACTATCCTAATGCTTAGTATAGGATGCTAGTATTCCATCGGTGGCCCTATATTCTTGTCCGTCTGCCATGCTATACTATCGGGCCGTGATCACTCGGATGGTGATCACGGGTATATACTATACTATTATACACTTGATGATGATTCGGATATGGGGGCTGAAGGGGCAGGTGGTTCCACACAGGTAGTGGTGGGCCTGGGTTCCCGACAGCCCCTTGATGGTTACTTTGTGGCGGAGAGACAGGGCGGGTTACGACCACCTAGGAGACAGGTGGGCCTGGTCCTGGTCGTTGTCCGCGGTTACTTCAAGATAACACACTTAACGAGATCTTGGTATTTGATCTGAGTCTGGCCTTTGGCCTATACGCACTAACCAGCTACGTGGGAATAGTTATGGGCACTCGACGTCGTGGTATCAGCCGAAGCCTTCTTGACGTCAGCGACTTAGCGGCCGATACGTCTAAAACGTATCTATAATTTCTGCTTGCTCCATGCCTCTTTTGGGTGATATTGCTATGTTATTTATACACTTCCATACACTTTTGATCATATTTGGACTAACCTATTAACTCAGTGCACCGCAGTGCCAGTTTCTGTTTTCGACTGTTTTTGTATTTCAGGTTTTCACATTACGAGAACTGCCAGGAAAAATCCAGAAAAATTATATAAAAAATCAGCGTTCCAGAAACTACCTTGCGCCCGAAGGACAGCCGGGGGGGGGGGGCACCAGGGCTCCAGGCGCCCTGGCGG
>LR738709.1:535393249-535431006 GCA_902687465.1 Secale cereale | reverse complement strand
GGGGGGGGGGGCATCAGGGCTCCAGGCGCCCTGGCGGCGCGCCCCCCTGGGCCACGCCGGGGGGGCGCCTGGGCCCCCCGAGGCTCCTTCGATGCCCCCCTTTGGCATATATTTAAAGCGTCTCCCGAAACCCTCGAGACGGGAACTCTTTTTCGCGATCTCATCTCTGTTCCGCCGCCGCCGCCGCTTCCAAGATCGGGAGCACCAGGAGAACTCTTCCCGGCACCCTGCCGAAGGGGAGGATCACCACCGGGAGCTTCTCCACCACCATGGACGCCTCCCGGATGAGTTGTGAGTAGTCTCCCCTGGACCATGGGTCCATGACCAGTAGCTATGTGATGTTCTCCTCCCGTTCTTGTGCTTCACTAATTAGTCCTCGTGAGCTGCCCTACATGATCGAGGCACATATGTAATCCTTATGCTGTTGCTATGATGAGTTTGCTGGGATCCGATGGATTATGAGATTATGTTCAGATTGTGCTTGAGTAATATATTTGATTCACCTCTTTTATATTTATGTTCGTAAGTAAATCTTGCATGTTCTCCATTGTTATTTATTGCTTTGGCCAAGTAATAGGTAGTGACTCCAAGAGGGAACGTTATGCTCGATTGTGGGTTCATGCCCCTCGATGACTAGTTTGAGTGACAGAAACATGAGTCTAGGGGATGTGCTGTTGCCACAAGGGGGAAAACAACGGTGGTTGTGCCCGCGGGTGCAAGGACTGTTTACTTTACGCAAAGTTCTTTTAATGCAGTTGTCTTTTGCATTGAGTTTACACTATGGGTGGGACTCGCAACTTAATACCAGCGAGATGTTCTGGATAGATATCTCAAGGTGGATGATTAGTAGTAGATATTGATGGATTTCGGTCTACTTACTTTGGCGTACCGCCCATGCTTTGAACCTCAACCTTTCTTGCAATGTAGTCAGCATTGGTTTGCGCACATGGTTCTGTCAATTGCCTAGCTGTAATTCGTTTACCTCACATAGTTGTTTTATCATCTTTTGGGAGAGAGACATCACTAGTGAACATCATGAGACTCAGGTCCATATTACCATCATTGATCACATCCACTATTTACTTTTCCGCTTTTATTTACTATTGCAATTACATCTATCACTATTATCACTTGCGTTTGATCCTTTGTAAACTACAAGGCCGGAGGGATTGACAACCTCTCTGTACTCGTTGGGAGCAAAGTTATTTGTATCTGTGTGCAGGTCCACGTTGATTGCTAATATCTGGCGCCGTTAGCAGTTGACACCTTCTTGTTGAAACTGGGAGTCTCTGGGAAATCGATCCTTGGTATTGCCAAGGGAAAACTTCTGCTACACTGCATCTCAAACCTTCCACTTGGGGTAACCAACGAGGGGTGAGAAGCCACCTAGCAGCGGCGCGCGCCGGATTGGACTAGAACGCCGCTCTGGTATTAGGAGAGGCTAGGTCTGCTTACCGGCCGCCCTCGCAACGTGCAGGTGTGCATTGGGCGATGGGCCCAGACCCCCGAGCGCTTAGGGTTTAGACCGGCGTGCCGACCTCTCTGTTGTTCTTAGGTAGGGCTGCGACGTGTTGATCTTCCGAGGCCGAAAATGACCCTGGAAAGTGTGTCCGGCCAAATAGGATCGAGCGTGCTGGGTTATGTGGTGCACCCCTGCAGGGAAGTTAATCTATTCGAATAGCCGTGTCCCTCGGTAAAAGGACGACTCGGAGTTGTACTCTGGCCTCATGACAACTAGAACTGGATACTTAATAAAACACACCCAGACAAGTTCCAGATACAAGCCGGTGATCGCTTTCTCACAGGGCGACGAGGGGAAGATCACCGGGTAGGATTATGCTATACGTTGTTACTTGGTGAACTTACCATCTATTCTATTCTACTGCTGCAAGACAGAGGCTGCGAGATGCGATGATACTTGTTACTTCCAGCTACTCTCATCTACTGCTGCAAGATGGAGGTGGCCAGAAGCGTAGTCTTCGATTGGATTAGCTATCCCCCTCTTATTCTGGCATTCTGCAGTTTAACCCACATATATTACCCCTTTACACAGATACCATTGCATATGTAGTATAGATCTTTGCTTGTGAGTACTTTGGATGAGTACTCACGGTTGCTTTGCTCCCCTCTTTTCCCCCTTCTGTTCCTTCTTCTCGGATGACGCAACCAGATGATGGAGTCTAGGAGCCAGAGGATCCCGATGATGTTTCTACATGGAGTTTGGCTTCGAGGAGTAGTTAGGAGGTCCCAGGCAGAAGGCCTTGCCTTTTCGATCGTTGTAATATTTGTGCTAGCCTGCTTAAGCAAACTTGTTTAACTTATGTCTGTACTCAGATATTTTGCTTCCGATGACTCTTGTGTTTCGAGCTTATGTATTCGTGCCCTCGAGGCCCCTGGTTTGTAATATAAAACTTGTTTTATTTTAATTTGTGTCTAGATTTGTGTTGTGATATCTTCCAGTGAGTCCCTGATCTTGGTCGTACACATTTGCGTGCATGATTAGTGTACGGTCAAATCGAGGACGTCACATGTACTACAGTTACCAACATGGTTATTATGGAGTTATCGAGCTAGATGTACTATAGTTATCAACATGGTTATTTTTGTACTTATTGAGCTACATATGGTATAATACACCAACAGTAGCTTATGCGTAAATAACATGATAATTTACACACGACAAACTTGATAACTCATGCACAAACAATGTGATAACTTCGACATAGGAGAAAAAGTTGAAGACAACCCTCGATAGCTTTTGTTTAAATAGCATGATAATTTACACACCACAAACCTGATAACTCATGCGCAAATACCGTGATTACTTTGACACGGGGGAGGTGTTTAAAAACATCCCCGATAGCTTCTGTCAAATAGCATGATACTGTACCGTATATGTGATAACTTACGCATAAATGCTACGGGAACTTTGATCCGAGGGTGGTGGGAGGGGAGGTAGTTGTTTGAAAACATACCCGCACCTCCCTCGATAACTTTTGTATAAATATCACGATAATATACGCTCCGTAGACTTGATAACTCATGTAGAAACACCATGATAACTTTGACGGCGGGGGAGGTAGTTGTTCGAAAACATTTTCCTCGGTGATTATGCGTAAATAATATGGTAATATACAGACCGCGGGCATGGTAACTCACACACAAACACCGCAGTAACTTTGTCCCTCCCAAATAATAATTGTGGAAAATGTACCACGGTAACTCATGTGTAAATAGCATGATAATGGACACACATCAGAGCTGATAACTTAACCCAGGCATGATAACTATTTGCACGAAAAAAAGTCGCCTGAACATATCAACATGAGATCTAGTTTCGAAGGTCTCGTCGTGATAGATATTGTATGTGAAAATGTTTTTTTGATCGTACCAATTTGAGCTATAAAATATTTTGAAGTTTCCAATAGAGAGAACTAGGATGACATGAAAAAAATTCTTCTAATGCATGCACGCATGTGCATATAAAGAGAAGGTTGGAGGAACTTTTTTTATGCACCCGTAATTTCTTTGTAAACAACATGATAACCTATGCACTACATCATGATAACTTGTGTAGCACACATGTTGTAACTTTTTACCAGAATTTTTTTTTATCGAAACATATCAACATGGGATCTAGTTTCGAAGATCTCGACGCGATGAATCTTTTATATGAAAATAATTTTTCAATTGGAGCGACGGTTTATGCTACAAAATATTTTAAATTTTTTAATTTAATAGAATCTTTGCTGACATCGGCATTTTTGTCCTATATGCATGCATGCAACAATCATGGAAAAAAAATCCTGAATGTGTTCGGTGCATGTATTTTTTTAAGAAAACCCACGCATGTCTCCTCTGCTTGGTGTGAAAGGATGATCAAATAATTCGTTCGGATATGTTGCAATCCAACGATTAGTCGAGGGCCATCATCCGTATCTACCGCTAACTTCCAGTCGACTCGAAGTTAACACTGTTCTTAAAATATATCTGTATATTATAGTCTATTTATAAAATGTCTAAAAAGATAAATATTTAGGAACAGATGGAGTCCTAGTTGTACCGTAGTTTTTTTTTGACATGGAGTTAGTACCGTAGTTACTAGCTCACGTATGACATATGCCCCGATGCAACATTACAAGAAAAGAAACACAAGCGCAGAACAGACACAGGTCGTCGTATACAAAAGCAGAGATAGATAATCAAATCGCTAAACAGTCCCTTGGGCCTGGGCCGGGCCGTGCGACAAGGGCGTGGCGGAGCAGGTCGGCGGGTCGAGCCAGCGCGCGAAGGCGTCGAGCGTGCGGGCGTCGGCGCGGTAGTGGCGCTGCGTGAAGCGCATGAGCTCCGCCCATGTGAAGTCCGGGTACAGCCGCGGCGCCGGCGCCGGCGACGGCGGCGGGCGCACCACCCGGTCCTCCCGCGGCGAGAGGAAGTAGGCCAGCGACCGGCGCTCCATCTCCCTGTGCACCACCGCGCGGTGCAGGCAGCTCTTGTACCGCCCGTTGGACAGCGCCTGCAAGCCATATACAACCAACCAATGCAAAGTGAATCATCATTCAAACCCAACGCTCCATGCTCGTTTGGAAGCGGAGAATTCGACACGTTTTAGAGAAGAAGAGGACGGTGCGAGCATGACGAGACGTGCGGAGTCGAGTCGGGTCGAGTGCTGTGCGCTCCGCTGCCGCGCGCACAACGGCACAAGCATAAGCATAGGGGGGAGGGCAGGCAGAAGCTATGGAATGGACATTCATCATCACAAACTCTTCTGGTCTCACCCACCGCTACGGGGGAGGGGTCCCACCGGCCACCACGGCCTGCCTGTCGCCTTCTTGCCCGTGTACGTCCTCGTGCCGGACAAGATAGGCAAGCGTCCAAAACGGCCAAAAGAGAAAAATCCGGCGTATCCTTTTCCGGCCACTCGCTCCTGGCGGTTCAAAAACTTGCTTGGAAAGAGACGAGTAACCACGCACCACACAGTACTCCATGTGTGTGTAGTGTAGACAAGTCAAGACGTGCATGAATGCCTAACAATCCACAAATCATGTCTAAGTTGAGCATTTCTCTTTGCCCCGGTAATAAAGAACCCGACCGCCTGAGATTTTTCAAGCTCATGTCGGTGTCGAAAAGTGCAATTTCAGTTCAACAAAAAGTACAACTTTGCACCTCTTTATGAAAAGTGCAACCAAGTGAAGTGCAAGTTATTACACTTACCAATAGGGGAAGCTGGGTCGATTGGTTTATGGATTGTTAGGAAAACATTTGGTTTCTTTCCCATCTTTCTCGTTCTCCCCTTCGGCCGACGTGTCGTTCTCGATCGTCCTCTCACGACAATTCATGTTGCCATGTGCTCGGGGTGTAAATCCTCTCGCAGTCACTCCAAGTTGCTTAATTTAGAGGCAATTGTGTCGTGTTGATCACTATGCAGTGCGGCGAGAGCAAAACACTATTACGCTGGTGACGAGACGACACTAGCTAGGTAGGTGAAGCCGTAGAGCAAAGCGACAGTACGTACGTACGTACGTTCCTGTAGGCATATCCTATACTAGCTATCCCATACCATGCCGCAAGGAGAAGACATCATACTAGCTACCTCGTACCATGACCGGCAGGCCGGGAAGAGTACGTACCATGAAGGTGTCGCCGATGTTTACGACGAGCTCGCCGGTCTTGGGCCGCACGAAGCGCCATGCGCCGTCGACAAGCACCTGGAGCCCGTCCACGTCGCCGTCCTGCAGCAGGATAGTGAGCGCCGACGGGTCGCAGTGCGGCCCTGTTCCTAGCGTCCGGTCCGGCTCAGGGCACCGCGGGTAGTAGTTGCACCTCATGATGGAGCTGCCGTCGGCGAAATAGTCCCTGTAGTACTCTCTCCCCAGCCCCAGGCTCACCCCCAGTACCTCCATTATCGCCAGCGACGCCTCCTCCATGGCCTCACAGTACTCCTGGTACACCTCCCT
The DNA here is from genome assembly GCA_902687465.1 of Secale cereale. Classification (NCBI taxonomy): domain Eukaryota; kingdom Viridiplantae; phylum Streptophyta; class Magnoliopsida; order Poales; family Poaceae; genus Secale; species Secale cereale. The sequence continues at coordinate 535,425,049 of LR738709.1, read as the reverse complement.
GCGACCATGCGTACGTAATTTACGTGTGTGTGTGTGCGCGCGCGCCAAAATCGGAATGCAGAAGCAGAACAATTAAGTCGGTTTACCAACCCTAGGTGCTTGAAGTCGTCGCCTAGGGCGGAGGTGAAGTAGTCCACGACGACGTGGCTGTTGCCGCGGGCGCCGACGTCGTCGTGGTTGTGGCTGAAGGAGAGAGTCTCCTTCCAGGGAAGCTTGGCGGCGAAGCGGTCGGCGTGGGCGGAGGCGTACCCTTCCACGGTCCCCGGGGAGCGGCGGACGCGCTGCTTGGTGGCGAGCGGCAGGCGGAAGAAGTCCGCCGCGCCGTCGAGCGCGGCGCGGGCCAGCGCAGGGTCCACGCCGTGCCCGGTCACCTGGAAGAAGCCGTGGCTCGCGCACGCCTCGGCGACCTGCGCCGCAGCACGGCCCATCCCGGCGGCGCTGCGCAGAGCTGCACCTATGTCGACCACAGGCACGTCCAGCTCCAACATCGACGACGGCTGTGCGTCGGCGTGGGGCCAGACGAAGGGAGCCGGGATTTGTTTCTGTTGCCGCCAGAGGTCGAGGACGTCGTTGGCATTCTTACTGCCTGCCGCGTTCGCGTCGCCGGGAACGTATGGGAGGTGAGGACTCCGAGCAACTTCCATGGCCGGAATCGGCATTGCTGCATTGGCTTCTAGAAAGTTCGACACGTCCACCATGGCAAACACACTATGTGCTACTGGTGGGTGGGTTTGAACTTTGAAGGAAGCTTGAGGGCTATTTGTAACGAGAAGAGCCGGGCCCGTTCGATGCACGACAAAGTGACAAGTCAAATTTAGCACTAGTGACGGTTTAATGTACAAACTCCACAAAAAACCGCCCACATGTCATACAATAATTCAGATCTTGGAATAGATTCTACATACATGTTTTAGGTAAAATCATCCACATCACATGTCATAATCTTTTTTTCGAGAGTAGGCCAAAGGCGTATCGTATTTTTATAGAAGAAAGAAATAATTGTTTTACAAGAACCCGTGCTACGACGATAATGCCTACGGATGCTCGGCTCCAACAAAGAAACAAAAGACTACTTTCTCATAAATCTATCTAAGCCCTCAACTCCTATACCCGCCTTCTACCAAAGTTTGATCTCCTCGTGGATGAGCTGGACAAGGTTAGTGTCCGAGCGCACTTGATCATTCCGGTTGAATACTATTGCGTTCCTTTGCTTCCATAGGTGCCACGCGGTCAAGATGACAAGCGATTCAAAACCTCTCTTGGAGTCCACGCGTTCCTTTGCCATGGAAGGACTTCCGAGCCTTGTCCCACCACTCCATGAATGTGTCCTCGAGGCTTGGGGTTTGGATGTTGATTTGTAGAAACCGGAAGCAACCACTCCAGACTTGCCTCGCATAAACACATCCAGCGAGGATATGATCTGATGTGTCCTCATCTTGGCAGTAGGTATAGCATGCCGAAGGCATCTCTTGGAGTCCATTGTCTCGCACGTGATGCATTGAGCGGCGGCAAACCGAGTCATGCCCTGGCATAGCATCTTATAAGTGAATTTGGCACTATATGATCCCACAGCACTCCCGGGCCAGTAGAAGACATCATCCTCCGAAACATTCCATTGGATCGTCGCCACGACATGTTGCAAGTGTATGAGTTGCATGTGCGCTGTGAAGGAGAGCTCTACCGTGATATCATGGACCCAAGATCCCTCGAACAACGCCTCTCGGACCGTTCTCTTTCCCTTGACATGCTTGTCTACCATACCAGCGATCAGGGGGGCGATGTCTTTAGCCGCAAATCCATGTATCCATCTGTCAGTCCAGAAGAGAACTTTGCTTTCTCTCCAACTTTGATGTGAACCAAGCTGTCAAAAACTGCCTTGGCCTCCTTATCCACCATGAGATGTAACCCTTGCCAGGGCCGGGAAGGCTCTGTCCTTCTAAGCCACTCCCATCGGACGCGCATGGCCAGACCTTGGATCTTTAGGTTCTTAACTCCCAGCCCTCCAAAGCTGGTTGGTCTGCAGATGGTGTGCCAGGCCACCAGGCACTGCCTGCCATTGACTGCCTCTTTCCCGACCCAGAAAAAAGCCCGCATCCATTTGTCCACTTCTTCCAGCACCCATTGTGGCGCTTTCATGACAAGCAGATGGTGAATAGGACGGGCCGTGATGACGCTGTTAACAAGCACAAGTCTCCCGGGTCTCTAAATCAGGCCACGTTGCCAAGCCGGGATGAAGTTTTTGACTTGATCAAGCATGGGTTGCCATTGAACTTTGGTGAGCTTGTGTATGCTGAGTTGTAGCCCTAGATATTTGCGGGGGAACTCTCCAATTTGGCAGTTAAAAAACTGTTTCACTCTCTCTGAATCTCCTTGTTATCCTTGGATCGGAATTGCAGCAGTTTTGCGTTAGTTCACTCGAAGGCCGGAAGCGTGTCCAAAGACATGTAAAACCTCTTTGATGCAAAGGAGGTCCGGCTCTGTAGGGTGCACAAAAAGTTCGACGTCGTCGGTGAATAGAGAGAGCTTTTGGTTTGCCAGCACGCAGTTGAAGGAGGACAAGACACCTACTGCTACCGCCTTGCAGATCAGTGCCGAGAGGGCATCCATCGCCATGACAAAGAGGAGTGTAGAGCTGGGATCTCCCTGGCGAAGCCCGCGAGCGTGATCAACCTCCTTCCTTGGTTCCTGTTCACAATGACTCTTGTAGACGCCGACTGCAGCAAGATCGCAACCCACTTTCTAAAGTTGTTGCCAAAGCCCTTAGCTCTCAGAACTTCAAACAATAATGTCCATGATATGGTGTCGAACGCACGTGATATGTCGAGCTTCAGAAAAATAGTTGGCGTCTTGCGGGCGTGCATCTTCCATGCCACTTGCTTGACCAAGAGGAAGTTATCGTGTAAGCTTCTCCCTCGTATGAATGCGGACTGGTTCACCTTGACAAGCACATGTAATCTTCTTCTCATTCTGTTGGCCATCGTCTTGGAAGAGTTTTCCGAAGCTATGAGGTAGACTGATCGGGCGGTAATCACCCACTTCCTCCGCATCGCTATGCGTGGGGATGAGCACCATCAAAGCTCTGCTAAGTTTCGTGAAGCCTCGATCGTCTCCCACGTACAACTTCAATATGCCTGCCATGATGTCTCCCTTGATGATAGGCCAAGCCCTTTGGCAAAAAGCTCCAGTGAAACCATCCTGACCCGGCGCCCGATCTGGGGGCATCTCCTTGATCACCTTCCAAACCTCGTCTTCGGTGAAAATTTCCTCCAACTCATAAAGATCAGAAGTGTGCATTCCTAGGGCGGCCAGGTCAAGCGTAAAGTCGTGTGCCTGATCATTACGCAGAAGCTCCCCAAAGGATGAAGAGAAAGCTGCCTCAATGCAGGCTTGGTCAGTGTGCACCTCGTCTCCTACCTTGATTCGCGAGATGAAGTTTTTTGTTCCCCTGCCGTTGGCGAAAGCTTGGAACAACTTCATGTTAGCATCACCTTCCTTAACCCATCTCATTCTGGAGCGCTGGCGCTCAATGGTCCGCTAGAGCGAGGCCAAGCCCAACAGCGCAAGCTTGAGAGTACGACACAACCAAAGCTCCTGATCCGTGAGGATGCGATCTTCCTGAGCCTTGTCGAATCTGCAAATCACGTAGGTGGCCACTGCCATGAGTAACTTGATGTTTCCGGTCGTTCTCTGCCCCATGCTTGTAAAGACTCCACAACATTTCTAAAGAGCGTGTCTAGTCTCTTGAAAGGATCCACAATCGAGTCACTACAGACCCAAGCCTCTCTGATCGCGTCATCAAACCCTTCAAGCTTTGCCCAGTACATCTCGAAATGAAATCTCTTCTTGGAACAGCAAAATGTCCCCGTGCTCAGGTGAAGCGGTGCATGATCGGAAACTCCCGAGGAAAGTGCTTGCAAGAGGCAGTCCGGGTACTCCAAATCCCAATCAACAGAAACCAGGACCCGATCGATCTTGGTCAGGGTGGGGGCATCTCTCTCATTTGACCAAGTGAACCTTCTTCCGTGCATGTAAACCTCTTTGAGTTCGTTGTTGTCGATAAAGCCGCGGAACTTGTTCATCATACTTCTGTTAAGATTCGTGTTGCTCTTTTCCGAGGCACGTAGGATCATGTTAAAGTCGCCAAGAATCATCCAAGGCCCTGGCCGAAGCATATGAGCGGCGTGGAGCTCCTCCAGGAATGCAGTTTTCAGTGTATTGCCTTGCGGTCCATAGACCACGGAGATCCACCAGGATGCCCCATGTCTCGTGTGAACTTGTCATGAGATGAAATCCATATTCGAATGAATGTGATCGATGCCAATGCTGGTCGAATCCCAGGCAATGAGCACTCCTCCTCTCGTTTCCATGGTAGGCAAGAAAGCAAAGCCGTCAAAGGATGGCCCAAGGCATTGCAACATGGTGTAGCGATCAATGACTTCCATCTTAGTCTCTTGGAGGCAAGATACATTAACTCTCAAGGTGGCGACAAACGCCCTCATGACATCTCTCTTCGCTGGGTTGTTTAACCCTCTCACGTTCCAACACAAGATCGATGGGCTAAGATCCATGAATGATCTAGGAACACCACACTCTCGCCACGATGCAGCTCTAGTGAACTCCCATGGTCCTCGAGCTTCCCCCTCCAAGATCTCCACCAATTGGCATTGTCTTCCCAAAGAGCAAGGCAATGACTCGAATGTGCTGCTCTCTGAGTGGCGAGTCGAATAACCCCTTGAGATCCTCCACCATTTGCTCATCAACCTGTAGGTCATGTGGCGCCAAACCAAGCACGTGAAGCAGAACACTCTCTGTTGGGGTGGCCTTTGACGAGCCAGCTCCCCCAGCCCGTTTTGTGGCTCTGGTGGTGCGCCTCGGTGTGAACGGCTCAGCATCTGGCCTAAGCGTGGAAGCCCGCACCTCCTTGAGGATGGGTGGGGCCAGCTTCTTGACGATGTGACACAAAACGCCTTGAGCTTGGAGTAGGCGATCGCTTCCGGGGGCGTCATTCCATCCAGGGCAGCGGGATCCTCATTGGGCGGCTCCGGACACACCGTGGCAGCCAATCCTCCTTGCATGGCGCCATTAATCGCGATTAGATCGGTGCATGGCATGTAGTCCCATCAACGTGAAGAGGAGTTGCATGGGTGCTATCAGCTGTGATTGGCGCGACATCTTCTCTCCGGACCACGGGATCCACGTTGGTCTCGCAATGATTATCAATCACGGGCTGGCTGAGCGGGACAAGCACCGGATCCGAGGTATGCAGGGCGCTGCCCAGAAGTGGTGTCCCCCCACCAACCTGTGTCCCCTCGGCCGATCGTTCATCGCCAGCCACGACGTGATTCGTTGGCGTGGGCCCGGTTGGCAACATCGCTGCGGTGGGCTCCACTGACTCTGATCCAGAGCCAACCATGACCAGAAGCTGCTGATCTTAACCGCCCGATGGGACCCCGGTTGCCTCGTGCTCACTTGTTGTCTCTTGCCTATGCGAGGGGGATACCCGAGGAGGAAGCATCACCTCTGATCTGCACAGGATGGTGGGGCTACACGGAGGGGCCCCCACGTCCAGCCCATCCCGCTCGCTCTCCGTGCACATCCCACATTGCATCCCAATCATTACCTGCTCGGGCGGCGTAGCCTGGCGATTTGAAATATAGGTTCTCGATCCTTTCGTTGGTCCAGTTGGCATGGTCAAGCCGTCAGGCTGTGGCGGCCCTGCTGACGCAACCCACGATCTGGGGTCCATGGGCGAAAGTTCCCATGCTGCGGTCGCCGACGCCGCAGCTGGTGGTTCCCCCGCGCCACCGCGCATCCAAGAGGAACCAGCACCAGCACCACCGCGCAGATCCCTGGCGCCGAACTGCCAGCGGGGACGGATGGGCGCGGCTCCCGCACCACTACCGCCGCCGCCGACACCGAAACTGGGGAGGCACTCTGCCCGCTGTCGGAAGACGCCGCCACAGTCCACGGCGGCTCCATGAACTCTCCAAAATCCCTGATCTCCTCGATGTGAATCGGCACCTTGTATTGCAACATCGTGGGCTCAAACAAGGGCGCCACCAGACCTGGCTCAGGAACCGCCAGCCACCGGAGCGTCGGAATGCTGTTGTAGCATGCCGTCCATGCCGTGAGCCTGAATGCAGATAAGACTCTCCTTGAGCTTGTTTCTGGAGCGATTGTGTCAACTAGGAAGGAAGAACCCAACATGTCCTCGACGGTCTCCCTCTCCCAAGCATGAGGCGGAATGCCCTCCAGCACCAATGACACTCTCTGGCTGAAAATGGAGTGCACGGCTTGAGCTTGCCGCCTCCACTGCCTGAAAAATAGCTTGACCCGGCGGTGCTCGAGCGGCGGCCTAGAGCTCACTCTGTTCCTAATCTCGGCGCTCGCGAAGATGACTAGGAAATCCCCTGGCCTAAAACGATGGACTGAGACCCACTATGGCGGTATGTCAAGCTTCTCCTCTAGGACCTGGAGCACGAACTCCAGTTGCACATCATGGCGCGCACCGCCCACATAGGCCACCATGGCGAGCCTCAACCTCTGCTCCAGATCCGCCATTGATCGGCCCCGCCTCACCAAGCAGAGCTCCGCAGGGTCCCCCCCCCCCCTCCATGGTTGTAGCCCATGGGGAGCCAGACGGTGAGAGGCGAGGCCACTCTGACGCGTTTTCCCTGCCAGATCAAGGCGGTGGCAGCGGGAAAGTCTGGGATCTATCGATCGAGGCCCTCTCATTGAGCGCGAGCTGTTCTCTACGAGCCACCTTGGCCAAAGACTGCCGCCGCAGCTCATCCTCCGACGAGGGGCAGCGCGACTGCTTGCACTCCTTGGACGGGTGCCCCTCCTGACCACACCTGAAGCAGACCATGGGGTTGGTTCAGTCGTTCTTGAAATGCCCCTCCTTAAGGCACCGGAAGCACTTGTCGTCCATGTCTGGCAAGACCTCCCGCCGCGCAGGAGCCGATGCGCCGCGGCGGCACTCTCTCTCTCTCTCTCTCTCTCTCTCTCTCTCTCTCTCTCTCTCTCTCTCTCAGCTTGACGCCGGCGCCAAAGCTTGCGTCTTGAAGGCCACGGCTGAACGAACGGCGCCTCAGGGCGGGAGGCGCCCTCCGCCTCCGCGGACGCAGCCCCCGTAGAGGCCGTCGCGCCCGATCTCGCAGAGAGCCCGAGACGGGAGACCACAGGCCTCTCCGAGCTCCTCGGGAACGCCGATGAGACCGAGGCCGGGCTGACAGCCATGGCTCCACAGGACCGCCACACAGGGGAGGGGGTGGCCGCCAGGGTCGGAGTGACCGGCGGCGGGAGGCGGTGGACGCCGGCGCCAGAGTGACGCATGGCGGGCGACGGGAAGGAAGTGGGAGGGGTCGCCTTTGACAGCACATGTCATAATCTCATGCCCACGAACCGAGGGTATCTCGGATGGTGAGACAGTTAGGTTTCTTTTGGTGAAACCAACCAACCAGGATTCAAATCCTAGACTTGGAACTGACAATCATATTTTTCTATATCTATTGTAGGTCTTTCGGCCATGTGTGTTTAGTGAAAGGAGTCGTACATGTCGACTACGAAGGCGTCTATGGCGACTTCATCAATCTTAAGACGATTTGTCAGCTGAGTCCATTGAAGATGCCCATAGGGATAGGGTGTGCATGTACGCATGTATAAGCGTCTGCGTCTATTCTGTATTCATGACAAAATCTCATGCCCAATTTCATTTTTGTTGGATCGTTGCTCAGGCGAAACAATCGTGTGTGCGTACGACCTATAAAATAACTATCATGTCTGCCAAATCACAAGTCATCACAAGACTTCTGATTTTAACGAGAAAAACCAAATTAATCCGACACCCCTTCTCATATGCACATGCACACATACACTAGGGACGCATTTGGTTGCTCACATTAGGCCTAGCGAGGCCCGGGCGGGCAGTTATCGGCCTGTTTGGTTGCCTAGCCCGCATCTAAATCTTGGCCCGCATGAACCTTAAAGCGGTGCTCAGCCAGGCCCGCTAGGAACGGTCCAAATGACTTTTCCAGCGAGCGAGGCTCGAGCGATGTAGGGGAGGGGAACGCCGCACAACGGCGGGTAGGGAGATGGCGGGAGCGATGGCGTTTCTCCGAAAAAGCGACAGGACGAATTCGAGTCATCGCCCGCCGGTTCGGTCGCTCTATATAGACAGGGTGACCGCCACGGCAAAACTCCTACCACCATTCCCCCCTCTCGAGCTTTCCCTCTGGCATGGATCAACTACTCCGGCGACCAGTTGACTGCGGCGGCGGATCGACTGCTCCTCTTCTCGGACGTGCCAGACACCTCCTCTGTGGCTCTTCCAATAGCGTCTATAAGTTCAATCACCCCCTCCTCTCTACTAGTTCTAGCAAAATCTATCGATGTGGTAGGGTTAGATTTTCCAATCTGTTTGACTATGGTGTTGTAATAGCTAGTTGTGAAGGATTTGAAGCATGATAGGGGTTGTTTTCATGTCGGCAAGCATTGGTAGCTAGTGGTCATGGATGGATTGGTAGTATGCTTAGATGTGTGGTATGCTAGTGTGCAAGTGTTGAACAAGATCATCCATGTGTCCGTGATTAGTGTTGTGTTCTGTTGTGTTGAGCTATGGTATGCTTTGATGGATTTGGTAGTGTTGTCTTCAACTAGATCATCCATGTGTGCATGTGTTACTGCTAGTTCGATATGTCTGTGTTGTACTGGTAGTTCCTACTGTCCATGTGTAGTTTGTTGTGGTGTTGATGCCGCTTATGTTTGTAGGACATGACCACACAAGAGTTTAGTCACGGCCTCGTGTTGTCCGAGAGCTAGTTCCCGCCATTGTACGTCAAGGACTCCAAGCCTCCCATCGACCGGATGCCTCTTGATTTAGACGTTTTCGAGGTGCCGCCTACGGTTCCACCATTTGTGCTCGCTCAATGCGATACTATTGCTCGTGTTGCTGCTCAAAAGGCAACCGCAACTTAGAAGAAGGATGGCAGGCAGAACTGTTGGGGAACGTTGCATGGAAAACAAAAATTTTTCTCTACGTTCACCAAGATCAATCTAGGAGATGCAACTACGAGGGGAGAGTAGGATCCACATACCCTTGTAGATCGCTAAGCGGAAGCGTTAAGAACGCGGTTGATGGAGTCGTACTCGCCGCGATTCAGATCGCCGAAGATCCTAGCACCGAAGCAACGGTGCCTCCGCGTTCTTCACACGTACGGCTCGGGGACGTCTCCTCCTTCTTGATCCAGCAAGGGGTGGAGGAGAGGTTGATGGAGAGACCGGCAGCACGACGGCGTGGTGGTGATGGTGGAGAAGGATTCCAGCAGGGCTTCGCCTAAGCACCGCGGGAGAAGAAGATGTTATGGGAGAGGGAGGGCAGCACCGAGGCACAAACGTGTGTTGGCTGCCCTCCCTCTACCTCTCTATATATAGGGGGAAGGAGGAGAGGGGGGCGCCCTAGGGTTTCCCCTAGGGGGGCCGGCGGCCAGGGCAGGGGGGGGCGGCGGCCAAGGGCCAGGCCCTAGGGTTTCCCCCCCTAGGTGCCTTGCCCCCCAAGCCAGGGGGGTGCGGCAGCCCTAGGAGGGTCCACCTCCCCTTGCGCATGAGGAGAGGGCCCAGGGGGGGCGCACAGCCCTATGAGGGCTGTGGTGTCCCCCCTTGTGGCCCATTAGGCCCAGAACCACTTCCGGGACCCCCGAAACCCTTTTCGGTAATCCGCCGATTTCCCGATGCTCCCCGGAACACTTCCGGACTCCGAAACCTTTCATCCTATATATCAATCTTCGTCCCCGGACCATTCCGGAGACCCTCGTCACGTCCGGGATCTCATCCGGGACTCCGAACAACCTTCGGTAACCATGCACTGTTCTCACTAACAACCCTAGCGTCACCGAACCTTAAGTGTGTAGACCCTGCGGGTTCGGAAACCATGTAGACATGACCGAGACACTCCCAGGTCAATAACCAATAGCGGGATCTGGATACCCATATTGGTTCCCACATGTTTCTCGATGATCTCATCGGATGAACCACGATGTCAAGGATTCAAGTAATCCCGTATACAGTTCCCTTTGTCTCGTCGGTATGTTACTTGCCCGAGATTCGATCGTCGGTATCTCTATACCTAGTTCAATCTCGTTACCGGCAAGTCTCTTTACTCGTTACCGTAATACATAATCCCGTGACCAACTACTTAGTCACTTTGAGCTCATTGAGATGACGTATTACCGAGTGGGCCCGGAGATACCTCTCCGTCACACGGAGTGACAAATCCCAGTCTCGATCCATGTCAACTCAACAGACACCCTCGGAGATACCTGTAGAGTACCTTTATAGTCACCCAGTTACGTTGTGACGTTTGGCACACACAAAGCACTCCTACGGTGTCAGTGAGTTACATGATCTCATGGTCATAGGAACTTATACTTGCCATGCAGAAAACTATAGCGATAACTGACACGATCAAAAGCTATGTTTAACGTTTGGGTCTCGTCCATCACATCATTCTCCTAATGATGTGATCCCGTTATCAAATGACAACTCATGTCTATGACCTGGAAACCGCGGTCATCTTTGATCAACGAGCTAGTCCTGTAGAGGCTCACTAGGGACACAAAGTCTGTCTATTCATCCACACATGTATTTGAGTTTCCAATCAATACAATTATAGCATGGATAATAAACGATTATCATGAACAAGGAAATATAATAATAACTCTTTTATTATTGCCTCTAGGGCATATTTCCAACAGTCTCCCACTTGCACTAGAGTCAATAATCTAGCATTACAAGGTAATGAATCTAACACCCATAGAGTCTTGGTGTTGATCGTGCTTAGCCCGTGGAAGAGGCTTAGTCAACGGATCTGCAACATTCAAATCCGTGTGTACTTTGCAAATGTTTGTGTCCTCCTCCTTGACTGAATCGCGGATGGAATTGAAGCGTCGCTTTATGTGTCTGGTCCTCTTGTGAAACCTTGGTTCCTTGGCTAGAGCAATGGCACCAGTGTTGTCACAGAACAGAGTCATTGGGTTCAGTGCACTAGGCACAACTCCAAGATCTGTCATGAACTCCTTCATCCAGACACCTTCCTTTGCCGCCTCCGAGGCAGCTATATACTCCGCTTCACATGTAGAATCAGCTACCACGCTTTGCTTGGAACTGCACCAGCTTACCGCTCCCCCGTTGAGAATATATACGTATCCGGTTTGAGACTTAGAGTCATCCGGATCAGTGTCAAAGCTTGCATCGACGTAACCCTTTACGACGAGCTCTTGATCACCTCCATAAACGAGAAACATCTCCTTAGTCCTTTTCAGGTACTTTAGGATATTCTTGACCGCTGTCCAGTGATCCATACCAGGATTACTTTGAAACCTTCCGGCCATACTTACGGCAAGGCTGACATCTGGTCTTGTGCACAACATTGCATACATGATAGAGCCTATGGCTGAAGCATAGGGGACGACACTCATCTTTTCTCTATCTTCCGCAGTCACTGGGCATTGAGTCTTACTCAACTTTGTACCTTGCAATACCGGCAAGAACCCCTTCTTGGATTGATCCATTTTGAACTTCTTCAAAACTTTATCAAGGTATGTACTTTGTGAAAGTCCTATCAAGCGTCTTGATCTATCTCTATAGATCTTGATGCCCAATATGAAAGCAGCTTCACCGAGATCCTTCATCGAAAAACTCTTGTTCAAATACCCCTTCACGCTATCCAAAAATTCTATATTGTTTCCAATCAGCAATATGTCATCCACATATAATATTAGAAACGCTATAGAGCTCCCACTCACTTTCTTGTAAATACAAGCTTCATTGTAAACTTGTAAAAACCCAAACGCTTTGATCACCTCATCAAAGCGAAGATTCCAACTCCGAGATGCTTGCACCAGCCCATAAATGGAACGCTGGAGCCTGCATACTTTGTCAGCATTCTCTGGATCGACAAAACCTTCCGGTTGCATCATATACAACTCTTCCTTAAGAAAACCGTTAAGGAACGCTGTTTTGACATCCATCTGCCAAATTTCATAATCGAAATATGCAGCTATTGCTAACATGATTCGGACGGATTTAAGCATCGCTACGGGTGAGAAAGTCTCATCGTAGTCAATCCCTTGAACTTGTGAAAAACCCTTTGCCACAAGTCGAGCTTTATACACGGTGACATTACCGTCAGCGTCCGTCTTCCTCTTAAAAATCCATTTATTCTGAATGGCCTTCCGCCCTTCAGGTAATACTTCCAAAGTCCATACTTTGTTTTCATACATGGATCCCATCTCGGATTTCATGGCCTCTAACCATTTGTTGGAATCTGGGCCCACCATCGCTTCTCCATAGCTCGTAGGTTCACCGTTGTCTAACAACATGACCTCCAAGACAGGGTTACCATACCACTCAGGTGCAGTGCGTACCCTTGTCGACCTACGAGGTTCGGTAGTAACTTGATCAGAAGCTCCTTGATCATCATCATTGGCTTCCTCTTCAACCTCTGCAGGCTCCACAAAAACATCTTTCTGTGCTGCGCTACTCTCTGGTTGAAGCAGAGGTTCAATAACCTCATCAAGTTCTACCTTCCTCCCACTCAATTCTTTCGAGAGAAACTCTTTCTCGAGAAAGGACCCGTTCTTAGCGACAAACACTTTGCCTTCGGATCTGAGATAGAAGGTGTACCCAACAGTTTCTTTTGGGTATCCTATGAAGACACATTTGTCCGCTTTGGGTTCGAGCTTTTCTGGCTGAAGCCTTTTGACATAAGCATCGCAACCCCAAACCTTGAGAAAAGACAACTTCGGTTTCCTACCAAACCATAGTTCATACGGTGTTGTCTCAACGGACTTAGATGGAGCCCTATTTAAAGTGAATGCAGCTGTCTCTAACGCATATCCCCAAAACGATAGTGGCAAATCGGCAAGAGACATCATAGAACGTACCATATCTAATAGGGTTCGATTACGACGTTCGGACACACCATTACGCTGTGGTGTTCCAGGTGGCGTCAACTGTGAAACAATTCCACATTTTCTTAAGTGATCACCAAACTCATAACTCAGATATTCTCCCCCTCGATCTGATCGTAGGAACTTGATCTTCTTGTTACGATGATTTTCAACTTCACTCTGAAATTGCTTGAACTTTTCAAAAGTTTCAGACTTATGCTTCATTAAGTAAATATACCCATATCTACTTAAGTCGTCAGTGAAGGTGAGAAAATAACGATATCCACCGCGCGCCGTCACACTCATCGGACCGCACACATCAGTATGTATGATTTCCAATAAGTCACTTGCCCGTTCCATTGTCCCTGAAAACGGGGTCCTTGTCATCTTGCCCATGAGGCACGGCTCGCACGTGTCAAGTGATTCAAAATCAAGAGACTCCAAAAGTCCATCAGCATGGAGCTTCCTCATGCGTTTCACGCCGATATGACCCAGACGGCAGTGCCACAAGAAAGTGGTATTATCATTATCAACTCTACATCTTTTGGCATCAATGTTATGAACATGTGTATCATCACTATCGAGATTCAATAAGAATAAACCCCTAACTTCGGGTGCATGACCATAAAAGATATTACTCATATAAATAGAACAACCATTATTCTCCGACTTAAATGAGTAACCGTCTCGCAATAAACAAGATCCAGATATAATGTTCATGCTTAACGCAGGCACTAAATAACAATTATTCTGGTTCAAAACTAATCCCGATGGTAATCGAAGAGCGAGCGTGCCGACGGCGATCACATCAACCTTGGAACCATTTCCCACGCGCATCGTCACTTCGTCCTTCGCCAGCCTCCGTTTATTCCGCAGTTCCTGTTTAGAGTTGCAAATGTGAGCAACCGAACCGGTATCAAATACCCAGGCACTACAACGAGAGTTGGTAAGGTACACATCAATAACATGTATATCACATATACCTTTGTTGTTGTTGGCTCCCTTCTTGTCCGCCAGATACTTGGGGCAGTTCCGCTTCCAGTGGCCGTTCCCCTTGCAATAGAAACACTCAGTCTCTGGCTTGGGCCCAGCCTTGGGTTTCTTCACTGGATTAGCAACTGCTTTGCCACCCTTCTTAGAGTTACCCTTCTTGCCCTTGCCATTCTTCTTGAAACTGGTGGTTTTATTGACCATCAACACTTGATACTCCTTCTGGATGTCTGCCTCAGCGACTTTCAGCATTGAAAACAGCTCGGCGATGGTCTTGTTCATCCCTTGCATGTTATACTGCTGCACGAAGCTCTTGTAGCTTGGAGGGAGTGACTGGAGAATTCTGTCAATGATAGCCTCATCCGGGAACACAAGTCCCAGATCAGCTATGCGGGTATAGTACCCAGACATCTTCAGTAAGTGCTCACTGACAGACGAATTCTCCTCCATCTTGCAAGCAAAGAATTTATCGGTGGTCTCATACCTCTCGATCTTAGCATTCTTCTCAAAGATGAACTTCAACTCCTGGTACATCTCATATGCACCATGACGTTCAAAACGCCTTTGAAGTCCTCCTTCCAAGCCGTACAACATGGCACACTGCACTATCGAATAGTCATCCGAACGTGTCTGCCAGACGTTCAAAACGTCTGCAGGGGCTATAGGAGCGGGGGGGTCACCTAGCGGTGCATTTAGGACATAAACCTTTTGGGCAGCTGTGAGGATGATCCTCAGATTGCGGAGCCAGTCCACAAAGTTGCTCCCGTCATCTTTCAGTTTAGCTTTCTCTAGGAACGCATTAAAATTCAGGGGAGCTACTGCGCGAGCCATCTACAACAAAAGATTTGCAAAGACATTTTAGACTATTGTTCATGATAAGTGAGTTACTACCTAATCAAATTATTTATAACTCCCACTCAAATTGACATCCCTCTGGTCATTCGAGCGTGACATGATCCAAATTTACCAACCCAAGTCCGATCATCACGTGAGATGAGGTGGTGTCAATGGTGAACATCAACATGTTGATCATATCTACTATATGACTCATGCTCGACCTTTCGGTCCTCCGTGTTCCGAGGCCATGTCTGTACATGCTAGGCTCGTCAAGTCTAACCCGAGTGTTCTGCATGTGCAAAACTGGCTTGCACCCGTTGTATGCGAACGTAGAGTCTATCACACCCGATCATCACGTGGTGCTTCGAAACGACGATCCTTCGCAACGGCGCACACTCGGGGGGAACACAATTTTATCTTGAAATTTTAGTGAAGGATCATCTTATAATGCTACCGTCGTCCTAAGCAAAATAAGATGCATAAAAGGATTAACATCACATGCAAATCATAAGTGACATGATATGGCCATCAACTCGTGCTTTTGATCTCCATCTCCAAAGCACCGGCATGATCTCCATCGTCACCGGCGCCACACCATGATCCCCATCATCATGATCTCCATCATCGTGTCGCCATCGGGGTTGTCGGCGCCCACCATGCTCTTACTACTATTGCTACCGTTTAGCGATAAAGTAAAGCATTACAAAGCGCTTAATGATTGACACGCAGGTCATACAAAAATTAAAGACAACCCTATGGCTCCTGCAGGTTGCCGTATGCATCGACATGCAAGTCGATATTAACTATTACAACATGATCATCTCATACATCAAATATATCTCATCATGTCATTGGCCATATCATATCACATACATACCCTGCAAAAACAAGTTAGACGTCCTCTAATTTGTTGTTGCATGTTTTACGTGGCTGCTATGGGTATCTAGCAAGAACGCTTCTTACCTACGCAAAACCACAACGGTGATATTCAAGTTGCTATTTAACCTTCTACAAGGACCGCCTTGTTCTATTCCGATTCAACTAAGATAGGAGAGACAGACACCCGCCAGCCATCTTATGCAACAAAAGTCACATGTCTGTCGATGGAACCGGTCTCATGTACGTGGACATGTAAAGTTGGTCCGGGCCGCTTCATCCCATAATACCGCTGAATCAAGAAAGACTAAGGAGGGCAGCAATTTAAACATCAACGCCACAAACCCTTTTGTGTTCTACTCGAGAAAGCATCTACGCAAGATCCTAGCTCTGATACCACTGTTGGGGAACGTTGCATGGAAAACAAAAATTTTTCTCTACGTTCACCAAGATCAATCTAGGAGATGCAACTACGAGGGGAGAGTAGGATCCACATACCCTTGTAGATCGCTAAGCGGAAGCGTTAAGAACGCGGTTGATGGAGTCGTACTCGCCGCGATTCAGATCGCCGAAGATCCTAGCACCGAAGCAACGGTGCCTCCGCGTTCTTCACACGTACGGCTCGGGGACGTCTCCTCCTTCTTGATCCAGCAAGGGGTGGAGGAGAGGTTGATGGAGAGACCGGCAGCACGACGGCGTGGTGGTGATGGTGGAGAAGGATTCCAACAGGGCTTCGCCTAAGCACCGTGGGAGAAGAAGATGTTATGGGAGAGGGAGGGCAGCACCGAGGCACAAACGTGTGTTGGCTGCCCTCCCTCTACCTCTCTATATATAGGGGGAAGGAGGAGAGGGGGGCGCCCTAGGGTTTCCCCTAGGGGGGCCGGCGGCCAGGGCAGAGGGGGGGCGGCGGCCAAGGGCTGCGCCTGGCCCTAGGGTTTCCCCCCCTAGGTGCCTTGCCCCCCACTCCAAGGGGTGCGGCTGCCCTAGGGGGTCCAGCCCCCTTAGCCGCATGAGGAGAGGGCCCAGGGGGGGCGCACAGCCCTATGAGGGCTGTGGTGTCCCCCCTTGTGGCCCATTAGGCCCAGAAACACTTCCGGGACCCCCGAAACCCTTTTCGGTAATCCGCCGATTTCCCGATGCTCCCCGGAACACTTCCGGACTCCGAAACCTTTCATCCTATATATCAATCTTCGTCCCCGGACCATTCCGGAGACCCTCGTCACGTCCGGGATCTCATCCGGGACTCCGAACAACCTTCGGTAACCATGCACTGTTCTCACTAACAACCCTAGCGTCACCGAACCTTAAGTGTGTAGACCCTGCGGGTTCGGAAACCATGTAGACATGACCGAGACACTCCCAGGTCAATAACCAATAGCGGGATCTGGATACCCATATTGGTTCCCACATGTTTCTCGATGATCTCATCGGATGAACCACGATGTCAAGGATTCAGGCAATCCCGTATACAGTTCCCTTTGTCTCGTCGGTATGTTACTTGCCCGAGATTCGATCGTCGGTATCTCTATACCTAGTTCAATCTCGTTACCGGCAAGTCTCTTTACTCGTTATCGTAATACATAATCCCGTGACCAACCACTTAGTCACTTTGAGCTCATTGAGATGACGTATTACCGAGTGGGCCCGGAGATACCTCTCCGTCACACGGAGTGACAAATCCCAGTCTCGATCCATGTCAACTCAACAGACACCCTCGGAGATACCTGTAGAGTACCTTTATAGTCACCCAGTTACGTTGTGACGTTTGGCACACACAAAGCACTCCTACGGTGTCAGTGAGTTACATGATCTCATGGTCATAGGAACTTATACTTGACATGCAGAAAACTATAGCGATAACTGACACGATCAAAAGCTATGTTTAACGTTTGGGTCTCGTCCATCACATCATTCTCCTAATGATGTGATCCCGTTATCAAATGACAACTCATGTCTATGACCTGGAAACCGCGGTCATCTTTGATCAACGAGCTAGTCCTGTAGAGGCTCACTAGGGACACAAAGTCTGTCTATTCATCCACACATGTATTTGAGTTTCCAATCAATACAGTTATAGCATGGATAATAAACGATTATCATGAACAAGGAAATATAATAATAACTCTTTTATTATTGCCTCTAGGGCATATTTCCAACAAGAACAACATTAAATGGAGAGCGAGGTGGATCACCGCGTCGAAGCTCAGAGGCCTTAGTGGCGCTTCATGGGATAAGGAAACCTGCTCGATCATTTTGGAGGCAGAGCACTACCAAGGCCACATCGCGGTTAGCTCACAAACCGTGCCATTCTAACTAACCAGCAGTTTAAGCCTACGAACCATTGCCATACTAAGTAACCACTCTGCCATGTTTCTTCTTAGGCTCACCCCAAGGACGCAGAGTTCCCCAACACACCTATCCAGAAGTACCACCAGATGCAACAGAACTTCTCCTTCGGGCTAGCAATCGGCAAGCATGCCATTGGCTCTGGTCAGCCGCTGGGCTCATCGATGCCCGAGTATCCAGACACCCAAGAGTCAGACACCATCAATGTTGGTGCTCCTGAGAAGGATAGTGAGCATGTTCGTGTGGTTGATAGGAAGAGGAAGCGGGTAGGCTTCATGGAGGAGGAGCTAAGCGTCTTAAGCAGGATGACTCAGGCAGTGAAGGAGGTGTCCACCACCATCAGGGAGAGAAAGACGGTCGACGTCCACCCTAGGATCTACGGCGCCGTCAAGGAGTAAGGTGGTTTCAGCCCAGAGGCTCTCATGGTGTCTCTCAGCCACCTGCTGGACAAAAAATCCCAGGCGTTGGTTTTGTTGCCATGGGTGATGCCCACAGGGAGCTCTGGTTGAGGACCTGGCTGGGCGAGCACTACTACTGGTGCTGCTTCTGCTGGTGGTGATGATGTGCATGATCCTCGACGGCGATGGCAATGGCGACAAGGACAACGATGACGACGATTATTTTGTGCAGTTAGGGCTTGAAAACAATCTTATGGTCTGTATATTTTGGTGAGGTTGTATATACTAACCCCTCACAGTGATCCTCGTGGTGATCATGAACTTGCGGTGGTAGAATTATACCCTCTTTTAAATGTGGTGGTAGGATGACACCAAAATAGTGGTAGGTTGAACTTTGCTATGCGGTATGATCATGCACGCTTACTAATGCTCTTCTGCTCCATTGCTTCTGTGCTTCATTGATTCCTAGAGTGCTTCATTACTTGTTGTTTGTGTCTTCCAATGTTTGTTGCTTCAACTTACTGCTCATTTCCACTGCTAGGGCAAGTCGTATGCGGTGTTCGAAGGGAGGGTTTCAGGAGTTCACAATTCATGGGAAGCTTGGAACCAACAAGTTTCAGGGTACAGCAACAGCAGCCACAGAGGGTTTAAGACTAGGCAGGCGGCAGAAGATGCTTACTCCAAGTATGTGCGAGAGCAGTCATGCAACAAGGTAGGTTGGCAAGGTGATCGTCTGTTAGGGTTGAAGAACTTCATCACCTTCGTCCAGTTCATCGTCACAGCAGTGTTGTGGCCTTGGTGTGCTCGGTGTGATCGTGTGTAAGGCGTAGTAGTATTGGCAAGCTCACCAAGTAGGGAACAAGGTGAGCACAACTCTATGCTCGAACCAAACAACATGCACTCATCTGACCACATACAATGTGAGCAACCAAATGCAATGCGCAGAGGCATCATTACGATGCAGGAAGAGGATATGCATGCAACCAATCAACATGCAGATGTTAGTTTTTTGTTTGCATGCTCAACCAAGCCCAAATGGGACAAGTATGCAAATTGGCAAAAAACGATGCGAGCAACCAAACGCATCCTAGATGACAAAAGTTGATGTCAACAAACATTTCACCAAATCAAATATTTTATAGTTAAGCCATTGGTTCAATTCATAGTCCTTTTTCACCATTAAATCTGTCACGGTGAGATCTTTGAAACTAGATTCGATGTTGATTTTTTGACCCTTTTTTGAAGTTATAAGGTTGCAGTGCATATGTTACCGATGTGTTCACAGAAATGTTATTGAGCATTAAAACTGGACTTTTTCCCACATGTTTTCATATTTTTTTAAGGTTGAAAGTTATCACTTGGTACTATAAGAGTTATCGATACTGTTCACATATTGTAATTGAGAAACATTACATTGGTCGTCAGACTACTCATGGAAACATAGCTGCAACAACCAATATAACCACATAATTACTATGTTGGTCATTGTGACATAACACATTCGACAAATGTAGCAAAAGCAGGTAACTATAGCTGTCTCATGTTGTTAACTATTACATGACAGCTCAGTAACTACATGTTGGTTATATTGGACTATTATACCTTGGTTTCACGACCATCACGAATAAAGAAGTCTCATTTTGAATTTCTTGGTGTGTATGAGGTTCTGTGAGCAAAAGGTCATTTGCAGACGCAAAGGAGCACGAGTGAGCTCGCAAGTTTTTTTTAGGTGTGTGTATGTGGGGGGGCTTCGATGGTGTATTATGTATCACATGATTTAGTAGACGCGCCGCCACAACGTGATGATTAGCCAGACACATGTTACTTAGGTAATGGTAGGGACCTCATGACCGAGACAACGGGGGCGACGAGGAGCTCGGCCACAACGGTGGTAAGGAAGGCTAATTATGGTGCCATTGAAGGCTAATTATAGCGCCATCGACCGACTTAGGTTTGTGTGTGGACCTGGTACCGTATCTCTATGCTTCGGTGGCTGTTCTCGACCGTGTAGGGTACCCATCGGCTAGAGAGAGGAGGAAGAAGTGACGGAATAAGAGAAGGGGGAGGGGAAATATAGTGAGGGGGAGAATATATAAGGGAGATGAGGAAGAATTAAATGGAAAGGGAGAGGAGGAGAAGAAGGGAGAGAAGAAAGAAGTGAAGAAATAAGACAAGAGAGAGAGGAGAAATTAAGTGAAGGGGAGGAAGAACAGAAGGTAGATGTTGATGAAACTAGATGTACAGAGAAGTTTGAGCCAATTATTGAGCTATATATTATGGAATGAGACTGCACCGACACGCTACTTGTGGGACGCTTGCTAGTGGCGTGCCTTACATTGGCATACCCATCATGGCATGAATCCTCATTAATCATGTTCATACCCATCATGGCATGTTTCCCTGCTAATCACATTCATTATTATTGTAACGTAGTTACTTTCCTCTTAGAAATTGCTAAGCACGTCCATACACATCATGGCATGTGGATGCATATATACTTATGTGAAAATGCAACTAATCCCGGGTGGTTTTGGTAATTCATAACAACATATAGCTAATTGTGATGGAAATATGCCCTAGAGGCAATAATAAAGTTATTATTATTTTATATTTCCTTATTCATGATAAAGGTTTATTATTCATGCTAGAACTGTATTGATCGGAAACTTAAATACATGTGTGAATACATAAACAAATTCCGCGTCCCTAGTGAGCCCCTGATACGTCTCCAACGTATCTACTTTTCCAAACACTTTTGCCCTTGTTTTGTACTCTAAGTTGCATGATTTGAATGGAACTAACCCGGACTGACGCTGTTTTCAGCAGAACTATCACAACCCTAGATCAGCCCTTGTTGTCTTGCTTGTACTTAGTTCCTTGAGTGCATCATGCATCATGTCTATTTTCCTTTGAAGATGGAAATGGGGATTGTTCAAACCCCAGCATTTCAAATTTTCAAATAGGTCCAGTTAAAAAAATGCATTCAATGTTTCCAAAATGTTCCTAATATTTGTTGGATATTTTTGGTAAGGCTTTTGCAGCAAACCAAAAATAATGGACATCTTTGTGGAATATTTGGGCATGGGATTTAAATTATTATTGTATTTGAACTTGGAATTATATTCATAATATATAGAATATATTTTCAAATAACTTTGAAATGTTTTATGCGCTTTTGGAAAAGTCCATATAGCAACATAAAATTGTTCAGAGGATTTTTGGCACTGGTTTCAAACTGTTGGAATTTCAAACAGTTACAAGATTCAAATCAAAACAGAAAACAAAAAAAAAAATAGAAAAGAGAAACAAATGTGGTAAGAAGGGAAGCTTACGTGAGCTCATTTGGCGGCCCAGCTGCAGCCCAACACTGCTGGCCCAGCCCACCTGGGCCTCCCTGCCAGTCATCCTCCTCCTCTCGCCAGAGGGACGGAGGGTGCGTGGCCACCGTGCGCCGGCCACCTACACCTTGCCTGCCTGCCTCCTCGCCGCCCCGAAGGACCTAGAGGATGCTACACCCCCCTGACCTCCTTCCACTCTCCCTCGGCCTCATCCCCTCCTCTAGCCCATTCTGTCTCGCAGCCGAGCGCCACCCGTGTAATGCCCAGGATGGAACTATACCTCCTACGTGTCGGGGCACGACTTAAAGGCATAAGTCCATCCTAGAATAATCTCAAGTTTGGTAATCTTTGCACATCTCATGTAAAAGAGGGGATTGTAAACATAAATAGTTGGCTTACACTCGCCACGTCACACAAATACAATACATGTCTCATACATCATAGATTAAGAACATCACAACCCTCTAAGGGAAAAATCCAAATGTCAAGATACCAAACTTAAATAAAACCACAGGTCGGATCGAATCCTAGTAGAAGTCTCCACTACTGATCATTAGGGTAACGAACATAGTAACACCCCCATGTCCATTTTTGGGCATCCCTATTTCTTTTCCCCTTCTCCCCTATTTTTTTTCTCAGATCCAAACTGCCATTTGGTGACTCCTCCTCGAGCCACCACAGAAACCAGCCGAGCCGCCGCGATTCCCTCGCCTGGGATCGGGATCCGACCGGATCCCTCGATCCGCGCTGGTCAACGAGCCGCCTGGGTGCCTCTCCCTCGAAGGGATCTCCTGGGTCGCACCGCAGCCTCCGCTTCTCGTCGCCCTGATCGGGACCACTTCACCGGCCCACTCCCTCGAGGCCCAGCCTCCATCGCCAACTCTGCCTCGCCTCGCCACTTCGCCTTCGCTCATCGCCGCGGGACCACATCCCCGCATCGCCGTGGCTGGGCCACCCAACACCTCCCCTCGGCCCACTTCCCCGATCCGCACCGGCCGCCAGCTCCACCGCGCCACCGGGCCGCTCCCGCGCCAGCCTCCCGGCCCATCCGCAGGCAGCCACCGCCGCCTCGCCTCACAGCCTTCGGCTGGGCCTCGTCGCCCCGCAGCCCAGCCGCTCCGCCGAGCCGCTCCTTCGGCTGGGCTGGCCTCCACCGCAGCAGCTGCGGGCCTCCGCCATCCGGCTGGGCCGCCGCCCTCCAGGCCGCGGGCCAGATCTGCCAGATCGGGCCGTGTTGTTTTTTTTCTGTTGACAGAGGTTGTTTCCCCCCTCTTTTTCTGTTAAGTCCCTGTGTTAAATTTCTGATGCATATTTCAACTGCTGATATCTTTTAGTGTGTTTATCCGTTTCGCGCAAATAGCATGTCCAGACGTTCGTGGTGATTAGCACTATGTTTTATCTTTTTGTGTCATGCATGTTAGAGATCATCTAGGTGCTTGTTTTCCCGTTGCAAGAGTGCATCCCGATATAATTGCTGCGATGTGATGTTTTTATGCCATCTTTGCCATGTGATAACTTTTAGCTCGTTTGTTCGAATGATGCAAATGACATGTCCACGTGTTCGTCTTGCCATGCTCTACATGTTGTTGGTGATAGGTTGAATGATAGATTTATTCTTGTCATGTTTATCATCGTTGCAAAGTGCTATGTGGCTGTGATGTTATTTCACTTGTTATGAAATGCCATCTTGTTGAGCTCGTTGCTATCGTTGTGTTTATCTCCATGATGCATGCTTGTATGTTTCGGGATCACCATCATGTGTACTTTGATGTGGTGCTTACCACTTGCCATGTTTAGTTTTGAGGTGACTTAAACTTTATCTTTTAGATGCCATGATGAATCTTCTGTTTTAGGACTTAGTGGTTTTTCACTAAGTCTGAAATCTGTAACGTTCCGATGCCATGTTTGCTTGTTGCTCTAGGACAAACCATGATAGTTTTGGAGTGGATCTTGATTGTTCCTTGTAGTATATATTGTTGGCTTTCCATTCATGTACTCACATGCTTATTTGAGTGGCTGTAGCATGTTTATCTTTTGCTCCAAAGTTTCAATAAAATTCTGCTGCCAGAATTTTATTGTCAAGTTCAATATGTCCAAGCTTATTGCTTTTGATCCGTGGCTCCTTTGGGGGTGCACCTTTGGACTTATTTGCTGTAGGATATGTATAGTTTATGTTCATGTCCTTTGCCATGTTGTTTGAGTGCTGTAGCTTAATTATTTTGTGCTCCGAAGTTGCTATGTTGCTGTAATTTTCAGCTTTCGCTCATTTCTTGTTTCGGGCATAACTTTTAGCCCGTAGCTCCGATTTCAGCGAGTCTTATATGAAACTTGATTGATTTTCTGTGTAGATTCATAATATCAGATTGTTATCATGTTTTGAGGTGTTTTGCTTGAGTGCTATTTTCCATGCTCCGTGTGCATCCTTAGTGCATCCTTCATGCATCCATCATTTTCGGGGGCGCATTGCATCTTGTTGATTTGTGCCTTGTGTGATTGTATTGTTTAGAGCCGGAAGCTGAGACCGAGTACGAGTACGAGCACGAGGTTACCAACGAGGTTGAGCACGAGGACCCTTCTTACGATCCGAACGACTTCTCTTCAGGCAAGATGACCGAACCCCGATAACATTACTATCTTTGCCTATTGCTAGTAGTTCCGCTCTATAGTTTTGCCTCGATGCCCATGTTCTTCCTGTCAGCCTCCTACTTGTAACCATTGCCATGTTTAACCACCCTACCTATGCAAACCGTTGCTTGGCTAAGTACGCTTCGCTCAGCCCTTCTTATAGCATTGCTAGTTGCAGGTGAAGATTGAAGATGCTTGCTTCATGTTGAAGTTTGGTTGGGTTATATCACACTATATAATTGCTAAATGAAATCATCTATATATTGGCAAGGGTGGAAGGCTAAGCCTTTTGCTTGGTGATTTGTTCCACTCATGCCGTTAGGAACCGTATAAACCGGTGTTATGTTCCTTGATTATGCGTTCCTAACACGGTTGGGGTGTATGGGACCCCCTCGATAAACCGCTAAGTGCTAAGTCTTTTCCAGCAAGTCCCAACTTTGGTACTATTTGCCTAATAACTAAATAACTTGCATAGGGAGTAATTAACCCTCTTTCTTAATCAACAACCCCGGGCCAGTGCTCCACATGAGTGTTGGTCCGAAACGGGGGTCCTGCAGGGCCGCCTTGGGGCAACCCGAGGTATCTGGCATACACCTGTAGCATCGCCCATCCGGTCGTGTCCTGAGACTTAGATACGCGCGGCTACTATCAGGGTGTCGACACGCCGAGAGGATTTGCTGGATTAGCCTTACCTTAGTTCTGATTATCTTGAGCACGGGATTCCGAGAATACTCGGGTCTTCCCACTTTGGAGTTGCGACTCCGCGGATCGTGGGCTTGTAATGGGTCAAGTTGGAACACCCCTGCAGGGTTATGAACTTTCGAAAGCCGTGCCCGCGGTTATGTGGCAGATGGGAGCTTGTTAATATCTGGTTGTAGATAACTTGACACAATGTTTCTAATAAACTACCAGCGTGTGTTCCGTGACCGTCAATTTCCGAATAGGGATTCGGGAGTTGAACACGGAGGGGTTATGTTTGTTGAGTTGTAGTTAGGATCACTTCGTGATCACTTCTCGACCGAGGCTTCCTCTTCTCGCTCTCTTTCACGTAAGCTAGTTGCTAGTTGCTGCTGCAGACACTTATTCTTTTCTTCAGCCTTATCCTCTCCCAAGGCTTAAATAGTCTTGTTACCCGGGAACGGGATTGCTGAGTCCTCTGTGGCTCACAGTTACTTCACCACACCAGATGCAGGTCCAGTTGTGAGCTATCCAGGTGATGGCACCGAGCTAGACTGGGAGTACGACGAGGAGCGCAGTCGGTACTATGTTCGTTACCCTGATGATCAGTAGTGGAGACTTCTACTAGGATTCGATCCGACCTGTGGTTTTATTTAAGTTTGGTATCTTGACATTAGGATTTTGCCCTTAGAGGGTTGTGATGTTCTTAATGTATGATGTATGAGACATGTATTGTATTTGTGTGACGTGGCGAGTGTAAGCCAACTATTTATGTTTACAATCCCCTCTTTTACATGAGATGTGCAAAGATTACCAAACTTGAGATCATTCTAGGATGGACTTATGCCTTTAAGTCATGCCCCGGCACGTAGGAGGTATAGTTCCATCCTGGGCATTACAACCCGAGCGCTGCCGTCGCCGTCGTCCACTACCACCACGGTCACCGAGACTCCCTCGCCTAGCTAGCCTGTCCATCGGCTTCGCCGCGTCGCCCCGATGCTCTCCACCAACGAACACGATGCCGGAAGCCCCGTAGCATCTTCCCCGACCTCATCTTGAAGCTTCGACCGCCGGAGATCGTCATCATCGATTCGCGTCGTCCAGAGCCTCCCCGTCCACGTCGTTTGCTCCGCTGGAATCTCTGTGAGCTCCTCTCCGTCTTCCCCTTGACCCCGTGGTCCATCTCTCGCCGTAGACGCCGCTCCCTTGAGCTCCGAAGCTCGCCGGAGCCGTGCTTCCTCGCCGCCGTGGCCATAGCTGCTGCCGCTCTCGTCCGAGCCCATAAGCACACTCAGCGCACCCCCAGGAGCACGCCGCACCCACCAACTCACCTCCCCGTGCCCCGCAGCGCCTAACTCGACGGTGCCCGAACTCCGGCGCCGCCGCGAGCTCGTTTCCGGCGAGCTCCGGCCACCCCAGCTCCTACCACTTGCGTGGATGGATGCGGGCGAGTAAGGGCTCACTTCTGGTGCCCTCAGCGTGCCCAGCCGCGGCCTGGAGCGCCGCCCCGACCAACTCCGGCGAGTTTCCGCCGCTGTTGTGGTCGCCGGCGTCACCTGCTGACGTGGCGCCGGCTAATTAGCCTAATGACGCCCTAACTACCCCCCCGGGCCACTGACATACGGGCCCCACTGCTAATTACCTAGTTTAGGTTTAATTAAAGTAGGATTAGCCCTGGCTCACTGACGTGTGGGCCCAGGCCCTGGACTAATTAGAGTTAGGTTTAAATTAGTGTTATCTAATTTAGTTAATTACTTGAGACACTGACATGTGGGCCCCGTGTCTGTTTTGTTTAGTTTTAAACTTTTAGTTAGTGCTGAGAGACTGACCAGTGGGACCCACTGGTCAGGTTTGACTGGACCAGCCCCTGTTGACTTGCTGATGTCAGCATGACCTAGTGCTAACGCAATAAGTGTTTTCTAGAATTTTAAATAAATCAGAAATGATTTATTTATTTTAGAAAATATTCAAAACTTCTAAAAATCATATAAAATCAACCGTAGCTCAGATGAAAATAATTTATATATGAAAAATGATCAGAAAAATATGAGGAATCTGTTTATGGCACTTTCATGCATGTTTGAACAAGTTAAGCCTGCTGATCAGGTCAAATCAATTAAATGGCATTTAAATAATCACATATGAAGTTTGAATTTGAACCTTTGGTTCAAACCAACTTCATTTAACATGGTTGCTAGTTGCATTAGCTCAATCAACAGCATATTGCCATATCATGATCATGCATCATATTGTCGCATTGCATTGATTGTGTTCTCTCTTGTTTGCCGGTGCTTGTTCCCTTTCAGTAGACGTGTTCCGACGTTGTGATCGATGACACCGATGAAGACTCATTGATATCTTCAGAAGTGCCAGGCAAGCAAAACCCCTTTGGGCATTCCGATACAATCCCACTCTCTCGCTCTTGCTCTCTTTACTGCATTAGGACAACAACGCTTCAACTGTTACCTGCTGCAGTAGTTGAACCCCTTTCCACTGCATGACCTGTCATTGCCACAGTAAATAGTTGAAACCCACTAGTATGAGTAGGAGTTGTTTGAGCCATGTTGTGCCTACTCATTCATGCTTTCTGGTTATGCCTGCTATTACTTAGAGTTGTATCAGATCTGATTCATCGGGGATGAATTGGAATGTGGTGAACATGTCCTACTATTGAGAGCTAAGTGTGTGAACACGATTTGGTAAAGGTAGCGATGAGAGGCCATGTAGGAGTACATGGTGGGTTGTCTCATTTCAGCCGTCCTCAGGAACTGAGTTCTGTGTTTGTGATCCATGAAACAGCTACTACCACACATTGGGATCCTTAATTGACTCTCTCGACTTATTAATCAACATGATCTCTGTCCAGGAGTTGCAACTAGTTTATGGTGTTTGTAGTTTACTGGAGGTCGTGCGCAACGCTGACCCTCGGGGTGGGCTGTGACGCGGCAGGTACGTGGCACGGTGTACCGATTGCCCGTTTGGTGATGCGGGAACCCTGTACACATCGTTTGGGGCCGTGAGCGACACCCCGGTCGGATCTCCCCACGGATGGAACCCAAATAGGCGATAAACCTGGACGAGAGACTTGTGTGGTTAGTCAGGTCGTGGCCGACACCCTCGCCAGGCTTCCGCTTGAAGGCTGCCGAGATACATGACGTGTACATGGCGGTAAGTGGCGAGAGCATGTGTGAAGAAGTACACCCCTGCAGGGTTATATATGATCTATTCGAATAGTCGTGTCCGCGGAAATGGACTTCTGGGTTGCCTATAACAGTTCATAGACAAGTGAAAGTGGATACTCTAAAACACGCAAGATAAGCGTGAGTGCTATGGATGGCCTTCTCGTAGGTAGACGGGAGCGGATCCATAGTGGTGTATTGATTGGTGAATATGTGGACTCGTGTGCGCCACCTCAAAAGTGTTACTTGCAGTCGTAGTTTAGGATAGCCACCGAGTCAAGCTGGCTTGCTGCAGTCAAACTCCACCACCCCCTTTGTTGATACTGATGCATATGTAGCTAGTTCTGATGTAAGTCTTGCTGAGTACCTTTGTACTCACGTTTGCCTAATTTATGTTTTTGCAGAGAGACTTCAGTCTCGCTAGTGGTTCCGCGTGGACTTCGATGTTTAGCTTGTTACCTCAGCTATGATCTTGTACCCTTGGGAGGGTCTTGTAGATAGTCAGGCTTTCTCAGCCTTTTTCATTTATAGTTGTCTGTACTCAGACATGTTATGCTTCCGTTGCCTGTATGCTCTGTATGTTGGGTCATGTGACCTCTGTTTGTAATAAATGCTATGATGGCTCTTCTGGGCCTTATCTATATGAGTTGTTGAGTTATGTTGTGATGCCATGTTGTACAGCACATACTTGCATGTTATGCGTACGTGTAATGTGTATTGCTATGTGTGGGATCCGACACCTAGTTGTTTACCCTTGGTAGCCTATCTTACAGGGAAATGTCTCCTAGTGCTTCCACTGAGCCTTGGTAGCTTGCTACTGCTCCGGAACACTTAGGCTGGCCGGCATGTGTCCTTCTTCGTTCCTGTGTCTGTCCCTTAGGGGAAATGTCACGCATTGTTCCTTTAAGTCCTTGTAGCCTGCTACGACTTGGGTTCATACGTTGATGACCGACACGTTCGTTGCTGGGTCATGTATGTCTGTCTCTGTAATTTAGTGCCACTTTTGGTTTATAACTGGTCATGTCAGCCCGGGTTCTCTGTCATATGGATGCTAGCGACACTATCATATACGTGTGCCAAAATGCGCAAACGGTCCCGGGCCAGGTAAGGTGGCACCCGTGGGGATACCGTGCGTGAGGCCGCAAAGTGATATGGTGTGTTACATGCTAGACCTGTGTGACTTAGGATCGGGGTCCTGACAGCTTTGGTATCAGAGCCTGACTGCCTGTAGGATTAGTAAGCCAAACTGGTCGAAGTTGTGTCTAGAAACTCTTTAGTTATATAAGGGAATTGATTGTGGAAGGGAATGTAAGGCTCTTTTTACTCCTTTACCTGATGACCTTCTGATCTGAGTCACCTTCTTCTATTCCACGGGGATTAAGAACTAGGCTTTCTCTTATGTCTATCAGGATCACGTTAATTGTGGATTCAACTCTCAGTTCAGTTTATTCTACTTATGTGTGTTCAATTGTTGATCTCAGAACCTTGACATTATGATGTTGAGTGGTTATGCTATCTTGTGCACGAGTCTCAAAAGTATTTTCGAGCATTTGCAGCCGTTATGTTATCCGAGTCATCCCAGGTTTCTAAATAGTCTGATGCATTTGCAAATCATTCCTATCTGTTCTTAATGTCCTTTTAGGCCAGATTAACCACACTAGTCGGTGTGTTGAGGCACTCTGTTACCTCGACATATATGTTGGACTTATTATTATGACCCTAGGTGTCTTAGAAGATCACCCAATAATCTAGCAATGCTTCATATTCCCAGTGTGATGATGCTGGCCATCATTCTCGAAAGCATCCCATGATGCCATTTAGTTAGTAGGCATTATATTTCTGGGTTCTTGAACCCAAGATTCACTCTACTTACTTCATGCTGATAGTATTGCTCGTTCCTTTAGGATATTAGTAACCTTGTGATAGTTCTCGAGGTCCGTGGTATATCCTTCTTCCAAATACCATGAACCATCCTTGGCAGAAGTTCTCCCGAACCAAAAGATCACAACCAAAGTGCTCTTGAGCAGTACTCCATTCATATTGTGACTCTGCCAGTTCTACCTTTCTGCATGGACTATCCGGAAGAGGTATGTTGAGAGTTTGACATGCTAGTCTATGCATCCACAACTCGGAGAGTTATATGTTCCTCTGAGTTTCCCCTTTTGGTTGTATTATGACCCCGTCTATCAGTTGATAGCCAGGAGTGGTTGTGCATTCGTGTTCATCGATGCCTTCTACTCTTGTGGTCCGTCAAGTCATCCTATTCTGGAATGACTAGGAGAAACAAACTCCAGTACCTTATCCATATCCAGGATTGGGTCAAAGAAGTTGTACTCCGCAGATGAAGAATGTTAATCCAGCTTCTAATCTGTTCTATCTTGGAATATTACCATCCTAATGTCAAGAATGTCATGGGAATTGCACAACCTCCTATGAACTCTTGATACAGTGATACTTCTCGCCATTATCGCTCATTCCTCGGTCTCTGTGTTATTGTAACCGGAATACCGACAAGTAAATTGTGATGTGTGAAATCAATACTCTAGCAACTATGTTGGTTGGTAGTTAAATGGACGATAATCTCATTCTTAGTGTGTTGGTTACCAAATCACCATTCTAAGATCGATCGTGCTACTAGTCCACTTTCCTGGTGCACTCCTTGATTGATGAGTTAGGATTTTTTTAAGTCCTTGCTCATTTGATCATATCGTCTTGCCTTGAAAAGCAAGACTATTCTTGAGCTTAGTAACATATCGGTGGTTCGTGATTTTCCGAATATCTTCTCGGAAGTATTACCAGGTTGTTCCCTGACCGTTATGTTGAATTCGTGATCAAGTTGGTTTTCTTGTAAACCACCCCTTCTCCGAGAATCTGTATTGGATACCCTGAACTAGTTGGTTAAGCTAAACAACAACTTGGAGAGTTGGAAGATAAAAGCTTGCCTGACTTAGTTCCTTCCAAGGGATATCTTTTGTGTGTGTGTTGAAGATAGATGACATCTTCATCAATTGGTCCCTGTGATCAGTTGTTGGACCTATTGTCATATCAAAACTTTAATTTGAGTATCACTACTGGAATCAGCTACTTTGCCATCTGCCAGCTCTTTGCCGTCTGCTAGCAGACGGCAAAGAAGCTCTTTGCCATCAGCTACCCAAAAGCAGACGACAAAGAACTGGCTGATGGCAAAGACCTTCTTTGCCATCAGCCAGTTCTTTGCCGTCCGCTAGCAGACAACAAAGATTCTTTGCCGTCAGCTGGCAGACGGCAAAGAGGGAGGTGGCCCACACTAACGGGCTGATTAAGGAAAACCTAACGGGGCCCCTCTTTGCCGTCCTCTAGCAGACGGCAAAGAGTAAAAAAGCGGACGGCAAAGGGGGCAAACAATTAGGGTAATAACGGCCGAGCCCCACCCCGTCCACCTCTCTCTGTTTCTATCCCCCTCCTCCCCGACGACCGCCGCCTCCCGCCGCAGCCCCCGCCACCCACTGCCGCCCCCTTGCCCCACCTCCCCTCGCCCTATCGCCCCACCGTCCCAACCACCCGCCGCCGCCGCCACCCGCCACCGCCCCCTGGCCCTGTCGCCCCA
>LR738709.1:535222903-535392842 GCA_902687465.1 Secale cereale | reverse complement strand
TGACACCACACCCCGACCCCGACACGACACCCCGACACCACGACACCCGACCCCGACGCCGACCCCCGACACCTCCCGAAAAGGTATTCTTTGGCCTTCCAAAGGCCGACGGGGTCATATATTTGTGAATTATTAGTTAGGTCATATATTTTTCGATTTAGTTATGAAAAACATCATATATAATTGTGTTGATCGTGTAGTTTTAAATGTGCAGTTGTTTCATCGCTGCGAGGTTTGGTGTTTGACGACCTCGTCGTGCGTTTGACGAGCTCTGCCCCTTCGTTCGTGGGTGAGCACAAATGACAAGTCCTCCTCCCCCATTAATTATTTGATCTATTCCGATGAAACTTGATAGCTAGCTATATATGTGTCTTGAATCATCAGTATGCGTAACCAATATGTGTCTCCCGTTCGAAAGCGTCATAGTTATAAATATGCATGCATTTGCATATTTATAACCTTGATTCTTTTGAATTGTCCAACGCTATCCATGGACAGCCCGAGTATGTGTAGATTGGGTTCGTTTTCCCATATGCTTTGCTCCGGATCCGATGCATAAATTTCGTCAGTGCCTCCCCTGTTGTTCTCCGGGTACACATCCTCTCTATTTATTGCAGAGACGTGTATCGGGAGAACAGCGGGGAGGTGCTGCCGAAATTTTGCGTCGGATCCGGAGCATAGCATGGGAAAATGAACCCAATCTACACATACACGGGTGGGATTAGGACCTATCATTACCTATTAGAGTGTAGGTTGCATGGACGTAATAAAATTGACAAAGTAGATCAACTGATGAATATATACATGGTGAATTACATATATAATTGTTGTGTGTCCAGTAGCTCTGAAAGTCAAGATGAGTGACCGTGCTTGGATGTATACCGGTCACACTGGTCAGAACAAATGGAGCGCTGAATGGTTCACAAAAACTAAGGGGTTTGTGCAAGCCGCATTTGCAAATGGCCAAAAGAAAACCTGGTGCCCCTGTTTCCGGTGCGGCAATTGGGAAAAGAAGATAGAGGCTGAAATGGGCAAACACCTGCAGAAGAGTGGTTTTACGCCCGATTATACGGTGTGGACATTTCATGGTGAGTCTGCCCAACGTGACCGAGCTGAGGTGGATCGTCGTCGCACCGGCGAGCATGGTACCGGGATGGAAAACATGGTGCAAGACTATGATGATGCTCGGGATTCGGACGAGGAGATGGAGGAATCTGCAAAGGCCTTCAATGAAATGTTGGAGTCTTCGAAACGTCCGCTCCACGAGCACACTGAGCTTTGTCAGTTGGATGCCATCTCACAAGTAATGGCTCTGAAGGCTCAGTTCAACTTGGGCAGAGAATGCTATGACGCAATTATGACAGTATTTGGACGCTTTCTACCCAAAGGCCATGTAATGCCTGCAAACCTGTACCAGTCGGACAAAATCCTCCGTGCACTGAAGATGCCCTATGAGAAGATACATGCCTGTGAGAAAGGATGTGCCTTATTTAGGCTTGACTATGCGGACTTGAACTATTGTCCCATTTGCAAGTCTTCCAGGTATATTGTGGTAGACAATGGTATGGGTGAGAAGACACAGACCAAAATCCCCGTTAGTGTTCTTCGGTATATGCCAATCGTACCAAGACTTCAACGTCTTTTCATGGTCGAAGAGACGGCCAGACAGATGACATGGCACAAAACAGGCAAAAGAACCGAACTAGATGCAGATGGGAATCTGATGATGGTACACACATCGGATGGTGTTGCGTGGAAAAAGTTTGATGAATTACATGCTGACAAAGCGGCAGATCCGAGGCATCCTCGAGTCGGCATCAGCACGGATGGGTTCAGTGTGTTTGGTATGACGGCAGCCCAATATAGTTGTTGTCCCGTATTTGTCTTTCCACTCAATCTCCCCCCCGGACAGATTATGCAAAGAAAGAACATTTTCCTGACGTTGATAATTCCAGGACCCAACTATCCGGGCAAAAATATGAATGTGTACATGCAGCCGCTTAAGGACGAATTGCAAGAAGCCTGGGATAATGGGTTCAAGACATACGACGCCTTTAGCAAACAGAACTTCATAATGCATGTCTGGTACATGTACTCGACGCATGACTTGCCGGCGTATGCGCTATTCGTTGGCTGGTGTGTGCATGGAAGGTTCCCGTGCCCCACATGCAAGGGAGCTCTTGAGTTTCGTTGGCTTCAGGCCGGTCGCAAGTTTTCTTGCTTCGACATGCATAGACAGTTCCTGGATCCTCGCCATAAGTTCAGGAAAGACAAGAAGAACTTCATCAAGGGTAGAGTTGTCAAAAACTCTGCACCACCTGCATTGACAGGCCAACAGACCCTGGATCAGTTAAACGCTCTCGAGCCAGATCCACAACGTCCAGGGTACTTCAAGGGGTATAATACTAAGCACGCGTGGACTCACAAAACATGCTTATGGGATCTGCCTTACTTCAAAGACCTCCTTTGCCCACACAACATCGACGTGATGCACACTGAGAAGAATATCGCCGAGGCACTTTTTGGTACATTGTTCGGCATAGATGGGAAGTCAAAGGATAATACTAAGGCCAGAGTCGATCTGGAGGCGCTATGTGATAGGCCGTTACAAAACATGAAAGAACCGAAAGGAAAGCAGAACTGGACGAAGCCAAAGGCATGGTTCAATCTTGGAAGGCCAGCTATGAGGGAAATTCTCTTGTGGGTGCAACAGCAGTTGATGTTTCCCGATGGGTATGCAGCGAATCTAAAGAGGGGAGCGAATCTTGATAAACTAAAGATATTTGGTCTCAAGAGTCATGATTGGCACATATGGATTGAGCGGGTAATGCCGGTGATGTTGCGTGGCTTCATCCCTGAGGATGAATGGCTAGTACTGGCAGAACTCAGCTATTTCTTCCGTGTTCTTTGTGCGAAAGAACTATCGCCTGGCGTGCTAGAAGAAATGGAAGAGTTGGCGCCGGAGTTGATCTGCAAGTTAGAGAAGATCTTTCCACCGGGCTTCTTTAATCCAATGCAGCATTTGATTTTGCATCTCCCGACCGAGGCAAGATTGGGGGGGCTCGTGCAAAATCGTTGGTGCTACCCAACTGAGAGGATGCAGAAGACGCTTCGAGAAAAATGCAAAAATAAACGTAGAATTGAAGCATCGATGGCTGAGGCATTCATTACAGAGGAGGCGGCAAACTCCGTAACAGCGCACTACGAAGCCAAAAATCGTCATTTGCATAATCTGAAGCGTCGGTACAATGCTGACGAGCCTAAAAAGGGTGGATCCAACCTCAGCCTATTCAAAGGGAATCTCGCACCAGCTAGTGTTTCACATCCAGTATCTTTGGATAACGAAGAATGGCGGACCATTTCGTTGTATATCTTCAACAACCTGATAGAAGTGCGGCCGTACATCGAGTAAGTTCTCGATACATTGTTTCGCAACTTCTATTTCCTTTGAACTACTCTTATTCCTGGATATGTCATACAGTCGATACGTTACCATATTCTCGTATGGAGCGGAGATCCAAAAGGATTCCGTCGAAGAGTATGAGCTTCTCGCAAAGCAAGGAGGTGGCTATCCCGGTTTCATCTCTTGGTTCAAACAAACGGTAATTTCTATTAGACAATTTCATTTCATTCGCTAATTTGTGCATAATGCAACAATCCTTTCATATTAAACCTGTAGGCTAATTCAGAGTCTATGGACGCCGAATTGAGACAAGTCGCCAATGGTTTTGACTATAAGGTCCGTTCATTTGACAAGTACGACATCAACGGGTATCGCTTTCGTACCTATGGCAAAGAGCTATCGATGGCGGACCGAAAGTCAACAAATTGTTGTGTATCTGCTATCGGTGAAGGAGGTACCGAGTATTATGGGAGAGTTGAAGCAATTTATGAACTTCTGTTCTATGGTGAAAACCCACCGAATGTCGTAGTCTTCAAATGTTATTGGTTTCAGCCGAAGGAGACTAGAAGGACTCATGAACATGTAGGGCTAGTTGAAATCAACCAAAGCACTCATTTAGATGTTCCTGATGTCTATATTATGGCTCAACAGGCGACCCAAGTATTCTATCTACCGTGGGCCTGCCAAACTAATCCAAATCTGAAAGGTTGGGATGTCGTTTATGAAGTGCCGCCACGTGCTAGACTTTCTCCCCCAAAGGAAGAGGATTATGAACCTCACATTAACCCAGACACATATGAAGGAGAATTCTTCCAAGAGACACGTCTTTCCAAAGAGCGTTTCAAGAACCGCTATACTTCACCCCAAAACATTGAAGTAGACAGCGACAATGAATCTGACATCACCCCAGAGGAGGAACAAGAAGAGCCGGAACAAGAAGAGGTTACTGCTGCGGATGACCTGTCAATGCTTGACCGATTACGTCAAGGTGGCCTTGCACATGTTGATGCCAATGAACCCTATGAGCCCGTCATTGATTATAGTGATGATGATGATTATGCATTTATTGATGATACTGATCGAGATTATTAGTAGTGTCAGGTATTACATTTTTTTATGTTGTACTTGATGATGATACACTTAAGTGATACACATATTATTATTCATGTCGGTCTTTTTTTATGTTGTACTAATTTCGTTTACTGTTTGTCATGGCAGGTGTTGAAAGATGGTGGGCACTGGTCGGGAGCGTGGTCTGAGGTCTTCCATTCCAGACGCACCTCTCCGCCGAGCGTTGCTGGACAGTATGGCCACACCGCCGGGCCCTTCTTCGTCGACCGTGGTGCCCAGCAGGGGACGAGGTAGGAAGAGAGGAGGTGGGGCACGTGGTCGTGGGAGAGGAGGTAGGGTGACTGCTACGGTGCCTTCCTCGCCGCCACCCCCAGCCGTTTCACCCGAGCACGTGACTGCTAGGGTGGACTCGTCCGAGGAGGAGGCTACACGGACTCCGGTCCACGAGCCTCCGGTCCACGGGTCTTCGGCCCACGAGAGTTCGGCCCACGTGACCCCGGAGGAGCACACGTCCGGATGGGGTACCTGGCCGGATCAGCCCGAGGAGCCGAGTGGCCATGCTGATGATGGCGAGGAGCCGACTGATCTTGAGGAGGAGGGGGGCACCGTCTACCAGCGTGGTGCTACACGGCTCCCGTCCGTGCCGGTGACCCGCGAGCAGAGGTGGTTGATTTTCCCTGATGGGGAGAGGTACGTAAGTGCATTTAATATTTTTGTACCTTGTGCATTCACGTTTTTTCAAATAACTAATGCGTTGGCCTTGTCATGCTGCAGGGGTTGGGACCACCATCATAGTGTCCGCCGGCCCAACTCCGTCCTTGGAGTTCTTTGCCGGCAAAACTTCTCGGGGTTTGTCACGTTGCCTGGTGAGGGTCAGCTTCCAGAGCTTGGATTGAGCTGGGAGCACTACGTGGCTGCCCCGGCCCCGCCAAATGAGATTATCGACGTTGTCGTGTGTGACACGAGGGCAGACATGGTGATCAGAAAGTTCTGGGTAATTTCTCCTTTACACATTTAAAAATCTTCAACTAGCTTGTTATTAATTGTACTAATAAACATTGTCTCATTTGATTGCAGACATTCTACAGGTGTGAGGAGGGATACGAGGAGGACGTGGCACATGTTATCGAGAACGTCTGCAAGCGCCTACTCCAGAACTTACGGCACGAGGCTCGGGTGCAGGCTGTTCGAGACTACTACGCCTTGCGTGGTATCAAGAAGACCAAGCCGGCGTTCCGCGATAAGTTCCTGAGTAAGGAGCAGTACATGAAGGTAATTCTTAAGGCCTTCTCTACTTAAGTTCCTTCATTTAGTAATTCTTAGCCGTAGCGCTCAAGTTTCTATTTGCTAACTTAGGCGCCTCCGAGATGGTGTGCGGATCGGATGGATTGTTGGGAGGTGTTGGTCGATGAGTGGTGCTCACAATGATGGCTAGCCCTCCACAAGGAGGCCAAGGACAAACGTGCCCAAATGGAAGGTGTGCCACACCATCAAGGCAGCTCCAACTTATATCAGTT
The DNA here is from genome assembly GCA_902687465.1 of Secale cereale. Classification (NCBI taxonomy): domain Eukaryota; kingdom Viridiplantae; phylum Streptophyta; class Magnoliopsida; order Poales; family Poaceae; genus Secale; species Secale cereale. Next base: position 535,386,851 of record LR738709.1, on the reverse strand, counting down.
CGGGCGCAACTGGGTATGTGGTTTGCTTCATGATTCATGCAATTCATTCATCATGCTAGCTTGAGCCCTTTAATTACTAATTTTCATTGTTTCTCTCTTTCAGGCACGCTACAATAAGGCGGATAAGGTGCCAGAGGTGTATGACCTGTATGCCATGGCCCACACTGCCTCTTTCAAGAAAGTCAAGGCTTTCTCTCAGTCTGACCTCGATGATGCAAACAACTTCACCAACATCTCCTCCCACAACAAGCTCGTGAGATATAGAAATGAGGGGAAGGCGAGGAAAGGGGAGGACTTTAACCCGAGCCAGGGTCCCATTGATCCAGAGCTGTTGATGATATCTGGTGGTGGGAGGTCCCATGGCTCCATAGCCATTGGAGATGGACTTATCCGTTGTCCTAGCACTCTCCCGGAGATCAAGGCGCGCCAGTCGAGCTCCGCTCCTGAGATAAGGCCTCGTGAACGGCCAGTGCAACTCGCCATCAAGGTTAGTGATACATACTCAGTTATCTTTCTCCATTACATTGTGTGCGCTTCCATCAATGATTACAAATGGTCATGTGAGTGGTATTGCAGGCTGCTATACAGAGTGAGAGAGATAGAACAGAGAAACTTCTGGCGGAGGCGGCGGAGAGGCAGCGGGAGTTGGAGGAGAGGACGACAAAGATGCTGGAGGAGGAGAGGTCACGGAATGACATGCAGGCAAGGGCCATGTACGAGCTCCTTGTGGTAAGTTTCTTCTGCAGATTAGCCAAAACATTCATGTAGTGTTTGTCTCATTACTAACTAGTATGACTGAGTCGTCAAAACCAAATGTGCAGTCTGTGTGCGAGAATTCAGGTCAGACCGCTCCGCCGATGCCAGTGATTGCTCCTGGGACCACGGTGAGTTTTATTTGAATGGACATTACTTGCTAGTCTTAACATTTGAGTGTCATCATGCTAACAAGACATTGGAAATGATCTTTGGTGCAGCATAACTCCAGACAAGCATCACACGATCCTTCTCCAGCTACCGACACGAGCCACCCCGCTCCTACACCTCCTGGATCTTGGTAAGTTTATCTAGTGTTTTGCTTAACACATGCATAAAGACCTAGACTTAGCTTTATTTCCTCCAATGCTTACCATAATGACATAGACTTAGCTTCTTCTCCTCCAAAATGACTTAATAAGCTTACTGACCTCCAAAACCATCCATTTTACCTAAGTTAGCTCTAAAACGATCTATACTTAGCTTACTTATGTCAAAAATTGCATAATTAGCTTAGTTAGCTCATATACGATCCATTTTACCTAAGTTAGCTCATAAATGATCCATTCTACCGAAGTTAGCTCTAAAATGACCCATTTTACCTAGCTTAGCTCCAAAATGATCCATCTTACCTAGGTTACCTCTAAAATGATGCATTTTACCTAAGTTTGCTCATAAGCGATCCATTGCACCTAGGTTAGCTCATAAACGATCCATTTCACCTAAGTTAGCTCACAAATGATCAATTTCACCTAAATTAGCTCATAAATGTCATATATATTCTTCTTCTTCTTCATTTTCTTCTTCTTCTTCTTCTAATCTTCTTCTTCTAACTTTCTTATTTCCCATTTTGCAGATTTCATTCACTTGACGAGAGCTTGCATAGATGGAGTGCTCCTTATCCCTTTCTCTGTTTCTTTTGTATCGTTGAACTATGCATGTATCGTTGGATGAAACTATTGTAATATATATGGTTGGATGCCTCTATGTTGAACTTGTTATGTATGATGGAACTATGCATGTAATATATATGGTTGGATGATGAAGTTATGTGTTGGATATCTTATATGTTTGCTCTGTAATGGCCTTTTGAAATATATCTATATATGTCATATATATTTGTGATGAAAATTGTTGGATTTAATAAAAAAACAGATAAAAGAGCCAATATGCAGGCTCTTTGCCGTCTGCCACCGACGGTAATGGGCTCTTTGCCGTCTGCCGCGGACGGCAAAAAAGCCACGTGGCGTCCACCTGTGCTTCCTGGGAGCTGACCCATTTGGTCAGTTTGCCTACAGTGGCAGACGGCAAAGACTTTGCCGTCAGTGGCAGACGGCAAAGAACCTGCCACGTAGTGACGTGCAGATGACATCATACGGCGGACGGCAAAGACCCTAGAAATTTTGCCGTCCGCGGCGGACGGCAAAGGCCTTCCGTTAGCCACTTAACGGACTGACAGCGCAATTATTGCCGTCCGCCGTCTTTGCCGTCTGCCGCTCTCTCTTTGCCGTCCGCCGCAGACGGCAAAGACTTTGCCGTCAGTAGCAGACGGCAAAGAACCTGTTTACCATAGCCTACTTTGCCGGAGCCTTTTGCCGTCCGCCGCTGACGGCAAAGGCCTTTGCCGTCCGCCGTTCGTGCCTTTGCCGTCCGCTATGGCGGACGGCAAAGTAGCTGATTCCTGTAGTGTATGGGCTATCATCAAATCAAATCAGAACCAACGATGTTCATAACGTTGTCTTACTCGTGGTTGATCCCTCGAGCATACACCATTATATCTTCTGGGTCTGACCAATACTATCACTTGTTCACATAATTATAGAATTCCATCTCCATGGAAATCTGGATGGATTATGGTTGAGCCCATCGACAACATCCCTATCCTCTCCATGATTTTGATGCACATTAAGCTAGTGTAGGAAACTTTGTAAGCATTGCCTTCGTGTCCCGTTCATGAGGTATATGTTGGTGCAAGAAGTGACTTCCTCCAATCATGTGCATTTGGTGCAAGTTGCTGCCGTGAGTTCGAGAAAGTTTGTTTTGCTTCCTGTGGAATCATCCCAAGTCAGTCATGCATACGTGCGAAGTATTTTGTTGTTTGGAGACTTGCAACCTTCACTCTATATGTATCCCTAGCACACCAAGCCACTGATTGATTGTCCTAGGAGAAGAAGTTCCTTCTTAAGATCCGGACTTATGCAAGGACTTCGTTATCCGCAATGATGGTTCCCCAACCCGAACTTGGTAGTGTTTCATTGTAAGACTACTACGTGGTCATGTTTGTCTTGGACAACGTGTTCACATGTATGTAGCAGACCCAGCTAATGTTTTGGAGCTTGCTATCGTAGTTCACTCCCCGAGAATCTCGCAACGCCATCTCGTCGATTTGTGTTGTAAACTTTCATTTTTCCTTCTAGACTCGATGAGTCTGGAATATCCTGACACCAACCAGAACTGAATCTCAGGCAGACATGATGGTTGGAACCTTTCCCAAGAACTATAATATTGGTCTCTCGATAACCGGTAAAGTGGATGTCGTGGCCAACACACCCAGCCGGAAGACCTGTTGTTGTAGAATCTTGATTGAAGAAGTTGGCCACCTCCCCATAAGGACTTCGTAGGATTTACTCCCTAGTTGTTCCTTATGGATTTTTGTGCTCCTGAAGTTCGACCTTTTACTTGACGTTCTAGGTACCAAACCATTTTAATAAATGGGTTGCGCTAGCACATCAAGGAGAACATTAGAAGCGGAGTGCTAAATGTGTCTCGGTCGATCATCCAGATTTCGTCCCCTTGGCCTCGCCAAGGTGAAATCCGAGAAGGTGTTATCTTCCTTTGCATCTGCATCATCCGTCATTATTCATCATGGTAGTATGTGATGTTGCCAGGATCCTTGACATGGATATTGGAAAAACCTTGATGAATATGGAAATGCTCAAGTTCTTGAGAGCACGCACAAGCACTAGGTGTTATCACTGGCACTAACCGGGATTGCTCCCAGTGTTCTTGGTTATGTTATAAACTCTCAAAGAGTAGAATTACTCTCTACTGTTGAGATTCACCCCAGTTACCAGAATCATTTCCAGCATTTGTATTTTGTTTCCAGCTTGCACCGCCAATGTGCCAATTTTCCATGGGTTGCCTTTCTCAGCCATTGCTGTTCAGGATTATCTTCAGAAGTGGACTTGCCATGGGCCCCATCCATCTCTGGTGATAACCAAAATCATCCCTTGTGTCGTCTACAACAAGGTAGTCCACATCATCCATCTTGGCCGAGAATGTCATTATCTCGAACTCCGTCAAACGATCGATTGTGTTTGCCTTAGGCTGGTATAGGGAATTTCAATGATATCTATATCAAAAGTAATTCTTTTTGTCACTTAAGGGAATAACTCTACGAGTCATCTTCTTAAAGGTGCCCCGTCTAGTGACATCGATCACCATCTTCTTAGGTGTGGAATTTTGCCTGCCAAGTGAACTTTCATCATTTATTTCACTCCATCCCCCTGGAGGTGTACTCCGTGTCTCAGCTCGAGAGATGTTTCAACGTCTCACTCCATGAGTTGATCTCGAGTTGCTCGATCTTTCAGAAGATCAATTTTGTAGAGTTTCCTTCATCGTCACTGTCTTGGACAAAGATCTCGAAAGCAAGGATGCCAGGATCAACATGATGCAAGCAATCAACATTCATATGAAGGACACTTGGATCATGAAGATTGTGTTAGTTAGTGTCCCCTCTGATTTCTTACCCTATGCTCGAATCTCGGGACGAGATTCTTGTTTAGTGGGGGTGAGTTGTCACAGCCCTAGATCAGCCCTTGTTGTCTTGCTTGTACTTAGTTCCTTGAGTGCATCATGCATCATGTCTATTTTCCTTTGAAGATGGAAATGGGGATTGCTCAAACCCCAGCATTTCAAATTTTCAAATAGGTCCAGTTAAAAAAAATTGCATTCAATGTTTCCAAAATGTTCCTAATATTTGTTGGATATTTTTGGTAAGGCTTTTGCAGCAAACCAAAAATAATGGACATCTTTGTGGAATATTTGGGCATGGGATTTAAATTATTATTGTATTTGAACTTGGAATTATATTCATAATATATAGAATATATTTTCAAATAACTTTGAAATGTTTTATGCGCTTTTGGAAAAGTCCATATAGCAACATAAAATTGTTCAGATGATTTTTGGCACTGGTTTGAAACTGTTGGAATTTCAAACAGTGACAAGATTCAAATCAAAACAGAAAACAAAAAAAAAAATAGAAAAGAGAAACAAATGTGGTAAGAAGGGAAGCTGACCTGAGCTCATCTGGCGGCCCAGTTGCAGCCCAACACTACTGGCCCAGCCCACCTGGGCCTCCCTGCCAGTCATCCTCCTCTCGCCAGAGGGACGGAGGGCGCGTGGCCACCGTGCGCCGGCCACCTCCACCTAGCCTGCCTGCCTCCTCGCCGCCCCGAAGGACCTAGAGGATGCCACGCACCCCCTGGACCTCCTTCCACTCTCCCTCGGCCTCATCCCCTCCTCTAGCCCATTATGTCTCGCAGCCGAGCGCCACCCGAGCGCTGCCGTCGCCGTCGTCCACTGCCACCACGGCCACCGAGACTCCCTCGCCTAGCTAGCCTGTCCATCGGCTTCGCCGCGTCGCCCCGATGCTCTCCACCAACGAATACGATGCCGGAAGCCCCGTAGCATCTTCCCCGACCTCGTCTTGAAGCTCCGGCCGCCGGAGATCGTCGTCATCGATTCGCGTCGTCCAGAGCCTCCCCGTCCACGTCGTTTGCTCCGCTGGAATCTCTGTGAGCTCCTCTCCGTCTTCCCCTTGACCCCGTGGTCCATCTCTCGCCGTAGACGCTATCCCCTTGAGCTCCGAAGCTCGCCGGAGCCGTGCTTCCTCGCCGCCGTGGCCACAGCTGCTGCCGCTCTCGTCCGAGCCAATAAGCACACTCAGCGCACCCCCAGGAGCATGTCGCACCCACCAGCTCACCGCCCCGTGCCCCGCAGCGCCTAACTCGACGGTGCCCGAACTCCGGCGCCGCCGCGAGCTCGTTTCCGGCGAGCTCCGGCCACCCCAGCTCCTACCACTTGGGTGGATGGATGTGGGCGGGTAAGGGCTCACTTCTGGTGCCCTCAGCGTGCCCAGCCGCGGCCTGCAGCGCCGCCCCAACCAACTCCGGCGAGGTTCCGCCGCTGTTGTGGTCGCCGACGTCACCTGCTGACGTGGCGCCGGCTAATTAACCTAATGACGCCCTAACTAACCCCCCCGGGCCACTGACATACGGGCCCCACTGCTAATTACCTAGTTTAGGTTTAATTAAAGTAGGATTAGCCCTGGCTCACTGACGTGTGGGCCCAGGCCCTTGACTAATTAGAGTTAGGTTTAAATTAGTGTTATCTAATTTAGTTAATTAGTTGAGACACTGACATGTGGTCCCCGTGTCTGTTTAGTTTAGTTCTAAACTTTTAGTTAGTGCTGAGAGACTGACCAGTGGGACCCACTGGTCAGGTTTGACTGGACCAGCCCCTGTTGACTTGCTGATGTCAGCATGACCTAGTGCTGATGCAATAAGTGTTTTCTAGAATTTTAAATAAATCAGAAATGGTTTATTTATTTTAGAAAATATTCAAAACTTCTAAAAATCATATAAAATCAACCGTAGCTCAGATGAAAATAATTTATATATGAAAAATGATCAGAAAAATATGAGGAATCTGTTTATGGCACTTTCATGCATGTTTGAACAAGTTAAGCCTGCTGATCAGGTCAAATCAATTAAATGGCATTTAAATAATCACGTATGAAGTTTGAATTTGAACCTTTGGTTCAAACCAACTTCATTTAACATGGTTGCTAGTTGCATTAGCTCAATCAACATCATATTGCCATATCATGATCATGCATCATATTGTCGCATTGCATTGATTGTGTTCTCTCTTGTTTGCCGGTGCTTGTTCCCTTTCAGTAGACGTGTTTCGACGTTGTGATCGATGACATCGATGAAGACTCATTGATATCTTCAGAAGTGCCAGGCAAGTAAAACCCCTTTGAGCATTCCGATACAATCCCACTCTCTCGCTCTTGCTCTCTTTACTGCATTAGGACAACAACGCTTCAACTGTTACCTGCTGTGGTAGTTGAACCCCTTTCCACTGCATGACCTGTCATTGCCACAACAAATAGTTGAAACCCACTAGTATGAGTAGGAGTTGTTTGAGCCATGTTGTGCCTACTCATTCATGCTTTCTGGTTATGCCTGCTATTGCTTAGAGTTGTATCAGATCTGATTCATCGGGGATGAATTGGAATGTGGTGAACATGTCCTACTATTGAGAGCTAAGTGTGTGAACACGATTTGGTAAAGGTAGCGATGAGAGGCCATGTAGGAGTACATGGTGGGTTGTCTCATTTCAGTCGTCCTCAGGAACTGAGTTCTGTGTTGGTGATCCATGAAACAGCTACTACCACACATTGGGATCCTTAATTGACTCTCTCGACTTATTAATCAACATGATCTCTGTCCAGGAGTTGCAACTAGTTTATGGTGTTTGTAGTTTACTGGAGGTCGTGCGCAACGCTGACCCTCGGGGTGGGCTGTGACGCGGCAGGTACGTGGCACGGTGTACCGATTGCCCGTTTGGTGATGCGGGAACCCTGTACACATCGTTTGGGGCCGTGAGCGACACCCCGGCCAGATCTCCCCACTGATGGAACCCAAATAGGCGATAAACCTGGACGAGAGACTTGTGTGGTTAGTTAGGTCGTGGCCGACACCCTCGCCAGGCTTCCGCTTGAAGGTTGCCGAGATACATGACGTGTACATGGCGGTAAGTGGCGAGAGCGTGTGTGAAGAAGTACACCCCTGCAGGGTTATATATGATCTATTCGAATAGCCGTGTCCGCGGAAATGGACTTCTGGGTTGCCTATAACAGTTCATAGACAAGTGAAAGTGCATACTCTAAAACACGCAAGATAAGCGTGAGTGCTATGGATGGCCTTCTCGTAGGGAGACGGGAGCGGATCCATAGTGGTGTATTGATTGGTGAATATGTGGACTCGTGTGCGCCACCTCAAAAGTGTTACTTGCAATCGTAGTTTAGGATAGCCACCGAGTCAAGCTGGCTTGCTGCAGTCAAACTCCACCACCCCCTTTGTTGATACTGATGCATATGTAGCTAGTTCTGATGTAAGTCTTGCTGAGTACCTTTGTACTCACGTTTGCCTAATTTATGTTTTTGCAGAGAGACTTCAGTCTCGCTAGTGGTTCCGCGTGGACTTCGACGTTTAGCTTGTTACCTCAGCTACGATCTTGTACCCTTGGGAGGGTCTTGTAGATAGTCAGGCTTTCTCAGCCTTTTTTCATTTATAGTTGTCTATACTCAGACATGTTATGCTTCCGTTGCCTGTATGCTTTGTATGTTGGGTCATGTGACCTCTGTTTGTAATAAATGCTATGATGGCTCTTCTGGGCCTTATCTATATGAGTTGTTGAGTTATGTTGTGATGCCATGTTGTACAACACATACTTGCATGTTATGCGTACGTGTAATGTGTATTGCTATGTGTGGGATCTGACACCTAGTTGTTTACCCTTGGTAGCCTATCTTACAGGGAAATGTCTCCTAGTGCTTCCACTGAGCCTTGGTAGCTTGCTACTGCTCCGGAACACTTAGGCTGGCCGGCATGTGTCCTTCTTCATTCCTGTGTCTGTCCCTTAGGGGAAATGTCACGCGTTGTTCCTTTAAGTCCTTGTAGCCTGCTACGACTTGGGTTCATACGTTGATGACCGACACGTTCGTTGCTGGGTCATGTATGCCTGTCTCTGTAATTTAGTGCCACTTTGGTTTATAACTGGTCATGTCGGCCCGGGTTCTCTGTCATATGGATGCTAGCGACACTATCATATACGTGTGCCAAAATGCGCAAACGGTCCCGGGCCAGGTAAGGTGGCACCCGTGGGGATACCGTGCGTGAGGCCGCAAAGTGATATGGTGTGTTACAGGCTAGACCTGTGTGACTTAGGATCGGGGTCCTGACAAGAACTGCCATGGAGTTATTTTTGTGCAGAAATAAAAGTTCTCAGAATGACCTGAAAATAAACAGAGATTATATCTGGAATATATAAAAAATACTGGCGAAAGAATCAACACCAGGGGCCCACACCCTATCCACGAGGGTGGGGGGGCGCCCCTGTCTCATGGGCCCTCTGATGCTCCACCGACCTTAGCTCTGACTCCATATATTCACTTTCGGGGAGAAAAAAATCACAGAGAAGGATTCATCGCGTTTTATGATACAGAGCCGCCGCCAAGCCCTAATCTCTCTCGGGAGGGCTAATCTGGAGTCCGTTCGGGGCTCCGGAGAGTGGAGATCGTCGTCGTCGTCATCATCAACCTTTCTCCATCACCAATTCCATGATGCTCACCGCCGTGCGTGAGTAATCCCATCGTAGGCTTGCTAGAAGGTGATGGGTTGGATGAGATTTACCATGTAATCGAGTTAGTTTTGTTAGGGTTTGATCCCTAGTATCCACTATGTTCTAAGATTGATGTTGCTATGACTTTGCCATGCTTAATGCTTGTCACTAGGGCCCGAGTGCCATGATTTCAGATCTGAACCTATTATATTTTCATGAATATATGTGAGTTTTTGATCCTATCTTGCAAGTCAATAGTCACCTACTATATGTTATGATCCGGCAACCCCGAAGTGAAAATAATCGGGACCACTCTCGGTGATGACCGTAGTTTGAGGAGTTCATGTATTCACTAAGTGTTAATGCTTTGGTCCGGTACTCTCTTAAAAGGAGGCCTTAATATCCCTTAGTTTCCAATAGGACCCCGCTGCCACGGGAGGGTAGGACAAAAGATGTCATGCAAGTTCTTTTCCATAAGCATGTATGACTATATTCAGAATACATGCCTACATTACATTGATGAAGTGGAGCTAGTTCTATGTCACCCTATGTTATAACTATTACATGAGGAATCGCATCCGACATAATTATCCATCACTGATCCAATGCCGACGAGCTTTTCACATATCGATCTTTGCTTAGTTACTTTTCCGTTGCCACGGTTACAATCACTACAAAACTGATACTGGTACTTTTGCCACTATTACCATTACTTCCATACTACTTTGCTACTAAATACTTTGCTGCAGATATTAAGTCTTCCAGGTGTGGTTGAATTGACAACTCAACTGCTAATACTTGAGAGTATTCTTTGGCTCCCCTTGTGTCGAATCAGTAAATTTGGGTTGAATACTCTACCCTCGAAAACTGTTGCGATCCCCTATACTTGTGGGTTATCAGCCCCTACTAGACTAGCTCGTTGATCAAAGATGGTCAAGGTTTCCTAACCATGGACATGTGTTGCCATTTGATAGCGGGATAACATCATTAGGATAATGATGTGATGGACAAGACCCATCCGTTAGCTTAGCATTTGATCATACAGTTTATTGCTACTGCTTTCTTATAGTGTCAAATACATGTTCCTTAGACCATGATATCATGCAACTCTCGGATATCGGAGGAATACCTTGTGTGCTATCAAACATCACAACGTAACTGGGTGATCATAAAGATGCTCTATAGGTATCTCTCCAGGTATTTTTTGAGTTGGCATGGATCGAAATTGGGATTTGTCACTCCGAGTATCGGAGAGGAATCTCTGGGCCCTCTCGGTAATACACATCATAAGAAGCCTTGCAAGCAAATGACTAATGAGTTAGTTATGAGATGATGTATTACAGAATGAGTAAAGAGACTTTCCGGTAACGAGATTGAACAAGGTATAGAGATACCGACGATGGAATATCGGGCAAGTAACGCACCGACAGACAAAGGGAATTGTGTATGTTGTCATCACGGTTCGATCGATAAAGATCTTTGTAGGATATGTTGGAGCCAATATGGACATCCAGGTTCCACTATTGGTTATTGACCGGAGAGGTGTCTTGGTCATCTCTACATACTTCTCGAACCCATAGGGTCCGCACGATTAATATTCGTTGACGACATAATGTTATATGAGTTATGTGATTTGGTGATCGAATATTGTTTGGAGTCACGGATGAGATCTCAAACATGACGAGGAGTCTCTAAATGGCCGAGAGGTAAAGATTGATATATAGTACGATGGTATTCGGACATCATAATGGTTTTGGAGTGGACCGGGTGAACATCGCATCATTGGAAGGGGTTCCGGGAGGCCCCGGGAGGTCTATGAGCCTATTGGACCAAGGAGAGGCACACACTAGCCCACAGAGGGGCTAGCGCAGTCTCTCCCTGGCCGCCGGCCCTAGAAGAAGGAAAGGGCACACGCCACCTCCTCCTGCCTTTTCCCCCTTGTGGGAGAATAGAAACGGGGGGGGGGGGGGTACTTCCCCCTTCCTTCCCCTTGACGCCAAAAGAAGGAAGGGGGGGCTAGGGCAAGCCCAAGTAGGATTCAGACCTACTTGGGGTGCGCCTTGGCCTCTCTCCTCTCCCTCCCACCTATATATATATGAGGAGGGGGCACCTAGAACACACAGATCAGTGCTTTGCCGTGTGCGGCACCCCGTCCACCATTTAGACCCCCGGTCATATTTTCGTAGTGCTTAGGCGAAGCCTTGTGGAGATCGCATCACCATCACTGTCACGACGCCGTCGTGCTGCCAGAACTCATCCAGTACCTCGCCGTCTTGCTAGATCAAGAAGGCGGATGACATCATCAAACTGAACGTGTGCTGAACACGGAGGTGTCGTATGTTCAATGCTCGATCGGTTGGAACGCAAAGAAGTTTGACTACGTCAACCGCGTTGTCAAACGCTTCTACTTATGGTCTACGAGGGTACGTAGACACACTCTCCCCCTCGTTGCTATGCATCTCCATGGATAGAACATTGCGTGTGCGTAGATTTTTTTTGTTTTCCATGCAACATTTCCCAACAGTGGCATCATGAGCCAGGTCTATGCGTAGATGATATGCACAAGCAGAATACAAAGAGTTGTGGGCGGTGATTGTCATACTTCTTACCATAAACATCTTATTTTGATTCGGTGGTATTGTAAGACGAAGAGGCCCGGACCAACCTTACATGTCCACGCACAGGAGACCGGTTCCACCGATAGACATGCAACTTGTTTTGCATAAAGGTGGCTGGCGGGTGTCTGTTTCTCCTACTTTAGATGAATCGAATTTGACTGCGGCCAGTCCTTGTTGAAGGTTAAAACAGCAAACTTGATAAATCACCATTGTGGTTTTGTGCCGTAGGTAAGAACGGTACTCGCTAGAAGCCCGTAGCAGCCACGTAAAACTTGCAACAACAAAGTAGAGGACGTCAAACTTATTTTTGCATCGCATGTTGTGATGTGATATGGTCAAGACGTGATGAGTTACACATTATTGTATGAGATGATCATGTTTTGTAATATCGTCAACCGGCAGGAGCCTTATGGCCGTCTCTTAATTATTGTATGAAATGCAAGCGCCATGTAATTGATTTACTTTATCGCTATGAGTTAGCAATAGTCATAGAAGCAATAGTTGGTGAGACGACCACGACACAATGATGGAGATCAAGGTGTCGAGCCGGTGACGATGGAGATCATAACAATGCTTTGGATATGGAGATCAAAAGCACAAGACGATGATGGCCATATCATGTCACATATTTTGATTGCATGTGACGTTTATCCGTTATGCATCTTATTTTGCTTAGAACGGTGGTAGCATTATAAGATGATCCCTTCACTAAATTTTAAGATAAAAGTGTTCTCCCCGAGTATGCATTGTTGCTAAAATTCGTCGCTTCGAAGCACCTCGTGATGATCGGGTGTGATAGACTCTACGTTAACATACAACGGGTGTAAGACGGTTTTGCACATGCAAAATACTTGGGTTAAACTTGACGAGCCTAGCATGTACAGACATGGTCTCGGAACACTGGAGACTGAAAGTTCTAATATGAGTCATATAGTAGATATGATCAACATAAAGATGTTCACCATTGATGACTACCCCATCTCATGTGATGATCAGACATGGGTTAGTTAATTTGGATCATGTATCACTTAGATAACCCAAGGGATGTGAATTTAAGTGGGAGTTCATAAGTAATTTGATTAATTGAACTTAATTTATCATGAACTTAGTCTTGATAGTATTTGCATATCTATGTTGTAGATCAATGGCCCATGCTACCGTTCCTTTGAATTTTCATGCATTCCTAGATAAAGCTAAGTTGAAAGATGGTGGTAGAAACTACACGGACTGGGTCCGTAACTTGAGTATTATCCTCATTTCTACACAGAAGAATTATGTCCTTGATGCACCGCTAGGTGATGCACCTGCTACAGGAGCTGAAGCAGATGTTATGCATGTTTGGCAAGCTCGATCCGATGACTATTCTATAGTTCAGTGTACCATGCTTTACGTCTTAGAACCGGGACTTCAAAGACATTTTGAACATCATGGAGCATATGAGATGTTCCAGGAGCTGAAATTGATATTTCAAGCTAGTTCCCCGGTTAAGAGATATGAAGTCTCCAACAAGTTCTATAGCTGAAAGATGGAGGAGAATAGTTCTGTCAGTGAACACATACTCAAAATGTCTAGGTATCATAACCACTTGACTCAGTTGGGAATTGATCTTCCACCTGAGAGTGTTATTGACAGCGTTCTTCAATCACTGCCGCCAAGCTACAAAGGCTTCGTGATGAACTATAATATGCAAGGGATGGATAAGACAATTTCCGAGCTCTTCGCGATGCTGAAATCGGCGGAGGTAGAAATCAAGAAGGAGCATCAAGTGTTGATGGTTAACAAGACCACTAGTTTAAAAAAAAGGAAAATGAAAGAAAGAGAACTTCAAGAATAACGGCAAACAAGTTGCCGCTCCTGTGAAGAAACCCAAAGCTGGACCTAAGCCTGAAACTGAGTGCTTCTACTACAAAGGGAGTGGTCACTGGAAGCGGAAGTGCCCCAAGTATTTGGCATATAAAAAGGATGGCAAAGTGAACAAAGGTATATTTGATATACATGTTATTGATGTGTTCCTTACTAGTGCTCGTAGTAGCGCTTAGGTATTTGATACTAGTTCGGTTGCTCATATTTGTAACTCGAAACAAGAGCTGCAGAATAAACGAAGATTGGCTAAGGACGAGGTGACGATGCGCGTCGGGAATGGTTCCAAGGTCGATGTGATCGCCGTCAGCATGCTACCTCTACATCTACCTTCAGGATTACATTTAGACCTAAATAATTGTTATTTGGTACCAGCGTTGAGCATGAACATTACATTTGGATCTTGTTTAATGTGACACGGTTATTCATTTAAGTCAAAGAATAATGGTTGTTCTATTTATATGAGTAATATCTTTTATGGGCATCCACCCTTGAGGAATGGTATGTTCTTTTTGAATCTCGATCGTGGTGATATACATATTCATAATATTGATGCGAAAATATGTAAAGTTCATAATGATAGTGCAACATACTTGTGGCACTGTTGTTTAGGTTATATTGGTGTAAAGCGCATGAAGAAACTCCATCATGATGGGCTTTTGGAATCACTTGATTATGAATCATTTGATACATGCGAACCACGCCTAATGGGCAAGATGACTAAAAGTCCGTTCTCCGGAACAATGGCGTCAGCTAATGACTTATTGTAAATAATACATACCGATGTATGCGGTCCGATGAGTGTTGAAGCATGCGTTGGGTATCATTATTTTCTCACCTTCACATATGATTTGAGTAGGTATGGGTATATCTACTTTATCAAACACAAGTCTGAAACATTTGAAAAGTTCAAAGAATTTCAGAGTGAAGTATAGAATCACCGCAACAAGCAAATAAAGTTTCTATGATTTGATTTACAAGTTTTATCTTCATTTAAAACAACATGGAATAGTTTCACAGCTCACTCCACCTAGAACACCACGGTGTAATGGTGTGTCCGAACGTCATAACCGTACTCTATTGGATATTGTGCGTTCTATGATGTCTCTTACCGATTTGCCATTATCATTTTGGGGTTATGCATTAGAGACATCTGCATTCACGTTAAATAGGGCACCGTCTAAATCAGTTGAGACAACACCATATGAACTGTGGTTTGGCAAGAAACCAACACTACTAGGGAAATGCTTATACACAGGAGCTTAGTAGTAGCGCTGCAAAATAGTCACCGCTGCTGCTAGTTAGCAGTAGCGCTGCTCAAGGGAAGCGTTACTAGTAAGTCTATAGCAGTAGCGCTGGATAAGAAAAACGCGCTACTACTATATGGGACCAGACGAGGCCACCGACGGTAGCTTTAGTACCAGTGCTGTACAAAATCAAGCGCTACTACTAACAGTTTAGTAGTAGCGCTGTATTTTACTGCGCCGCTACTGCTAATGGGCCCCACTTAGTAGTAGCGCTTTTCTAGGAAAGCGCTACTATTAAGTACTGTAGCAGCAGCGTGTTTTGGTAAGCAGTGCTACTGCTAGTTACGGCTGGTGCCACCTTTTCACCCCCTCCCACTCGACTCCCCCACTTTGCCCTCTCTCTTCCCCTCCTTTCCCCTCTCTACTCTCCACCATTGTTTCTATTCTTCTCTCATCCTCTTACCTCTCTTCTCTCCTCATTAATGCCCCCTCCACCATAACTCTCCTCCATAAATGGCCTATCTCACATCTCTCTTTCTCCTACCACTCTTCCTCTCCCCATTATTGCCCACCTCCACCATAACCCCCTCTCCATTAGTTAGCTAGCTAGATTCACCTCTCCTCCCCAACAACTAGATCAGCTAGCTATTTAGCCATCCACGCGTGCTCTCTCGATCAGTCTCTCTCATCATCTAATTAACGGCGTGCTCTCTCGATCGGTCTCTCTCGGGAGATATATAGGTGAGTAAAAAGTTGTTCATTTCAAGAATGGGAATATGTGTATTTGGGATATATGGAGAGATTTGTGTGAGCGACATGCCCTCGAGTTGCTTATGTTTTGCCGAAATGTCCATTTATTTCCGTTTCGGTGAATTTCGAGCAAACTTAATATGTCCTATTTTTAGGCAAGGTCATGCCAAAATTTTATATGACTTTGAAGCATGCATGCATTATTTATTTTATAACCCTTTTGCTTGTTATACCGTGCAGTCGGTCATGAAGGTGAGTGGATGGAACGTGGAGCGGGACATGCAATCTACGGTGATGGACATGTATGCAAATAATCGGACTAGTATTATATGTGTGTGTGCAAGATGCAGGGAAGGAGTCCTTTTGGACCCTTTTAATCGTGGCACTTTGAAGGCGCACCTGTTGATGAATGGTTTCATGGAAGGCTATACTCAGTGAATAAGTGAAGAAGATGATGATGATGAGGATGTCCACATGCCAGGGAATAACGACATAGGGCTCGACGAAGAGATGACCGATCGACACGATGATGGCGCTAGACATGGCAGCGGGGAAGAGTCTAGAAATGACGGCAGCGGAGAAGATTCCAGACACGGCAAAGAAGAGTCCGTACATGGCGGAGAAGAGGTGGCGGTCACGCCACAGTCTTCGACGCTACTAAGTGCAGTCGTGTAGGACCCTCATGTTCGAGACCTTCGCAAGAGTACGACTAGAGAGAGAGAGAGAGAGAGAGAGAGAGAGAGCTGCTTCTAGAGAGGAGGCCAAGCTGGCGCAAATTGAAGTAGACTCGAAGCCTCCATTGTATGATGGTTGCGATCCCAAGGTGACCCGCTTGAGTTTCACGCTCGAACTTCTAAAGAAGAAGGCCAAAAACAAATGGACAGACAAAAGCCTCGATGAGCATTTTAAGTATCTACATAATAAAGTTCTTCCGCGGGAAACATGTGTCCTGCTAGTGTCGAGGAGGCCAAGAAAACCGTTTGCCCTTTTTATTTGCCGCACATTAGGTACCACACATGCATCAACAATTGCATCATTTATCGGGGGGGCACGCGGAAGAAACCAGCTATCCAGTGTGCAATGCTTCTCGATACAAGAAGGCAGAAAAGAAAGCTCCTCAGAAAGTTGTATGGTACTTTCCGATCACTCCCCGTCTGCAACGGTATTTCGTAGATTCTACGGAAGCAAAGCTCATGCGCTGGCACACGTAGAGAAAGAAGCCCGACGATGGAGATGATCCGAAGCTGAGACACCTCGTAGATGGTAGCCAATGGAGAGCATTCAACGCCGTATATGGATTTGCTGCAGAAGATCCAAGGAACATCGTGCTTGGTGCGAGTACCGATGGCATGAATCCGTTTGGAAACCAGAACACCAACCACAACACATGGCCCGTGTTTGTATGGATGTACAACCTCCCCCCATGGAAGTGCATGAAGACAAAGTACGTACACATGAGCATGCTGATTCAAGGGCCGAAACAACCGGGAAATAGTATTAACCTCTATATGGGGCTTCTGCAAGAGGAGCTAGACACGTTATGGAAAACATAGGCATGGACATGGGACGCCAGCAAAGGAGAGTATTTCCATATGAGAGTCACGATGATGACATTGGTGCGCGACTATCTCAGTTACGGGTACACCTCAGGACACGTGTGCCATGGATACTGCGGATGCACGAGGTGCATGGATGATACAACGTCTCAGCAGCTTACGTCGACAAAAGATGGCGGGTCCGCAAAAATCGTGTACATGGGGCATCGTAGATGACTCGAGAAGGATGACCCATGGAGAAAGCGTGGAGATCTATTCAATGGGTTGGCTGAGCTTTGAGTACCTCCACGTAAGAGGAGCAGCGCCGAAATTGACAAGCTGTTGAGAAACTGGGAACAATGCCCCGCGCCAGGAAAGATCAAAAAGGCGCCGGAGCCACTGCTGAAGGTATGGAAAACGAGGTCTGTTCTCTGGGACTTGGAGTACTGGCCCAATCATGACACGCCTCATTGCCTTGATCAAATGAAGAATGTCCTCGAGAGCTTGCTTGGCACACTGATGAACATGCCGGAGAAGACCAAGGATGGGCCAAAGGCAAGGAAAGACTTGGAAGATTTGAAGATCAGGAAACATCTCCACCGTAAAAAGTCGACGGAGGAGACGGAGACAGAGACGAAGGAGGGGGTAAGGGGCAGAAAATTCAACAAGAAGGAGGAGAATTATTGCCCCCTTCTTGCTTCACCTTAAGTGCAAAGGAGATCGATCAATTCATCAAGTGCCTTATGGGAATCAAAGTTAGTTCTGGTTACTGTGGGAAGATAACCAGATTTCTAGACCCCAAGAAGAAAAGGTTCAGCGGGATGAAGTCTCATGACTGTCACGTGATGATGAGGTAGATACTCCCAGTTGCCATTAGAGGGATAATGGAGAAGCACGTCCGTGACACGCTTACTGCTCTTTGCAACTTCTTCGACATTATCTCCCGAAAGTCCATAAGTGTGAAGCAGCTCCAAAGGCTACAAGAAGAGATCGTTGTCATACTATGTGAGCTTGAGATGTACTTCCCGCCCGCGTTCTTTGACGTCATGGTGCATCTATGTGTCCACATCGTGGACGACATCATCGACCTCGGGCTGACATTCCATCACACCATGATGTCGTTCGAGAGGATGAATGGGGTCATCAAAGGATTTGTTCGTAACATGTCCCGTCCCGAAGGGAGCATCATCTAGGGGTATCTGACGCATGAGTGGGTCTCCTTTTGCGAGAATTATATAGGTGTCGGAGACCCTGCTGTTGGTTTGCATGTGAAGAAGCACGATGGGAAGCTCGAAAGAGATGGTCACAACCACGGACGGAGGGTTGCACGTGGACTACTCAGATCGATGGAACGACGTTGACGGGGCTAACTTAGTAGTGCTACAACACCTAGATGTGGTAGATGATTATGTGGCATGGCACAAAGAAAGCATCGCAAAGAAGTACCATGATAAGGGGATGCTCAAGACAGACGATGAAGTTACTGTAGAGCACAACGCCACTTTCTTGCGTTGGTTCAAAGAGCAAGTTCTTGAAAATCCCCCGGAAGAGGGCAGTTTAGACGGATTTCTCATACACGCCTTAGCACATGGCCCTGCGCCCAAGCTCGTGACATATCAGTCCTACGATATCAATGGGTACACGTTCTACACTGAGGCCAAAGACATGGACAGTGATTACCAGAAGTTCGGGGTGACAATTCAATGTGTGACCGATGCTAATGGCACAACTGAAAGATTCTACGGAAGGGTCGAAGAGATCTGGGAGCTTGACTATGCTGGAATGCACGATGCAGTGATGTTCCGTGTCAGATGGGCCAAGGACCTCGTAAGAGAAAACAAGTATTTCACCACCATGTCTATACCCGACGCGAAGAGCACTCAAGTGAACGTTAATGTCATCGCCAAAAATGAGCCATGGGTACACACTAAGCACGTGACAGAATGCTTCTTCATAACCGACCCGGCCAATCCCAGCCGTGTTGTCATGAGGAGATACAAAAGTAGCATCGTCGGAATGGATGGAGTCGCCAACGAGGAAGACTACGACCAATACGGCAACCTGATGAGGGAAGATGACGACGACAATGAAGTATACGTGAAAAGAAGAATAAATACTACATTACCTAAGAAAGATCGTACTCCATGGCTCCGGAAAAGTCACAAGGAGGGGCTCAATTACTCAGCAACGAACAAGAAAGGGAAGAAGCTCAATGTGAAACATCGTCGACGCAGTTGAGAAACCATCATTTATATATATGTATCTATTTTGTGTACGCACTTAAGTAACCGCTATCGGTCAAATGATCTAATCTTATACCCATTCAATTACCACCACATGCATGGTTCTGGTGATGTTCACGCAGTGTGGGAGGGAGACGCCGTCGTCGGGAGAAAAAAACAAAAGGGGGAAAGCAATACAAAAGAAAAAGAAAAGTAAACAGAAAAGAAAAGGAAAATAATAAAAAGAAAACAAAACTAGAAACTAAAAAAGGAAAATAATAAAAATAAAAGAACAATAGCGGTAGCGCTGGTTTGGAATCCAGCGCTACAACTATTTTGAGTTAGCAGTAACGCTGGTTTAGGATCCATCGCTATAGCTAACTTAGCTATAGCACCTGATTCCAAACCAGCGTTACCACAATTTGAGTTCACCCCCGCCGCACGGGCTCAAAATTTCACCAAGTCATTCCCCCCTTCTCTCTAGTCCTCCCTCGACCTCGCTGCCGCCGGCCGTCGCCCCTGCGCCCGCCCTCGACCTAGCCGCCGCCGCCCTCGACCTCGACGCCGTCGCCCTCTCCACCGCCCTCGACCTCGCCGCCGACGCCCTCTCCCCAGCCCACTCTCCTCTCCCCTGCCCTCCTCTCTCTCTCTCTATCTGTTTAGGGTGATTTTGTTTAGGTCAATTTAGTTTAGGGAAATTTAGTTTAGGAAATTTAGGAAATTTAGTTTAGTGCAATTTAGCAATTTTGTTTAGGGCAATTTTGTTTAGGTCAATTTAGTTTAGGGTATATAAAATACCTATAAATAAAAAACAGTAGCAAATTTTTTTTGTAGGTATAAAAAATAGTAGCTAGTTTTTGTAGGTATATAAATTATCTATAAAAAATAGTAGTACAAATTTATTTAAAACATTAGCTAATTAGGGCAGTAGCAAATATAGCTAGGGCCAACTGTTTTAGCAAATGAGGAAATTTAGGTAGGGCAGATTTGTTTAGGGTAGTAGCTAATGCAATAGTTAATTAATGTTGTTTTAGGTGCATATAGCCTAGATGATGTTTTAGGAGAATATAGCATATACAATGTTGTTGTTTTTAACACTTGGTTAATTTGCTAAGTCCTGGAAATCTGTCATATGATGTTGCCATGTTCTCTTGAGATAGCATCAAAATTGTTATATGAACTTGTGCGAATTGTCGAAAAATATCCGTGTGGCCTATGTTTTGCCGGAATGTTGATTCATTTCCGTTCCGATAAATTTCAGGCTCTCCATATGTCCACTTTTTAGCAAAGGTCATGCCGAAAATTGCTAGAAACTAGGACATATGGAGTACCCGGGATTTGCAGGAAGGGGAATGAATCAACATTCCGACCAAATATATATAGGCCCCTTTTTCTCTTCATTATATCTTTTTATTTACAATTGTTGAATAGGAAACATGTCTACCGACGCCGAAGCCGGGGGTTCTGCTCGCCTGGTAGTAGACCCCATCGAGGCAGCAAATCACTATTTCGATTACCTGGACGAACACCAGATGGGGTTGCATGGTGGTGGCAGTGGCACCAACCCTGACACCGACGCCGACACCGGCACCGGCACAGACACCACCCCCGAGACCAGCAACGTTGTTGTCGTAGCCGGTAAAGCACCGAAGAAGAAGAGGTCACGAAAACCAAACGAGCTCGGCATCGGACAAATTGTGGTCACGGAGATGCACCCCAAGAAGTTAGATCCAACGGCGCCGGAGGAAGCGCGCTCGTGCTGGGGCAATCAACTAGGATGCATCCTCAGGGAAACCGCCAACATCAATGACGTTCTGTTGAAGAAGATACCACATATGGAGCACATGCTCCTAAAGAAGTTGCACAATAGGTTCATGTTCCCCGGGCGGGAAGAAAGCAAATTTAAAGACCCGTGGGACAACGTCTCCATGACAAAGATAAACGACAAGGCGATGGTGACGTTCACCAACGACTTGTCCGCCTGGAAAGTTCGGGTAAAAAAAGCGATTGCAAAGAATGAACCATGGTCCAGGATTCATGCTGATAATCCGTCAATAACGGAAGCGGACTTTGAAAAATTCAAGGAGAATTGTTGTAAAGAAGAAGTCAAGGCAAGGTCGGAGAAAATGAAGGCGCTCCAGGCCAGGAACACGCCTCCCCACCGCCTTGGAAGCCGTGGTTACGAGGGGAAGAGGCGCGTATGGGCCAAGGAGGACGCCGAACATGAAAGTCACGGAATCCTAGACCCCTTGGCGGAGTTCACCGACCCGCTGGAGCATGACTAGATCAGGTCCCGGTACAAGTGGGACAAAGTCAAAAAGATCTATTACACGGACCCAAACACGAGGGAGTTCATGAGACTTCTGGTAATTGTTATATTAACACATTATCATATTAGCTTCCAATCAGTTCGACTACAAGTTTTGTCACATTAGTAAACCATCCTAGTTCCTTTTGCAGAAAGAGCATCACCAAAAGGCATCCTAAAGCGATGAGTCGTCAAAGTCGATGACGAGGCCCAAGTGGGACACTCCATTCAACCGGGCCCTGAACATACTGAAAAAGGTCCTGATGGACAAGCCGTCGTCCTATCGATGTGTGCACGGCGTCGGATATGGCGCCTCGTGGAAGACGTGCTACTGCGAGGAGCCAGAGGAAAGAAAGAAGAGACCGTTGGTCATCACTTAGCAGACCATCAACGAGAAGATCGTGATTGTGGTCACCCAAAGCTGAGACCAAAGAAGAGTTGCGCGGGGCCGTCAATGCAGTGGTCACTCGCATGGTGGTCAGCTTGATTTCGGCACTTCTCGATTTCACGAAGAACAATCCAAATGCACGGCCTGAGGACTTTCCCCTTCCCAGCTTTGTCGGGAGCAATTCGGCAAACACCACAACACGAGCACCTGCTCAAGCAACCGCAAAGGTCCCACTCCTGTTCATAGCAGCCCGACCTCCGTCTCTTGCATGCTCAACGAGCCTTCATCGCTGGCTGATCTCGACGCCCTCACGGTAATTACGCGTCATACCCTTTTCACCAGCATGTCTATAGTCTTCCGTTTCAGTTGCCTTTCGTATGTTTGACGTTGCAGACATTTCTTCTTCGTAGGCCAACGATACCACGTGCACCCTACTATACAACATCAAGGGCCAGAAGGTGGCCATGGGAAAGGCAACGATCGTGAAGCCGAAGGACCGCATGTTCCACAACCGAGAGATGCCCGATGGCGTCTTCAAGTTAACGTGGCCAGTGTCTTAGCGGGCTTTGAGGATTTGCCTCCTCCAGTACCAGCCGATGACGATGATACCCCGCCCCCAAGGATTGGCGCATTCAAGAGCTGGATCTTGCCTTGGCCGAAGTCTCTTCTTCGTCTCGAGGTGCCCAGTATCACGCCAACGCCACCTTCTCAAGAAGGTATGAACACCACCCCACCTACGAAATTACCTGTACCTGCCGTGGCGGGTGATAGCGGACAACGCGGGGGAGAGCCTCCATTAGTGCCAGGTCATGTCGCCCCCGCTGTCGAAGAAGCAAATGTTGATGATGACATGGAGGAGGATGATGATGAAGACCCAGACAAGTATTTCAATACCGCCTATGATGATGGAAGCTTGATGGCTCAGGACGACGAAGACTCAGGCTATGAGCGTGGAGATGATGACTTGATGCTGCCTGATTTGCCAGAGCCGGAACATCCTATGGCGGAATGCAAAAAGTCTCTCTTCAAGCAATCCTCGAAGGAGACGCCTCCAGATGCCACCTCTACCCAGCAACCCCCCGAGGCCCGTCCAATGATTAGCCCGATGACACTTGGGGTGGTGGTTAGGGAAGGTATGGTGGGCTCACTATCGCCACCTACCAAGAAGCAATGGAGGAGACCATATAGGAAAGGCCCTACAGGCGCAAGAGCTGCTTCAAGCAGCCAGCCGCCTCTGAAGCCCCGGGTGCTAGACAAAATACCTGTCGAAGGTAAGAATCGTTTCCATGTCGACGGCGAGCCGATCCTACCTGCCAAAGCGCTAGATCACATACTGAACAATGATCTAAGGAAACTCCACAAAGATGTGCTGGCCAGAGAGAAAAGCCTTCTGATCACGGAAAAACCAGGATACCCGCTTTACGCGGCTTAGGTGTCGGGTGGGAAGTTGTACATCGACACCTGGCCCGTGAATCAGTTCATCCTGCGATTTGACTACATCTTCGACATGTTCCACATGACCAAGCTAGATTTCCAGTTCATCCGCATGTATGGACTGTATCTCAACTACTTCATCAGGATCGTGAACATACAATATATCTGTGTCGCGGACCCGTTCTATGTGATGAGAGCTTCTTGGCAGTTTGCAAAGAGCACCGTGAATATGCGAGCAAGTACCTCGGTGAATTCATGATCGCTAATAAGGACAAGGAAGCGATTCTCTTGCCTTATCATCCCACGTAAGTCATCCACTCATATCCTTTCGTAAGTGTTAATCATTCCTTTGCAAGCATGGAGGCTAATTTGAGGTGTACTTAATTTGCGCAGCGGGGGCGGCGCCGTGCTTATCGTTTTGTACCCGGAATACTCCCATGCTATGTACTTGGACTCGTCGAAGAACATCAACAAAAAGGATTACACACACGTAAAGAGTGTTCTCAATAGTGCCCTGTTTACCTTCCGCCTGTCTGGTGGATATATCAAGGTGAAAAGGCACATGAAGAATGGGCTGGTTTTCCGCCATAAGACCGACTTCTGCTGCATCCAGCAACCGCACACCAGTCAGGCTGATGGATTCTACCTCATGTATCACCTGCTCGAGTACAAAAGGGATAATCAATGCCTTCGCATGTCACCTACTACCTAAGATGTCGAGATTGTCAGCTGGGCCACAAGCATAGGAAAGACACCGGATCATCGAATCCGAGCTGAGTTTTATCACGTCCAGTGTGAATTTTCCCAAGTGATGATGAAGCAGGTCCTTGAACCAACATGGATGTTCAACCATGGGCCAACAATGACGCGGGATGATGTCCGAGCACTGCTACTCGCTCAGCGTCTGGACCTTAAGACATTCACGAAGCTCGGGTGCTTGCTCCCTGGCTATGAAGATTGGACCGCCGACATGGAGGTCTGATCGCTCTAGTTAATTAGTTTGGGTATGAGGAACTTCGTCACTTATGTTTACTATAAGTTGCTTGTATTTTGCTCATTATGCCTCTTTGTTTTCTTAAATACATTATGTTGCATATTATCATTCAATTGATCAACTGTCGATGCAGGTACATAGATCAGAGATGGCGAAGGACTGCTACATCATGTTCGTTGGGAGGGTTCCAGGAGTCTACGACAACTGGCCAGACGCTCAGGCACAGGTGGACAAGTACCCGGGTGCTAGCCACAGAGGGTTCGACAGCAGAGCCGAAGCGGAAAGTAGTTACTCGAGGTGGACACTCCGGCATGAGCGGTGACGGGACCGCCAGTGCCTCAAGTACTACATAGTCGCGCTCTTGCTCATGATGATCGCTCTTCTCCTCTACATCATGGTTTAGATAGAGATGATGAAACTTGTGTGTGCGCCATGACCATGCATTTGCACTTATTCGAGACATGACATGGTCACTATTTTGTATCGCTATTTTCGAGATGTGATGAAATTTGTGTTGAATGATGATGATGGTGACGAGAGTACTGTATGTCTATGACATGATGAGAATAGTGTATGTTTAGTATGATCTGATGAAACTACTGTATAGAGCCTGCATCAATACATCACAAATACGTAGAGGAGGTGTAAATCTGTGAAAGCAGGAATACTAGCAGTAGCGCTGGAAAGCATCTAATAGCAGCGCTGGGTTAGCAGCAGCGCGTTGTTTGTTCAAGCGCTACAGATAGTTAGCAGTAGCGCTCGTCTAGGAAGCGCTATTGTTAACCGTACTTACCAGTAGCGCTGCCCATACCAGCACTACTACTACAACTTAGCTGTAGCGCGCTAGCAGTAGTGTTGGACCCAGCACTACTGCTATGCATATTTCGAACGCTACTAGTAGGATTTTCCCTAGTAGTGCAAAGCTGTCATTTCTTAAAGTTTGGGGTTGCGACACTTATGTCAAAAGGCTTCATCCTGATAAGCTCGAACCCAGATCAGAGAAGTGCCTCTTCATAGGATACCCCAAAGAAACTATTGGGGATACGAAGGCAAGATCTTTGTTGCTAAGAATGTATCCTTTCTAGAGAAGGTGTTTCTCTTGAAAGAAGTAAGTGGGAGGAAAGTAGAACTTGATGATGTAATTATACCTTCTCTCGAATTGGAAAGTATCTCATCACAGAAAACCGTTCCCGTGATGCCTACACCAACTAGAGAAGAAGCTAATGATGATGATCATGAAACTTCGGATCAAGTTACTACTGAACTTCGGATCGAGCTACTACTAAACCTCGAGTGGTATGGTAATCCTGTCCTAGAAGTCATGTTGTTAGACAACGGCAAACCTTCAAACTATGAAGAAGCTATGATGAGACCAAATTCCAAAAAATGGCTTGAGGCCATGAAATCTGAGATAGGATACATGTATGAGAACGAAGTGTGGACCTTGGTGGACTTGCCCGATGATCGGCAAGCCATAGATAATAAATGGATCTTCAAGAAGAAGACTGACGCTGATGTTAATGTTACTGTCTATAAAGCTCGAGTTGTCGCAAAAGGTATTTGACAAGTTCAAGGAGTTGACTACGATGAGACTTTCTCACCTGTAGCGATGCTTATGTCTGTCCGAATCATGTTAGCAATTGTCGCATTTTATGATTATGAAATCTGGCAAATGGATGTCA
This sequence comes from Secale cereale, assembly GCA_902687465.1. Taxonomy (NCBI): domain Eukaryota; kingdom Viridiplantae; phylum Streptophyta; class Magnoliopsida; order Poales; family Poaceae; genus Secale; species Secale cereale. The sequence continues at coordinate 535,360,645 of LR738709.1, read as the reverse complement.
AAACTTCATTCCTTAATGGATTTCTGAAAGAAGAGTTGTATATGATGCAACAAGAAGGTTTTGTCGATCCTAAAGGTGCTAAAGCTCCAGCGATCCATCTATGGACGGGTGCAAGCATCTCAGAGTTGGAATATACGCTTTGATGAGGTGATCAAAGCATATTGTTTTATACAGACTTACGTTGAAGCCTATATTTACAAGAAAGTGAGTGGGAGCTCTGTAGCATTTCTAATATTATATATGGATGCCATATTATTGATTGGAAATAATGTAGATTTTCTGGATAGCATAAAAGGATACTTGAATAAGATTTTTTCAATGAAAGACCTCGGTGAAGCTGCTTATATATTGGGCATCAAGATCTATGGAGATAGATCAAACGCTTGATAAGACTTTCACAAAGCACATACCTTGACAAAGTTTCAGAGAAGTTCAAAATATATCAGTCAAAGAAAGGGTTCTTGCCTTTGTTACAAGGTGTGAAATTGAGTCAGGCTCAATGCCCAACCACTACAGAAGTTAGAGAGAAAATGAAAGTCATTCCCTATGCCTCAGCCATAGGTTCTATCATGTATGCTATGTTGTGTACCAGACCTGATGTGTGCATTGCCATAAGTTTGGCAGGGAGGTACCAAAGTAATACAGGAGTGGATCACTAGACAATGGTCAAGAACATCCCGAAATACCTGAAAAGGACGAAGGATATGTTTCTCGTTTATGGAGGCGACGAAGAGCTCATCGTAAAGGGTTAGCTTCGACACATATCCGGATGACTCTAAGTCATAGACCGGATACATATTTTTATTGAATGGTGGAACAGTCAGGTTGTGCAGTTTCAAGCAGAGCGTTGTGGCGGGATCTAGCTGTGAAGCTGAGTACATAGCTGCTTCTGAAGCATCACATGAAGGAGTCTGGATGAAGGAGTTCATATCCGATCTAGGTGTAATACCTAGTGCATTGGGTCCAATGACAATCTTTTGTGACAACACTGGAGCAATTGCCTTGGTGAAGGAATCCAGATTTCACAAGAGAAAAAATCACATGAAGAGACGCTTCAACTCCATTCGTGATCAAGGATGGAGACATAGAAATTTGCAAAGTACATACGGATCTGGATGTGGCAGACCCGTTGACTAAGCCTCTTCCGCGGGCAAAACATGATCAACACCTTGACTCGATGGGTGTTAGATTCATTAAAATGTAATCTAGATTATTGACTCTAGTGCAAGTGGGAGATAGATGGAAATATGCCCTAGAGGCAATAATAAAGTTCTTATTATTTTATATTTCCTTATTCATGATAAAGGTTTACTATTCATGCTAGAATTGTATTGACCGGAAACTTAAACACATGTGTGAATACATAAACAAATATTGTGTCCCTAGTGAGCCTCTACTAGACTAGCTCGTTGATCAAAGATGTTTAAGGTCTCCTAACCATGTACATGTGTTGTCATTTGATAACGAGATCACACAATTAGGATAATGATGTGATGGACAAGACGCATCCGTTAGCTTAGCATTTGATCATATAGTTTGTTGCTACTGCTTTCTTGTATGTCAAATACATGTTCCTTAGACCATGAGATCATGCAACTCCCGGATACCGTAGGAATACCTTGTGTTCTATCAAACATCACAACGTAATTGGGTGATCATAAAGCTACTCAACAAGTATCTCCGAAGGTATTTGTTGAGTTGGCATGTATCGAGATTGGGATTTGTCACTTCGAGTATCGGAGAGGTATCTCTCGGCCCTCTCGGTAATACACATCATAAGAAGCCTTGCAAGCAAATGACTAATCAATTAGTTACAAGATGATGTAATACGGAACGAGTAAAGAGACTTGCCGGTAACGAGATTGAACAAGGTATAGAGATGCCGGCGATCCAATCTCGGGCAAGTAACATACTGTCAGACAAAAGGAATTGTGTATGTTGTCATAACGATTCGACCGATAAAGATCTTCATAGATTATGTAGGAGCCAATATGGGCATCCAGGTTCCGCTCTTGATTATTGACCAGAGAAGTGTCTCGGTCATGTCTACATAGTTCTTGAACCCGTAGGGTCCGGACGCTTAAGGTTCGTTGACGATATAGTGTAATATGAGTTATGTGATTTGGTGACTGAATGTTGTTCGGAGTCCCGGATGAGATCACAAACATGACGAGGAGTCTTCAAACAGTCGAGAGGTAAATATTGATATATTTTATGATCGAATTCGGACCCCGGAATGGTTTCGAAGTTGAGCGGGTCAACATCGGATCACCAAAAGGGGTTCCGGGAGGCCCCGAGAGGTCTATGGGCTATTGGGCCAAAGAGAGGCACACACCAGCCCACAGAGGGGCTGGCGCGCCCTCTCCCTGGCCGCCGACCCTAGAAGAAGGAAAGGGGGGGGGTGAAAGTGCAACTATCCCCGGGTGGTTTTGGTAATTACTAATGCTATCTCAAGATGATATCTCAGGAAAGTTCAATGATTGGCATGGCAAGGATTAGCAATGTGGACCTCTCAAAATTCTAAGGACAAAGGATTGGCTCAAGCTCAAGACTCTACATTTTCCTTTTTAGTGATCCAAGATCACATCGAGTCCATAGGAAAAGCCAATACTATTAAAAGGGGATGAGGTGTTGCAAAATGGTTTGCTTGCTCAAAATACTTAGTGATATGCTCGAAAACCCTCAACCACTTTCCCACATCCACATATGTCCCAAACCAAAAGTCAAACTCGCCCCCACCGAAAATATTTATCCAGCGCCACCGAGTTCATTTGACATAGCCACTACCAGAAACCCTAATCATTTCGGTCTCACCGAGATGAGATTGCAAACTCTCTGTTTCCCTTCATAACATTTCGGTCTCACCGAGATGATCGATCGGTCCCACCAAGTTAGTAATGCAAACTCTCTGTTGCCTCTTCGTATTATTTCAGTCTCACCGAAATGAGCGACTCGGTCCCACCGAGTTTGCCTCACCAACTCTCTGTGTGCTCATTACCAAAATCGGTCTCACCGAGTTTGTGTAATCGATCCCACCGAGATTACATTATGCCCTAACCCTAATGAAATCGGTCCCACCGAGTTGATCATATCGATCCCACTGAAATACCTAATGGTCACATTATGAACTAAATCGGTCTGACCGAGTTCTCCGAATCGGTCCCACCGAGTTTGGTAAATTGTGTGTAACGGTTAGATTTTGTGTGGAGGCTATATATACCCCTCCACCCACTCTTCACTCGTGGAGAAAGCCATCAGAACATACGTACACTTCCATCATTCATGTTTTGAGAGAGAACCACCTACTCAAGTGTTGAGATCAAGATATTCCATTCCTACCATATGCATCTTGTTCTCTAGCCTTCCCCAAGTTGCTTTCCACTCAAATCCTTCTTCCACCATATCCAAATCTGTGAGGAGTTGTTTGAGTGTTGGGGAGACTATCATTTGAAGCACTTGAGCAAGGAGTTCATCATCAACACACCGTCTATTACCTTTTGGAGAGTGGTGTCTCCTAGATTCGTTAGGTGTCACTTGGGAGCCTCCGACAAGATTGTGGAGTTGAACCAAGGAGTTTGTAAGGGCAAGGAGATCGCCTACTTCGTGAAGATCTACCGCTAGTGAGGTAAGTCCTTCATGGGCGATGGCCATGGTGGGATATACAAGGTTGCTTCTTCGTGGACCCTTCGTGGGTGGAACCCTCCGTGGACTCGCTCAGCCGTTACCCTTCTTGGGTTAAAGTCTCCATCAACTTGGATGTACGATAGCACCACCTACCGGAACCAAGGCAAAAAACATCATTGTCTTCACTTGCGTTTGCTCCCTCCAAACTCCTGCCTTTACCTTCATATGCAATTGTTTTACTTTCCGCTGCTACAATCTTAGAATTGCATGTGTAGGATGGTTGCTTAATGGTGAAGAACTTCAACAAGTTCTACAAGAGTAGAAGCAAAGAGAGAAGTTCCAAGCCAAGGTCCTACAATGACAAGAGATCTTCAAGGCGTGATCGGAATTGCTACAATTGTGGAAGACCCGGACACTACTCCAATGAGTGTACAGCTCTCCACAAGAGAAGTGAAGACTCACCTAAAAAGAGAAGCAGAAGAGAAGATTCACCAACAAGAGAGAGAAGGAGTAGAGATGATCGTTATGAATGAAGACCTTCTCCGAGAGGCAAAGATTCGGAAAGGAAGGACAAATCATCAAGGAGCTATACAAGACGAAGACATCAAGCTCATGTTGGTGAATGGGCATCCGGTTCTGACTCCAATAACCACTCCGAGAGAATCTAGTACTCCGACTCCGAAGGTACTCAAGATGAAGGTGTTGCCGGAATTGCTCTTGTGTCAACCAACTCCTACGACATATTTGAATCACCAAATGAAGGAATTGGAAGATGCTTCATGGCTAAAGGCCCTATGCTATCACACCCCGAGTATCTTGATTTCAATAGTGATGAAGATGACTTGCTAGGAGATGATGATTTACTTGTTGGTAGCAATAGTGATGAAACTTTTGATGAAAACTATGATGAAATTGCTATTAATCATGCTAATCAAGATAAAATGAATGGCAATGATAAGGAGAAGATTGAGCGTCTAACTAAAGAACTAAACACTCTTAAGTAAGCTCATGAAACTACCTTGGAAGATCATCGAGAACTTTTAAAGACTCATGAGAAGCTACGCTTTGAAAAGCTCAACCTTGAGCAAGAGCATGAGTTCTTAAAGGCAATCAATGATGATCTTCGCAAGAAAAGTTCCTCTTACATTGCCAAGTGTTTACTCTTGTCTACCTACATGCCACAAGTAAAACCTAGCAACAAGAACAAGAAAGATTCTTCCTCTAGTAGTAACAATAATCATGCTGAATCCAATGATGTTGCTTCTAGTAGTTCTCTTGATTCCACTAATGATTCTCTTAGCCAAGTTACACTTGAGCAAGAAAATAGCTTATTGAAGGGAATTATAGAGAAAGGTGTCTACAAGAGTCTTGCCAGGAGTAAGCAATTTGAGGAGATTGTACGCAAGCAAGGAAGACACCGAAAGAATCAAGGTGTTGGTTTCGAACGAAAGTTCGATGCCATTGGAGTTGAGTGGGAGGAAGATCAATACCCCAAGACGAAGTTTGTTCCTCAACAAGAGAAGTATGATCCTACTTCTTTTCAAGGAACACAAGCACAAGATGATCTTCCACCACAAGACCACAAGCTAAAGGGCAAAGATAAGCTTCAAGAAGAGATTGATGCATTTGAAGAAGCTCCTAAGGCCTTGGTCAAGTGGGTTCCCAAGACTACATCAAGTTCTACTTCATCAAGTATGACTACAACTCCAAGGATTCCCATCAAGATGGTGTGGATCCCGAATAAGAAGAACTAGAAAGTTCTTGAGAGTGACTCCGCCAACACACTTCTCTCATATCATTTTGGCAAAGGACAAGTGCAAACAACTCTCATATCTGGCACTAGTTCAAGGAGTCACAAACCCTCTAGTTAGTAAGGCAAGGGACAAGGTAACCTAATGCTTTCATCGACATCATCATGTGTGCAATTCACTCTATGTCTATGGATATCCTTGTTTGTTCCTTATGGGACTAACCCGTGTAGGTATTGAAAGTGCAACTCACTCCAATGGATTGCTCCAAATGATCTACATCAACATTGAGCATCTACATCTTCACCACCTACCTGAAGTCATCATTGAAAAAACCCAAGGTTAGTTTATCCCTCTTAGGGGGAATATCACATCTAGGGGGAGCTTTACTCAAACAATTGAGCTAAAGCAACTCTAATGATGTGAACACAACAATGCTTTATGTAAAAGTGGTAATCCCACTCGTGCTTAAAAGATGAGTATGACCTATGATCAAATGTTCTCATTTGGCTCCTAAGTCAATATACTCATATATAGATGACCTAGTCATCGCCAATTGGTTGATAGATGCTAGAATGGTTGTGCATGCTTTGCCACATGTTTCATTTGCTATCTTATTGTGTGAGCATGTTGAATGCATATTTTTCTCATTCGAGGACATCCATTTTTTGCTTTGAATGTTTGGCTCTTTTTCTTTTGCCAAATGGATGGACAAGAATTCCTAAGAACCCCCTCTAGCTATCTATGCTTTTCTCGTCTCAAACTCTATTCATGCTACATCACAAAGCTTGATCAAGTTAGATTCGAACCACTCTGTGTGAGGAGCACTCGGAGTCCCCGATTCGTCATAGGCTTAAACATCCAAAACCTCTTTGTGCATTTCGGTATGACCGAATCATCCACTTTGGTCACACCGAGTTCACTAAGTTGATCTAGGTTTTCAATCTCGGTGCAACCGATTTGAACTTTTCGGTCCCACCCAGCTGCAGTAACTGCTAGCAGTTTTGCATCTCGGTTTCACCGAGTTGTTCCACTCGGTCACACTGACAGTGTCAAGTTATATATACCCACGGGCCAGATTTTGGAAAACTTTCCAAACCCTTCAGCCCGCGCGTGACCTGCTCTGCCTCTTTGGGTCTCCGTATCGTCTCCTCACCGCCAGCGACCTCCCGTCGTTTGCCTCCGCCACCGTCAACGACAATCTTCGCCGTCGTTGCCTCCGTAGCAAGTCCACCGCCGAGTTAGGGTATGGACTTGATTCTTTGTGCTATTCCTTATCTCCAATTAACAGCACATTGCATTACCACGTTTCTTGCCACCTATGAGATCTTCCTATCCAGCAAAACCTCCATAGAAAGTAGTTTTGATTCGAAAAATTTAGGGTTAGGTCTCTGCCAAACTCATCTCGGACCGACCGAGTTGTAGAAATCGGTCCCACCGGTTTGGCTTAGGCCAGTGCACTTGCTCTTTTCGGTTTGACCGAAAGTTGCAAATCGGTGTGACTGAGTTCAATTCTCTGTGAAACCCTAGCAATATCGGTGCCACCGAACTATGACTCGGTCTGACCGAGTTCACTAGTTCAGGCTCCAGAATTGCTTCGGCGTCACTGAGTTTAACAAATCGGTAGCTCCGAAATGCTTTCTGTAGAGAACTAAAACTAAGTTTTTCTTGTCATCTGTTTTGCAAAAATTATGTGCTTTGTGATGCTCATCCACTCTACCTCATCTACATCTATTAACAGGGTCAGCTTTCAGTTGCAGTGTCAGAGATGTCAGATCAAAGTGATAGCCAAAATGTGTGTGAGGAGCAGGTACACCTGAGTGACGACACTAGTCCCTCTAGCAGCTTTGATGAGGGTAGCAGGATCACACCTAGTGATCTTCCAAAGGCTGCTACTAAGTCAAGGAAGAAGAAAACTTCAGATACTGAGGATGAGGACTTTGTGGCAGATGAGGCCACTTCTAAGAAGAACGTGCTTAGGAAGGAGTATGGTACATCTGAGGCAACTAAGCTAGGTCAGAAAAGGAAGATCCCTGCCAATAGGATTCCCATGTCTAAGACCAGAGCCTCTACTCAAGAGACTATGGTGTTCACACTTGAATCCAGGGATGATGAGCCTGGAGGCACTAAGAAGAGAGCTAGGAAGACAACAACTCGAGTGATTGGCAAGCCATCCATGAGGGATGATGATGAGGATGAAGAGGAAGAAGAAGAGGTAGCTGCACCAGCTCCTAAAGCTCAAAAGCTTATGGGAGATGCTATCAAGTCTGGGGCTGCTCCTTCTAAGCCCAAGACTTCTCCCAAAGCTGCTCAAGCCACCAAGTCTGCACCCAAGAGGAGCACAAGAAATATTCCCGCTTCAGGGCAGAACAAGGCCCCAGTGCCTGAAGTTGCTGAGGAAGCTGAGGCCCAAGTGCTCAGAAAGTTGAAGCCCAAGATCACTGATCACAATTATGCTCATTTAGTTGCTAAGGAGATGAAGCTGAGAAAGGATGCATGTCTCAGGTTGTGGAGAAAGTCTGATCCATATGCTGTAAGGAGAAGGACTGATGTGGACTACAGGTTTCACACCAAAGAACAACAAGACTTCTATGAGACAGTCCTGCTTGATAAGAAGCCCATTGTGTGTGATATGAGAAGGGTGGACTGGGACTTCATTGATGATAATGCAGATTTTTCCCAAATGTGCATGAGAGCTTCAAAGCATGTGGATTTGACAAGTTTGTGGCTCAAAAGTTGACCAAGTGGAATGATGAACTCATGATGCAATTCTACTCCACAACTCACTTCTATCCTGATGGTAGGATTGTATGGATGTCTGAAGGTACAAGGTACCAGTCAACTATTGTTGAGTGGGCCAAGCTAATCAATGCCCCTAAAGAGCATGAGGATGATCTGGATGTCTATGCCAAGAAGAAGCAATACCACAACTCTATGGCAAATATGTACAAGGTGATCCCTGATGATGATTTGGAAACACACAAGTTTGGATATGTACATCACTTGCAGGCTGGTCTAGCCACCATCAACACAATCTTGAGGCAAACATTGTTGCCTAAATCAGGAGATGCAAAGATGACCTGAGGACATTCTGAACATGCTGCATATCTTTGATGTGCCACAGAAATTCAAAGTTATGAGCCTGATTGTAGAGACAATCAAGAGGACTGCTGCAGATCAAAAGAGATCATGTGGGTATGCTCCACACATCCAGATGCTCATTAACTCCAAGATGGGCACATGCACATATCTGTTGGATAGAGAATATCTACCCCTGGTGCCTGACTTTGAGGACAACACGGTTGACATGGATGAGAATGAACCATCTTCAGTGCAAGCTCATGAAAGGAGAGAGAAAGCCTGCTACTTCTCGAACTTGTGTTGTATTCACTCAAAGAGGAAAGGGTGATGCAGCATAGTAGCGTAAGTATTTCCCTCAGTTTTTGAGAACCAAGGTATCAATCCAGTAGGAGACCACGCGTGAGTCCCCGGCACCTGCACAAACAAATAAGAACTTCGCAGCCAACGCGATAAGGGGTTGTCAATCCCTTTATGGTCAGTTACGAAAGTGAGATCTGGTAGATATGATAGTTTGATATTTTTGGTATTTTTGGATATAAGAACAGAAAGTAAAAATGGTAAAGTAAAGTAGATTGTAGATTGATATGTTGAGAATAGACACGAGGGCCATAGGTTTCACTAGTGGCTTCTCTCATGATAGCAGAATTCTACGGTGGGTAAACGAATTACTGCCGAGCAATTGATAGAAAAGCGAATAATTATGAGAATATCTAGGCATGATCATTATATATAGGCATCACGTCCGAGACAGCTAGACCGAAATGATTCAACATCTACTACTATTACTCCACACATCGACCGCTATCCAGCATGCATCTAGAGTATTAAGTTCATAAGAACAGAGTAACGCCTTAAGCAAGATGACATGATGTAGAGGGATAAACTCAAAAAATATGATATAAACCCCATCTTTTTATCCTCGATGGCAACAATACAATACGTGCCTTGCTGCCCCTACTGTCACTAGGAAAGGACACCGCAAGATTGAACCCAAAGCCAAACACTTCTCCCATTGCAAGAACTATAGATCTAGTAGGCCAAACCAAACCAATAATTCGAAGAGACTTGCAAGGATATTGTAATCATACATAAAAGAATTCAGTAAAGTACCAAATATTTCTCATAGATAATCTTGATCAGAAGCCCACAATTCATCGAATCTCGACAAACACACCGCAAAAAGAGATTACATCAAATAGATCTCCTCGAAGACCGAGGAGAACTTGGTATTGAGATCCAAAGAAAGAGAAGAAGCCATCTAGGTACTAACTATGGACCCAAAGGTCTATGGTAAACTACTCACAACTCATGGTGAGGCGATGGTGTTGATGTAGAAGCACTCTGTGGTAGATCCCCCCTCTGGCGGAGCTCCGGAATAGGCCCCAAGATGGGATCTCACGGGAACAGAAGGTTGCGGCGGTGGAATTAAGGTTTTCTCTCTGTTTCTGATGTTTTCGGGGTACATGGGTATATATAGGAGGAAGGTGGGCACCGGCGGACAAACGTGGGGCCCATGAGGCACAGGGCGCGCCCTGTAGGGGGGCACCCTCGTGGACGCCACGTGTGCCCTATTCCGTCGTTCTCAAGTCTCCCGTGAAGATATCGCTCCAAAAATATCTCTCCCGAAGGTTTCATTCCGTTTGGACTCCGTTTAATATTCCTTTAATGTAAAACCCTTAAATAGGCAAAAAAACAGCAATCTGGACTGGGCCTTTGGGTTAATAGGTTAGTCCCAAAATAATATAAAAGTGTATAACAAAGCCCATTAAACATCCAAAACATCATAAATAATAGCATGGAACAATCAAAAATTATATATACGTTGGAGACGTATCAAGCACCCCCAAGCTTAATTCATGCTCGTCCTCGAGTAGGTAAATGATAAAAACAGGATTTTTGATGTGGAATGCTAACCAACATAATTTTCAATGTAATTCTCTTTATTGTGGCATGAATGTTCAGATCTGAAAGATTCAAGACAAAAGTCTATATTGACATAAGAAATAATAATACTTCAAGCATACTAACAAAGCAATCATGTCTTCTCAAAATACCATGGCTAAAGAAAGTTATCCCTACAAAATCATATAGTCTGGCTATGCTCCCTCTTCATCACACAAAATATTCATATCATGCACAACCCCAGTTTCAGCCAAGTACTTGTTTTCATACTCTATTCTTTCAAACCTTTCAACTTTCACGCAATACATGAGCGTGAGCCATGGATATAGCACTATGGGTGGAATAGAGTGGTGGTTGTGGAGAAGACAAAAAGGAGGGAGATAGTCTCGCATCGACTAGGCGTATCAACGGGATATTGAGATGCCCATCAATAGATATCAATGTGAGTGAGTAGGGATTGCCATGCAACAGATGCACTAGAGCTAAAAATGTATGAAAGCTCAACAAAAGAAACTAAGTGGGTGTGCATCCAACTTGCTTGCTCATGAAGACCTAGGGCATTGGAGGAAGCCCATCGTTGGAATATACAAGCCAAGTTCTATAATGAAAATTCCCACTAGCATATGAAAGTGACTAAACATTAGACTCTCTATCATGAAGAACATGGTGCTACTTTGAAGCACAAGTGTGGAAAAAAGATAGAAGCATTGTCCCCCTTTTTTTGGAGGGGCCTTCTCTTTTTTTGGCATTTCCTCACATGGGACAATTCTCTATAATGATGATCATCACATTTTTATTGATTTACAACTCAATATTAGAACTCGATACTAGAACAAAGCATGAATATATATGAATGCCTCCGGCGGTGTACCAGGATGTGCAATGAATCAAGAGTGACATGTATGAAAAATTATGCATGGTGGCTTTGCCACAAATACGATGTCAACTACATGATCATGCATGGCAATATGACAATATGAAGCGTGTCATATGAACGGAACGGTGGAAAGTTGCATGGCAATATATCTCGGAATGGCTATGGAAATGCCATGATAGGTAGATATGGTGGTTGTTTTGAGGAAGGTATATGGTGGCTGTTTTGAGGAAGGTATATAGTGGGTGTATGGTACCGGCGAAAGTTGCGCGGTGCAAGAGAGGCTAGCAATGGTGGAAAGGTGAGAGTGCGTATAATCCATGGACTCAACATTAGTCATAAAGAACTCATATACTTATTGCAAAAAATTACAAATCATCAACACAAAGCAATCAACACATGCTCCTTTGGGGGAGGTTGGTAGGAGTTAACCATCGCGTGCCCCCGACCTCCACACAAAGGATGACACTCTACAAATACTTCATGCTCTAACTTCGTCACATAGCGGTTCACCATACATGCATGCTACGAGAATCACAAACTTTATGTAACGCCCCGAACACACCCGCCGGTGGTCGTTACTCCTAGCGGGATTTAGACTGGCCTCACATATCAATACTAGTCTTTTCTGTGCACTTTGTCCTCACTCATGCGCACCCGGGAGCAACTTCCCGGTCGGTCACCCATCCTGAAACTACTCCAAGCTGAGCACGCTTAACTTTGGAGTTCTGTTCGAATGGGATCCCGGAAAAGAAGGAATTCCTTATTGATATGAGTAGTCTATCATCCCTAATAAGCCAGGTCATCACATACACCCCCACTCAGAGGAACCGACGTCCTCGTCGGGCCACATGAACGTTCCCTCTTGGCACATACGTCTGTGCATCCAGTCCGGTACATGTGCCATGTCGTGTGCCATGACAGGTCACAAACGTCATGAACAACATGACCGCGCATCTGTCCGCAAACATCCGTGTAACCGCGAGGATCGGCTCTGATACCAACTTGTAACGCCCCGGACACACCCGCCGGTGGTCGTTACTCCTGGCGGGATTTAGACTGGCCTCACATATCAATACTAGTCTTTTCTGCGCACTTTGTCCTCACTCGTGCACACCCGAGAGCAACTTCCCGGTCGGTCACCCATCCTAAAACTCACATATCAATACTAGTCTTTTCTGCGCACTTTGTCCTCACTCGTGCACACCCGAGAGCAACTTCCCGGTCGGTCACCCATCCTAAAACTACTCCAAGCTGAGCACGCTTAACTTTGGAGTTCTATCCGAATGGGCTCCCGGAAAAGAAGGAATTCCTTATTGATATGAGCAGTCTATCATCCCTAATAAGCCAGGCCATCACACTTTAACACAAGTATTTCTCAATTTCATAATAACTCCATTAGCTTGACTCTAATATCACTATCCTCATATCTCAAAACAATTATCAAGCATCAAACTTCTCATCATATTCAATGCACTTTGTATGAAACTTTTTTACTACATTCATCTTGCATGCCTATCATGTGAAGGCTAGTTTTATAGCCAAAGCACATTACCATGCTGTTCTAATAGACTCTCAAAAGGATATAAGTGAAGCATGAGAGATCAACAATTTCTACAAAATAAAATTACCACCGTGCTCAAAAAGATATAAGTGAAGTACTAGAGCAAACTATTTAGCTCAAAAGATATAAGTGAAGCACATAGAGTGTTCTAACAATTCCTAGGCCATATTTATCTCTCTCAAAAAGTTGTGTCCAGTAAGGATGATTGTGGCAAACTAACAAGCAAAGACTCAAATCATACATGACGCTCCAAGTGAAACACATATCATGTGGTGAATAATATTATAGTCGCGAGTATAGTTACCGATAGATGAAGATGAAAGAGGGGATGCCTTCCCGGGGCATCCCCAAGCTTAGACTTTTGGTTGTCCTTGAATTTTACCTTGGGGTGCCATGGGCATCCCCAAGCTTAGGCTCTTGCCACTCTTTGTTCCGTAGTCCATCAAAGCAATACTCAAAACTTGAAAACTTCACAACACAAAACTTAGACAAAAATCTCGTGAGCTCCGTTAGTATAAGAAAACAAACCACCACTCAAAGGTACTGTAATGAACTCATTCTTTCTTTATATTGGTGTTAAACCTACTGTATTCCAACTTCTCTATGATTCATACTCCCCAATACTACTCATAGATTCATCAAAATAAGCAAACAACACACGAAAAACAGAATCTGTCAAAAACATATCAGTCTGTAGTAATCTGTAACTTTCGCATACTTCTGTAACTCCAAAAAATTGAAATAAATTGGTAAACGTGAGGAATTTGTCCATTAATCATCTGCAAAAAGAATCAACTAAATATCACACTCCAGTAAAATCTGGTGACCATTCTACTGAGCGCTAACGATTCTGTTTTTTACAGCAAGATCATATAAACTTCACACAAGTCTTCCCAAAGGTTCTACTTGGAACAAACACTAATTAAAACACAAAACCACATCTAAGAAGAAGCTAGATGCAACATTTATTCCTAAACAGAAGCAAAATAAAATATAAAATTGGGTTGCCTCCCAACAAGCGCTATCGTTTAACGCCCCTAGCTAGGCACGATACAAGGATAGGTCGAGGTATTGCCATAATGATAAGGTACCTCACGAAAACTCATCTCATATTCCCTACGTTCAGCAGCAAGTTTTCTTTGTGCCAAGCAAAAGTAATCAAAAGGGCTAAATTTAATGGGACAAAAGTCCCCCATATCAAGCTCAGGAGGTATAGGTTCCTCCTTTGGCCCTTTATAATGCACAACCAATTCATCATTATAAGCGTTCTTCTAGCAAAAGGTCATGAGCCTTCGCTCAAGGGAAAAACCTAACCCATTGTTTTGGATAGCAAAATCATCATTCAATTCGGAAATTCTATCAATCAAGACATCGGTACGAACTTTTTTTCTAAGGTTTTCATTAAAAGCAACATGATCAGGAGATCGCAACCGCATTATGTCTTCTTTATTAAACAAGATAGCCTCTATGGGAGGTCGACCAGCATCTACCCCGTAATGAGCAAAGATTTCTTTGGCCTCTTTCATGATAAATCTGAATTCATGAGCCAAAAAGATAGTAGCTGCACGCTTAACAGAAGAATGCTCAATATTGGAAAATTCCAGAAAGATTCTCTGAATACAGGGATGCATATGGATAAATTGTCTTTCGATTTAAACTATAAGCATAGATATGGCATCCGCAAGGCTACTAGTTCCATGAAGAATAGAACCACCCATAGTAGGCAAAGCACCAGCACAAGTAAAGAAGTCTTGAAGAACTCCTTTTCCAATGATATTACCCCTACAAACCCGGAACTTCTTAATATGTAAAGTGGTAGTTTCATCCGGAGGGTCAACATAGATGTTGCCCTCAACATTACTACCCTTCTCGATAAAATCTTCCCCCATCTCAGACATGAGGGCAAGCGAACGATAAACACACGGAAAAAAGAAGGGCAAATAAAACGGCAAGGGTGAGTGGGGGAGAGGAAAACGAGAGGCAAATAAATGTAATGCAAAGGATAAAGGTTTGTGATAGGTACTTGGTATATGACTTTTGCGTAAGCCTCCCCGGCAACGGAGCCAGAAATTCTTCTTGCTACTTCTCGAGCTTGCATTGTATTCCGTCGAAGAGGAAAGGGCGATGCAGCATAGTAGCGTAAGTATTTCCCTCAGTTTTTGAGAACCAAGGTATCAATCCAGTAGGAGACCACGCGCGAGTCCCTCGCACCTGCACAAACAAATAAGAACTTCACAGCCAACACGATAAGGGGTTGTCAATCCCTTTACGGTCACTTACGAAAGTGAGATCTGATAGATATGATAGTTTGATATTTTTTGGTATTTTAGGATATAAGAACAGAAAGTAAAAACGGTAAAGTAAGTAGATTGTAGATTGATATGTTGAGAATAGACCCGGGGGCCATATGTTTCACTAGTGGCTTCTCTCATGATAGCAGAATTCTACGGTGGGTAAATGAATTACCGTCGAGCAATTGATAGAAAATCAAATAATTATGATAATATCTAGGCATCACGTCCGAGACAAGTAGACCGAAACGATTCTAAATCTACTACTATTACTCCACACATCAACCGCTATCCAGCATGCATCTAGAGTATTTAGTTCATAAGAACAGAGTAATGCCTTAAGCAAGATGACATGATGTAGAGGGATAAACTCAAGCAATATGATATAAACAACATCTTTTTATCCTCGATGGCATCAATACAATACGTGCCATGTTGGCCCTACTGTCACTGGGAAAGGACACCGCAAGATTGGACCCAAAGCCAAGCACTTCTCCCATTGCAAGAACTATAGATCTAGTAGGCCAAACCAAACCAATAATTCGAAGAGACTTACAAGGATACTATAATCATACATAAAAGAATTCAGAAAAGAACCAAATATTTCTCATAGATAATCTAGATCATAAACCCACAATTCATCGGATCTCGACAAACACACCGCAAAAAGAGATAGCATCGAATAGATCTCCTCGAAGACCGAGGAGAACTTGGTATTGAGATCCAAAGAGAGAGAAGAAGCCATCTAGGTACTAACTATGGACCCGAAGGTCTGTGGTAAACTGCTCACACCTCATTGTGAGGCAATGGTGTTGACGTAGAAGCACTCTGTGGTAGATCCCCCCTCCGGCGGAGCTCTGGAACAGGCCCCAAGATGGGATCTCATGGGAACAGAAGGTTGCGGCGGTGGAATTAGGGGTTTCTCTCTGTTTCTGATGTTTTCGGGGTACATGGGTATATATAGGAGGAAGGAGGGCATCGGGGGACAAACATGGGGCCCACGAGGCAGGGCGCGCGCCCTGTAGGGGGGGGGGCGCCCCCACCCTCATGGACGCCACGTGTTCCCTATTCCGTGGTTCTCAAGTCTCCCGTGAAGATATCGCTCCAAAAATATCTCTCCCGAAGGTTTCATTCCGTTTGGACTCCGTTTGATATTCCTTTTCTGTAAAACCCTGGAATAGGCAAAAAACAGCAATTTGGACTAGGCCTTTGGGTTAATAGGTTAGCCCCAAAAATAATATAAAATTGTATAACAAAGCCCATTAAACATCCAAAACATCATAAATAATAGCATGGAACAATCAAAAATTATAGATACGTTGGAGACGTATCAAAGCCAAAGCAGAGAAAGCTGCCAAGATGCCAAGTGCAGAAGAAGCATCTCAAATGACTCTCAAGTCCAAGCAAGATCAAATGGCATATCTGATTCAAGCAACCATGAGGATTGAGAAGGGCTTGGCCACCCTGACTCGGAATCAGGAGAGCTTGGAGAGGATCATTGAAACTAAGTTCTATGATCTTGATCTAAAGGTGACAGAGATCCAGTCTGCAGTTGAGAAGCTTGAGGAGGAAGCGGAGGACAGAGGAGGTCAGGCTACCATAGATGCATTTCAGCGAGTGCCTCGAGGTCAGAGATATGCTGCAGTGCCAGTTCCAGACACTAGAGCTACTACATCTGCACCAGCAACCACATCTTTAGTGCCACCTCCAGCAGCCACTCCACCAGCTCCAGCTACTTCTTCTGAAGCCTTCATCCTTTGAGTTCTCTCTACACCGCCTCCCGAAGACCAAGCCTGAGAGACGCATAGCACTATGCATTTTCGAACTTTTTGGTAACTTGTTGCCAAAGGGGGAGAAATATGTATAGATCATAGGCTTTGAGAGAGTGTGTTTTGCCTCTTTGTTCTCTTTTGCTTTTGGTTGAACTTTTTTGTGCATTTGTTTCATACTCCGTGTCCATGTGTGAGATACTTGTGTGATCATGTGTTTGATCATATGCTACCTTAATGTTTGCTTGGATGGTATTATCTCTATATTTCCATATGATCATTCACTTTGCTTGGTGATGAGTGCATGCCTTAGTGTATATCATTTTGAGCGCTCCACCAAGATGTATGTGACATGGAAGAGTAACCCATGATCCTAATCGATTTTGCATTTGCATTCAAACACAAATTTTAAATAATGCACAAATTTAGTGGCAGCTCTTGTTTATCACATACTTCTCAAAGCGAGGATGCATTTAAATCTTATTATCATTTGTCGAAGCTTTGATCTATATGTTGTCATCTATTACCAAAAAGGGGGAGATTGAAAGTGCAACTATCCCCGGCTGGTTTTGGTAATTACTAACAACATATAGCTCATTGAACTAATGCTATCTCAAGATGATATCTCAGGAGAGTTCAATGATTGTCATGACATGGATTAGGAATGTGGACCTCTCAAAATGCTAAGGACAAAGGATTGGCTCAAGCTCAAGACTCTACATTTTCCTTTTTAGTGATCCAAGATCACATTGAGTCCATAGGAAAAGCCAATACTATTAAAAGGGGATGAGGTGTTACAAAATGGTTTATTTGCTCAAAATGCTTAGTGATATGCTCAAAAACCCTCAACCACTTTCCCACATCCACATATGTCCCAAACCAAAAGTCAAACTCGGCCCCACCGAAAAGATCTATCCGGCGCCACCGAGTTCATTTGACATAGCCACTGCCAGAAACCCTAATCATTTCGGTCTCACCAAAACGGATCTCGGTCTCACCGAGATGGGATTGCAAACTCTATGTTTCCCTTCGTAACATTTCGGTCTCACCGAGATGAGCGACCGGTCCCACCGAGTTAGTAATGCAAACTCTCTGTTTCCTCTTCGTAACATTTCGGTCTCACCGAAATGAGCGAATCGGTCCCACCGAGTTTGCCTGACCAACTCTCTGTGTGCTCATTACCAAAATCGGTCTCACCGAGTTTGTGTAATCGGTCCCACCAAGATTATGTTATGCCCTAACCCTAGTGAAATCGGTCCCACCGAGTTGATCATATCGGTCCCACCGAAATACCTAACGGTCACATTATGAACTAAATCAGTCTGACCGAGTTCTCTGAATCGGTCCCACCGAGTTTGGTAAATTGTGTGTAACGGTTAGATTTTGTGTGGAGGCTATATATACCCCTCCACCCAATCTTCACTTGTGGAGAGATCCATCAGAACATACCTACACTTCCATCATTCATGTTCTCGGAGAGATCCACCTACTCAAGTATTGAGATCAAGATATCCCATTTCTACCATATGAATCTTGTTCTCTAGCCTTCCCCAAGTTGATTTCCACTCAAATCCTTCTTCCACCATATCCAAATCTGTGAGGAGCTGTTTGAGTGTTGGGGAGACTATCATTTAAAGCACTTGAGCAAGGTGTTCATCATCAACACACCGTCTATTACTTCTTTGAGAGTGGTGTCTCCTAGATTGGTTAGGTGTCACCTGGGAGCCTCCGACAAGATTGTGGAGTTGAACTAAGGAGTTTGTAAGGGCAAGGAGATCGCCTACTTCATGAAGATCTACCGCTAGTGAGGCAAGTCCTTCGTGGGCGATGGCTATGGTGGGATAGACAAGGTTGCTTCTTCTTGGACCCTTCGGTGGGTGGAGCCCTCCGTGGACTCGCGCAGCCGTTACCCATCGTGGGTTGAAGTCTCCATCAACTTGGATGTACGATAGCACCACCTATCAGAACCAAGACAAAAAACATCATTGTCTTCACTTGCGTTTGCGCCCTCCAAACTCCTCCCTTTACCTTCATATGAAATTGTTTTACTTTCCGCTGCTACACTCTTAGAATTGCATGTGTAGGATGGTTGCTTGACTTGTGCTATGTTGCTAAAATCTGCCAAGAATTAAAATTGGGAAAAGGCTAGATTTTTATTTAGTCAAGTAGTCTAATCACCTCCCCCTCTAGACATACTTTCAATCCTACAGGGGGCACCTCCTCCTGCCTTTCCCCCCTTGTGGGAGAAAGGAAAGGGGGAGGGCACTTTCCCCTTCCTTCCCCTTGGCACCAAAAGAAGGAAAGGTGGGCGGCCTAGGGCAAGCCCAAGTAGGATTCGGACCTACTTGGGGCGCGCCTTGGCCTCTCCCGTCTCCCTCCCACCTATATATATGAGGGATGGGGCACCTAGAACACACAGATTAATTGCTTAGCCTTGTGCGCCCCCCTCCACCGTTTACACCCTGGGTCATATTTTCGTAGTGCTTAGGCGAAGCCCTGCGGAGATCGCATCACCAACAGCGTCACCACGCCATCGTGCTGTCGAAATTCATCCACTACCTCGCCGTCTTGCTGGATCAAGAAGGCGGAGGACGTCATCGAGCTGAACGTGTGCTGAGCGCGGAGGTGTTGTACATTCGGTGCTTGATCAGTTGGAACACGAAGAAGTTCGACTACATCAACCGCGTTGTCAAACGCTTCCGCTTACGGTCTACGAGGGTACGTAGACACGCTCCCCCTCATTGCTATGCATCTCCATGGATATATCATTGCGTGTGCGTAGAATATTTTTTGTTTTCCATGCAATGCTTCCCAACAAATTGAACTAATATCCATTCAAGATAAATATATGAGGATGTTCAATGATTGGCATGGCATGGATTCGAGATGTGGACCCGTAAAAATGCTAAGGACAAAGATAGGAAAAAGTTCAAGACTCTTCATCTTTATTTTAGTGATCCAAGATCACATTGAGTCCATTGGAAAGCCAACACTATTAAAAGGGGATGTGGTGTTGCTTAATGATCTGGTTGCTCAAGTACTTAGTGATATTTCTCCAAAACCATCAACCAATTTCTCCATCTAAATATGTCCAAACTCTATTTCCAAATTCGGCCCCACCAATTATTTTCATCCGGAGCCACAGAGGTCATTTGACATAGCCATTGCCAGAAACCCTAACAAGTCGGTCTGACCGATATAGATCTCGGTCTCACCGAGATGGCCTTGTCAGAGCGCTGGTCAGTTGCATTCACTTCGGTCTCACCGAGTTTATGAATCGGTCTCACCGAGTTGGCTTGGTAGATACTCTGTTGCTTATTGCTTCACTTCGGTCTCGCTGAGTTGATGTAATCGGAGCCACCGAGTTGATGTTTGCCCTAAGCTCCAGCACATTGGTCCCACCGAATTGTTCCAGTCGGTCCCACCGAGATTCCTAACGTTCACATATTTGAACTGGTCGGTTGCATTATTCCCTCCCACCGAGATTGGTCAAATGTGTGTAATAGTTGGATTTTGTGTGTACACTATATATACCCCTCCACCCCCTCTCATTTAGTGAGAGAGGCATCAGAACATGCCTACACTTCTACCATTCATTTTCTGAGAGAGAACCAACTACTCATGTGTTGAGATCAAGACATTCCAATCCCACCACAAGAATCTTGATTTCTAGCCTTCCCTAAGTTGCTTTCCGCTCCAATTCTTCTTCCACCATATCCAAATCTGTGAGAAAGAGTTGAGTGTTCGGGAGACTATTATTTGAAGCACAAGAGCAAGGAGTTCATCATCAACACACAGTCTATTACCTTTTGGAGAGTGGTGTCTCCTAGATTGATTAGGTGTCACTTGGGAGCCTCCGACACAATTGTGGAGTTGAACTAAGAAGTTTGTATGGGCAAGGAGATCGCCTACTTCGTGAAGAACTACTCGAGTGAGGCAAGTCCTTTGTGGACGATGGCCATGGTGGGATATATAAGGTTGCTTCTTCGTGCACCCTCCGTGGACTCATGCAACTGTTACCCTGCGTGGGTTGAAGTCTCCATCAACGTGGATGTATGATAGCACCACCTATTGGAACCACGCCAAAAACTCTGTGTCTCCATTGCGTTTGCTTTCTTCAAACCCTTCCCTTTACCTTCATATGCAATGTTTTACTTTTCGCCGCTACACTCTTAGAATTGCGTGTGGAGGTTGATTGCTTGACCTGTACAACTTGCTAAAATCTTCCCACAACTAAAATTGGGGAAATGATAGATTTTTATTTGGTCAAGTAGTCTAATCACCCTCCTCTAGACATACTTTTGATCCTACAAGTGGTATCATAGCTTTGGTCTCCGTTATCCTTGATTTCCATAGCTTTGGTGATCATATCCGTGGTTTCACAACCTAGGAGAGTATGGCGTCTAGTGAGGATCACCGTAGAGGTCCTTACTTTGATGGTACTAATTTTGCTAGTTGGAAGTATAAGATGACAATGCATATTCTTGGTCATAACCCCGCCATTTGGGTTGTTGTTCCTATTGGCTTGCAAGGTAAATTCTTTGAGGATGGCAAAGAACCGTATCGTGAAGCGTCCGCGGAAGAAATGAGGATGTTGCAATACAATGCTCAAGCTTACGATATTCTCTTTAATGGACTGTGTCTTGGGGTACTTTGGTATATATGCACGAAGGTACCAGGTATGTCAAGAAATCCAAGTTGGATGTGCTTCAAAGTGAACTTGACATGTTCAAGATGAAGGATGGTGAAGGAGTCGCCAAAATGTACTCTAGGCTTGCTCTCGTCAATCGTCAGCTTGAGAAGTGAAGAGATGAATGGTACGTCTCCAACGTATCTATAATTTTTTATTGTTCCTTGCTATTATATATTCTGTTTTGGATGTTTAATGGGCTTTATTATAAATTTTGTATTATTTTTGGGACTAACCTACTAATCCAAGGCCCAGTGCAAATTGCTGTTTTTTCTCCTATTTCAGTGTTTCGCAGAAAAGGAATATCAAACGGAGTCCAAACGGAATGAAACCTACGGGAGATATATTTTTGGAGTGATATCTTCACGGGAGACTTGGAGTACAAGTCAGAGAAGAAACGTGGTGCCCGTGAGGGGGCAGGGCGCGCCCAGGGGGGTAGGCGCGCCCCCACCCTCGTGGGCCCCGTATTGCTCCACCGATGTACTTTTTCCTCCTATATATACCCATATAGCCTAAAAACATCGAGGACGACGAAGAAACCCTAATTCCACTGCCGTAACCTTCTGTTCCCGTGAGATCCCATCTTGGGGCATGTTCCGGAGCTCCGCCGGAGGGGGCATCGATCACGGAGGGCTTCTACATTAACACCATAGCCTCTCCGATGAGTTGTGAGTAGTTTACCATAGACCTTCGGGTCCATAGTTATTATCTAGATGAGTTCTTCTCTCTGTTTGGATCTCAATACAAAGCTCTTCTCGATCTTCGAGAAGAGCTATTCGATGTAATCTTTCTGCGGTGTGTTTGTCGAGATCCGATGTATTGTGGGTTTATGATCAAGATTATCTATGAACAATATTGGATTCTTTTCTAAAATCTTTTATGTATGATTATAATATCCTTGCAAGTCTCTTCAAATTATTGGTTTGGTTTGGCCTACTAGATCTATAGTTCTTGCAATGGGAGAAGTGCTTGGCTTTGGGTTCAATCTTGCGGTGTCCTTACCCAGTGACAATAGGGGCAGCAAGGCACGTATAGTATTGTTGCCATCGAGGATAAAAAGATGGGGTTTATATCATATTGCTTGAGTTTATCCCTCTACATCATGTCATCTTGCTTAAGGCGTTACTCTGTTCTTATGAACTTAATACTCTAGATGCATGTTGGATAGCGGTCGATGTGTGGAGTAATAGTAGTAGAGCAGAATCGTTTCGGTCTACTTTTCACGGATGTGATGCCTATATACAATGATCATGCCTAAATATTCTCATAACTATGCGATTTTCTATCAATTTCCCGACCATAATTTGTTCACCCACCGTAGAATTCTGCTATCATGAGAGAAGCCACTAGTGAAACCTATGCCCCCCGGGTCTATCTTTATCATATTACTTTTCCGTCAACTAGCTAATTTCTTTCGCCGTTGCTTTACTTTGCTTACTTTTTCTCTATACTAAAAATACCAAAAAATATTATCCTATCCTATCTATCAGATCTCACTCTCGTAAGTGACCGTGAAGGGATTGACAACCCCTTATCGCGTCGGCTGCGAGGTTCTTATTTGTTTGTGCAGGTGCGAGGGACTCGCACGTGGTCTCCTACTAGATTGATACCTTGGTTCTCAAAAACCGAGGGAAATACTTACGCTACTATGCTGCATCACCCTTTCCTCTTCGAGGGAATACAACGCAAGCTCGAGAAGTAGCAATGAACGACAGATTCATCATCAAGAAGATCCTTAGAGCCTTGGATGTTGTAAGGGCATCTCTTGCCTAAGGTTTTGGTGCTGATGACAATCCATGTGTGCACTAATCGTGCGTCAATATTACTCAGGTTTATAGCATGTGGCACAAGACGGTTAGGCCTTCCCTCTTTAAGGAAAAGATCGAAGACGGATGTTCCGATGCCTTTTTGTTAATCTTGGTCATAGGAAATCCGTACTATTAAGAGGGAACCCACATCGGAAGGTAATGGGTGTATCAAGTCACGTACACAGACACTTTGCACCCACGATATTGTCTCCGTTTGTGGAGAGAGAGGTCCCCTTTGATTCTTCCTTATGTGTAGTTTCCTCTACAGCGGTAGTACCGCCGTTGTAGGCGGTTGTACCGGTGGCCGATAGTTCCAGTCGAACCACCGCCCCAAGTACCGCTCAGGGGTGATACCTTCTGTACTGAGTGCGGTGGTAGACCGGTGGTGGCCCGGAAGTACCGGTGTTCTCTTAACGAAACCGGTACTACCGGTGCTCAGGGCGGTAGTACCGCTCTGACTGCCATCACACAGAAACTACCTGCCTGGCGGTAGTTCCGGCCCAACCACCGTCCCAACTACCGCCCTTGCTTGAAACCTTCTGGTTTCAAAGCGGTAGTTGACCGGTGGTGGGGCGGTAGTTCCGGTTTTCTCCGGAAGACCGGTACTACCGGGTGCGTCATCGGAAGTACCGCCTTGGTGCCATGGGCGCAGGTTCCTTCACTCACCGGTACTACCGGTAGGGTGAGCGGAAGTACCGGTCCTATGCAATTCTGCACATAACGGTTGGATTCTTGGTGGCCCTATTTAAGGAGGCCCTTCTCCCACCTCCATCTTATCTCTTGCCTCTCTCTCTCCACCATTAATGCCATTAAAGCTTTCTTACCCGATCTCTCTCCCTAGCCAACCAAACTTGTTGATTTGCTAGGGATCGAAGGAGGAGACCTAGATCTACACTTCCACCAAAGGAAACTTGATTCCCCCATACTTTCTTGTGTGGATTTTGTTTCTCTTGGGTGTTTGAGCACCCTAGACGGAAGAGGTCACTTCGGAGCCACATTCCATTGTGGTGAAGCTCCGGGATTTCGTTGGGAGCCTCCAATTAAGTTGTGGAGAGAGCGCCAACCTTGTTTGTAAAGGTTCAGTTGCCACCATCAAGGGCACCACTAGTGGATTCACGACACCTTGCATTGTGTGAGGGCGTGAGGAGAATACGGTGGCCCTAGTGGCTTCTTGGGGAGCATTGTGCCTCCACACCGCTCCAACGGAGACATACTTCCCCTCAAAGGGAAGCAACTTCGATAACACATCCTCGTCTTCACCGTCTCCACTTGTGGTTATTTCTATCCTTTACTTGTGCAAGCTTTACTTGTTTATCTTATATAGCTTGCTTGTGAAGTTGTGGTCTTTACTTTCCTCTAGTTGTCATCTTAGTAACTTATCTAGACAACTTACTTTGACGCTTAATTAAAGTGGTTAAGAAAATCTAAAATTGTTAGTTGCCTATTCACCCCCCCTCTAGTCAACCATATCGATCCTTTCAATTGGTATCAGAGCCTCGTATCTTTTTAAGGACTTTACCGTCCAAAGAGTATGGGTGACAACGTAGTCGAGACGGAGGATCATTCCGATGGAACTCCGTCCTTGCCTATGTCCGATGGGGGAGCTTCGGTCTCTCGTGAGGAGTTCAATGTGGCCTTGACCACATTGAAAGAGTCACTAGCGACCGAGGTCAAAGCCATGTTTAAAGATTTGCTTGAGGGACTTAAATTATCCACCGCACCGTTGGAAGTGGTTCGTCCCGCTACCAATGTGTCGGAGGCTAATCCCGACAAGGGAGAAGCTAGTAGTGAACAAGCCCCTGTTACTAAGAATGGGAGTGGGATCTTTGCCCACTCCGCTCCTCCTACTCACTATGGAGGACCCGTTCCTACACCGCATTTAAATTCCGTTGGGCCTCCTCCCAAGTTTATAAAAAATTCTGATTTTGCTACTTGGGTGTTTTGTTTCAAACGTCATATAAATCATTGTTCTACTAATCTTTGGAGAATCATTGAGCAAGGTTTTTATCCGCGTGATCCCGACAACATGACTCCAAGAGAAACTGCGGGTCATCAATTCAACGAGTCCGCTCTTTGCATTCTTCAAGATGCTATTCCTCCAGAAGACATTGCACATCTTCGACCCTTCACTGTGGCCAAGGAAGCTTGGGAGCATGTTGGAACTATGTACAAGGGAAGCACTAGCATTCAACGCTCTAACTATGAAGTTGTGCAAGATGAAGCCGATGAGTTTGCTATGATCAAAGAAGAAGATCCTCGTGAACTTTATCGGAGATTAACTACCCTTGCGGTCTCTCTTCGAGATCATGGTAGTAAGGACACGGATGACAATTGGATCAAGCGCAAGTTCCTCAAGGCCATGATGCCCTATCATAAGGCCATGTCCTCTGTCATTCGTCAGAGACCGGACTTCCACCACTTATCCTCAAATGAAGTGCTGGATGAGTTCGTTGCCATGAGGATCTTGGATATGACCGCCGACAATGCGGTCTTAAGAGCTCAACGATCGAAGAAGCCTAATCTTGCCCTGAAGGCCAAGGCTTGTGTGGAAGAAGAGGAGGTGGAGGATGATGATGAGTGTAGCCCCGAGGACACCAAATATGCCTATCATGAGCACATGGCTCTTGCTTCAAGGCAATTCTCGGGCAACAAGAAGAACACAAGACCCAACTTCAACAGGAACAACTCAAGTGGGAACAAGGGCAAGCAACGAGTGAGGACATGCTTCAACTGTGGAAATGTAAGCCACTTCGTTGCAGATTGCCCATATGAGAAAAGCGAAGACTTTGGAGGCAAGCTTATCCGGAAGGACAAGTCAAAGTCTTATCCCAACAAGAACAACTTCAACAAGAAGACTCCTCCTAAAGGGTTGGTGGCCCAAGAATAATATGTTGAGGATGATGATAATGATGAAGATGATGAGATGGTCACCATGGCCACAATTGCTATTGCTACTACTCCGCACTCATCTCTCTTCGACTCACCAAATGAGAACATCACCGCCAAGTGTCTCATGGCCAAGGCCACCAACAAGGTAACCCCAAACATCAATACTACTATCACTTCTAATCCCTCATTGGCGGATTGTATTGATGAGAGTGGGGGAAATAAGGAGGGAGAGAATGAATTTGAGTTGTTCATGAAAAATCTCAAGGGCAAACCCAAGAAGCATTTTGTTGCTCTCTTGGAACAACTCGGTGAGGCCAATGACATGATCGAGGCTCACGAGGAAACCACTACTAAAATGGAAGGACATAGTCGAGACTATGCCGATGAGATATCGAATCTCTCTAACGCCCTAGAGGAAGAGCGTGGTCTTCGTTTGGCTCTTGAGGAGTCACACAACGATGATCATGCTAAATTAAAGAAAGATCTTGATCATGCTTTAGTTGTCTCTCGTGTGCTTAATTCCGAGAAGGCAAAACTTGAGGTTGACCATGCTAAACTCAAAGAAGAGTTTGTCACACTCGACAAGGCTCACAAGGCCTTGAAAGGTATGCATGCTACTCTCAAGGAGTATCATGATCAACTCCAAGTTTCGCTAACCAAGGAAAAGGCTATCTTTCCTCGCATGGTATTAATTGATAATTCAAATGCTACTAACCCATGTTGCGAGCATGTGCATCTTGTTGAAGAAAATGCCGAGTTGAAGAAGCAACTTGATAAAGGCCTTGTGACATGTATACAAGGTGAGAAGAACCTCAACAACCTTTTGAGCAATCAAAAAAAGGTTGTGGCAAAGGAAGGAATTGGGTTTGTTCCTAAGCCCAAGAAGAAGAAGAATGACAAGACCAAGCAACCACCCCCTCTCCGACAAACTTTTGTGAAAGAAGGAGAGGGCGCATCAAAGAAGAAGAAAATGGTGAAAGGTGGTGGTGTGAAGAAAAACTCCACCATACCATCAAACATGGCCGGCGACTTTAATCCTTCATATGTTTTATGTCGTGCTAGTGATGGTCATGTGTTTGCTAAATTTGTTGGTTCTTTTTATGAGTACATTGAATGGTCCATTTGGGTTCCTAAGACCCTTGTTACTAACCTCAAAGGACCCATTACCAAATGGGTACCTAAATCCAAGCATTGATCTCTTGTAGGAGTTTGCTTCCGGTGGGGGATCATGGTTGCTCGATAGTGGAGCCACAAATCATATGACCGGAAGCAAAGACTTGGTGGTGGACGTGCATCTAGGTTCATCTATGGCCACCAACGTCGAATGGGGTGATGCTTCATCTTCTAAGGTATTGGGGCTCGGCAAGGTTGTTGTCTCTCATGATCTCACGATCGAGAAAGTCATGCTTGTTGAGTCCCTTGCATACAATTTACTTTCTGTTCGCCAACTTGCACTCATGGGCTTTGCTACATTCTTTGATATTAATACCGTGGTCCTCTTGTGGAGCAAGACTCTTAAAGTAGCCTATGTTGGGCATGTCTTGAACGGTCTTTATGTGGTTAACTTTTCGAAGCAACCCACGAAGGTCGCGACATGCTTAATGGCTAAAGTTGATGTGGGATGGCTTTGGCATCGCCGTTTGGCCCATGTCAATATGAGATCTTTGCAAAGTCTTCTCAAGGGGGACCATGTGCGTGGACTAACAAATGTTAGCTTTGCCAAAGATCGTGCTTGCATGGCTTGCATTGAAGGAAAGTTACATGGGACGGCTCACCCTCCCACGACTATCATCTATTCAAAGAGACCCCTAGAGCTCCTTCACATGGACCTCTTGGGCCTCCATCTTTTGATAGTCTTGGGGGTAGAAAGTACTGCTTGGTGATTGTGGATGATTACTCAAGATACACCTGGGTATACTTCTTCAAGAAGAAGAGTGAGACCCAACAAACCATCATCAACTTTGCAAATGAAGCTCAACGACAACATGAAGCAAAGATTTTGATGATCAGAAGTGACAACGGCACCGAGTTCAAGAACTACACCTTGGATGAGTTTCTCAGTGATGAGGGGATCAAACATCAATATGCAGCTCCCTATACCCCTCAACAAAATGGTGTAGCGGAGAGAAAGAACCGAACTCTGATGGATGCGGCAAGAACCATGATGGCGGAATTCAAATCTCCATACAACTTTTGGGCTGAAGCCATCAACACCGCTTGCCATGCATCAAATCGGCTCTATCTCCGCAAAGGCTTGAACAAAACTCCATATGAGATACTTACCGGTAACAAGCCCAATCTCAAGTACTTTCGGGTATTCGGGTGTAAGTGTTTCATTCTCAAGAAAGGTGTTCGCTTGTCTAAATTTGAATGTAGAGCTCACGAGGGCATATTTGTTGGTTATGCTACAAACTCTCATGCTTACCGTGTCCTCAACAAGTCCAATGGACTCATTGAGGAGACGAGTAACGTAGAGTTTGATGAAAATAACGGCTCCCAAGTGGAGCAAAGTGGTACTTGTGATGTAGGTGATGAAATTCCTCCTCAAGCCATAAGAAGAATGGGTGTTGGATATATCCTACCCATTGAGAAACCCCTTGTGGCCGAAGGAGAAGGACAATGTTCCACTCAAGTGGAACCATCACCAACCCAAGACCCACACGCTTCCGAAGAACAAAGTGAAGGCCCTCAACCGGACGAACAAGGCCAAGTGCAAGATCATTCACAAGATGGTGGAGAGCCACCAAATGATGCACAAGGCCAAGTTATGTCCTCCGAGCAAGATCAAGGTCAAGAGGAAGCTCAAGATCAAGATCTAGCTCCTGACGACGCTCAAGATGATCAACTCAATGCTCCTCAGTTATCACTTGAAGAGCAATTGGAGCGTCGTGCTGCAAAAGTTGCCTCCAGGCTTGCTTCCAGAGAACATCACATGGAGAACATTCTAGGAAGCATCAAAAGGGGGGTAAGCACTCGTAGACAATTAACAAACTATTGTGCTCATCAAGCTTTTGTCTCTTGTGTTGAACCTCAGAAGGTTTATGAGGCGCTCGAAGACCCTGATTGGCTCAATGCCATGCATGAAGAACTCCATAACTTCGAGCGCAACAAGGTGTGGCGTCTGGTGCCAAGGCCAAAGGAGAACCATAATGTCATTGGAACCAAGTGGATCTTTAAGAACAAGCAAGATGCTCATGGCATTGTCATCCGTAACAAGGCGCGTCTGGTGGCTCAAGGCTACTCCCAAGTCGAGGGTATCGACTACGGTGAAACCTTTGCCCCCGTTGCTCGTCTTGAATCCATTCGTTTGTTGCTTGCATATGCTTCCCATCATAACTTTAAATTGCAACAAATGGATGTGAAAAGTGCACTTCTTAATGGTCCTATTAATGAGTTGGTGTATGTTAAACAACCCCCGGGGTTTGAGGATCCTAAGCTCCCCAATCACGTGTACCAACTCGATAAGGCACTCTATGGCCTTAAACAAGCCCCACGTGCGTGGTATGAGCATCTTACCGAGTTGTTACAAGATCGTGGGTTTGAAATTGGGAAAATCGACCCCACTCTTTTTACTAAGAAGGTCAAAGGGGAGTTGTTCGTATGCCAACTATATGTTGATGATATTATCTTTGGTTCCCCTAACAAAGCTTTCAATGATGAGTTCGCTGCACTCATGACCACACATTTTGAGATGTCCATGATGGGAGAGTTGAAGTACTTCCTTGGGTTTGAGATCAAGCAAATAAGAGAAGGGATCTTCATCAAACAATCCAAGTATACTCAAGACATGCTCAAGAGGTTTAATCTAAGTGATGTCAAGCCGGCTACTACTCCAATGCCAACCAAGTGCCAACTTGACATTGATCCCAATGGTAAAGCGGTGGATAAAAAGGTATATCGCTCTATGATCGGTTCCTTGCTTTACCTTTGTGCATCTAGACCGGATATTATGTTGAGTGTGGGAATTTGTGCACGGTTTCAAGCCTCACCTAAGGAAAGTCACTTTGTGGCTGTCAAGCGAATCTTTCGATATTTGGCTCATACCCCAAACTTCTGCTTATGGTACCCAAGAGGAGCAAACTTCAACCTTGTAGGTTTCTCCGATTCTGACTGGGCGGGAGACAAAGTGGATAGGAAGTCCACTTCTGGAGGGTGCCAATTTATTGGTTGCTCTCTTGTTAGTTGGTCTTCCAAAAAGCAAAGTTGTGTGTCTCTCTCGTCCACCGAAGCAGAGTATGTGGCTGCTGGCAGTTGTTGTGCTCAACTCTTATGGATGAGGCAAACTTTAAAGGATTACGGTGTCACTTGTGACAAAGTGCCTCTTTGGTGTGACAATGAAAGTGCCATCAAGATTTCTCTCAACCCGGTGCAACACTTCAAGACGAAGCATATAGAGATTCGGTATCACTTCATCCGGGATCACATAAGGCAAGGAGAGATCGAGCTTCACTATGTCAACACTCATGATAACCTTGCAGATATCTTCACGATGCCGTTGGATGAAGCAAGATTTTGCGAGTTAAGGCATGAGCTTAATATCATTGATTTGAGCAATGTGGCTTGAGCACGTGCACACCCCACCATACTCTTCATATTGTCTATTCTAGGTGTAGGCATGGAAATAGGGGGAGTGGTGTTCTCTCAATGAACTCTCCCTCCCCCATTATGCATAAATTGATCATCTTTCCACATTCGTCATTTTTTATGACACTTGTGTTTCAAAGACGAGTTTTGGTTATGGGCCCGAGGATAATTCTTCGTGGTGCCATGCCAATTGACTCTAACATAGGTGGCTCCGGCCACCGCCCTCAGGCTTGTTTGGTTTCTGGCTTTCGTGTTTTTCTTCCTCATACTACAGTGACTAGCTCCTTCCTAAGCCTTCTCATCCAAGCCATCTACTCCAAATGTACACAAGCTTGTTATCATGGAGTGAGTTGGTGCTTCCTGGCGGTACAACCGGTGGTACAAGCGGTTCTACCGCTTGACCACCAGGTTACAGCCCAGCGGTTGTACCGGTCAGAAGCCAGCGGTTCTACCGCTGGTACTCTGACATGTGCCCCTGGCCGGTACTACCGGTGTTGGTTCGCGGAACTATCGCCTAGCGGGGAAGTACCGCTCCAACCACCTGGCAGCATCCGGAGCGGTACTACCGGTCCCCGGACCGGTACTATCGGCGGCTGAATAGGGCGGGTATAAAAGGCACGGACTGAAGGGGTTTTCCCCTTCACTCGTCCATTCTTTTTGCCCTAGCCGCCGGGTGCTCCACTCTCTGCCCCGAAGCGCCCTCCGGCACTTCGGATCCGTCGGCCCTTCACCAGATCCGCTCCGTGGAGGCCGCCTCCTCTTCGATCTCCTCCCATGGATACCGGTATTGCCCTACTTCTCCTTTTTGTTAGGGTTCTTATCTTGAATCCTTCTTCTAGGGAATGCGTGTATTCCTTCATTTTTGGCTAAATGTTTTGAGGGAGAGATCCTTATAGATTCCTATTCACTTGTGCATAGTTAATAATAGACATCGTGCATGTAGTTTTGAGATCAGGTAGTTCTCCTCCTCTACTTGGCAGATCCGTTCTCAGTGGTACTACCGGTCCCACGACCGGTACTATCGCCGGCCCGGAACTACCGGTGCAGTTACCGGAACTACCGGTTGCTCTGAATTTATATGCATTGTCTCTATTCTCCTTACGTACTTGTGAATTATTCTTCTGATATTGTGTACATTCCTCTCATCTTTTCTGGGTTGCTATGTGTTCTCCGTGTGCGTTTGCAGGTGGCTCTAGCTCTCATACTGGTCAGTTCACCAAAAGAAAGGCCCGTAGGGGCAAGAGGCCGGCAAATGATGAAGATGTTCCCGAGGTTGTGGTCCCCTCCAAAACAACTCGCTGGGAAAAGTCAGTTGCTGCCAAGCAGCGTGCAACGCTTCCTATGTACAAGTGGAAGCTTCCGGACTGGGAGAAGTTTCGCTTTCAGGACCCATACACCGCACCACCTCCTCCAGGCTGGAGTAATCCTCAGTTCCGCAATGAAATGCAATTGAGGATTGTGTCTGAAATATTCGAGCACCACAAGAACAAGTTCACCCGGATGTGGTCCATTGACCTTGTGAAGTGGAGAAGCAACCGCGATTACTTTGGAGAGGCTCTGGAGGTCTGTGAGGAGTTTGATTTGATCAAGCTCATTGAGCTGCGATGTGATTTTGATGTGGAACTCATTCATCAGTTCTATGCTACTGTCCACTTCGGCAGTGACGATCAGTGTCACCTTTCCTTTATGTGCCGGGATGAGTTCTTCAGTGTTCCCTGGAGTGCCTTCTACAATGCTCTGGGCTATGATGACACTGGCTTGGAAGGTCAAGGTGGTCTCCGTCCTCACGCCCGAGCCAACCCCATGGATACGGTGAAGCTAGCCCCTCTATATATCCCTGGCCGTGGCATTGTAGGTAAATCCAATGATCTCCTGCCAGTCTATGACATTCTACACCGTGTGTTCCGGTGTGTGCTGCTGCCCAAAGTTTGGAACCAGGATGACATTTATGGTTATCTGGTGGATTTGCTTGTGGCCATGAAGACCAAGCGAGGCAAGGGCATCACTTTTGATGTGTCCAAGTGGATGTGGGAGGAGATGTACAACTGTGTCTGGTACCACAAGGTACCGATCTACGCTCCCTTTGTGATGCGCTTCTTGTACTCGGTTTGGGAAGTTCGGAGGTCTGGAGAGCCTCTTTCTACTCCGGATAGGCTCACGGAGCATGAGGTCAAGGTGCTGAGACAGAAGAAACATGCAGCTCCTCGATTCGCCGTGGAAAATGAGGAGGATATCTTTGCTACCTCGGATGATGATGACTTTGATTTAGAGGCTGGGGCCAAGCCTTCTTGGGTGGAGAAGCTTACTGCCAAGGTCAAGAAGACCTTCTGCCTGCAGGCCCACATCCAAAAGAAGCTCTAGAAGGCTCATGTGACTGAGAAGATGGCGCGCCGCCGGCAGATTCAGATGATGAAGCACCTCAATGTGCCTGATGTGAAGAGTGGCTCTGAGAAAAGCATCACTCCTGAGGATAAGTGGTGTCTGGCCAACTGCCAGTGGTCTGATGACAAGCCTCCGTCATCCTCTGCTCGAGCGACTGTGGATGCTATGGAGACTGAGGCTGAGGCTGCTGAGGACGTTGAGGATATGGAGGACTCTGACGATGATGACTCGGATGACTCCCCGGCGATAGGCGATGAGCTTTACTGAGCCCTGGGGCGTTAGTCTCGCTCTTTTCCTTTTTGGTGCTTGATGCCAAAGGGGGAGAGAGTTGAGAGTTGCTAGGTCACGGGAGTTGCATGGGTTTTTCTTGGTGTTTTTTCTCTCTCGTTAGTTCCTGCTCTTTCCTGTGAACTTTTTAGTAGCATGGTGTAAGACATGTGCCCTTATCTAAGTTATCTATGCACTTATGTTTTAAGCTCTCTGCAATCATATGCTCTGTTGACTATTTGTTTTGATTGTGGTTGCTGGTAGGTCTATAAAACCTAGGGGGAGCATAGATCCTAGTTTGAGCACTTTTGCATTCCAAAAGCAAACTCTAAATAAGTGCTCACACTCAGGGGGAGCTCTGCCTACATCCTATAGACCCCCGTGATTGTCATGTGGTTGTCATCATTCACCAAAAAGGGGGAGATTGTAAGGGCATCTCTTGCCTAAGGTTTTGGTGCTGATGACAATCCATGTGTGGACTAATCGTGTGTCAATATTACTCAGGTTTATAGCATGTGGCACAAGACGGTTAGGCCTTCCCTCTTTAAGGAAAAGATCGAAGACGGATGTTCCGATGCCTTTTTGTTTCTCTTGGTCATAGGAAATCCGTACTATTAAGAGGGAACCCACATCGGAAGGTAATGGGTGAATCAAGTCATGTACACAGATACTTTGCACCCACGATATTGCCTCCGTTCGTGGAGAGAGAGGTCCCCTTTGATTCTTCCTTATGTGTAGTTTCCTCTCCAGCGGTAGTACCGCCGTTGTAGGCGGTTGTACCGGCGGCCGGTAGTTCCGGTCGAACCACCGCCCCAAGTACCGCTCAGGGGTGATACCTTCTGTACTGGGTGCGGTGGTAGACCGGTGGTGGCCCGGAAGTACCGGTGTTCTCTTAACGAAACCGGTACTACCGGTGCTCAGGACTGTAGTACCGCTCTGACTGCCATCACACAGTAACTACCTGCCTGGTGGTAGTTCCGGCCCAACCACCGTCCCAACTACCTCCCCTGCTTGAAACCTTCTGGTCTCAAAGCGGTAGTTGACCGGTGGTGGGGCAGTAGTTCCGGTTTTCTCCGGAAGACCGGTACTACCGGGTGCATCACCGGAAGTACCGCCTTGGTGCCATGGGAGCAGGTTCCTTCACTCACCGGTACTACTGGTAGGGTGAGCGGAAGTACCGGTCCTATGCAATTCTGCACATAACGGTTGGATTCTTGGTGACCCTATTTAAGGAGGCCCTTCTCCCACCTCCATCTTATCTCTTGCCTCTCTCTCTCCACCATTAATGCCATTAAAGCTTTCTTGCCAGATCTCTCTCCCTAGCTAACCAAACTGGTTGATTTGCTAGGGATTGAAGGAGGAGACCTAGATCTACACTTCCACCAAAGGAAACCTGATCCCCCCATACTTTCTTGTGTGGATTTTGTAACTCTTGGGTGTTTGAGCACCCTAGATAGAAGAGGTCACTTCGGAGCCACATTCCATTGTGGTGAAGCTCCGCGGTTTCGTTGGGAGCCTCCAATTAAGTTGTGGAGAGAGCCCCAACCTTGTTTGTAAAGGTTCGGTTGCCGCCTTCGAGGGCACCACTAGTGGATTCACGACACCTTGCATTGTGTGAGGGCGTGAGGAGAATACGGTGGCCCTAGTGGCTTCTTGGGGAGCATTGTGCCTCCACACCACTCCAACGGAGACGTACTTCCCCTCAAAGGGAAGGAACTTCGATAACACATCCTCGTCTTCACTGTCTCCACTTGTGGTTATTTCTATCCTTTACTTGTGCAAGCTTTACTTGTTTATCTTATATAGCTTGCTTGCGAAGTTGTGATCTTTACTTTCCTCTAGTTGTCATCTTAGTAACTTATCTAGACAACTTACTTTGATGCTTAATTTAAAGTGGTTAAGAACAGCTAAAATTGTTAGTTGCCTATTCACCCCCCCCCTCTAGTCAACCATATCGATCCTTTCAGATGTAAAATATGATGTCGTATGCACGTTGATCCAAATGATGCCCAATTACAAAGATCTCAAGCCTACGGAAGTCATTGGTAGAATTGTTGCTCATGAGATGTCACTTAAGGATAAGGAAGAACTTCACAACAAGTCTAGTGGTGCATACAAAGCTTCATGTGATGCTCCCACCACATCAAGTCAAAAACAAGTCTTCAATGAAGAATTGAGCTTAATGGTGAAGAACTTCATCAAGTTATACTAGAATCAAAGCAAAGATAGAAGCTACAAGTCAAATTCGTACAATGATAAAAGATCTTCTAGCCGTGATCGGAATTGCTACAATTGTGGAAGACCCATATACTATTCCAATGAGTGTATGGCTCCCTTCAAGAAAATAGAAGATCCACCCAAAGGAAGAAGTAATAGATATGAATCACCTCATAGAGAGAGAATGAGTAGAGATTATCGCTATGAACGAAGATCCTCTCAAAGAAGCCATGATTCATAAAGGAAAGACAAGTCATCCAAGAGCCACAAAAGACGAAGACATCAAGCTGGCATTGGTGAATGGATTTCCGGTTCCGATTCGGATACTCACTCCGAGAAAAGTTATCACTCTGACTCCAACTATAGTCAAAATGAAGGTGTTGCCGGAATTGCTCTAGTATCATCCAACTCCTATGACATACTCCCTGTGTCCCATAATTCTCATCTTAGATTTGTCTAGATATGGATGTATCTAACACTAAAACGTGACTAGACACATCTGTATCTAGAAAAATCTAAGACAAGAATTTTGGGACGGAGGGAGTATTTAATTCACCAAATGAAGGAATTGTAAGATGCTTCATGGCTAAAGGCCCCAAGGTATCACACGCCGAGTATCTTGATTTCAATAGTGATGAAGATGATTTGCTAGGTGATGATGAGTTACTTGTTGACAAAAACTAGTGGTATAAACTATGATGAAGATGCTAGTAATCATGATAGTCAAAGTGAAACGAATGACAATGATAAGAAGGAGATTGAGCGTCTAACTAAAGAACTAAACACTCTTAACTTAGCTCATCAAACAACTCTAGAGATCATAGAGAGCTCCTATAAACTCATGAGAAACTACGCTTCAAGAAGCTAAATTTAGAGCAAGAGCATGGGTTTCTAAAAGCTATCGGTGATGATTTTTGACAGAAGAGTTCTTCTTACATTGCCAAACATCTCCTCTTGTCTACTTATATGCCACAAGTAAAATCTAGCAACAAGAGCAAGAAAGATTCTTCTTCTAGTAGTAATAATAACCATGCTAAATCCAATATTGTTGCTTCTAGTAATTCTCTTGATTCCACTAATGGTTCTCTTAGCCAAGTCACACTTGAGCAAGAAAATAGATTTTTGAAGGGAATTATAGAGAAAGGTGTTTACAAGAGCCTTGCCAGGAGTAAGCAATTTGAGGAAATTGTACGCAAGCAAGGAAGGCACCGGAAGAATCAAGGCGTTGGTTTTGAACAGAAGTTCAATGCCAATGGATTTGAATGGGAAGAATATCAATACCCCAAGACGAAGTTTGTTCCTCAACAAGAGAAGTATGACCTCACTTTTGAGGGAACACAAGCTCAAGATGATCTTCCTCCACAAGACCACAAGCTAAAAGGCAAAGACAAGCTTCAGCAGAGATTGACTCATTCGAAGAAGCTCCTAAGGCCATGGTCAAGTGGGTTCCCAGGACTACGTCAAGTTCTACTTCATCAAGTTCAACTACGATTCCAAGGATTCTCATCAAGTTGATGTGGATCCCAAAGAAGAAGAACTAGAGTGTTCTTGAGGGCGACTCCGCCAACATACTTCACTCTTATTCATATTGGCAAGGACTTGTGCAATCAACTTTCATATCTTGCATCAAGTTCATGGAGTCACAAACCCTCTTGTTGGTAAGACAAGGGACAAGGTAACCTAATGATTTCATGGACATCATCATATGTGCTATTCACTCTATGTCTATGGATATCCTTGTATGTTCCTTGTGGGACTAACCCTTGTAAGTATTGAAAGTGCAACACTCGAAGTGATTGCTACAAATGATCTACATCAACATTGAGCACCCACATCTTCACTATCTACATGAAGTCATCGTCGACATAACCCAAGGTTAGTTCATCGCTCTTAGGGGGAATATCACTTCTAGGGGGATATTTGCTCTAAAAAATGAGCTAAATCAACTCTAATGGTGTGAACACATTAATGCTTTATGTAAAAGTGGTAACCACACTTGTGCTTAAACGATGAGTATAACCTATGATCAAATGTTCTCATTTGACTCCTAAGTCAACGTACTCATATATAGATGACCTAGTCATCGCCAATTTCTTGATAGATGCTAGAATTGTTTGTGCATGCTTTGACACATATGTTATTTGCTATCTTATTGTGTGAGCATGTTGGTTGCATATTTTCTTCATTCAAGGAAATCCATTTGTTGTTTTTATTGTTTGTTTTTTATGGTCCAAATGGATGTGCAAGAATGCCTAAGAACTTTCTCAATCTATCTATGTTCTTCTTGTCTAAAATTCTATTCATGATACATCATAAAATTTGAGCAAGTCTTTTCAGACCCTCCGTGTGAGGAGCACTCGGAGTCACCGATCCGACAAGGGCTGCCTACCAAAACTTTCTAATGCTTTTCGGTCAGACCAACAACTCCTACTCGGTCTCAATTAAAGCAATAGACTAAACTAGGTTTTCCATCTAGGTGCTTGCGATTAGGCCTACTCGGTCCCACTAAGTTGATGTAACTACTTGTAGTTTTGCATCTCGGTGCCAGCGATTAGTTCCACTCGGTGCCAACGACAACATATGTGTATATAATCCAGCAACCCGTACGGATGAAAAACTTCTTCAAATGTCACGTGCCACACCCCATTGTTGTCGACCCCTTGGACTTCGAATCATTGCCGTTGTCTCCTGTGCGTCTCCGCCGCAGGAATCCGCTGCCGTCAATGGGAATCTCCACCGCCGTTGTCGCCATAGAGGATTGTCACCGAGTTAGGGTACGATTCGATCTCCTCATGCTATCCCCTTTCCGATTTAATGCAGAAGGATTTTGCCTAGTTTCTTGCCACGTAAGAGATTCATTTATCCACCACAGAAATCCGTCCGAATAGATTTGACAAAAAAATAGGTTTAGGTTTCTGCCGAACTCATCTCGGTCCGACCCAAATGAAATTTTTGGTCCCACCGATTGGCTCTGGCCATTGCACTTGTACAACTCGGTTCCACCAAAATGTACTAATCGATGAGACCGAAAGTAAAGTCTCAATTAAACCCTAGCATCTTGGAGCCACCGAACCACATCTCGGTGACACCGAAATTGTGTGTCCAGGTTCTAGGCATGCTTCGGTGTCACCGAGATGATCAACTCGGTAGCTCTGAAATGAATTCTATGAAAAGCTACAACTAAAGTTTGGACTCATTTTTTTTGTAAAATGTCTGCATTTTGTGATGCTCATCCACTCTATATATATCCATCTATTCACAGGGTCTATGTTTGCAATATGTCTAGTGACAGCCATAACAGATCTAAACATGATGTTGATCTTAGTGAGGGATCAAGCCCTAGTGAGAGTTATGATGAGGGCAACAGAAGTACTCAAGGCAATCTGCCAAAAGCTGCCACCAAGTCAAAGAAGAAGAGGACCTTAGACAGTGAGGATGCAGATTTCATTGCCGGTGAGGCCACTTCAAAGAAGAAGTGTGTGGTCAGAAAGGAATATGCCTCTGCAGCCTCTTCATGCCAAAGCAAAAAACTGCTAAGAAAAGAGTTCCCATATCAAAACCTCGGAAAGCTTAAGTTGTACAAGAAACAATGGAGTTCACACTTGAGGATCCAAGTGATGAAGAAGCTCCTGGTAATAAGAAGAAGAGGGCTTGGAAGACTACATCCATAGTTCTTGGGAAGCCTTCCATGAGGAGGGATGATGATGAAGAAGAAGAGGAGGAAGGGCAAGCTGGAGCACCTCCAGCTA
This sequence comes from Secale cereale, assembly GCA_902687465.1. NCBI lineage: Eukaryota > Viridiplantae > Streptophyta > Magnoliopsida > Poales > Poaceae > Secale > Secale cereale. The sequence goes on along the minus strand of LR738709.1, from coordinate 535,321,206 downwards.
AGGCTCATAAACTCATGGGAGATGCCATGAAGTCAGCTGCTGCTCCTTCTAAGTCTAAGTCCATGCCTAAGACTTCTGCACCCAAGAGATCAACTAGGAACATTCTAGCTTCTGAGAAGAACAAGGCCCCAGTGCCTGAAGTTCAGGATGATGAGGAGCCACTAGTGCTCATGAAGTTGAAGCCCAATATTCCAGATCACAATGATGCTCATCCAGTTATTAAGAATATGAAGCTTAGGAAGGATAGTGGACTGAGAGAATGGAGGAAAATTGATCCATATTCTACAAGGAGAACGACAACTTGTGATTACCATTTTCACACCCGTGAATAACAAGATTTCTATGAGACAGTGTTGGTTGACAAAAGCCTATAGTCGGTGACATGTAATGGGTGATTTGGAAGTATATTGATGCTAATGAAGACTACTTTCCACATGTTCATGAGAGTTTCAGGATTACAGGTGTTGACAAGTTTGTTGGACATAAGTTAACCAAATGGGATGACGAGATCATAATGCAATTCTATTCCACAACACACTTTAATTCAGATGGAAGGATTGTATGGATGACTGAGGGCACGAGATACCAGTCTTCTATCTTTGAGTGGGCTGAACTTATTCATGCCCCTGAGGAAGCAGAAGGAGATGTTGATGTGTACAGCAAGTCCAGGATGGATCACAACTCTATGTCCAACATGTACAAGACCATTCCTGACGAGGATTTGGGAACACACAAGCTTGGATCTATCTATCACTTGCTTGCTGGTTTGGGCACTACAAACTACTCCCTCCGTTCCTAAATGTAAGGTGCATTAGTTTTTCAAAAAGTCAAACCTTGTCCATGTTTGACCAACTTTATAGCAATATTTATAAAGATTTACAATTTTAAATATATAAAATATAAAAATATATTTCATGGTGAATCTGGTGATGATGATTTGGTATTCTAGACATTCTTATTTTTGTCTATAAACTTGGTCAAAGTAAGGGAAGTTTGACTTTTTGAAAAAATAATACCCCTTATATTTAGGAACGGAGGGAGTATATCTTGAGGCACACCCTTTTGCCCAAGTCTGGAGATGAGAGAATGATTCATGGCCATTCCGTCAACTTGCTTCATTTATTTGATGTCCCGTTCAAGGTGGTGAGTTTGATTGTAGAGACGATCAAGAGGACAGTTTCTGACAAGAAGAGGTCATGTGGATATGCCCACACATTCAGATGCTTATCAACTCCAAGGCTGGTACATGCACATATCTACTAGACCGTGAGCACCTCCCTCTTCAGCCAGAGTTCAAGGACAATGTAGTGGTGATGGATCCTTCACACCCTACATTAGTTGAGGCCCAAGAGAAGGCTCGGGCAGCAGCAACAGTAGCAACAAGAGCAGCAAAGGAAGCCATTGCACCAAATGCCCCAATAGCTAATCTCAAGTCCAAGCAAGACCAAAAGACATATCTGCTAGAAGCAACTATGAGAATTGAGCAAAGTCTGGCCAACTTAGCCAAGAATCAGGAGGGCCTAGAGCGGATAGTGGAAGACAAGATCTATAATCTTGATGTCAAAGTCACAGAGATCCAGTCTGTTATGGAGAAACTTCGAGATGATGCCGAGGTTCGAGCTAAGCACACCACTACCAGCATGTTTCAGACAGTGCCAAGGGCATCTAGATCTTCAGTCGTGCCAATTGCAGACATGAGGACCACTTATTCTGCTCCTACCACCATTGCACCAGTGCCACATTCAGTGTCTACACCACCTATGCAGCAGACATCATCAGAAACCTTTGTTGATGCAGTTCTCTCCACGCCATCTACACACACCGGAGCCACAAGCCAAAAGACCTTTCCGGAGCTCTAGAGGATCCTTCCTAGAGAGACGAATAGCACTATATGTTTTCAAGCTTTTTGGTAACTTGTTGCCAAAGGGGGAGAAAATGTATAGATCATAGGCTTCGAGAGAGAGAGAGTCTTTTGCCTCTTTGGTTTTATTGCCTTGCTACTTCGTTCATTTGATTCGTGCTACTTATTTTCTTGATGCTCGTGAGATACTATGTTTGGTTGTGTGATTGATCATATTGTGCTTAATGTGTGCTTAATGCTTATCCCTATCAATTCTATGTATGATCTTTCACTTATGTTTTGGTGATGCATGCATGTTATTTCACTCTTATCATTTTGTGCGCTCCACCAAGATGTATGTGACATGGAAAAGTAACCCACGATTCTAATCGATTGTGCATATGCATTCAAACGCAAATTTTTAATAATGCAAAAATTTAGGGGGGGGGCTCTTGCTTATCACATACTTCTCAAAGCGATGATGTATTTCATTCATTTGATTATTTGTCGAAGCTTTGATCTATATGTTGTCATCAATTGCCAAAAAGGAAGAGACTCAAAGTGCAACTTGATAGAGGCAAAGGTGTCCCGTCTTTCGGTGAGATGGCGATTATCATTTTTGGAGGAGTAGACTTTGATGATCCGACTACGAATGTGCGAAGACGTCGCGCCTTAGCAATTTCTAAACCAACTCTGAGAGGTTATTGACCATGCCGGAGCATGATCAACCTGACCACGAGGGTCTATTTCCTGCAAGCAAACGAAGAATAAGAAAGAAACTGAGATTGCAATATAGATATTGCGAATATAAGAGGAAAGCTTTATTGATCAAGGTGGGGTTCTGTGACGCCTTTGTCTGGTCGTTGAACACAAACGAAGTACGTGAAGTTGCAACTATGGCGAGCTTTAATCTAAACAAAACCCAAAGTCTAAACGACACCCTAAGGGTTGTATATATGGAGGTAGAGGGGGATATTTTGTGGCCCCTTGGAGGAGGGATTCGAAACCAACCCTAACTTTGTTTCCCCACACATACGGACTCTAAAAACAGCCTATACTGAAGTATTTCGAAATTACTTGGGCATGCCCCAAAAATAAGGTGGCACAACACCTATATTAAGCTATGGACGAATTTTATGAAAGGGCATCTTGAATATTTCGTCCACATCCTTGTATGTCATCATGGTGGCTCAAAAGTGCTGAAATCTCCACCAGAAACTCCGTTATTGTTCCCCTTGCGCATGCCCTCATCTCCATGCTTGATCATGCTCCAATGTTCATCCTTCTTGTCCATGCTTGGCCCTTCATTTGAAAGCAAAACAAATGTATCCAACTTAGGCAGCATCATATTCTTATGAACATTAGAATCATTACCAAGAAACGAAAGTACCTCGTAATTTAATTGGCGTGCGCGAGCTCAAGTAATTGGTCATGTATATGTATCAGTAGGGGATGTGGGTGTAACTTTGTTAGTGATGTCCTCATCATCCTCCCCTTCTTGAATTGAAGTCGTCCTCGACGGAAGCTCATCTTCCTCACCCAAGTAAGGCTTCAAATCTGCAATGTTAAAAGTGGGACTAACCCCAAAATCTGCAGGTAGGTCAAGTTTATATGCATTATCATTTATTTTCTCTAATACCTTAAAAGGACCATCAGCACGTGGCAGTAGTTTTGACTTGCGCAAATCAAGAAACCGATCCTCACGCAAATGTAACCAAACAAGATCTCCAGGTGCAAAGACAACACATTTTCTACCCTTATCTCCAGCAAGTTTATATTTATCATTCATGCGCTCAATATTTTCCTTAGTTAACTCATGCATTTTTAAGATCAATTCAGCACGTTGTTTAGCATCAAAATTGACCTTCTCTGAAGATGGAAGAGGCAACAAATCAATAGGTGCACGGGGTAACAAACCATACACAATTTCAAAAGGGCACATCTTAGTAGTAGAATGCAGTGAACGATTATAAGAAAATTCAATATGAGGCAAGCATTCTTCCCACATTTTCTTGTTATTCTTCAAAATAGCCTTAAGCATAGTAGACAAAGTTCTATTGACTACTTCAGTTTGTCCATCGGTTTGGGGGTGACATGTAGTACTAAAAAGCAGTTTAGTCCCCTACTTAGCCCATAAACATCTCCAAAAGTGGCTAACATATTTAGTATCACGATCTAAAACAATAGTATTTGGTACATCATGCAAGCGAATAATTTCACGAAAGAACAAATCAGCAACATTAGCAGCATCATCGCTTTTATGACGTGGTATGAAGTGTGCCATTTTCGAAAATCTATCCACGACAACAAATATGCTATTCCTCACCTTTTTTCTCCGAGGTAAACTTAAAACAAAGTCCATAGATATATCCTCCCAAGGAACACTAGGTACATGCAATAGCATATGTAAACCATGAGGATTGAGTCGTCACTTAGCTTTTTGACATGTAGTGCAGCAAGCAACAAAATGCTCAACATCCCGTCTCATCTTTGGACGAAAGAAATGTGTAGCAAGCACATCCTCCATCTTCTTCACGCCAAAGTGTCCCATTAATCCTGCTCCATGTGCCTCCTACAACAACAAAAGATGAACGGAGCTAGCTGGAATGCATAGCTTGTTAGCATGAAACACAAATCCATCATTAATGACGAACTTGTTCCATGTTCTCCCTTCTTTACAATTCTGCAATACATCTTTAAATTCAGCATCATGCACATATTGATCTTTGATGGTCTCCAAACCAAATATTTTAAATTCAAGTTGTGAAAGCATAGTATAACGACGAGACAATGCATCAGCAACAACATTTTCTTTACCCTTCTTATGTTTTATGACATAAGGGAAAGTCTCATTGAATTCTGCCCATTTGGCATGCTACGATTCAGATTTGCTTGACTTTTAATATGTTTCAAAGATTCATGATCAGAATGTATAACAAATTCTTTGGGCCATAAATAATGTTGCCATGTTTCTAAAGTCCGAACAAGAGCATATAATTCCTTATCATAAGTAGAATAATTCAGACTAGGCCCACTCAATTTTTCAGAAAAGTATGCAATAGGTTTACCATCTTGTAGTAACATACCTCCTAATACAATTCCACTAGCATCACATTCAAGCTCAAAAGTCTTATTAAAATCAGGAAGTTGGAGTAAAGGAGCATGTGTCAACTTATATTTCAATACTTTGAAGGCTTCTTCCTGTGCGGTACCCCAAACAAAAGGCACATCCTTCTTCTTAAGCTCATTTAGAGGTGCAACAATGGTGCTGAAATCTCTCACAAAACTCCTATTGAATCCAGCGAGGCCAAGAAAACTCCTCACATGTGTGACCGTTTTGGGCTGCAGCCAACTCTCAATAGCTTCAATCTTGGCTTTATCAAGTTCAATTCCCAGTGGAGTAACAACATAGCCAAGAAAAGATACTCGGTCGGTGAGAAAGGTGCACTTACCAAGGTTACCAAACAAACGTGCATTACGTAGCGCAATAAAAACATCACGTAAATGTTCCAAATGTTCATCCAAAGATCTTCTGTAAATCAGTATATCATCAAAGTAGACTACCACAAAGCGTCCAATGAAAGAACGTAAAACTTCGTTCATTAATCTCGTGAAAGTTCAAGGTGCATTAGTTAACCCAAAAGGCATGACTAACCACTCATATAATCCAAACTTAGTTTTAAATGATGTTTTCCATTCATCTCCCAATTTCATACGAATTTGATGGTATCCACTACGCAAATCAACTTTGGAGAATATTGTAGAGCCACTCAATTCTTCAAGCATATCATCTAACCTAGGAATAGGATGACAATAACAAATAGTAATATTATTAATGCCTCTACAATCAACACACATATGCGATGTACCATCCTTTTTTGGAACTAGTATAATAGGAACAACACAAGGTGTCAGGGACATAACTATTAGGTATAAACCGCCCAGGAGGGGCCAGTTTATGCCTATAAGGAATTACTTCTACTAAAGCCCAGCAAGACAGAGTATGGCGCGTTACTATAGAAAGTTAAAGATCCAGGGCCCAAAGGGTGTTAGGGCTCGTAAATGTAAACCGCCATACGGCGTGTGACTTGCATTGTAAGATAGGAAAGATAGAGACCGAGTCGGGCACGTTTATGAGCTGGCCTCGGGATTCTGTAAACCGGACCGGGCCTCATCGTGTGTATATAAAGGGACGACCCGGCGACGGTTCAGGGACAGAGAACAACAACCCGAGACACAGGAAAAGCGGATTCGCTCCCTGGTCATCGAAACCCTAGCAATAACACACCAAACTAGACGTAGGCTTTACCTTCAACGAAGGGGCCGAACTAGTATAAAATCCCTTACGTCCTTGTCCGCTTTAACCCCTTTAAGCTAACCCGTAGCGATGGATCCATGACTAAGTCCTTTTGCTAGGACATCTGCCGTGACAAAACCACGACAGTTGGCGCCCACCGTGGGGCTATTCGCACGATGGTTTTGAGTTCTTGAAGGGCAGCTTTGAAGGACTCAAGGGCTACGCAGTGGGCCGGATAACTAAGAGTCATCGTGGCAAGATCTACATCGACGATGCAGGCTGGGGTCCCGAGGCCGATTCAATCAAGTACGGGTACCGGGTCCCCTTTGGCGGCATCCACGTCTTCATTGGCAAGATCGGCGAAGTGGGCCCTGAGCCGGACATCTGCTCCAACATCGTCGAGTCGGCTCAGCGTGCGAGACCTACCCGGATTCGGCCCGCCGTGAAGCGTGTCTTCATGGGAGCGGTTCACGGAGCACAAGCTGAGGATGGATCGGAATCTGGTGGTGAGACTGTCGTTTATTCCGGCGACGAGTCATCCACTGGAGAAACCGAGTCTTTATATCTGCTACAGGACAGCCGGTCTGGGGGCTGTTCCGACGGTGACAGTATTCCGGACACTCTTGATCCGCCGAGCCGGGTCGCGGTCTTCATGGTCGGATCACAATCTGTGCAACAATCTTCAACTGCAGCATCTTTAACATCCAATCTGGCGGCGGCGGCAGCAGCTGGGGCAGGAGGCCCTGTTCAGCCGCCGACTCAAATTCTGCTGCTCTAGTCGACACCTTGACGACGCTGCTCACTACGGAGGTCAGCCAGGCCGAGAAGGTACAACACGACGCAGAAATTGCTAAAGTAAGGGGCCAAATAGATCAAGCTAAATTGGACCGGGCTGCTGAGAATACTAGGATGATCGCGAGGCAGGCCGAGCTAGATGCTCAGGCTTATCGGCTCCTGTTGGATCAGACTGCATCAAATGACGTAATGAGGAGAAGGCGCCAGTCTCACCTGCCGCCGGTTTACGAAGCAAGGAACCTCTTCAGTACGCCAGGAGCGGGAACCAGCAATTAGCCGGAGGTAAACCGGGGAGAGGTGCCTGGCACAATGGCATTGGTCCAGCCACAAGCCGCGGATCCAGCCCGTCAGGTCATTCCATCACAGCATGCGCCAACGCCTCCTGGTCACTACTCCAACCCTTTGGATAACATAGTTGCAGCCACTTCACGATTGGCAGCCCTTCCCATTGAAGGGGGATCCCCTATAGCAGTGGAGGCGCGGCGAGCTAGGGAGTTCTTGGAGACAGCTTTAACTCAACAGCAGGCTTATTCTCACAGCCACGAGAGGATTCATTCTACCCCCCGCCCAAGCCGGAGTTACAGCAGGCATATGGATGAACCAGCCGGGTCAAGTAGTGCGCGGAATCATAACTCGCCGCGGAGGGATAACCCGGCGGGTGGAGGTACAAACGCTCAAGAGGTAGTGGATCAAGGCACACGGTGCCGCGAGGCCGAATTAGCGGCACAATATGAAGCACGTCAACCTATGCCGGTTCGTCCATTTACCACAGTCGAGCCGGGAGTTTATTCCAGTTCCTTGGGAGTACCGTGTCTCACGCCCGCTTTACGCAATGTTCGGCTGCCTAAAGACTTCAAAGGACCACGCAAGGTACCCAACTATACCGCGGATTTGTCCCCCGAAGCATGGGTTGAAAGCTACGAGATGGCAATGGAGATGCTGGATGTGGACGATGCGACGTGTGCGAAATACTTCACCATGATGTTGGAGGGCACGACCCGTACCTAGTTAAAAGGCTTGCCTCAAAATTCCATCGGATCATGAGCCGAGTTAGGACGCCGGTTTATCAATAACTTCAAGGATACATGCAAGCATCCCATGTCCATTGTAGACTTGGCGGCTTGCGTTCAAGGGGAGAACAAATCGACGAGTCATTGGGTGCGCCGAGTGTCAGAGATCTTGCACTCCTCAGACCGCATCAATCCGGACACATCAGTGGTGACGTTGGAAGGCAATTGCCGGTTTGAACCTCTGAAGCTAAAGTTAGGATGTAATGCACCGGATGTAATACTTTCCCTTTTGGGTATATATATATCTCCGGCTTCATCTATTTCCATTTCGGGTTCTTTGTCTTTCGGGCTTTCGTCGTTTTGTTGTGTGAGTGTGTGGCATTCATTCATATCATGTAGACATGTGCATTGCATTGCATCTGTGTTGTGGGTTGCATCCGGTTCCGTGTGTTTCTTCCCGTTGTCCGTTTCGCGTTCCGGAGCTCCCTCACGTGTCCGTGACGTCCCGTAGGCCTACTTTGTTGTTCGGGCGTTTTACGTTACCGGTGTGCCGTGAGGTTGTTGTGTGTGTTGTTGTTTTGTTGTGTGCAACCCGCCTCTCAAATCTCGTCTCGTTTGGACTCCGTTGACTTTTCCCTCCGTTGTTCGTGTGGGCCCGAAGTGCCTTCGCTTCGTGTCCCGGAAATACCCCTACTGCTTTCTTTTATCTCCGTCTAGGCCTTTTAAAACTATCCCCGCGATCGGATCCGTCGGATCGCGATCGGAGGGCTCCTAGCGCCCCTAAATCCCCTTCTAACCCTAAAAACTGCTACATATAGACCCCCTAGTCTATTTGGGCATCCCTATCCCCTTCTTCTTCCTTCTCTAGATCCCCTTCCTTTTTTTTTCTTTTCTTTCCCCAGTTCCCCAAAATCCTCCCGCAGATCCAGCCAGCTCCGCCGCTAGGCTCGCAGGAGCCGAATCAGTTCGCCCCGATCGAGGCGCTCCCTCCGAGCGGCGCAGTCAACGCCTACGCCGACCTCCCTTGCGCCTCTCCAGGCTACCGGTCGCCCCGATCGGGCCAGATCGGGACCACTTCGTCGCCCGCAACGCGCCAGGCCAGGAGCCGCGACCATCGCCCCGGCCCGTACACCCGTCGGCTGGGCCGGCCTGGTCCCCACATCGACAACGCCTCCTCCATCCCGCCTTCCCCGCGCGTACGGCCCGCCAGTCGCCTTCGTCCCGCTTCGCCCGACGCCAGGCCGCGCCGCACTCCGCCTCCTCACGGGCCAGCCACCCCGGCCCAGCACCCCCTCGCCTCCCGTCGCACAGCCGCGCGCCAGGCTCGCCGGCTGGGCCTCTCGCCTCCGCGCGCGGGCCGGCCACCGCCCCGCCTCCTCTCCCGCGGGCCGTCGCCGGCTGGGCCTCTCGCCTCCGCGCGCGGGCCGGCCACCGCCCCGCCTCCTCTCCCGCGGGCCGTCGCCGGCTGGGCCTCCCGCGCCGCACCGAGGCCCGCGCCGACTCCGAAGCCAGATCTGGCCCGGGAGTTTTCAGATCTGAGGTTTATTTTGTTTTTTTTTCTTCTAAGCTTCCCAGTGTTTTTCTTGTGATCTGTTGCTAACTTTGAACTGCTCTAACTTTGTGCCTGTTGCTCCGTTTTGCGCGTGTAGCATGTCCAGATGTTCGTGGAGATGCCCTCTACGTTTTACCTGTTGTAGTCATGCATGTTAGATGTCATCTTGACACTTGTTTTGCTGTTGCAAGAGTGCATCATGTTACAAACTGCTGTTATGTGTTATTTTCATGCCACCTTTGACTTGTGATAACTTTTAGCTCGTTTGTCCAAACGATGCAAATGACATGTCCACGTGTTCGTCTCGCCACGAACTACGTGTTGTGTGTGATAGGTTGCATGGTAGATTTATTGTTGCCTTGTTATCATCTTTGCAAAGTGCCATGCTCATATAAGGTGTTTTCACTTGTTATGAAATGCCATCTTGTTGAGCTCGTTGTAATCGGTGTGTTCACCACTTTGAAGCATGCTTGTGTGTTTCGGGATCACCTTCATATGTATTTTGATGAGGTGCTTACCCTTTGCCATGTTTAGTTTCGAGGTGTCTTAAACATGCTCTTTTTGATGCTATGATGATATTGCTGTTTTAGGACTTAGTGAAATTTCACTAAGTCTGAAATCTGTAACGTTCTGATGCCATGTTCGTGTGATGTTGTAGGACAAAGCATGATAGTTTTGGGGTGGATTTTGATTGTTCCTTGTAGTATATATTGTTGTCTTTCCATTCATGTCCTCACATGTCCATTTGAGTGGCTGTAGCATGTTTATCTTTTGCTCTAAAGTTTCAATAAAATTCTGCTGCCAGAATTTTATTTCAAAGTTCAATATGTCCAAGATCATTGCTATTGATCCGTGACTCCGTTGGGGGTGCACTTTGGACCTAGTTGCTGTACTAGATATCTAGTTTGTGTTCATGTCCTTTGCCATGCTTTTTGGGTGCTGTAGATTAATTATTTTGAGCTCCCAAGATGCTATGTTGCTGTAATTTTGAGTTTTTGCTCAAATCTTGTTTCGGGCATAACTTTTAGCCCGTAACTCCGATTTCAGCGAATCTTATATCAAACTTGGGTGTTTTTCTGTGTAGATTAATAATATCAGGTTGTTATCTTGTTTTGAGGTGTTTTGCTTGAGTGATGTTTTACGTGCTCCGTGTGCATCCTCGGTGCATCCATCATGCATTCATGTTTTTCGAGTGCGCATTGCATTTTGTTGATTGGTGCTTGGTGTGTTTGTTGTGTTTAGAGCCGGAAGCTGAGACCGGGTTCGAAGTTGAGCACGAGTTTTCCAACGAGGTTAAGCACGAGGACCCTTCTTTCGATCCGAACGTCTTCTCTTCAGGCAAGATGACCGAACCCCGATAACTTTACTATCTTTGTCTATTGCTAGTAGTCTCGATCTATAGTTTTGCCTCGATGCCCATGTTCTTCTTGTCAGCCTCCTACTTGTAACCAATTGCCATGTTTAACCACCCTACCTATGCAAACCGTTGCTTGGCTAAGTACGCTTCGCTCAGCCCTTCTTATAGCGTTGCTAGTTGCAGGTGAAGTGAAGATGCTTGCTTCATGTTGAAGTTTGGTTGGGTTATATCACACTATATAAATGCTTTAATTAAAATCATCTATATATTGGCAAGGGTGGAAGGCTAAGCCTTTTGCTTGGTGATTTGTTCCACTCATGCCGTTAGGATCCGTATAAGCCGGTTTTATGTTCCTTGCTTATGCGTTCCTAACACGGTTGGGGTGTATGGGACCCCCTCGATAAACCGCTAAGTGCTAAGTCTTTTCCAGCAAGTCCCAACATTGGTACTATTTGCCTAATAACAAACTAAACATGCATAGGGAGTAATTAACCCTCTTTCTTAATCAACAACCCCAGGCCAGTGCTCCACATGAGTGTTGGTCCGAAACGGGGAGTCTGCGAGGCCACCTCAAGGAAACTCGAGGTTTGGTAAAAACCTGTAGAATCGCCCATCCGGTCGTGTCCTGAGACCTAGATACGCGCGGCTACGATCAGGGTGTCGACACGCCGGGAGGATTTGCTGGATTAGCCTTACCTTAGCTCGGTATATCTTGAGCACGGGATTCCGAGGATACTCGGGTCTTCCCACTTTGGAGTTGCGACTCCGCGGATCGTGGGCTTGTAATGGGTCAAGTTGGAACACCCCTGCAGGGTTTGAACTTTCGAAAGCCGTGCCCGCGGTTATGTGGCAGATGGGAGCTTGTTAATTCTGGTTGTAGATAACTTGACACAATGATGCTAATACACTACCAGCGTGTGTTCCGTGACTGTCAATTTCCGAATAGGGTTTCGGGAGTTGAACACGGAGGGGTTATGTTTGTGAGCTTGTAGCTAGGATCACTTCGTGATCACTTCTCGCCGATGCCTTCTCTTCTCGCTCTCACTTGCGTAAGCTAGATGCTAGTTGCTGCTGCAGACTTGTTCTTTCTTCAGCCTTTCCCTCACCTAAAGGCTTAAATAGTTCTGTTACCCGGGAACGGGATTGCTGAGTCCTCTGTGGCTCACAGTTACTTCACACACCAGATGCAGGTCCAGCTGTGAGCTATCCAGGTGATGGCACCGAGCTGGATTGGGAGTACGACGAGGAGCGTAGTCGTTACTACGTGCGCTACCCGGACGATCAGTAGTGGAGACTCTTACTAGGATTCGATCCGCCTGTGGTTTATTTATCTGAGTTTGGTACTTTGACATTTGGCTTTTTCCCTTAGAGGGTTGTAGTGCTCTTAATGTATGATGTTTGAGACTTGTACCGTATTCTGTGACGTGGCGATTGTAAGCCAACTATTTTTTTCAGTTTACTATCCCCTCTTTTACATGAGTTGTGCAAAGATTACCAAACTTGAGATCATTCTAGGATGGACTTATGCCTTTAAGTCGTGCCTCGACACGTAGGAGGTATAACTCCATCCTGGGCATTACAAGTTGGTATTCAGAGCCTTCTCCGACCTAGGAGCCCCCACTGTTTGATCGAACCGTTGACGGTTGAGTCTAGGCACACACTGAAAACTTTTTTTGAGTCCTATATTATAGCGGAGAGTAGGATTTCTTTGCTTCTCATCCCCTTTCTCTCTGGTGAGGACTCCTGACGTCTACTCTTGTCTCTCCTATCTTCAAAATTTGCACAATTTTTTTTTTAGGAATCCCGCGAGTATTCTGGGATTGTTTCGATGTTCTTGTGACAAGGATATTGTTCTCGATGCCACCTATTACCGAGGAGTTGAGCTTCGGGGTATCACTGTAACAAGCATATCGCGACAGTACTAAATACTTAAGACGGCCGACATCGAAAATCTCCCCTATACGGCTAGTGGCAAGATAACCCCGACATCACCCAGTACTGGGGAGGTAGTTCGGGAGTATTGCCATAGCTTGTTATAGTGGATGCTTTTCGAAGGTCCGAGGTACACAGTTTCCGAGAAAGACTGGTTATGTGTTGAAGGATGGATACACCTGGATGTAGGTTAGAGTTGATTGCGCGGTGCTTCCCGTGTATCCCCAACACCTGATTGCATAACTGGAACCTTTCGGAAAGCTATAGGTGGGTTTTATCCAGTAGATCGTAGGCATTCTTCCAACGAATGCAGGTTAGTGAGTTCGGGGTTCGACATTGAGTGAAGGGGTTATATGACCGAGGTTACTATCAGGAGTTGCATCTTAAAGGGTCCTTGGCTATGCTGATCCGGGGATTGCAAAACCTTTTCGTAACGCGTTCATATGCTTTCAGCACAAAGATGTTAGAACGAAACTCCTTTCTTGTGTTTGTTCCTTTCCGTACCTTGTTGTTTACTTATTTTATCCTTTTGATCCCTATGTGGCTTCTCGTGAAGACTGATGTTATCAATTAACTAAGAATATCATTCGTTCCTCTTGTTCGGATGATTTCGTTCGTTCTTATTGTTCGAATGATTATTGTGAAGACTTGTTGCAATTCATTCCATTGATTCAGCTTATTCCTTTTGTCAATCAATTGCTGATTCGTGGTCATCTCTTACAGGATGGCTCCGAAAAGGGTTCCGAATGCCAACCCAGAGGTGGAAGAGGTCCCAGAGCATCCTCCTTCTCCTCCTCCTCCGCCTGAGGCTTGGAGAGCAATTATGCAGACTACTGCTCAGAACACTCAGTTGATGATGCAGATGATGCAGCAAATGCAAGCTATGCAAGCTAATCAAGCTAATCAGGGCGTTCCAATGAACCAAGGCAACTTCTTCCAGCAGCACCATGCTACCCTCAACCAGTTCCTGGCCAACAATCCTAAAGCTTTCAGTTACTGTGTCGACCCTCTTGATGCTGAAGATTGGCTGACCGATATCAAGAAGCATTTTGAGTGCAGTAACGTGAAAGAAGATGACTATGTGAAGTTTGCAGCCTTCCAACTGAAAGATCAAGTAGCTGATTGGTGGCAGCAGTACAAAGACTCAAGGCCAGGTCAAGTGATCTCATGGGAGAATTTCTGCAAGGATTTCCGCTCGCATCACATTCCTACAAGTGTTATCGAGGGTATGCGTGAGCAATTCCGCAACCTCAAGCAGGGCTCCATGACAGTCTATCAGTATAATGTCAAGTTCCAAAACCTCGCTCGCTATGCAAAGCAAGACATTCCTGATGCAAAGAGCAAAATCTATCAGTTCCGTGGAGGTCTAAAAGATGAACTTCAGCTTGCTCTCACTTTGTTCGAGCCAGACGAATTCGATAAGTTCTATAACATGGCTTTGAAACAAGAAGCAGCTCAGCTTAAGATGGAGGCTTCTAAGAAGAGAATTCGAGATGCTGTTCACTCTACCTCATCGTCTCAGTTGGCTGCGAAACAACAGAAATTCTGGCTTCCTCCTCCTCCAATGATTCGAGCTCCTTACAACAACTTCAACAACTCCAACAACAAGAACTCTAGTGGTCGTGGTTTCTCCCACCCACCCAACCCGAGCAACCAGTCGAAGAAGCAGTTTCAGTCTCAAGGCTCCAAGTCCAGTGGCTCTCAGTTCCGTCCTCTCTCAGAAGTGACTTGCAACAAATGCACTCAGAAAGGTCACTATGCCAACAGATGTCCGAATCCGAAGCGTCTTCCTCCTCCTCCTCCTGTCGGTACCGCTATGGTCAAGCATGATCCAAAGGCTGCAAGGGTTAATCTGATGAATGCAGCACAAGCAGAGGCTTCTTCTGATGTCATTTTGGGTAACCTTCCAGTGAACTCTTTTCCAGCTAAAGTGTTATTTGATTCGGGTGCATCATGCTCTTTCATGTCTCAACCTTTTGCATCCAAGCACAATATTGCCACTTCAAATTTGCCTCAAAAGTTGCAAGTTGTTTCTCCGGGCAAGATTATGACTTCTAGTGTTTATGCTCCGGATGTTTCTATTCGCATGGGAGATTATCGTTTTCTGGCTAAACCGGTGATTCTTGGTCATTCTGATATCGACCTCATTCTCGGAATGGATTGGCTTTCTCAGCACGATGCTCACATTGATTGTGCTCAAAAGGAAGTCAAGTTGACTCATTCTGATGAAGATGTGATTATCTTCGCCTCCAGGGATAATACTATTCGGCTTTTCTCTCTTAATGATAAGGGTGAAATTAATGCCATAGAGCAAATTCCAGTGGTGAATGAATATCAAGACATCTTTCCAGAAGATCTTCCAGGCATGCCTCCACACCGTCAGGTGGAGTTTGTCATTGAACTCGAGCCGGGCACCGAACCTGCTTGCCGGCGTCCATACAAGCTCTCTCCGGATGAATTGAAGGAATTGAAGAAGCAGCTTGATAAGCAGGAGAGTATGGGTCTCATCAGACCGAGTACATCTCCGTGGGGCTGTGGTGTCTTATTTGTCAAGAAGAAAGATGGCATGGAGCGTCTCTGTGTTGACTACCGGCCACTGAACAAGAAGACGATTAAGAACAAGTATCTGCTCCCCAACATCAACGAACTCTTTGAGCAGCTCAAAGGAGCTAAAGTGTTCTCTAAGCTTGACCTCCGAATGGGCTATCATCAAATTCGCATTCGCGAGGAAGACATTCCCAAGACGGCCTTCAGAACGAGCTACGGTTCATACGAGTATACCGTCATGTCCTTCGGTCTCGCCAATGCTCCTCCTACCTTTTCAAGGATGATGCATTACATCTTCAACCCCTATACTGGCGAATTCGTGCTTGTGTATCTGGATGATATTCTGGTGTTTTCCAAGAATGAAGAAGATCACGAAAAGCACTTGCGTCTGGTTCTTGATCGACTCCGAGAGCATAAATTCTATGCCAAGTTCTCCAAGTGCGAGTTCTGGCTCGATAAGGTTTTGTACCTAGGCCACATCATCTCAGCTGATGGTATTGCCGTCAATCCCGAGAAAGTTGAAGCAATTGTCAACTGGGAAGCTCCTCAGAACGTCAAGCAGCTCCGCAGTTTTCTGGGTCTTGCCAGCTATTGCAGAAGGTTTGTGGAGAATTTCTCCAAGATTGCCAAGCCTCTTTCCAACCTCCTTCAGAAGAATGTCAAATACTTTTGGTCTCCCGAGTGTGAAGTGGCTTTCAAAACCCTCAAAGAGAAGCTTGTCTCAGCTCCAGTTCTGACTCCTCCGGATGAAACCAAGCCCTATGAAGTGTTCTGTGACGCTTCTCTTCAAGGTCTTGGTGGTGTGCTTATGCAAGATAAGAAAATTGTGGCATATACTTCTCGGCAGCTCAAGCCCAGTGAGAAGAACTATCCCACACATGATCTCGAGCTAGCAGCTGTGGTACATGCTCTGATTACGTGGAGACATCTGTTGTTGGGCAGAAAGGTCGACATCTTCACTGATCACAAGAGCTTGAAGTACATCTTCACACAGCCGCATCTGAACCTCCGCCAGACTCGTTGGGTCGAGATGATCCAAGAGTACAACCCCAGCATTGAGTACACTCCAGGCAAGGCGAATGTGATTGCAGATGCTTTGAGCAGAAAGGCATATTGCAACAGCCTTCTTATCAAGCCACACCAGCCTGAGCTTTGTGAAGCATTCAGGAAGCTCAACCTTCAAGTTGTTCCGCAGGGTTTTCTTGCAAATCTCCAAATTGCTCCTACCTTGGAAGATCAAGTCCGTGAGGCCCAGCTCAGTGATACCATGGTGAAGAAGGTGAAACATGGGATTGCAAAGGGCACTCCAAAATACAAGTGCTTCCGTGTTGATGAGAGAAATACCTTGTTCTTCGAGGACAGACTCGTTGTTCCCAAAGGTGATCTCAGGAAGCTCATAATGGAAGAAGCTCATGACTCTCTCCTTTCCATTCATCCTGGCAGTTCCAAGATGTATCAAGACCTCAAGCAATCTTACTGGTGGACACGCATGAAAAGGGAGATTGCCCAATTCGTGAATGAATGTGATGTATGCAGAAGAGTGAAAGCAGAACATCAACGTCCAGCCGGTCTTCTCCAACCTCTTCCTATTCCCGAGTGGAAGTTCGACCACATTGAAATGGACTTCGTCACTAGCTTTCCTAAATCCAAGCGAGGCAATGATGCTATCTTTGTGGTGATTGACAAGCTTACCAAAGTTGCTCACTTTCTTCCAGTCAAAGAATCAATCAATGCAGCTCAACTTGCAGAGTTGTACACTTCCAGAATTGTGTCCCTACATGGCATTCCTCAAGTGATATCCTCAGACCATGGCAGCTTGTTCACATCAAGGTTCTGGGACTCCTTTCAGTCCGCCATGGGCACGAAGATCAGGTTCAGCACTGCCTTTCACCCTCAGACTAGTGGTCAAGTCGAGCGTGTGAATCAGATCCTAGAAGATATGCTCAGAGCCTGTGTCATCTCCTTCGGCATGAAATGGGAAGACTGCCTTCCATTTGCCGAGTTCTCTTACAACAACAGCTTTCAAGCAAGTGCAGGCAAAGCACCGTTTCAAATTCTCTATGGCAGAAAGTGCCGTACCCCTCTCAACTGGTCTGAAACAGGCGAACGCCAACTTCTTGGCAATGATTTGATCTCTGAAGCCGAAGAAATGTGCAAAGTCATACGTGAGAATCTCAAGGCCGCTCAGTCGCGTCAGAAGAGCTACTATGATGGAAAGCATCGTGATTTGGCTTTCGACATCGGTGATCATGTCTATCTCCGAGTTTCTCCGATGAAAGGAACCCAAAGATTCGGTATCAAAGGAAAGCTTGCTCCTAGATACGTCGGGCCTTTCAAGATTCTTGGCAAAAGAGGCGATCTAGCCTATCAGCTCGAGCTCCCTTCAAACTTTGCAAATGTTCATGATGTCTTCCATGTGTCTCAACTCCGCAAATGCTTCAAGGCACCTGAGCGCATGATTCCGTTTGAGGAGATTGATCTTCAACAAGACCTTTCCTACCGAGAGCATCCAGTTGCAATTCTTGAAGAAACCGAACGCAAGACTCGCAACAAGTCCATCAAGTTTCTGAAAGTCAAGTGGTCACATCACACAGACCGAGAAGCTACCTGGGAACGAGAAGATCATCTTCGTTCCGAGTACCCTTCCTTTTTCCAGTCCTAGATCTCGGGACGAGATCTTTTTGTAGTAGAGGAGAGTTTGTAATGCCCCGGATGTAATACTTTCCCTTTTGGGTATATATATATCTCCGGCTTCATCTATTTCCATTTCGGGTTCTTTGTCTTTCGGGCTTTCGTCGTTTTGTTGTGTGAGTGTGTGGCATTCATTCATATCATGTAGACATGTGCATTGCATTGCATCTGTGTTGTGGGTTGCATCCGGTTCCGTGTGTTTCTTCCCGTTGTCCGTTTCGCGTTCCGGAGCTCCCTCACGTGTCCGTGACGTCCCGTAGGCCTACTTTGTTATTCGGGCGTTTTACGTTACCGGTGTGCCGTGAGGTTGTTGTGTGTGTTGTTGTTTTGTTGTGTGCAACCCGCCTCTCAAATCTCGTCTCGTTTGGACTCCGTTGACTTTTCCCTCCGTTGTTCGTGTGGGCCCGAAGTGCCTTCGCTTCGTGTCCCGGAAATACCCCTACTGCTTTCTTTTATCTCCGTCTAGGCCTTTTAAAACTATCCCCGCGATCGGATCCGTCGGATCGCGATCGGAGGGCTCCTAGCGCCCCTAAATCCCCTTCTAACCCTAAAAACTGCTACATATAGACCCCCTAGTCTATTTGGGCATCCCTATCCCCTTCTTCTTCCTCCTCTAGATCCCCTTCCTTTTTTTTCTTTTCTTTCCCCAGTTCCCCAAAATCCTCCCGCAGATCCAGCCAGCTCCGCCGCTAGGCTCGCAGGAGCCGAATCAGTTCGCCCCGATCGAGGCGCTCCCTCCGAGCGGCGCAGTCAACGCCTACGCCGACCTCCCTTGCGCCTCTCCAGGCTACCGGTCGCCCCGATCGGGCCAGATCGGGACCACTTCGTCGCCCGCAACGCGCCAGGCCAGGAGCCGCGACCATCGCCCCGGCCCGTACACCCGTCGGCTGGGCCGGCCTGGTCCCCACATCGACAGCGCCTCCTCCATCCCGCCTTCCCCGCGCGTACGGCCCGCCAGTCGCCTTCGTCCCGCTTCGCCCGACGCCAGGCCGCGCCGCACTCCGCCTCCTCACGGGCCAGCCACCCCGGCCCAGCACCCCCTCGCCTCCCGTCGCACAGCCGCGCGCCAGGCTCGCCGGCTGGGCCTCTCGCCTCCGCGCGCGGGCCGGCCACCGCCCCGCCTCCTCTCCCGCGGGCCGTCGCCGGCTGGGCCTCTCGCCTCCGCGCGCGGGCTGGCCACCGCCCCGCCTCCTCTCCCGCGGGCCGTCGCCGGCTGGGCCTCCCGCGCCGCACCGAGGCCCGCGCCGACTCCGAAGCCAGATCTGGCCCGGGAGTTTTCAGATCTGAGGTTTATTTTGTTTTTTTTCTTCTAAGCTTCCCAGTGTTTTTCTTGTGATATGTTGCTAACTTTGAACTGCTCTAACTTTGTGCCTGTTGCTCCGTTTTGCGCGTGTAGCATGTCCAGATGTTCGTGGAGATGCCCTCTATGTTTTACCTGTTGTAGTCATGCATGTTAGATGTCATCTTGACACTTGTTTTGCTGTTGCAAGAGTGCATCATGTTACAAACTGCTGTTATGTGTTATTTTCATGCCACCTTTGACTTGTGATAACTTTTAGCTCGTTTGTCCAAACGATGCAAATGACATGTCCACGTGTTCGTCTCGCCACGAACTACGTGTTGTGTGTGATAGGTTGCATGGTAGATTTATTGTTGCCTTGTTATCATCTTTGCAAAGTGCCATGCTCATATAAGGTGTTTTCACTTGTTATGAAATGCCATCTTGTTGAGCTCGTTGTAATCGGTGTGTTCACCACTTTGAAGCATGCTTGTGTGTTTCGGGATCACCTTCATATGTATTTTGATGAGGTGCTTACCCTTTGCCATGTTTAGTTTCGAGGTGTCTTAAACATGCTCTTTTTGATGCTATGATGATATTGCTGTTTTAGGACTTAGTGAAATTTCACTAAGTCTGAAATCTGTAACGTTCCGATGCCATGTTCGTGTGATGTTGTAGGACAAAGCATGATAGTTTTGGGGTGGATTTTGATTGTTCCTTGTAGTATATATTGTTGTCTTTCCATTCATGTCCTCACATGTCCATTTGAGTGGCTGTAGCATGTTTATCTTTTGCTCTAAAGTTTCAATAAAATTCTGCTGCCAGAATTTTATTTCAAAGTTCAATATGTCCAAGATCATTGCTATTGATCCGTGACTCTGTTGGGGGTGCACTTTGTACCTAGTTGCTGTACTAGATATCTAGTTTGTGTTCATGCCCTTTGCCATGCTTTTTGGGTGCTGTAGATTAATTATTTTGAGCTCCCAAGATGCTATGTTGCTGTAATTTTCAGTTTTCGCTCAAATCTTGTTTCGGGCATAACTTTTAGCCCGTAACTCCGATTTCAGCGAATCTTATATCAAACTTGGGTGTTTTTCTGTGTAGATTAATAATATCAGGTTGTTATCTTGTTTTGAGGTGTTTTGATTGAGTGATGTTTTACGTGCTCCGTGTGCATCCTCAGTGCATCCATCATGCATTCATGTTTTTCGAGTGCTCATTGCATTTTGTTGATTGGTGCTTGGTGTGTTTGTTGTGTTTAGAGCCGGAAGCTGAGACCGGGTTCGAAGTTGAGCACGAGTTTTCCAACGAGGTTGAGCACGAGGACCCTTCTTTCGATCCGAACGTCTTCTCTTCAGGCAAGATGACCGAACCCCGATAACTTTACTATCTTTGTCTATTGCTAGTAGTCTCGATCTATAGTTTTGCCTCGATGCCCATGTTCTTCTTGTCAGCCTCCTACTTGTAATCAATTGCCATGTTTAACCACCCTACCTATGCAAACCGTTGCTTGGCTAAGTACGCTTCGCTCAGCCCTTCTTATAGCGTTGCTAGTTGCAGGTGAAGTGAAGATGCTTGCTTCATGTTGAAGTTTGGTTGGGTTATATCACACTATATAAATGCTTTAATTAAAATCATCTATATATTGGCAAGGGTGGAAGGCTAAGCCTTTTGCTTGGTGATTTGTTCCACTCATGCCGTTAGGATCCATATAAGCCGGTTTTATGTTCCTTGCTTATGCGTTCCTAACACGGTTGGGGTGTATGGGACCCCCTCGATAAACCGCTAAGTGCTAAGTCTTTTCCAGCAAGTCCCAACATTGGTACTATTTGCCTAATAACAAACTAAACATGCATAGGGAGTAATTAACCCTCTTTCTTAATCAACAACCCCGGGCCAGTGCTCCACATGAGTGTTGGTCCGAAACGGGGAGTCTGCGGGGCCACCTCAAGGAAACTCGAGGTTTGGTAAAAACCTGTAGAATCGCCCATCCGGTCGTGTCCTGAGACCTAGATACGCGCGGCTACGATCAGGGTGTCGACACGCCGGGAGGATTTGCTGGATTAGCCTTACCTTAGCTCGGTATATCTTGAGCACGGGATTCCGAGGATACTCGGGTCTTCCCACTTTGGAGTTGCGACTCCGCGGATCGTGGGCTTGTAATGGGTCAAGTTGGAACACCCCTGCAGGGTTTGAACTTTCGAAAGCCGTGCCCGCGGTTATGTGGCAGATGGGAGCTTGTTAATTCCGGTTGTAGATAACTTGACACAATGATGCTAATACACTACCAGCGTGTGTTCCGTGACTGTCAATTTCCGAATAGGGTTTCGGGAGTTGAACACGGAGGGGTTATGTTTGTGAGCTTGTAGCTAGGATCACTTTGTGATCACTTCTCGCCGATGCCTTCTCTTCTCGCTCTCACTTGCGTAAGCTAGATGCTAGTTGCTGCTGCAGACTTGTTCTTTCTTCAGCCTTTCCCTCACCTAAAGGCTTAAATAGTTCTGTTACCCGGGAACGGGATTGCTGAGTCCTCTGTGGCTCACAGTTACTTCACACACCAGATGCAGGTCCAGCTGTGAGCTATCCAGGTGATGGCACCGAGCTGGATTGGGAGTACGACGAGGAGCGTAGTCGTTACTACGTGCGCTACCCGGACGATCAGTAGTGGAGACTCTTACTAGGATTCGATCCGCCTGTGGTTTATTTATCTGAGTTTGGTACTTTGACATTTGGCTTTTTCCCTTAGAGGGTTGTAGTGCTCTTAATGTATGATGTTTGAGACTTGTACCGTATTCTGTGACGTGGCGATTGTAAGCCAACTATTTTTTCAGTTTACTATCCCCTCTTTTACATGAGTTGTGCAAAGATTACCAAACTTGAGATCATTCTAGGATGGACTTATGCCTTTAAGTCGTGCCTCGACACGTAGGAGGTATAACTCCATCCTGGGCATTACATAGGACGGCTCAAGTGTCACTGTAATGACATGGGGACACTTATGGGGGCCCTGGTAAAGTATGCCGATTCGGATGGTGCCAAGTATCCAGAGTCTGATGATGAGAAGTCAGGTAAAGGAAAGAAGAATGGTAAAGCGCCGCAGTCTAATCCGGCGAATCAGGGATACAATGGTAAGCGTAAAGCAGATAGCGGTTCAGATTTCGTAGCTAACACTAGTACACAGGAGGATGGACATCGCCGCAAAGGTAGACCGCCCCCACGGGGCGGAGGACCAAACATTAATCTAGAACGCCGGATGAATGTGCCTTGCCCCAGGCACGGCATGAAGGAAAAGCCAGCCACGCACCTCTGGAAGGACTGCATTATTATGAGGGAGTTCAGAAACCGGTTCCAATATGATCATGGATCGTCCGGCGGTTCATGCCTTGGCTTTCACGGGCTGGGTTATCAAGATGGTGCTTCTGGTCCAGGATTCCAAGCTAATCAGGGCGGCCACAGCGATCTGAACGGGCATAACCAGCAGAACGGCCAGGGTGGTTATAATCATTAGGGCAATCATCAGCAACAACAACAATCAGGCTATCAGAGCAACCCGAAGTAGCTGAGTAGTGGGCAATATCACATCTTCGCCACAAGCTTATGTAAACGTGATCAGAAGGTTTATAAGAAGGCAGTGCACTCTGTTGAACCGGCGGTGCCTCGTTATTTATGCTGGTCGGAACAGCCCATTGTATGGAGTCGGGAGGATCATCCACCTCGGGTTGATAATCCGGGTCAGTTGGCTCTGGTGGTGGCGCCTCAGGTTGGGGGTTATAAGTTCACCAAGGTACTCATGGACGGAGGAAGCAACATCAATATCTTGTATTATGAGACCTTTCGTCGCATGGGGTTGACAGACAAGAAGCTCAAGCAGTCCAACACTGTTTTCCACGGGGTGGTGCCTGGTAAATCAGCGTATCCAGTCGGTAAGATAGACCTGGAGGTCACCTTTGGAGATGAGCATGACTCGAGGTCGGAAACTTTGACCTTTGAGGTGGAAAAATCAAGAGCCCGTATCATGCCTTGTTCGGGCAGCCGGTTTATGCTAAGTTCATGCCAAGGCCCTGTTATGTTTATATGCAGCTCAAGATGCTAGGTCACAAGGGAACTATCATGGTCCATGGGAGCCAGAAGATTGCTTTGGAATGCGAGGAAGGTGACGCAGCCTATGCTGAGGCGGTTTGTGCAACCGAGGAGTTGAAATTTTGTAAGGACAATGTTGATCCGGCGGATATGTCTCCGTTGAAGAAGCCGACTACAGAGCATGATCCGGCCTTGAAATTTAAATCATATCCAAGCAATTCACCATTA
Organism: Secale cereale; assembly: GCA_902687465.1. Classification (NCBI taxonomy): domain Eukaryota; kingdom Viridiplantae; phylum Streptophyta; class Magnoliopsida; order Poales; family Poaceae; genus Secale; species Secale cereale. Next base: position 535,297,598 of record LR738709.1, on the reverse strand, counting down.
GCGCTAACCTGGATCCAAAATAGGAAAGTGTGCTCATCGAGTTCATCCTTGAGAATCGAGACATCTTTGCATGGAAACCTTCTGACATACCAGGTGTACCGAGGGAACTCGCTGAGCACACTCTTAATATTGATCCCAAGTTTAAACCAGTTAAACAGTTTCTCCGCCGCTTCAATGAAGAAAGGCGCAAGGCTATTGGTGAAGAGGTAGGCAGGCTCTTGGTGACAGGATTTATAGTTGAAGTGTTCCATCCTGAGTGGTTGGCTAATCCAGTGCTGGTGCTAAAAAAGAATGGCACTTGGCGAATGTGTGTCGATTACACAGATCTCAACCAGGCCTGCCCAGCGGACCCCTTTGCCCTCCCCCATATTGATCAAATCATTGATGCTATAGCGGGTTGTGAGCGCTTAAGCTTTCTGGATGCATATTCCGTTTATCATCAGATCAAGATGGCAGTTAAGGACTAGGAGAAAACGGATTTTATAACTCCCTTTGGAGCCTTCTACTATGTTTCCATGCCTTTTGGGCTAAAGAGTGCCCAGGCAACATATCAGCGTTGCGTACAGAATTGTCTTCATAAGCAAATTGGGCAAAACGTTCATGCGTATGTGGATGATATCGTGGTAAAATCCAGGAAAGAAGAGACACTGATAGCTGACTTAAGGAAAATTTCGACAACCTTCGGGTTTATAAGATGATGCTTAATCTGGCCAAGTGCGTTTTAGGTGTACCGGCAGGCAAGCTCCTGGGGTTCCTGGTGTCAAACAGAGGAATTGAAGCTAATCCGGAGAAGATCAAGGCTATTACGTCCTTGGCTAAACCGGCGTGCATCAACGATGTTCATCGCATAGCAGGCCGCATTGCGGCACTAAGCCGGTTTATTAGCCGTTTGGGAGAAAAGGCCATCCCGCTTTACCAGATGATGAAAAAGACGGATCGCTTTGTCTGGAGTGATGCTGCTGTTGATGCGTTCGAGGACTTAAAGAAGCAATTGGCAGAGCCGCCTATCCTTGTCGCACCAGTTGATAATGAGCCGCTACTGTTATACATGGTTGTTAATGCCTGAGCCGTAAGTGTGGCCATTGTAGTGGAGCGCAAGGAGGCGGGGAAGGAATATCCGGTTCAAAGGCCGGTTTACTATATCAGCGAGGTGCTCATTGAGTCAAAGCAGAGATACCCGCATTGGCAGAAATTGGTATATGGGGTCTTCATGGCAAACCGAAAGCTCAAGCAGTATTTTCAGGGCCATCCAATCACTGTGGTCAGGTCCGCCCCTCTGGGAGATATAATCCAGAACAGAGAAGCAACTGGCCGGGTTGCCAAATGGGCCATTGAACTTACTCCTCACGGGCTAAAATATGTGCCTTGTACTGCAATCAAGTCTCAAGCACTGGTAGACTTCATCAACGATTGGACTGGGCTGCAAGCACCGGAGGAGAAACCGGATCACACGTACTAGACTATTCACTTTGATGGATCCAGGCAATTGGAGGGCTCGGGGGCCGAAGTCGTATTAACTTCCCCACGAGGTGATAAGTTTTGTTATGTCCTCCGCTTAATGTTCCCTTGTACTAACAATGCAGCTGAATATGAGGCTCTTCTCCATGGTCTGCGCATGGCTAAGGAGATGAATTTAAGCCGGCTTAAATGCTTCGGTGACTCAGACTTGGTGGCACAACAAGTGTCTGGTACTTGGGATTCCAAGGACCCACTGATGGTGGCGTATCGTCGAGAGGTGGATGTTGTCGTTGGGCACTTCAAGGGTTATCAGGTGGACCACGTGGACCGACAGAAGAATGAAGCGGCAGATGCATTAAGCCGTCTGGGCTCCCAGCGTAAACCGGTTCCACCTAATGTCTTCCTTAACATATTACATAATCCATCTGTGAAATTACCTTCAGAATAAGACTTGGTTGTTCCTGATCCAGAGGCTCAATTGGTAGCGGCACTTCACGTTATTCCGGATTGGACAGTCCCGTACCTGGCGTATATGAACTGAGGTGAGTTACCAGAGGATGAAGTCTTGGCCAGGCAGATAATCCGGCGGTCCAAATCAATGACTATTGTCAATGGAGAGCTGCATCATTGCAGTGTATCCGGGGCGTTTCAACGTTGTGTGTCACCGGAGGAGGGCTGCGAGATTCTTCGAGAAATACACGAAGGATATTATGGTCACAACACCGGTTCAAAATCTTTGGTAGCTAAATCCTTTCGTCATGGGTTCTATTGGCTAACGGCTCATGCTGATGCAGAGGACCTGGTCAAAACGTGTGATGCTTGCTAGAAGTTCTCACGGCGTGCTCATATACTGGCTCAAGAATTGAGGATGATTCCAATTACTTGGCCGTTCTCAACTAGGGGGCTAGATATGGTTGGGCCCTTTTAGAGATCTCCAGATAAGAAGACCCACCTCCTCGTGGCGGTTGACAAATTTACCAAGTGGGTCGAGGTAGAGCCAGTCAGCAAGTGTGATGCAGCAAGGGCGGTTCAATTCATCAAAAAGGTGATTTTCCGGTTTGGCTTTCCACACAGTATTATAACTAATAATGGCACCAATTTGTCCAAGGGGGTTATGGAAGAATTTTGCCAACGAGAACACATCTGGCTTGACATATCTTCAGTAGCTCACCCCCAGTCCAATGGTCAAGCTGAGAGAGCCAATCAAGAGATCTTGAGAGGCATCAAGCCCCGGCTCATGGTTCCTTTGCAAAGGACGTCGGGTTGTTGGGTGGAGGAATTGCCCTCTGTGTTATGGAGCATCAACACCACACCCAACAGGTCCACGGGTTACACACCTTTCTTCATGGTATATGGAGCTGAAGCGGTTCTCCCTAGTGACACCCATCATGATTCTCCCTGGGTGGCGGCTTACGTTGAAGTTGATAATGAGAAGGCGCGGCAAGACACATTGGACAGGCTAGATGAGGAGCGTGATATTGCAGCGGCTCGATCGGCGATTTATCAGCAGGATCTGCGTCGATACCATAGTCGCCGAGTCAAAACTAGAACGTTTCAACAAGGCGATCTAGTGCTCCGGCTCATCCAAGACCAGACAGATATGCACAAGCTATCCCCACCTTGGGAAGGACCCTTTGTGGTTAGCAAGAATCTACACAATGGGTCATACTACCTCATCGACGTTCGAGAACACAAGGACTCACGCACCACGGAGGAGGAGAGCCGACGGCTGTGGAACATCGCTCATCTTCGGCCTTACTACACCTGAGCCATAGGCTCCACTTTATGTACATATATTCGCAATGTACATATTATAATTATAATAAACTGGCATCCCTGTTAAAGAGGGGTATATGCTGCCTTTTTCATAAGAGTTTGTCACATGGGTGCTTCTGTGTGTAAGGCGGAGTTCCTATGGCCCTCTTAGACCGGCTATTAAGCCAATATCATCATAAGAGCACAGCTCTGGTTACTTCAGTAATCCGGCTATCAAGCCAACATGATGGTAAGGGGCAAAAGAGAGTTTGATGCATAGCACAACTCAAACATAGGAACCCGATGAGCACAACTCACAATGTTACTTGGGGGCTCCTGTCGCACAGCGGCAACGAGCTTTTAAGGCCCTTGTAATAGGCTATCAAGCCACGGCTTGGAAGCCTAGTGTATACACCTAAAACCCTGGGTTAACCTGCCTGCATCAAATAAGTCACTCCGCCCAGGTAAACCTAGTATGACCCGTCGAACGATTGACAAGTCAATCTTATAACAAACCTTGAACTTGTCAACGTTAAAACGATGATTGGTTAAGGATTGAGGACCATCTTAACATGCTTTGTGAAACGGTTTAACTCAGCGGCCTGGCAGCCCATGAAAAGCCTCGAATTTGGAGCCTAGCAGCTCGTAAAAAGCCTCGACTACAAGTTTTTATTTGCTTTGTTTGCCAAGTTTTTACTTCTCAATGAGATTGTTGATATTTATCTGATATCTATTGATTCGGCCAAGTGGTTGACTTCAAGTCGCCACCGTTAATAAACCGGTGTTCACAGAATCTGGTCTAGTTTGATTACAAATCGCCAGTATTATCTACAACTAAGCCAGTGTTTATCACAACCCGGTACGGTTCATCATGAACCGGCAAAATATTGCAGGAGTCATCTATACTCACAGTTTGGGATCAGCACCCTTACTGCAAAAATCGGTTAGGTCAACGACACGATTTTATATCACAGGTATGATATATGTTTCGTATTTTAAATATAGCTAAGGTTATAAATCTAGATCATGTATTTGGGCATTATGACCCGTCCAGCGATAAACCGCCAGGACCCTTTAAATTATGTCTTATGCAGAAACAGGTGGAGTAAAACTGTTAAGCGGCATAAGCAAAAATACTATGAAGTTGCCGGATTGAGCAATGTTATGCAAAGGGAATACGCATGAAGACATAACCAAATGTTTCAGCTACCCTATTACAAGGTGTTTTACAGCCCAAAAGAATATCTGCTCCTCGCCAAGTACTGCGACACAATAAATGTTAAACCGGCACCGGTTCATGGCTCCGCGTCAGCCCGGTTAGACGGTTGTGGATCATCCTACGCCGTCTCTTCTTCATTTTCATCCAACAGCATCGCTTATGAGCACAGACGGTTCAACATCAGGGGAATAGTTATGCTTACAGACGGGCGGGATGAGATCCTCCACTTCATGGATCGGTGCATTGACCCGACGATTGTCAGGGGGACAGATCAGCTTCATCAGCTAATTTGCTGGCCAAAGGCCGCATTTCTCTTATCAAATCCCGCAGATCTTCATTGGTGAATTCTAATCCGTCCTCTTTCATGCTTGGATAGCCATTTATTACATCGGCTGGATCAAGATCAGGTACCCATGCCTTTGCCCGAGTTAATGCAGTTAAAGCGCCCGCCCTGGCAGCTGATTTCTTGAGTTATCCAAATCGGGCAGGTAGCACTGATAACGTTTCCAACGTCTCCTTGATTAATTTGGGGGCTGGTTTGTTATGAGAAGCAGCATAAATAATCCTTTGAGCGCCGGTATAAAGCTGCTCTATAAGAGTATAGGCAGCCTTCAGCTTCTTCTGCATATCCGCACCAAGATGAGCAGTACGTTTTCTTGCGTCAACGGAACTAGGGTTAAACCGGATGATGGTAGTGATATCATATTCAAAATTGTGATAAGAGTGTTTACCAAAGACAACAGTAGTCATGGCGTTTATCTACCGCTTTAAGCCAGACAGCTCTTCTGACACTGGATTGAGGACAGCCTCTGCGTCAACTTCCCGTTTCTCCAAAGCGACTTTCTCTGCCTCCCAATCTGCCCGTTCCTTCTGGAAATCTTTCTTCAATTTCTCCATGTTTGCTAAGGTGATGGTCAGCTCATATTTGGTCTTGGAAGCGTCGGTTTGCTCGAATTTCAGGGTGTCTTGGAGTTCAGCCATTTGAGATTCTTTCTGGTTTAGATCAGCCTGCAAAGAGATGCACACATCATACATTGGTAAAGCATATTGGAAGTCCCAAGCACATAACAAGTTATACACTTGGCACTTGGGGGCTAATGCATATTTGCAGTTATCAGGCATCTTTATCAAAGTCCCAAGCATATAACAAGTTATACACTTGGCACTTGGGGGCTAATGCATTATTGTTCAAAGAAGGTTACAAAATAAAGTCCCGGTTCATCTTGAAGAGATAAACCGGCCCTTGGGGACTACACATGTGAAAAACTACATATTGGCCATTCTGAAGTCCTGGTTCATTCTAAAGAGATAAACCGGCCCTTGGGGGCTACGGTGGAGTCGAGGCAAGCTATTGGGTTTAAGCAGAAATAATATTGCAGAAGTTAAGATAGAAGTTTACTTCATATCGTTCCTTCATAAGATTCACTAAACCGGCTTCATAATCACGGCTTGTATGCAGTCGGTTCAGGTAGCCGAAATGAAGGTCCTGGGCGCTGAGATGAGCATAGCTTGACAGATTAGTACTCCATTTGCCTTTATCCATGCTAGCAATTTCTTCCTTAGTATTATGTTTTGTCAAGGCGACAGGTTCACCAGGAGTTGTGTGGCCAAAACCGGTAACTATGACATCTTCAGTCGAAGTAGCAGCAGCAGCTTTAGTAGGGCTTGTCGGATTAGTACTGGCCCGGACTGGGCTAGTTTGATTATCACCAAGGTCCATCGGCGTGGCTTCTTGTTTAGTAAAAGTATCATGATCCGGTGGAGGGGGATCATTATGCAAGACATCAGCATTTTCTTCAGCTGGCTCTGGAATATTTTCCGGTTCAGGGTTTATCTCATCACCTGCCGGTTTACTCAATTTAGCCTTCTTACTAGGCTTTGGTTTCCTGCGAGAGTAAAAGTAGAGATAGTCAGTGGAGTAAAAGAAAGGATTAATAGGAAAATAAGAACTTATCCAGAAACAGTTTTGAGAGAAGGAAGTTGTGTGGCTGTTGACTCGCCGGATGACGAACGAGGAGTGTCCTGATAATTTGAATTAGATGGATTAAGAGGCTGGCGAATATGACCTGCTTGGGGATAAAGAACATCTGGAATATACAAGACCTCTGATCAACGCCTCCGCGCCGGTGTGTGTGGTAAACCGGTGAATTCGATAACTTGACCATTGTGTCGTGTTGTACGGCGAGCTTCATGTTGTTGTTTCTTCAAAATAAAGTTTGGGTCCAAGTAAGCGAAAGGGTGAGGAAATTGTACTTTCCGGCTTGCTCAACGAATTTTCGGTGTTGGCAGATGATCTGAACCGGAGGAAAGGGTAATTACCACAACATCATCGGCATGGCTGCCTTCAGCATTTTCCTGAGTATAATCATTGTCAATAAGATGCAAGAAAATGGAGCCAAGGGAGTCAGGTGATACCTCTGAGGGTGCGTCATCATCATCATCAGGGTTTAAATCGGATGTCTTAGTGGTTTTCTTCTTTGAAATTTTCTTAACAACTTTGGTCTTAAGGCAAGCTGCCTTTACCGGTTTATCTTGGGATTTCCTCTTCCAGAACGGATCATTACCCTGACACAAGATTGTGGGATCATTCAGAAAGGATATTAAAACAAGATTGAAATAAAGCAAATAATATAAGAAAGTCTTACCGATGGGGTTTATTAGTTTCACATAAAGGAGCCAGCCTAGTTTTGCTGCAGGCGTCCGCCGGTTCATTCAGTATGTTCTTAACAGATTCATTGATTTCATTCTGTGACAGCACAGCTTCAGTATGGCGTAAAGGATATTTGGGATTCCCAGTATTTTCACACATCAACCCGAAACGCCGGCTTAGCAGGAGAATACTCCAAGATATCCAACAGCGAGCAAAATCAATGCATGTTAAGCCGTTTGTGGTGAAGGCCCGTAGCTTTGAAAGTTGTGGTGCGTATTGGGCTCGCTCCTGGGCACTTAGTCGTTGGGGGAAAGGATGAGTATCGGGTAACCGATGAGGACGGTAACCCGACAGAGGATTTTTGCCAACTGGAGATGTGTCTAGACAGTAAAACCATGTCTGGTTCCAGTCCTTAGGATGACTATGGTGTTTGGCGTGAGGAAAGCTGACATCCTTTCTTTTTTAGATAGACATTCCGCCAAGTTCAGTGTTGGGCCCTACCGGAAATTCTGTGCGGCGGTTTAAGTGGAAGACATCCCTAAACAATTCAACTGAAGGTTATTCTTGCAAATAAGCTTCACAAAATACTTGAAAATTGCAAATATTGGACACGGAGTTTGGTCCAATATCTTGAGGGTGGAGTTGGAAGCTGGTCAGTACGTCACGAAAAAATTTGATTCGGGAGGGCTAAACCCTCGGGATAAGTGGTCCATAAACACAATTACTTCTCCATCTTTGGGTTCTGGAGGACATTCCGGACCAGGAACTCTCCAATGGATGACATCTTTCGTGCCTAAAGCGCCAACCTCAGTCCAATCGTTTAGATCTTCTTCCGTAACCCGAGACGGAACCCAGTTGCAGGAAGTGAATTGCTTAGCTTGCTTTGCCATTTTGAAGGAAAGGCTGAAATTACAGTGAAGGGTCGGTTTATGATTTATGACTGGCAGGTATTGAGAAATATGCGATAATAAACCGGAATTAACTATTGGAAGTATTGCAAGGGCGACTGCAACGGCGGTTTATGTGGGGCCTAATGATATCTACCTGTTTATGATTTTTTCAAAGCTAAACCGCCGGTGAGGTGCAGATCTAAAGTTATGGAAAAATAGGCTTCGCAAATCAGCAACAGAATTACAGATCTATGGCATATCAAAAAATTCAGAAATATTCAAGATAAATACTGGACGGATACTGCAGTAGTTCAAAACGAACCTAGATTGGGGAGTACTTTAGAGAAGGATGAGTACACCAAATGAGCAAAGTTGTTACTACAATCGCAAGCAAAGGCATCAGATCTTTGCTAGCTATCGGAGTTGTAACGAAGAATAAGGGAAGAACAGCGAAGAACAGTGCCCTAGCCATGATGAGCTCGCGGGAGAAACCCTAATTAGATCTATATTAAAGGTAAGGAAAGAACTTACCGGAGTTGTCGGGTGTGGAGGCGCGCCGGCGAAGCTCTGGTCCGAACAGGTTGATGCAGCGGCCTGAGTTGAAGAAGAGGGAAAGGTCGACGGCGGCGGCGGTGCTTAGGCATGGACGAGCGTGAGGAAGAAGAAGGAGCGAAGAGACGAAGGGGGAAAAGAAATGACCCTTCGCCCTATTTATAAGTCAAAAGGTTAAACGGCAGGCACGGGAATCAAGGAGCTCGAAAGGTGGATATGGGACGACACTGTCGCCACGATCTTCAGAGATTTTAATAATAAATAATAAAACAGGTACAAGTATTAAATGAAGAGGTGATGTCATGGCGGTTCAACATAATCCGGGAAGATGACGTCATGTCGGTTTACAAGATATTTGAAGCCATGGAGGACTAACTTTTCCAAGGTGTTGAATATTGACATGAACAGCTTCAAATCAACCTGGGGCCTAATGTTAGGGATATAACTATTAGGTATAAACCGCCCAGGAGGGGCTGGTTTATGCCTATAAGGAATTACTTCTACTAAAGCCCAGCAAGACAGAGTATGGCGCGTTACTACAGAAAGTTAAAGATCCAGGTCCCAAAGGGTGTTAGGGCCCGTAAATGTAAACCGCCATACGGCGTGTGACTTGTATTGTAAGATAGGAAAGATAGAGACCGAGCCGGGCATGTTTATGAGCCGGCCTCGGGATTCTATAAACTGGACCGGGCGTCATCTTGTGTATATAAAGGGACGACCCGGCGACGGTTCAGGGACAGAGAACAACAACTCGACACACGGGCAAAGCGGATTCGCTCCCTGGTCATCGAAACCCTAGCAATAACACACCAAACTAGACGTAGGCTTTACCTTCATCGAAGGGGCCGAACTAGTATAAAATCCCTTGCGTACTTGTCCGCTTTAACCCCTTTAAGCTAACCCATAGTGATGGCTCCACTACTAAGTCCTTTTGCTAGGACATCTGCCGTGACAAAACCACGACACAAGGACTAAGAGATTCGCGTATATAACCTTTGTCGAGCAGCTCCTGTACTAGATGCATAATCTCCTTCATCTCCTCTGGATTGGTACGGTATGGCACACGGTTGGGTAGCGATGCATCAGGAATTAAATTAGTTTGATGATCAATCCCTCGAATAGGTGGTAATCCTGATGGCACGTCTCGTGGAAAGACGTCAGCGAACTCTTGCAAAATGTTAGTCACAACAGGAGGCAAAGAGGAAGGCACGTCCTTGAATAAAAATAATGCCTCTTTGCACACAAAATCATAGCAAACAGATTTGCTGAAATCTAAATCATCAATATCAGATTTGGTGGCAAGAAAACATCCACTTTTCAACTTAATTTCAGAAGCAACATGAGATGATGGTTTATTACTAGGTTTCATTTGTTACTCTAGTTCATTAGCCAGCATTATATTTTCACTCTTTGCTCCTTTTTTGCTTTACCTGCTCGATTAATATCGTCTTTCAAAATGGAATCAGGAGTCATAGGAAGCAAAGTAATATGTTTATCCTTATGAACAAGAGTATATTGATTGTTTCTACCATGGTGCACAGAGTTCTTATCAAATTGCCATGGTCTACCAAGGAATGAGTGATACGTCCAAAACGTATCTATAATTTCTGCTTGCTCCATGCCTCTTTTGGGTGATATTGCTATGATATTTATACACTTCCATACACTTTTGATCATATTTGGACTAACCTATTAACTCAGTGCACCCCAGTGCCAGTTTCTGTTTTCTGCTATTTTTGTATTTCAGGTTTTCCCGTCACGTAAACTGCCAGAAAAATCCCGGAAAAATTAGATAAAAAATCAGCGTTCCGAAAGCTTCCACACTGCCGAAGTAGGGCCGGAGGGGGGCCACCAGGGCTCCAGGCGCCCTGGTGGCGCGGCCCCCCTCCAGGCCGCGTCGGGGGGGGGCGCTTGGGCCCCCTAGGCCTCCGCTGATGACCCCCTTTGGCATATATTTAACACCCGTCGAGGAAACCCTGATTCCAGACCCTTTTCTCCAGACGCAATCCCGATCTCCGCTGCCATCGCCATCAAGCTTCGGGGGACCAGAATTCCTGTGCCGGCACCCTGCCGGGACGGGGAAGTGCCCCCGGATTCATCTCCATTGACGTTGCTTCCTCCCTCCATGATGCGGGAGTAGTTCCTCCTCGGGGCTGAGGTTTCTACCAGTAGCTATGTGGTCAATTCTCTCTCCCATGATGTGATCTTCGTTGTGATCATAGGCTATGTTAATCTAGGGTGATCCCATGATATTTCCCCTTCCTCTATGTATTGGATTGATGTACTCACTTGTCTTTATCTATTATAATCCTCGAGACCAAGGTGACAGCGGTCTATTGGACATGGATTAGAAAAATATTTTCATGAGTGATTTCCTCTCTTGTGTGTTGATTGAAGATTGAGAGTCTCTTGGCGCTTGTCTTTGACTATCCTTTAGATATGTTGTGGTGATTGTAGGACTCTCTTTGGATGGCCGCGGTGACATTGGGAAATCCTTAGATTGAGAACTACGAACTTTGAGGTGTGCTTTTGTAGCCCTACATAATTCTCGTCCTCTCTTGACCACGAAGGAATGACCTCCGGGTGCGTCTCCATTGCATGTTTTATGGGAAATATCATGTGATTCGATTATGTTAATGTTGTTGGGAGTTGCCACTAGTGAAAGTATGAAGCCTAGGCCTTGTTTCCACCATTGCAATACCATTTGTGCTCACGTTTAGCACTTGTTTGCTTGCTGCACTTTTTATTACAGATTTATATTACTTTTTTTTGCCATCCATATCACTTGCCATTTAACATCTCTTCGCCGAACTAGTGCACCTATACATCTAACAAGTGTATTAGGTGTGTTGGGGACACAAGAGACTTCTTGTATCTTAGTTGTAGGGTTGTTTGAGAGAGACCATCTTCAACCTCTACTTCCCTGAGTTCGATAAACCTTAGGTCATCCACTTGAGGGAAATTGATGCTGTCCTACAAACCTCTGCGCTTGGAGGCCCAACATAGTCTACAAGAGTAGAAGCGTGTGTAGACATCAAGCTATTTCTGGCGCCGTTGCCGGGGAAGTGAGTGCTTGAAGGTATATCTTTAGATCTTGCAATTCAATCTTTTTGTTTCTTGTTTTTATTTCACTAGTTATGCTTATGGACAACCTTGCTATTGGATCGTTGCTTGTGGGAAGACGCCCCACACCTGTGGTGGTTTCTCCTCCCCCTACTGAAATTGTGCCCTATAAAATACCAGCTGGTATTATCGATTATGTTTTGGCTAATCGTTATGCAGGAGACAGACATCCCGGTGAACACTTGCTATATCTGTCACAATTATGTTCATTATTTAAGCTTGCAGGTGTATCAAGGGAGTTTGTCATGAGGAAATTGTTCGCCGTATCACTTATCGATAAAGCTTCAGATTGGTATAAGCTTCTCGATAACGCGCACTTGCTTGATTGGCAAGAGCTTATGTCTCTCTTTTATACTAAGTTTTATCCTCTTTATGAAATTCATCGAGACAGGAACTATATCTATAACTTTAGGTCTCGTGACGGAGAGAGCGTAGCTCAAGCTTGGGGGAGACTGAAAACGTTAATGCTAAAAAGTCCTAACCATGGGCTCCCCAAAGATGCTTATGTGGAGAGTAAGAGTACCTTTTTGCATGTGGATCATGGTAACAATGATTTATGTGATGCTTATATTGTTGAGTATATTCGTGATCCCACTGAAAATTATTATGAGAAGGGAACATATGCTTATAGATATTTCAATAATATCAAGTTCCCTCTCTTTATGTTGAAGGTTTTGAAGCTGCACTTGTTTTGTCTTCCTATGCTTATGCTTTGTGCTTCAATGAATTATTCTATTGCAATATTCCTATGCATAGGAAGCATGTTAGGCTTAAATGTGTTTGGTATTTGCTTCTTGATGCTCTCTTTTGTTCTTCAACTCTTATTCCTACGAGAGCATCATTAAAGTCTTATGCCTAGCTTAAAGGCATAAAAGAAAGCGCTTTTGGGAGGCAGCCCACAATGAATAAAATTTTATTTTGCTTTTGTTGTGTCTTGATGTTGTTACTACAGTAGCATCATCATTGTATCTTTACTTTTCAGCTTTGTGCCAAGTGTAGCCTCTGATTGCAAGAAAGTTCAAAAGTTGTGACGTGCTGTCCAGGAAACAGATTATGTCCTTGGACAGAAAAATTCGTATAAAATCACCAGATCATCTTTTTCGTCTGAATCTTTTCGACAGCGTGCTCTATACAATTGGCTTTCGGGCGTCTGTTCTGTGTTTTTTGATTTGAGTTGCAGAAGTGCCCCGAAAAAATTATTTACTACATGTTGGTCTGTTTTTCACAGATTCTGTCCTGTTTTGCCTTTCCTTCATTTTGCAAACCTTGAGCTTGCTTTTTCTTTGCAAAAACCTTTTGGCAATCTTGAGAAACAGTAGACCTTCAAGAATATCCTTATTTCCAGCAAGGAACAATTATTTTATTAAGGGTACTAACCTCGCTAATCAGATTATGATGAGTTATGTATGAAGGGAGTTTTCAAGTGTGCGAGGGAAGATGATAAAAAGATTCAGGAGTGTCAAACGCTCAAGCTTGGGGATGCCCCCATGCACCCCCAAGAAATATTCAAGAAGACTCAAGCGTCTAAGCTTGGGGATGCCCCCGTGCATCCCCTTCTCCATCAACATTATCAGTTCGTCTTTCGTTCCACTATATTTTTATCACTTCATGTGTTATGTGCTATGCTTGGAGCGTCTTGCTTTTAGTTTCCTTTTTAGTTTTCTTTAGCTTTTCATAACGAGTCGGAACTCAGCTTTCTTTGTGTGGGAGAGAAACACGCTCCACTTCAACCTAGAACACAACATAGAATTTTCATGTCTATCTTTGCTGTGTATGTTCTTGGTATTTCAATAGCTACTATCATGTTCAGCTGTTAGTTTTCATGCTTATCTTTTTAAAGAGCTTTTGTTTAGTTGGTCGTTGGAACTCTCTTTAGTTTTCATGCTTATCTTATTAAGAGAGTTGGCTTCTGTTGCATTGGTCGATATGTCTATGATAAAAATGCTACGTGCATAATGGTGCTTACTAGTTCATGTTTTCTTATGGTTAGTCTCAAATAGCTGGGGGGTTCCCAATGTGTTATTGGAGTACCAATATGATTTGTTTGCCTATGATGTGGTATGGTTTAGTGATATCTTCCTTCAAGAATTTATTTTGATTGACTTGGCGTATGCTCGCGCATATTTAAGACTGTAAAGAAAGTCTGTCAAGCCTTGATGATCTTTTATTTCTGAGTAGCGATATAACTTCCATGCCTGATTCAATGTTGCTTTGTCACTCTGCATGATTATGACCATCATTGCTCTTTTAGTTGGTCGCTCCCAGTCTTTTGCTAACGTCCACCTGTACTAAGCGGACTGACTGCTTGTGCATCAAAAATCCTTTAAACCAGTTATGCCATATGAGTCCACCATACCTTCCTATACATGGTATTTACCTGCCATTCCTAACGAAGACTTTCATGTACCATCTCGAAATTATTCAAAAAAAACATTCCTCTTTTGTGCCTCTGTTTTAGCTCATGAGGAAGTAGTAGTTAATTCATGATCTTTTTAAGTTGGACAAGCTTCACCCCTGGATTGCATGTCTAATGTGCAAACCCATAATACGAGAAGGAACTGGCATAGAGTGCGCCCGGCTCATTAAAAAATTATACAACAAACAAACCCTCCTTCACGCTTTGTTCATGAGAAATCAGAAAACTTTGGCAGTGATAAACAAAGGAGATTAAGAGGATGTGATCGTCCTCATTCGGGAGCCGTTCCTCGAAACTTGTCCAGCTCGAGAAGTAATTGAGTTATCTGCTAGCATTCGTTGACGAAATATGCATAATCTAAAAATAATAATAATTATTACCTCTTTTTTAAAAACCAAGAGCTCTGGTACATGTTTAGTTTTTGTTTCTGACCACGGGTTTTCAACCTTGCCAACAAAAGCCATGGTTCGAGAGTCTCCACCTTCTTTTAAAGCACCAACTACTGAGAGCATGATTGTCATTCTGAGTGTAATGTGCATTGTCCCAAAGTAGCATTGTCTTTTGCATGATTGTGATATCGTTTATTCCGAAATCATTGTATCTAGTCGTCACTTAAACCTTGGAGGTGCCCGTGCATTTATGTTTTGCTTCACTAAAGGGGGCAAGCGAGATACCACTTTATCATATTTGCACACCATGCTCATTACAAATCTATTTGATGTTTCAGTATCATATTGTAAAACTTTCAGTTCTTTGTGATTTTCTCATGAGGCAACTTAATTACTATAGATTCATTGTCTCAGTAAGCTTTTGTCATATGACTATGAAAAGTCCTTATATGGTTAATAGCATGTCACCACAGAAATTATTCTTGTTATCATTTACCTACTCGAGGACGAGCAGGAATTAAGCTTGGGGATGTTGATACGTCCAAAACGTATCTATAATTTCTGCTTGCTCCATGCCTCTTTTGGGTGATATTGCTATGATATTTATGCACTTCCATACACTTTTGATCATATTTGGACTAACCTATTAACTCAGTGCACCCCAGTGCCAGTTTCTGTTTTCTGCTGTTTTTGTATTTCAGGTTTTCCCGTCACGTAAACTGCCAGAAAAATCCCGGAAAAATTATATAAAAAATCAGCGTTCCGGAAGCTTCCACACGGCCGAAGTAGGGCCGGAGGGGGGCCACTAGGGCTACAGGCGCCCTGGTGGTTTCTACCAGTAGCTATGTGGTCAATTCTCTCTCCCATGATGTGATCTTCGTTGTGATCATAGGCTATGTTAATCTAGGGTGATCCCATGATATTTTCCCTTCCTCTATGTATTGGATTGATGTACTCACTTGTCTTTATCTATTATAATCCCCGAGACCAAGGTGACAGCGGTCTATTGGACATGGATTAGAAAAATATTTTCATGAGTGATTTCCTCTCTTGTGTGTTGATTGAAGATTGAGAGTCTCTTGGTGCTTGCCTTTGACTATCCTTTAGATATGTTGTGGTGATTGTGGGACTCTCTTTGGATGGCCGCGGTGACATTGGGAAATCCTTAGATTGAGAACTACGAACTTTGAGGTGTGCTTTTGTAGCCCTACATAATTCTCGTCCTCTCTTGACCACGAAGGAATGACCTCCGGGTGCGTCTCCATTGCATGTTTTATGGGAAATATCATGTGATTCGATTATGTTAATGTTGTTGGGAGTTGCCACTAGTGAAAGTATGAAGCCTAGGCCTTGTTTCCACCATTGCAATACCATTTGTGCTCACGTTTAGCACTTGTTTGCTTGCTGCACTTTTTATTACAGATTTATATTACTTTGTTTTGCCATCCATATCACTTGCCATTTAACATCTCTTCGCCGAACTAGTGCACCTATACATCTAACAAGTGTATTAGGTGTGTTGGGGACACAAGAGACTTCTTGTATCTTAGTTGCAGGGTTGTTTGAGAGAGACCATCTTCAACCTCTACTTCCCTGAGTTCGATAAACCTTAGGTCATCCACTTGAGGGAAATTGCTGTTGTCCTACAAACCTCTGCGCTTGGAGGCCCAACATAGTCTACAAGAGTAGAAGCGTGTGTAGACATCAAGCTATTTCTGGCGCCGTTGCCGGGGAAGTGAGTGCTTGAAGGTATATCTTTAGATCTTGCAATTAAATCTTTTTGTTTCTTGTTTTTATTTCACTAGATATGCTTATGGACAACCTTGCTATTGGATCGTTGCTTGTGGGAAGACGCCCCACACCTGTGGTGGTTGCTCCTCCCCCTACTGAAATTGTGCCCTATAAAATACCAGCTGGTATTATCGATTATGTTTTGGCTAATCGTTATGCAGGAGACAGACATCCCGGTGAACACTTGCTATATCTGTCACAATTATGTTCATTATTTAGGCTTGCAGGTGTATCAAGGGAGTTTGTCATGAGGAAATTGTTCGCCGTATCACTTATAGATAAAGCTTCAGATTGGTATAAGCTTCTCGATAACGCGCACTTGCTTGATTGGCAAGAGCTTATGTCTCTCTTTTATACTAAGTTTTATCCTCTTTATGAAATTCATCGAGACAGGAACTATATCTATAACTTTAGGTCTCGTGACGGAGAGAGCGTACCTCAAGATTGGGGGAGACTGAAAACGTTAATGCTAAAAATTCCTAACCATGGGCTCCCCAAAGATGCTTATGTGGAGAGTAAGAGTACCTTTTTGCATGTGGATCATGGTAACAATGCTTTATGTGATGCTTATATGTGGGGACCCCGACTCATAAGTCGTGATCACCGAATGCACGTGTACAGTGATCCCAGAGATCAATGCTCACTGAACACACAGAAGCTGAATAACAAGAGTCTTACATCCTTACATACCGTGTTACATAAATAGGACCATAATGGTCAACTGGGACCCATGCCTTCTGCCTTAACCCTACAGGCATTCTGACTGGGAAGCGTCCTAGCTCGCATGCTCGTCTCCAAGAAATCTTCATCATAACCTGTGCTCTCATGCCTGGCCAATAAAATAACCAGTGGCTAGCCAATGAGTACATTGAATGTACTCGCAAGCAACCCAAGTGTGATAACAGAATAATTTATGCAAGGCTCTACTACTAAATTGGTAGTTTTGCGGAAAGCTAGTTTTTCATGTGCAAGTATGATCAACATATAACAAGGATATGCATGTGTCTGTAACAAGTATCAGGAGGTCACAGACATCATTATCGAGAAAGAGTTGTAATCAACTCATGTTCAAGCTCATTGTAACTTCCTCACAATCACATCAACCATACCACTGAATCATGTTGACTTCATCAATATCACTGAACCATGTTGTTTCCTCACACACACACACCAGGTTTCGCAAACATTGGACGTAGCCCAAGAGCGGTTACCCAACTGTACATGACCGTGGACACGGCTATTCGAATAGTTTTACACTCTGCAGAGGTTGCACACTTTACCCACAAGATCCGGGGAACTTCCGTGTCATCCACGACCCGCGGTACCTCAAGTACCCGGGGTAAGCACCCGATCACTATCTTTCCCTAGGCGATACTAATATGGAGTCCACTCAATTGGTAACAGCCCCTGTGCCAAACATTTCACATCTCAAGGTTTGTGGAGACTCGCTCCGAATTCATCACATATCACAAGCACGGGGTACAAACGGTGTGTCCGGTGCCCTGTGAAAACAGTCATGGCCGCCTATCCAAGCACGACCCCATCCCAAGAGTGACCTCATGTCACTCCCGTCACTAGTAATGCGGGCACCATGCTAGTATCGACCTAGGTAATCAATAATGCCCTTTCCCATATAAGGGTAGAGTGGTTGCGCATGTAAGGTTGGAATAACGGTCGCAACTTAAACCAATCCGTTTTCAAAACAACACACACACTTGCCTCGGTACACCACTTCGTCATCAAGTGGTTACCCATCTTACCATCTCCCTCGGGCATAAATGGCACCCGACGGGGTTTTCGAAAAGTCTTTTGAAAGTATCCTGCTTTCGTCACCATGCATATACCCGTCCCATTTGCGTAGCCACTATTAAAGCAACCTAACTACTCCCATCCACATAACCCTCATAGGAAGGTAGGGTCATGTCTGATGCAAGTTTCAACAGTAAAGTAACAGGGGTAGCAACCAAAGTGGTTTCCGCCTCAACATGATTCCGATGCATTGAATAATAAGGTGCTATGAGACATGCATAAAAAGGTTTCTTGAACATGGTCAAAGGGCTGCTTGCCTTATTCTTCAGAGTCTTCAAATCTTCTGGTCCATCTCCGAATACTCCGTTTATTACGTCAACTAACGATGGAAACAATCATAATAAGCAACACAATCATAGCAAAAATAAAAGTGCTCTAAAAATAGGAGTTGGACTTTTCTAGGATACCTCTGGTCATATTAGAAATGACCAAGGTGGTTTCATAGGTATTGGATCAATGGGTAGTTTGGAACATTTCAATATGATGGAACCAAAAGGGTTTATGGAGTTGGAAGAAGTATACAGAAATGATTCCTTGAATGATGAGCAAAGGTACCCATCATCAAGTCATGATTTTAGAAGCATTTAGGAGTTGGTTTCACTGGATTTGGAATTCAAATGAATTCCCTAGGATTTTCCAAAGCTGATAAATATAAAGAATTGGCTCAATATTTGGTGGGGTACAGAAACTATTATTAAAAATGTTCCAAAACTAAGTTTGGACATGACAAGCATCTAGGAACTTGAATCACTGCATTTGGATCAAAAATGAGCTCTCTGTGATTTTCTAAAGTTAATCACAGAAAGTGGAAAATGGGTATTTGATAAATATTTGTATAGGAAAAGTTTTTGGAATAATGTGCATGTTGCACCAGGTGATAGGGCATGATTTTAGAAGCTACCAGAAATTTGAATCATGCAATTTGGAGTTCATATGAATATTCTAGGTATTTTTGAAGTTGACTGGAAAAAGAAAAAGAAGAAAAAGGATAAGGGTTTACCCTCCACTGCGCTCAGGGCGGAGGATAGCTTGCGGGCCGGCCCATTGGCACTAGCCGCGCGGGCGGGGTGGTGACGCCGAAGGCGTATTCTCCGGAGGGCGCTTTCGCGCGGGGGAGGCGGGCTGCGCCTAAAGCCGCCTCCACTTAAAACGGCTGGGCCTGTCGGCCGGGTCGCCGCCAGGTGGGCCCTGCCCGCAGGGTCGTCCTCCTCCTCCCGCTCCCGCAACAGAGGGGAGGGGAGGCTCGGCCGCTCGACGCCGGCGCCCGTCCCCGGCGGCACAGGCCATTTCCGGCCAGGGCGCGGCCACCGGAGGGGCCCCCAGGGTGTGGCGCGCCGCGGAGGCCCCCTTGGGCGGCAGGGGAGGGGCCGGAGCTCCTCCCGCATCGGACCATGGCGGCGGCCTCGTCAGTTGACGGCGGAGCGGGCACCTCGGGGCACCAGAGCGGAAGATAGAGGGTGGGGAAGCTCCATAGGTGTGCTGCGGTCCTCCTGGTGGCCTAGGAAGAGGAGGAGAGGCTCTGGTTCATCCGTGCCGGTCAGAGGTCGACGGCGACCATGGCGGCCATGGCGAGGGAAACAGAGCACTAGGGGAGGAGGGAAGATGTCCGGGAGGTACACGGGAGAGAAGAGGGTCCAGCAGAGGCGAGAGGTGCTCGGGGGGAGGCCTTAAATAGCTGCAGCCACGGTGCACCGTGAGCACGGTCCAGGGCGCGCACGGCGAGCTTGTGGAGAGAGAGGAGGAGGGTCGGGGAGGATAGGACCGACAGCCCGGCAGGTCGTGGACGTCGAGGGCGCCTCGGGGGACACGGTCCCTCTGCCCAAGGCCGTCTGGAAGCCTCAGGAGGGCCGAGCTACAGTGCCTTGGTGCACTGTAGCGTGTTCCAGAGCACGTCTTTGGCCGGCATGCTTGTGTCTATGCTTTCCAGGCCGTGTCCTCTAGTGTCTAGCCGTGTCCAGGGGGTAGAGGGGGTAGTAAATAATGGCTCTGTGGTCTTGGATGCCCTGGGGAACCACTGGGATGAGGAGGGAGGTGAAGGAGGAGAAGAAGGTAGCTGTCCACAAGGGTAAAAATGGGTTTTTTACCCTCCAATAATTGAGCTGAGGCCAAGGGAATGTTACTGGGGGTAGAATAGGACTAGGGGAAGCTGTGGTAAGAACTTGAGGCCATGGAGAAAAGTAAAAAGGGTTCAACCACTAGTTTTGGTAAATGAACAGAAGGTGTTTGATCAGTGTTTGGTCAAGCAAATGACATCCACTTGACATGGGACTTAACAAGATCAAATGTCACATATAATTAGGCCCCTACACCAAATTTGAGCTCATTTGGGCAAAGTGGCCAATGTAACTTTGGTGAACCCTAGAAATGAACAGAAATGGTTTCACCATGTTGGAGTCAAGCAATTCATCTCCCCTTGATGCACCACTTGGTGTAGCATCATCATTTGGGGTTATGAACATGTCCACAAAGTTTGAGGCTCCAGATAAAAAGTTGACAATGTAAAGTTGTTCAAATTTGAATTTGAACAGGAGTGGTTTTGGGGTGATCTGATCAAGTTGCTCTATTCCAAATCTTGTGCCATTTGGTCTAGATGCCTTATTAGGCCATTCTAGCATGTGCACCAAATTTGAGAGCATTTGGACAAGTTTGGCAATGTAGAGTTGCTCAAACTTCAAATATGGACATAATGGTTTTGAAGGGGTTTGAGGATGTTTCCTTGATCTCCAATGCATGAGGCTTTGCAAGATCATCAAATATGTCATATATAACATCATAGAATTTCCCTGGAATTTTTGGAGAATATTTCCTTTGTAAATATTTCAAAAGCTTAAAATATCCAAAAAGGGTTTTGGAAGGATTTTTCCAATATTTTGAACATGACCATGTGTTGAAACTCATATATATGGACAATATATGTCCTATGACTCTCCCTGAATTTTGGCAAATATTTTTGAAATGATTAAATAATTTTTCCCTATTAAAGACCATTTCTGGCCTTAAGAAAAAGCTTTTAAATAAAATATAAAAATAACTTTTAAAATTATACTTTTGTGGTTTCTGGGAGTCCTATATCTAATAGGATTCAAATATACTTTTTGAAAGATTTTTCACACCCTAAATAAGGTACTTGCAGTGCAAACCTCAATTCAGGGGTTTTTTGGAAAACTAATTTTAGAAAATACCATTTGGCCAAAATATTTTTATAAGAAAATTCTATACTGGTCTATACACATGGCATGATCATTGGGAAAAGGTTTTGGGTCAAGGAGATGAAGTATAAGAGTTGGAGGATTTATTTGATTTTTAGAGCACTAGCAAACAGCAGACAAAAGTCAAATCAAGCAAAGTCAAAAACACTCAAAAGTTTTTGCAATTCCACATTTTTGACATGAAAATAAGCTTAAGCAATGTGACATGGAAATCAGGGTGTGACAGACCTACCCCCCTTACAAGAATCTCGTCCCCGAGATTCCCAGACTAGGCGTGGAAGGAAAGGCGGAGTCTTGGATACGGGGTAGTCTTCACTTCTTCTTGTTGGTTCTGCTTCCAAGCGGTGCTCCTTGGAATCTTGAAGTGCTTGATGGTATGGCTTCTTGCGTGATGCCTTCCTTGATGGAGGTTGCTGAGGGGTCTCTTGCATAGGTTAGGTTGGGCTAGCTGCCAAAGGCTCGGTGATCGATGTCCTTGCGGCCATCGGGCTAGCTAGGAGATAAGAAGTACTTCCAGAGTGGGGGCTCGTGGAAGATTTGGTGCACGGAGGGTATCTCAGGTGGTAGATCTAGCTGGGGAGCTGTCTACCACATGACTTGCAGTGATCTCAAAGGGTCCAATGAACCTTAGTGCGAGCTTCCCCTTGACGTGGAAACGCTTGGTTCCCTTCAGAGGGGTTACCCGCAGGTACACGTGGTCCCTGATATGGAAACTCATGTCCCGACGGTGAGTGTCAGCATAGCTCTTTTGCCTTGGCTTGGTTGCCTTCAAACGTTCTCTGACTAGTTGGACTTGCTCTTCCGCTGCGCGGAGAATAACCGGTCCAAAGACTAGCCCATCTCCAGTCTCTGACCAGTTGAGGGGTGTGCGACATCTGTGTCCGTACAACACCTCAAATGGTGCCATATGAAGGCTCGACTGGTAACTGTTGTTATAGGAGAACTCGGCAAAAGGGAGACAATCCTCCCACTTGGCTACATATGCCAAGACACAGGCTCGGAGTCATGACTTCGAGAATCTGATTGACTCGCTCGGTCTGACCTCCGGTCTGGGGGTGGAAAGCCGTGCTGAAAGATAACTTGGTTCCCAAGGCTTCTCGGAACTTCTTCCAGAGCCTTGAGGTGAACTGGGTTCCTCGATCTGACACAATCTCCTTGGAATACCATGAAGACTTACGACTTGGTCGATGTAGAGAGCTGCCAGCCGGTTGCCATCATAAGTGGTTTTGACAGGAATGAAAATGGGCCACCTTGGTCAAATGATCGACTATGACCCAGATAGAGTCATGTCCTCTATCCGACCTTGGTAATCCAGTGACGAAGTTCATTCCGTCTTTATCCCACTTTCACTCAGGAGCCTTGAGTGGTTGAAGCAATCCAGCGGGTCGCTGATATACAGCCTGACCCTTTGGCACACATCACACCTTGCAACATAGGTTGCAAAATCTCTCTTTTCATCATGTGCCACCAGAATCCAAGTCTTGATACAATCTTGGTGTGAGCGTTCCTTCGACACGGAAAAGCTCGGCTCCTCCGAGAGGAGTGGTTTGCAGATACGCCCGGTCTTCGACGCGGAAGTTTTCTTCTTGATGACGGTGGTTGGTGTAGATCTTCCTTCTTGACAGGGTGGTCTTCAATTGTCTTCTATCCAGCTGTCCGTCTCTTCTTTGTCTTCGGGCAGACAAGTAGGCCATCAAATAATGATGTCACCCATCTTGTCCACTTACTCCATGAGGTCTAAGGGGTACACAAGGCAAGCTGGGGTATTGGTGGTGGTCTCGGAGGAGTATTGCAGAGGCCTTCCTGACTCTAAGTCAAGGCCCTGCGGTCAGAATCTGACCAGGTCGTGGCTCGGTGGGGCTTAAGGGTTTCAAGGATTCTAGTGAGTGAATGAACTTATATCATCTTATCCTTAAGCACAGTTTCTGAGATGCCAATAGCTCTATTCTAGTACTCCGAACGGAAAAGCATCTTCTCGCAGATACCTATTTCAATCACCACTCATTGCCATCCATATCCTCATGATCCTCAAGAGACGGTCTAACAAAATCATACTTGTCTAAGATCCCCAAATCCATACGTATGCCTACCTCTAAAATCCAAAGGTAGATCATACATGCTGCTGAGCTGAGATTAAGCTCCATAATCCAAGCACCCAACCTAGTCTTGCAAGGCTCACGATAATGCATCTCTATTCTAAGGAAACACGTCATATGCCACTCCAAGATTTGTTTCCTTCCTATAGATCAACTCCGATAGCCCGGTAATTACCATCAATCACCACATAATCCAACAATCCTACAAATCCGATGTCTACGGTGCTCCACAAGATCTCAAGTCTCTATGATACCCAAATACTTGGAAGGACTATGCATCACGATAGTATGTCCACCAAATTCCCATCATCCGGGTCAAGTAAACTCCAAGATCACGACTAAATAGATCCCTAAATCAACTCGGACAAATAATCCAATCTCCTAGGTTA
Organism: Secale cereale; assembly: GCA_902687465.1. Classification (NCBI taxonomy): domain Eukaryota; kingdom Viridiplantae; phylum Streptophyta; class Magnoliopsida; order Poales; family Poaceae; genus Secale; species Secale cereale. The sequence goes on along the minus strand of LR738709.1, from coordinate 535,273,852 downwards.
TCATCCACCGAGAAGCATGATATCATAATCAGGATCATAGGCCTAAATCCAATCTTACTCCGAATCATGCAGACATATCCAGCATCTATACCAACCAGAATCACCTACATAAATCCAAATCTCATGCCCAACGGGCACTTCTACATACTTCCCCAAAGTCATGATCTCACCAAAATGTAAACCTCATAATCCATCAAAGTCTCAGATAGTTCCTCAAAGCCACTGATATAAACCACCAAGTCATCTGTCCAATATCCTCGAACTGGTCTATCTATGGCATCGTCAGACCTCGTGCTATATCAGGATGAAAATGTGCTCACTCATCGTGTCCACTAGCTCCTTTACGAACCCAGGGCTGTGCAAGTTTACAAAGGCTTAACAGGTTCTCTCGCTTTACCATGGGTTAGGCACATGGTTAAGGATTCGTGCTGGAGTGTCTCGGGAAGTCTCAAAGGGTCTAGGAATGGGGTTACTGGTCTGGAGGGTTAAACATAACTCTACGGGGTTGCAATTGATCGTGAAGGTTGTAGCAGAAGTCTTCAGTGCCAGTTGGTTGCCGAGGTAGAGTCCTTGGTGCATCTTGTCTTGCGGGTCTTCAATTGGGGAAAGAGAATAGAGGGAAGAAGCAGCGTAGAGGACGGAAATGCCTAAAGGGGGTTCTATAGTGCAGGTGCAACAAACAGGTGCAAAAAGGTCGAAACAAAAGAAGCAAGGCAAGGAAGGTGATATAGCCATGCACTTGTTGCCTGGGGCAAAAGTGCGACTTATATCAAAACACAAACGAATAAAAGCAAACAACACACAATCATGGTTCTATCCGAACCATCATATGGACTCGACTGCGCATAGGGGGTACATGACTCATCCTACCCTAGGGGTTCTCGGACTCTGTGTCGTGACTTGAGCCTCGTGCAGTCTTCTGAGCTTCCTCGGATGTTGCTATGCCCCTTGTAGTTGCTTGATGAACGATCCGGGCTGAGCCTGAAGAATCTTCAACATCTCCTCGCCTGATGAGGTGATGGGGTGAAGGTGTCTCCTTGTAGCTGGCGTTGGCTTGGTCTTCTCTTGTCTCTTCAATCATGACGATCCCTTGTGCCTTCTGGGGCGTCGAGGGTACCTGGTAGGCAATCCATATGTAATGACAATAACATGGCATAATAGAGGTCCACCATGTCGGGTTCGTTGATGAAAACATCGACACCAAGAGCGGGGGATGAAGAGAACCGTTTTCCTGCTCACTATAGTGAGGCGGACCAAATGGCAAGGTTCTCATTCACCGGTGGTTGCCGATACCACAACGGTAGTGACATGATTACTCTATTAGCGGTGTATATCACAATTTTGCATAACCTATACCCTGGTCATCGTAGGCCAACGTTGCACCTTCTTGGGGCACTGCCAAGGGTATCACCATCTTCTGGGTCTTCATGTCCTCACTCATCGAGGATGTAGTTTCTGTTGGTATCATCTTGTCGTGGTGTCACCAATCTTGTGTGCAAAAGTGGTGGGTGAGTGTTCGGCAAGGTGCACTCCACGAGGATTACAGAAAATCCAGTGGTCAGGGGCATAGGGGTTTTAGCGACCAAGGTTTTGAAGGGGAAGAGATCAAGTATAGCCTAGTTTTCGAAAAACTGAGAAGGGAAGAGGAGTATAGATAGTTTTGAAAACTACTAGTAGTTTTGAAAATAGTTTTACCCTAACTAACGACCATGCTAGCTAAGGCTTCCTACAGTCAGGATGGCTCTGATACCAGCTCTGTGGGGACCCCGACTCATAAGTCGTGATCACCGAATGCACGTGTACAGTGATCCCAGAGATCAATGCTCACTGAACACACAGAAGCTAAATAACAAGAGTCTTACATCCTTACATACCGTGTTACATAAATAGGACCATAATGGTCAAGTCTTGAGTATATCATCGCAGCGGAAAAATCTTCAAAGACAACTGGGACCCATGCCTTCTGCCTTAACCCTACAGGCATTCTGACTGGGAAGTGTCCTAGCTCGCATGCTCGTCTCCAAGAAATCTTCATCATAACATGTGCTCTCATGCCTGGCCAATAAAATAACCAGTGGCAAGCCAATGAGTACATTGAATGTACTCGCAAGCAACCCAAGTGTGATAACAGAATAATTTATGCAAGGCTCTACTACTAAATTGGTAGTTTTGCGGAAAGCTAGTTTTTCATGTGCAAGTATGATCAACATATAACAAGGATATGCATGTGTCTGTAACAAGTATCAGGAGGTCACAGACATCATTATCGAGAAAGAGTTGTAATCAACTCATGTTCAAGCTCATTGTAACTTCCTCACAATCACATCAACCATACCACTGAATCATGTTGACTTCATCAATATCACTGAACCATGTTGTTTCCTCACACACACACACCAGGTTTCGCAAACATTGGACGTAGCCCAAGAGCGGTTACCCAACTATCCATGACCGTGGACACGGCTATTCGAATAGTTTTACACTTTGCAGAGGTTGCACACTTTACCCACAAGATCCGGGGAACTTCCGTGTCATCCACGACCCGCGGTACCTCAAGTACCCGGGGTAAGCACCTAATCACTATCTTTCCCAAGGCGATACTAATATGGAGTCCACTCGATTGGTAACAGCCCCTATGCCAAACATTTCACATCTCAAGGTTTGTGGAGACTCGCTCCGAATTCATCACATATCACAAGCACGGGGTACCAACGGTGTGTCCGGTGCCCTGTGAAAACAGTCATGGCCGCCTATCCAAGCACGACCCCGTCCCAAGAGTGACCTCATGTCACTCCCGTCACTAGTAATGCGGGCACCATGCTAGTATCGACCTAGGTAATCAATAATGCCCTTTCCCATATAAGGGTAGAGTGGTTGCGCATGTAAGGTTGGAATAACGGTCGCAACTTAAACCAATCCGTTTTCAAAACAACACACACACTTGCCTCGGTACACCACCTCGTCATCAAGTGGTTACCCATCTTACCATCTCCCTCGGGCATAAATGGCACCCGACGGGGTTTTCGAAAAGTCTTTTGAAAGTATCCTGCTTTCGTCACCATGCATATACCCGTCCCATTTGCGTAGCCACTATTAAAGCAACCTAACTACTCCCATCCACATAACCCTCATAGGAAGGTAGGGTCATGTCTGATGCAAGTTTCAAGAGTAAAGTAACAGGGGTAGCAACCAAAGTGGTTTCCACCTCAACATGATTCCGATGCATTGAATAATAAGGTGCTATGAGACATGCATAAAAAGGTTTCTTGAACATGGTCAAAGGGCTGCATGCCTTATTCTTCAGAGTCTTCAAATCTTCTGGTCCATCTCCGTATACTCCGTTTATTACGTCAACTAACGATGGAAACAATCATAATAAGCAACACAATCATAGCAAAAATAAAAGTGCTCTAAAAATAGGAGTTGGTCTTTTCTAGGATACCTCTGGTCATATTAGAAATGACCAAGGTGGTTTCATAGGTATTGGATCAATGGGTAGTTTGGAACATTTCAATATGATGGAACCAAAAGGGTTTATGGAGTTGGAAGAAGTATACAGAAATGATTCCTTGAATGATGAGCAAAGGTACCCATCATCAAGTCATGATTTTAGAAGCATTTAGGAGTTGGTTTCACTGGATTTGGAATTCAAATGAATTCCCTAGGATTTTCCAAAGCTGATAAATATAAAGAATTGGCTCAATATTTGGTGGGGTACATAAACTATTATTAAAAATGTTCCAAAACTAAGTTTGGACATGACAAGCATCTAGGAACTTGAATCACTGCATTTGGATCAAAAATGAGCTCTCTGTGATTTTCTAAAGTTAATCACAGAAAGTGGAAAATGGGTATTTGATAAATATTTGTATAGGAAAAGTTTTTGGAATAATGTGCATGTTGCACCAGGTGATAGGGCATGATTTTAGAAGCTACCAGAAATTTGAATCATGCAATTTGGAGTTCATATGAATATTATAGGTATTTTTGAAGTTGACTGGAAAAAGAAAAAGAAGAAAAAGGATAAGGGTTTACCCTCCACTGCGCTCAGGGCGGAGGATAGCTTGCGGGCCGGCCCATTGGCACCAGCCGCGCGGGCGGGGTGGTGACGCCGAAGGCGTATTCTCCGGAGGGCGCTTTCACGCGGGGGAGGCGGGCTGCGCCTGAAGCCGCCTCCACTTAAAACGGCTGGGCCCGTCGGCCGGGTCGCCGCCAGGTGGGCCCTGCCCACAGGGTCATCCTCCTCCTCCCGCTCCCGCAGCAGAGAGGAGGGGAGGCTCGGCCGCTCGACGCCGGCGCCCGTCCCCGGAGGCACAGGCCATTTCCGGCCAGGGCGCGGCCACCGGAGGGGCCCCCAGGGTGTGGCGCGCCGCGGAGGCCCCCTTGGACGGCAGGGGAGGGCAGAAGCTCCTCCCGCATCGGACCATGGCGGCGGCCTCGTCAGTTGACGGCAGAGCGGGCACCTCGGGGCACCAGAGCGGAAGATAGAGGGTGGGGAAGCTCCATAGGTCTACTGCGGTCCTCCTGGTGGCCTAGGAAGAGGAGGAGAGGCTCTGGTTCATCCGCGCCGGTCAGAGGCCGACGGCGACCATGGCGGCCATGGCGAGGGAAACAGAGCACTAGGGGAGGAGGGACGATGTCCGGGAGGTACACGGGAGAGAAGAGGGTCCAGCAGAGGCGAGAGGTGCTCGGGGGAGGCCTTAAATAGCTGCAGCCACGGTGCACCGTGAGCACGGTCCAGGGCGCGCACGGCGAGCTCGTGGAGAGAGAGGAGGAGGGCCGGGGAGGATAGGACCGACAGCCCGGCAGGTCGTGGACGTCGAGGGCGCCTCGGGGGACACGGTCCCTCTGCCCAAGGCCGTCTGGAAGCCTCGGGAGGGCCGAGCTACAGTGCCTTGGTGCACTGTAGCGTGCTCCAGAGCACGTCTTTGGCCGGCATGCTTGTGTCTATGCTTTCCAGGCCGTGTCCTCTAGTGTCTAGCCGTGTCCAGGGGGTAGAGGGGGTAGTAAATAATGGCTCTGTGGTCTTGGATGCCCTGGGGAACCACTGGGATGAGGAGGGAGGTGAAGGAGGAGAAGAAGGTGGCTGTCCACAAGGGTAAAAATGGGGTTTTTACCCTCCAATAATTGAGCTGAGGCCAAGGGAATGTTACTGGGGGTAGAATAGGACTAGTGGAAGCTGTGGTAAGAACTTGAGGCCATGGAGAAAAGTAAAAAGGGTTCAACCACTAGTTTTGGTAAATGAACAGAAGGTGTTTGATCAGTGTTTGGTCAAGCAAATGACATCCACTTGACATGGGACTTAACAGGATCAAATGTCACATATAATTAGGCCCCTACACCAAATTTGAGCTCATTTGGGCAAAGTGGCCAATGTAACTTTGGTGAACCCTAGAAATGAACAGAAATGGTTTCACCATGTTGGAGTCAAGCAATTCATCTCCCCTTGATGCACCACTTGGTGTAGCATCATCATTTGGGGTTATGAACATGTCCACAAAATTTGAGGCTCTAGATAAAAAGTTGACAATGTAAAGTTGTTCAAATTTGAATTTGAACGGGAGTGGTTTTGGGGTGATCTGATCAAGTTGCTCTATTCCAAATCTTGTGCCATTTGGTCGAGATGCCTTATTAGGCCATTCTAGCATGTGCACCAAATTTGAGAGCATTTGGACAAGTTTGGCAATGTAGAGTTGCTCAAACTTCAAATATGGACAGAATGGTTTTGAAGGGGTTTGAGGATGTTTCCTTGATCTCCAATGCATGAGGCTTTGCAAGATCATCAAATATGTCATATATGACATGATAGAATTTCCCTGGAATTTTTGGAGAATATTTCCTTTGTAAATATTTCAAAAGCTTAAAATATCCAAAAAGGGTTTTGGAAGGATTTGTCCAATATTTTGAACATGACCATGTGTTGAAACTCATATATATGGACAATATATGTCCTATGACTCCCTGAATTTTGGCAAATATTTTTGAAATGATTAAATAATTTTTCCCTATTAAAGACCATTTCTGGCCTTAAGAAAAAGCTTTTAAATAAAATATAAAAATAACTTTTAAAATTATACTTTTGTGGTTTCTGGGAGTCCTATATCTAATAGGATTCAAATATACTTTTTGAAAGATTTTTCACACCCTAAATAAGGTACTTGCAGTGCAAACCTCAATTCAGGGGTTTTTTGGAAAACTAATTTTAGAAAATACCATTTGGCCAAAATATTTTTATAAGAAAATTCTATATTGGTCTATACACATGGCATGATCATTGGGAAAAGGTTTTGGGTCAAGGAGATGAAGTATAAGAGTTGGAGGATTTATTTGATTTTTAGAGCACTAGCAAACAGCAGACAAAAGTCAAATCAAGCAAAGTCAAAAACACTCAAAAGTTTTTGCAATTCCACATTTTTGACATGAAAATAAGCTTAAGCAATGTGACATGGAAATCAGGGTGTGACATTATATTGTTGAGTTTATTCGTGATCCCACTGAAAATTATTATGAGAAGGGAACATATGCTTATAGATATTTCAATAATATCAAGTTCCCTCTCTTTATGTTGAAGGTTTTGAAGCTGCACTTGTTTTGTCTTCCTATGCTTATGCTTTGTGCTTCAATGAATTATTCTATTGCAATATTCCTATGCATAGGAAGCATGTTAGGCTTAAATGTGTTTGGTATTTGCTTCTTGATGCTCTCTTTTGTTCTTCAACTCTTATTCCTACGAGAGCACCATTAAAGTCTTATGCCTAGCTTAAAGGCATAAAAGAAAGCGCTTTTGGGAGGCAGCCCACAATGAATAAAATTTTATTTTGCTTTTGTTGTGTCTTGATGTTGTTACTACAGTAGCATCATCATTGTATCTTTACTTTTCAGCTTTGTGCCAAGTGTAGCCTCTGATTGCAAGAAAGTTCAAAAGTTGTGACGTGCTGTCCAGGAAACAGATTCTGTCCTTGGACAGAAAAATTCGTATAAAATCACCAGATCATCTTTTTGGTCTGAATCTTTTCGACAGCGTGCTCTATACAATTGGCTTTCGGGCATCTGTTCTGAGTTTTTTGATTTGAGTTGCAGAAGTGCCCCGAAAAAATTATTTACTACCTGCTGGTCTGTTTTTCACAGATTCTGTCCTGTTTTGCATTTCCTTCATTTTGCAAACCTTGAGCTTGCTTTTTCTTTGCAAAAACCTTTTGGCAATCTTGAGAAACAGTAGACCTTCAAGAATATCCTTATTTCGAGCCAGGAACGATTATTTTATTAAGGGTACTAACCTCGCTAATCAGATTATGATGAGTTATGTATGAAGGGAGTTTTCAAGTGTGCGAGGGAAGATGATAAAAAGATTCAGGAGTGTCAAACGCTCAAGCTTGGGGATGCCCCCATACACCCCCAAGAAATATTCAAGAAGACTCAAGCGTCTAAGCTTGGGGATGCCCCCGTGCATCCCTTCTCCATCAACATTATCAGTTCGTCTTTCGTTCCACTATATTTTTATCACTTCATGTGTTATGTGCTATGCTTGGAGCGTCTTGCTTTAAGTTTCCTTTTTAGTTTTCTTTAGCTTTTCATAACGAGTCAGAACTCAGCTTTCTTTGTGTGGGAGAGAAACACGCTCCACTTCAACCTACAACACAACATAGAATTTTCATGTCTATCTTTGTTGTGTATGTTCTTGGTATTTCAATAGCTACTATCATGTTCAGCTGTTAGTTTTCATGCTTATCTTTTTAAAGAGCTTTTGTTTAGTTGGTCGTTGGAACTCTCTTTAGTTTTCATGCTTATCTTATTAAGAGAGTTGGCTTCTGTTGCATTGGTCAATATGTCTATGATAAAAATGCTACGTGCATAATGGTGCTTACTAGTTCATGTTTTCTTATGGTTAGTCTCAAATAGCTGGGGGGTTCCCAATGTGTTATTGGAGTACCAACATGATTTGTTTGCCTATGATGTGGTATGGTTTAGTGATATCTTCCTTCAAGAATTTATTTTGATTGACTTAGCGTATGCTCACGCATATTTAAGACTGTAAAGAAAGTCTGTCAAGCCTTGATGATCTTTTATTTCTGAGTAGCGATATAACTTCCATGCCTGATTCAATGTTGCTTTGTCGCTCTGCATGATTATGATCGTCATTGCTCTTTTAGTTGGTCGCTCCCAGTCTTTTGCTAACCTCCACCTGTACTAAGCGGACTGACTGCTTGTGCATCAAAAATCCTTTAAACCAGTTATGCCATATGAGTCCACCATACCTTCCTATACATGGTATTTACCTGCCATTCCTAACGATGACTTTCATGTACCATCTCGAAATTATTCAAAAAAAACATTCCTCTTTTGTGCCTCTGTTTTAGCTCATGAGGAAGTAGTAGTTAATTCATGATCTTTTTAAGTTGGACAAGCTTCACCCCGGGATTGCATGTCTAATGTGCAAACCCATAATATGAGAAGGAACTGGCATAGAGTGCGCCCGGCTCATTAAAAAATTATACAACAAACAAACCCTCCTTCACGCTTTGTTCATGAGAAATCAGAAAACTTTGGCAGTGATAAACAAAGGAGATTAAGAGGATGTGATCGTCCTCATTCGGGAGCCGTTCCTCGAAACTTGTCCAGCTCGAGAAGTAATTGAGTTATCTGCTAGCATTCGTTGACGAAATATGCATAATCTAAAAATAATAATAATTATTACCTCTGTTTTTAAAACCAAGAGCTCTGGTACATGTTTAGTTTTTGTTTCCGACCACGGGTTTTCAACCTTGCCAAAAAAAGCCATGGTTCGAGAGTCTCCACCTTCTTTTAAAGCACCAACTACTGAGAGCATGATTGTCATTCTGAGTGTAATGTGCATTGTCCCAAAGTAGCATTGTCTTTTGCATGATTGTGATATCGTTTATTCCGAAATCATTGTATCTAGTCGTCACTTAAACCATGGAGGTGCCCCTGCATTTATGTTTTGCTTCACTAAAGGGGGCAAGCGAGATACCACTTTATCATATTTGCACACCATGCTCATTACAAATCTATTTGATGTTTCAGTATCATATTGTTAAACTTTCAGTTCTTTGTGATTTTCTCATGAGGCAACTTAATTACTATAGATTCATTGTCTCAGTAAGCTTTTGTCATATGACTATGAAAAGTCCTTATATGGTTAATAGCATGTCACCACAGAAATTATTCTTGTTATCATTTACCTACTCGAGGACGAGCAGGAATTAAGCTTGGGGATGTTGATACGTCCAAAACGTATCTATAATTTCTGCTTGCTCCATGCCTCTTTTGGGTGATATTGCTATGATATTTATGCACTTCCATACACTTTTGATCATATTTGGACTAACCTATTAACTCAGTGCACCCCAGTGCCAGTTTCTGTTTTCTGCTGTTTTTGTATTTCAGGTTTTCCCGTCACGTAAACTGCCAGAAAAATCCCGGAAAAATTATATAAAAAATCAGCGTTCCGGAAGCTTCCACAAGGCCGAAGTAGGGCTGGAGGGGGGCCACTAGGGCTCCAGGCGCCCTGGTGGCACGGCCCCCCTCCAGGCCGTGCCGGGGGGCGCCTGGGCCCCCCAGGCCTCCGCTGATGACCCCCTTTGGCATATATTTAACACCCGTCGAGGAAACCCTGATTCCAGACCCTTTTCTCCAGACGCAATCCCGATCTCCGCCGCCATCGCCACCAAGCTTCGGGGGACCAGAATTCCTGTGTCGGCACCCTGCCAGGACGGGGAAGTGCCCCCGGATTCATCTCCATTGACGTTGCTTCCTCCCTCCATGATGCGGGAGTAGTTCCTCCTCGGGGCTGAGGTTTCTACCAGTAGCTATGTGGTCAATTCTCTCTCCCATGATGTGATCTTCGTTGTGATCATAGGCTATGTTAATCTAGGGTGATCCCATGATATTTCCCCTTCCTCTATGTATTGGATTGATGTACTCACTTGTCTTTATCTATTATAATCCCCGAGACCAAGGTGACAGCGGTCTATTGGACATGGATTAGAAAAATATTTTCATGAGTGATTTCCTCTCTTGTGTGTTGATTGAAGATTGAGAGTCTCTTGGTGCTTGTCTTTGACTATCCTTTAGATATGTTGTGGTGATTGTGGGACTCTCTTTGGATGGCCGCGGTGACATTGGGAAATCCTTAGATTGAGAACTACGAACTTTGAGGTGTGCTTTTGTAGCCCTACATAATTCTCGTCCTCTCTTGACCATGAAGGAATGACCTCCGGGTGCGTCTCCATTGCATGTTTTATGGGAAATATCATGTGATTCGATTATGTTAATGTTGTTGGGAGTTGCCACTAGTGAAAGTATGAAGCCTAGGCCTTGTTTCCACCATTGCAATACCATTTGTGCTCACGTTTAGCACTTGTTTGCTTGCTGCACTTTTTATTACAGATTTATATTACTTTGTTTTGCCATCCATATCACTTGCCATTTAACATCTCTTCGCCGAACTAGTGCACCTATACATCTAACAAGTGTATTAGGTGTGTTGGGGACACAAGAGACTTCTTGTATCTTAGTTGCAGGGTTGTTTGAGAGAGACCATCTTCAACCTCTACTTCCCTGAGTTCGATAAACCTTAGGTCATCCACTTGAGGGAAATTGCTGCTATCCTACAAACCTCTGCGCTTGGAGGCCCAACATAGTCTACAAGAGTAGAAGCGTGTGTAGACATCAAGCTATTTCTAGCGCCGTTGCCGGGGAAGTGAGTGCTTGAAGGTATATCTTTAGATCTTGCAATTAAATCTTTTTGTTTCTTGTTTTTATTTCACTAGTTATGCTTATGGACAACCTTGCTATTGGATCGTTGCTTGTGGGAAGACGCCCCACACCTGTGGTGGTTGCTCCTCCCCCTACTGAAATTGTGCCCTATAAAATACCAGCTGGTATTATCGATTATGTTTTGGCTAATCGTTATGCAGGAGACAGACATCCCGGTGAACACTTGCTATATCTGTCACAATAATGTTCATTATTTAAGCTTGCAGGTGTATCAAGGGAGTTTGTCATGAGGAAATTGTTCGCCGTATCACTTATAGATAAAGCTTCAGATTGGTATAAGCTTCTCGATAACGCGCACTTGCTTGATTGGCAAGAGCTTATGTCTCTCTTTTATACTAAGTTTTATCCTCTTTATGAAATTCATCGAGACAGGAACTATATCTATAACTTTAGGTCTCGTGACGGAGAGAGCGTAGCTCAAGCTTGGGGGAGACTGAAAACGTTAATGCTAAAAAGTCCTAACCATGGGCTCCCCAAAGATGCTTATGTGGAGAGTAAGAGTACCTTTTTGCATGTGGATCATGGTAACAATGCTTTATGTGATGCTTATATTGTTGAGTTTATTCGTGATCCCACTGAAAATTATTATGAGAAGGGAACATATGCTTATAGATATTTCAATAATATCAAGTTCCCTCTCTTTATGTTGAAGGTTTTGAAGCTGCACTTGTTTTGTCTTCCTATGCTTATGCTTTGTGCTTCAATGAATTATTCTATTGCGATATTCCTATGCATAGGAAGCATGTTAGGCTTAAATGTGTTTGGTATTTGCTTCTTGATGCTCTATTTTGTTCTTCAACCCTTATTCCTATGAGAGCATCATTAAAGTCTTATGCCTAGCTTAAAGGCATAAAAGAAAGCGCTTTTGGGAGGCAGCCCACAATGAATAAAATTTTATTTTGCTTTTGTTGTGTCTTGATGTTGTTACTACAGTAGCATCATCATTGTATCTTTACTTTTCAGCTTTGTGCCAAGTGTAGCCTCTGATTGCAAGAAAGTTCAAAAGTTGTGACGTGTTGTCCAGGAAACAGATTCTATCCTTGGACAGAAAAATTCGTATAAAATCACCAGATCATCTTTTTGGTCTGAATCTTTTCGACAGCATGCTCTATACAATTGGCTTTCGGGCGTCTGTTCTGAGTTTTTTGATTTGAGTTGCAGAAGTGCCCCGAAAAAAATTATTTACTACCTGCTGGTCTGTTTTTCACAGATTCTGTCCTGTTTTGCCTTTCCTTCATTTTGCAAACCTTGAGCTTGCTTTTTCTTTGCAAAAACCTTTTGGCAATCTTGAGAAACAGTAGACCTTCAAGAATATCCTTATTTCCAGCAAGGAACAATTATTTTATTAAGGGTACTAACCACGCTAATCAGATTATGATGAGTTATGTATGAAGGGAGTTTTCAAGTGTGCGAGGGAAGATGATAAAAAGATTCAGGAGTGTCAAACGCTCAAGCTTGGGGATGCCCCCATGCACCCCCAAGAAATATTCAAGAAGACTCAAGCGTCTAAGCTTGGGGATGCCCCCGTGCATCCCCTTCTCCATCAACATTATCAGTTCGTCTTTCGTTCCACTATATTTTTATCACTTCATGTGTTATGTGCTATGCTTGGAGCGTCTTGCTTTTAGTTTCCTTTTTAGTTTTCTTTAGCTTTTCATAACGAGTCGGAACTCAGCTTTCTTTGTGTGGGAGAGAAACACGCTCCACTTCAACCTAGAACACAACATAGAATTTTCATGTCTATCTTTGCTGTGTATGTTCTTGGTATTTCAATAGCTACTATCATGTTCAGCTGTTAGTTTTCATGCTTATCTTTTTAAAGAGCTTTTGTTTAGTTGGTCGTTGGAACTCTCTTTAGTTTTCATGCTTATCTTATTAAGAGAGTTGGCTTCTGTTGCATTGGTCGATATGTCTATGATAAAAATACTACGTGCATAATGGTGCTTACTAGTTCATGTTTTCTTATGGTTAGTCTCAAATAGCTGGGGGGTTCCCAATGTGTTATTGGAGTACCAACATGATTTGTTTGCCTATGATGTGGTATGGTTTAGTGATATCTTCCTTCAAGAATTTATTTTGATTGACTTGGCGTATGCTCACGCATATTTAAGACTGTAAAGAAAGTCTGTCAAGCCTTGATGATCTTTTATTTCTGAGTAGCGATATAACTTCCATGCCTGATTCAATGTTGCTTTGTCGCTCTGCATGATTATGACCATCATTGCTCTTTTAGTTGGTCGCTCCCGGTCTTTTGCTAACCTCCACCTGTACTAAGCGGACTGACTGCTTGTGCATCCAAAATCCTTTAAACCAGTTATGCCATATGAGTCCACCATACCTTCCTATACATGGTATTTACCTGCCATTCCTAACGAAGACTTTCATGTACCATCTCGAAATTATTCAAAAAAAACATTCCTCTTTTGTGCTTCTGTTTTAGCTCATGAAGAAGTAGTAGTTAATTCATGATCTTTTTAAGTTGGACAAGTTTCACCCTGGGATTGCATGTCTAATGTGCAAACCCATAATACGAGAAGGAACTGGCATAGACTGCGCCCGGCTCATTAAAAAATTATACAACAAACAAACCCTCCTTCACGCTTTGTTCATGAGAAATCAGAAAACTTTGGCAGTGATAAACAAAGGAGATTAAGAGGATGTGATCGTCCTCATTCGGGAGCCGTTCCTCGAAACTTGTCCAGCTCGAGAAGTAATTGAGTTATCTGCTAGCATTCGTTGACGAAATATGCATAATCTAAAAATAATAATAATTATTACCTCTTTTTTTAAAACCAAGAGCTCTGGTACATGTTTAGTTTTTGTTTCCGACCACGGGTTTTCAACCTTGCCAACAAAAGCCATGGTTCGAGAGTCTCCACCTTCTTTTAAAGCACCAACTACTGAGAGCATGATTGTCATTCTGAGTGTAATGTGCATTGTCCCAAAGTAGCATTGTCTTTTGCATGATTGTGATATCGTTTATTCCGAAATCATTGTATCTAGTCGTCACTTAAACCTTGGAGGTGCCCCTACATTTATGTTTTGCTTCACTAAAGGGGGCAAGCGAGATACCACTTTATCATATTTGCACACCATGCTCATTACAAATCTATTTGATGTTTCAGTATCATATTGTAAAACTTTCAGTTCTTTGTGATTTTCTCATGAGGCAACTTAATTACTATAGATTCATTGTCTCAGTAAGCTTTTGTCATATGACTATGAAAAGTCCTTATATGGTTAATAGCATGTCACCACAGAAATTATTCTTGTTATCATTTACCTACTCGAGGACGAGCAGGAATTAAGCTTGGGGATGTTGATACGTCCAAAACGTATGTATAATTTCTGCTTGCTCCATGCCTCTTTTGGGTGATATTGCTATGATATTTATGCACTTCCATACACTTTTGATCATATTTGGACTAACCTATTAACTCAGTGCACCCCAGTGCCAGTTTCTGTTTTCTGCTGTTTTTGTATTTCAGGTTTTCCAGTCACGTAAACTGCCAGAAAAATCCCGGAAAAATTATATAAAAAATCAGCGTTCCGGAAGCTTCCACACGGCCGAAGTAGGGCCGGAGGGGGGCCACTAGGGCTCCAGGCGCCCTGGTGGCGCGGCCACCCTCCAGGCCGCGCCGGGGGGGGTGCCTGGGCCCCCCAGGCCTCCGCTGATGACCCCCTTTGGCATATATTTAACACCCGTCGAGGAAACCCTGATTCCAGACCCTTTTCTCCAGACGCAATCCCGATCTCCGCCGCCATCGCCATCAAGCTTCGGGGGACCAGAATTCCTGTGCCGGCACCCTGCCGGGACGGGGAAGTGCCCCCGGATTCATCTCCATTGACGTTGCTTCCTCCCTCCATGATGCGGGAGTAGTTCCTCCTCGGGGCTGAGGTTTCTACCAGTAGCTATGTGGTCAATTCTCTCTCCCATGATGTGATCTTCGTTGTGATCATAGGCTATGTTAATCTAGGGTGATCCCATGATATTTCCCCTTCCTCTATGTATTGGATTGATGTACTCACTTGTCTTTATCTATTATAATCCCCGAGACCAAGGTGACAGCGGTCTATTGGACATGGATTAGAAAAATATTTTCATGAGTGATTTCCTCTCTTGTGTGTTGATTGAAGATTGAGAGTCTCTTGGTGCTTGTCTTTGACTATCCTTTAGATATGTTGTGGTGATTGTGGGACTCTCTTTGGATGGCCGCGGTGACATTGGGAAATCCTTAGATTGAGAACTACGAACTTTGAGGTGTGCTTTTGTAGCCCTACATAATTCTCGTCCTCTCTTGTCCACGAAGGAATGACCTCCGGGTGCGTCTCCATTACATGTTTTATGGGAAATATCATGTGATTCGAATATGTTAATGTTGTTGGGAGTTGCCACTAGTGAAAGTATGAAGCCTAGGCCTTGTTTCCACCATTGCAATACCATTTGTGCTCACGTTTAGCACTTGTTTGCTTGCTGCACTTTTTATTACAGATTTATATTACTTTGTTTTGCCATCCATATCACTTGCCATTTAACATCTCTTCGCCGAACTAGTGCACCTATACATCTAACAAGTGTATTAGGTGTGTTGGGGACACAAGAGACTTCTTGTATCTTAGTTGCAGGGTTGTTTGAGAGAGACCATCTTCAACCTCTACTTCCCTGAGTTCGATAAACCTTAGGTCATACACTTGAGGGAAATTGTTGCTGTCCTACAAACCTCTGCGCTTGGAGGCCCAACATAGTCTACAAGAGTAGAAGCGTGTGTAGACATCAAGCTATTTCTGGCGCCGTTGCCGGGGAAGTGAGTGCTTGAAGGTATATCTTTAGATCTTGTAATTAAATCTTTTTGTTTCTTGTTTTTATTTCACTAGTTATGCTTATGGACAACCTTGCTATTGGATCGTTGCTTGTGGGAAGACGCCCCACACCTATGGTGGTTGCTCCTCCCCCTACTGAAATTGTGCCCTATAAAATACCAGCTGGTATTATCGATTATGTTTTGGCTAATCGTTATGCAGGAGACAGACATCCCGGTGAACACTTGCTATATCTGTCACAATTATGTTCATTATTTCAGCTTGCAGGTGTATTAAGGGAGTTTGTCATGAGGAAATTGTTCGCCGTATCACTTATAGATAAAGCTTCAGATTGGTATAAGCTTCTCGATAACGCGCACTTGCTTGATTGGCAAGAGCTTATGTCTCTCTTTTATAGTAAGTTTTATCCTCTTTATGAAATTCATCGAGACAGGAACTATATCTATAACTCAAGGTCTCGTGACGGAGAGAGCGTAGCTCAAGCTTGGGGGAGACTGAAAACGTTAATGCTAAAAAGTCCTAACCATGGGCTCCCCAAAGATGCTTATGTGGAGAGTAAGAGTACCTTTTTGCATGTGGATCATGGTAACAATGCTTTATGTGATGCTTATATTGTTGAATTTATTCGTGATCCCACTGAAAATTATTATGAGAAGGGAACATATGCTTATAGATATTTCAATAATATCAAGTTCCCTCTCTTTATGTTGAAGGTTTTGAAGCTGCACTTGTTTTGTCTTCCTATGCTTATGCTTTGTGCTTCAATGAATTATTCTATTGAAATATTCCTATGCATAGGAAGCATGTTAGGCTTAAATGTGTTTGGTATTTGCTTCTTGATGCTCTCTTTTGTTCTTCAACTCTTATTCCTACGAGAGCATCATTAAAGTCTTATGCCTAGCTTAAAGGCATAAAAGAAAGCGCTTTTGGGAGGCAGCCCACAATGAATAAAATTTTATTTTGCTTTTGTTGTGTCTTGATGTTGTTACTACAGTAGCATCATCATTGTATCTTTACTTTTCAGCTTTGTGCCAAGTGTAGCCTCTGATTGCAAGAAAGTTCAAAAGTTGTGACGTGCTGTCCAGGAAACAGATTCTGTCCTTGGACAGAAAAATTCGTATAAAATCACCAGATCATCTTTTTGGTCTGAAACTTTTTGACAGCGTGCTCTATACAATTGGCTTTCGGGCGTCTGTTCTGAGTTTTTTGATTTGAGTTGCAGAAGTGCCCCGAAAAAATTATTTACTACCTGCTGGTCTGTTTTTCACAGATTCTGTCCTGTTTTGCCTTTCCTTCATTTTGCAAACCTTGAGCTTGCCTTTTCTTTGCAAAAACCTTTTGGAAATCTTGAGAAACAGTAGACCTTCAAGAATATACTTATTTCCAGCAAGGAACAATTATTTTATTAAGGGTACTAACCTCGCTAATCAGATTATGATGAGTTATGTATGAAGGGAGTTTTCAAGTGTGCGAGGGAAGATGATAAAAAGATTCAGGAGTGTCAAACGCTCAAGCTTGGGGATGCCCCCATGCACCCCCAAGAAATATTCAAGAAGACTCAAGCGTCTAAGCTTGGGGATGCCCCCGTGCATCCCCTTCTCCATCAACATTATCAGTTCGTCTTTCGTTCCACTATATTTTTATCACTTCATGTGTTATGTGCTATGCTTGGAGCGTCTTGCTTTTAGTTTCCTTTTTAGTTTTCTTTAGCTTTTCATAACGAGTCGGAACTCAGCTTTCTTTGTGTGGGAGAGAATCACGCTCCACTTCAACCTAGAACACAACATAGAATTTTCATGTCTATCTTTGTTGTGTATGTTCTTGGTATTTCAATAGCTACTATCATGTTCAGCTGTTAGTTTTCATGCTTATCTTTTTAAAGAGCTTTTGTTTATTTGGTCGTTGGAACTCTCTTTAGTTTTCATGCTTATCTTATTAAGAGAGTTGGCTTCTGTTGCATTGGTCGATATGTCTATGATAAAAATGCTACGTGCATAATGGTGCTTACTAGTTCATGTTTTCTTATGGTTAGTCTCAAATAGCTGGGGGGTTCCCAATGTGTTATTGGAGTACCAACATGATTTGTTTGCCTATGATGTGGTATGGTTTAGTGATATCTTCCTTCAAGAATTTATTTTGATTGACTTGGCGTATGCTCACGCATATTTAAGACTGTAAAGAAAGTCTGTCAAGCCTTGATGATCTCTTATTTCTGAGTAGCGATATAACTTCCATGCCTGATTCAATGTTGCTTTGTCGATCTGCATGATTATGACCGTCATTGCTCTTTTAGTTGGTCGCTCCCAGTCTTTTGCTAACCTCCACCTGTACTAAGCGGACTGACTGCTTCTGCATCCAAAATCCTTTAAACCAGTTATGCCATATGAGTCCACCATACCTTCCTATACATGGTATTTACCTGCCATTCCTAACGAAGACTTTCATGTACCATCTCGAAATTATTCAAAAAAAACATTCCTCTTTTGTGCCTCTGTTTTAGCTCATGAAGAAGTAGTAGTTAATTCATGATCTTTTTAAGTTGGACAAGTTTCACCCCGGGATTGCATGTCTAATGTGCAAACCCATAATACGAGAAGGAACTGGCATAGAGTGCGCCCGGCTCATTAAAAAATTATACAACAAACAAACCCTCCTTCACGCTTTGTTCATGAGAAATCAGAAAACTTTGGCAGTGATAAACAAAGGAGATTAAGAGGATGTGATCGTCCTCATTCGGTAGCCGTTCCTCGAAACTTGTCCAGCTCGAGAAGTAATTGAGTTATCTGCTAGCATTCGTTGACGAAATATGCATAATCTAAAAATAATAATAATTATTACCTCTGTTTTTAAAACCAAGAGCTCTGGTACATGTTTAGTTTTTGTTTCCGACCACGGGTTTTTAACCTTGCCAACAAAAGCCACGGTTCGAGATTCTCCACCTTCTTTTAAAGCACCAACTACTGAGAGCATGATTGTCATTCTGAGTGTAATGTGCATTGTCCCAAAGTAGCATTGTCTTTTGCATGATTGTGATATCGTTTATTCCGAAATCATTGTATCTAGTTGTCACTTAAACCATGGAGGTGCCCCTGCATTTATGTTTTGCTTCACTAAAGGGGGCAAGCGAGATACCACTTTATCATATTTGCACACCATGCTCATTACAAATCTATTTGATGTTTCAGTATCATATTGTAAAACTTTCAGTTCTTTGTGATTTTCTCATGAGGCAACTTAATTACTATAGATTCATTGTCTCAGTAAGCTTTTGTCATATGACTATGAAAAGTCCTTATATGGTTAATAGCATGTCACCACAGAAATTATTCTTGTTATCATTTACCTACTCGAGGACGAGCAGGAATTAAGCTTGGGGATGTTGATACGTCCAAAACGTATCTATAATTTCTGCTTGCTCCATGCCTCTTTTGGGTGATATTGCTATGATATTTATACACTTCCATACACTTTTGATCATATTTGGACTAACCTATTAACTCAGTGCACCCCAGTGCCAGTTTCTGTTTTCTGCTGTTTTTGTATTTCAGGTTTTCCCGTCACGTAAACTGCCAGAAAAATCCCGGAAAAATTATATAAAAAATCAGCGTTCCGGAAGCTTCCACACGGCCGAAGTAGGGCCGGAGGGGGGCCACCAGGGCTCCAGGCGCCCTGGTGGCGCGGCCTCCCTCCAGGCCGCGCCGGGGGGCGCCTGGGCCCCCAGGCCTCCGCTGATGACCCCCTTTGGCATATATTTAACACCCGTCGAGGAAACCCTGATTCCAGACCCTTTTCTCCAGACGCAATCACGATCTCCGCTGCCATCGCCATCAAGCTTCGGGGGACCAGAATTCCTGTGCCGGCACCCTGCCGGGACGGGGAAGTGCCCCAGGATTCATCTCCATCGACGTTGCTTCCTCCCTCCATGATGCGGGAGTAGTTCCTCCTCGGGGCTGAGGTTTCTACCAGTAGCTATGTGGTCAATTCTCTCTCCCATGATGTGATCTTCGTTGTGATCATAGGCTATGTTAATCTAGGGTGATCCCATGATATTTCCCCTTCCTCTATGTATTGGATTGATGTACTCACTTGTCTTTATCTAGTATAATCCCCGAGACCGAGGTGACAGCGGTCTATTGGACATGGATTAGAAAAATATTTTCATGAGTGATTTCCTCTGTTGTGTGTTGATTGAAGATTGAGAGTCTCTTGGTGCTTGTCTTTGACTATCCTTTAGATATGTTGTGGTGATTGTGGGACTCTCTTTGGATGGCCGCGGTGACATTGGGAAATCCTTAGATTGAGAACTACGAACTTTGAGGTGTGCTTTTGTAGCCCTACATAATTCTCGTCCTCTCTTGACCACGAAGGAATGACCTCCGGGTGCGTCTCCATTGCATGTTTTATGGGAAATATCATGTGATTCGATTATGTTAATGTTGTTGGGAGTTGCCACTAGTGAAAGTTTGAAGCCTAGGCCTTGTTTCCACCATTGCAATACCATTTGTGCTCACGTTTACCACTTGTTTGCTTGCTGCACTTTTTATTACAGATTTATATTACTTTGTTTTGCCATCCATATCACTTGCCATTTAACATCTCTTCGCCGAACTAGTGCACCTATACATCTAACAAGTGTATTAGGTGTGTTGGGGACACAAGAGACTTCTTGTATCTTAGTTGCAGGGTTGTTTGAGAGAGACCATCTTCAACCTCTACTTCCCTGAGTTCGATAAACCTTAGGTCATCCACTTGAGGGAAATTGCTGCTGTCCTACAAACCTCTGCGCTTGGAGGCCTAACATAGTCTACAAGAGTAGAAGCGTGTGTAGACATCAATGAGGAACATGCTTCCATGGGTACCACATCACAATCAACATAGTCAGCACATGTAGCTATACTAAAATGCACACGAACAGTACATGTTACCTTAACCTTGCCGATTTTGTTGAACCATTGGATGTAGTAAGGATCTGGGTGTGGTCTTGTGGTGAGAGACAGCTTCTCCACCATCTCCATGCTAGCCAAATTGTTGCAGCCCCCTCCATCTATGATGACACGGACAGAACAATCCTTCACAAGTCCCTTTGTATGGAACAAATTGTGCCTCTGGTTTTGCTCAGCTTGTGTGACCTGCACACTCAAAACACGTTGATCAACTAAACATTCATAGCTGTCACCGTCGTCAGCAGCCATGTATTGTGTTTCTTGTACAGAATTATCTTCACCGTGCTCTTCACTCACAATAAGAGCCAGATTCTCGTCATCATAATCACTAGCAGACTCATACCCACCATCCTCAGTAATGATCATGACACGCTGAGATGGTCATTTGCTCGCATAGTGACCACGACCAGTGAAACAACGACATATAACATCATGTGTTCGCCCTGTGGATGCCATGGATGAAGAAGAGCTCTGCGCAGGACCGGAAGGTGTACTCCTAGATGATGGTGGTGGTGCCTGTTTGCCTTTATCATGGTTAGAAGTGACGGATGAAGTAGGCGGTGGTGCAGCCAAACGAGTGGAAGTAGATGATGCACGCGGTGTCCATGAAGAAGGTCGACCTGCAGAAAAATTAGTTCGTGCCATGCCATGTCGATCCTTCACTTCACGTTCAGCTTTGCAAGCAAGATGGAATAAACGAGTGATATTGTTATACACATTATACTCTAAAATGGTCTGTATGTCTCTATTTAATCCACCCATAAAACATGCAAGCATAGCTTCATTATCCTCAACAATACCACAGCTAATCATGCCAGTTTGTAATTCCTGATAATATTCCTCTACATAATGTTTTCCTTGTCTTAAGCGCTGCAATTTGTGTAGTAATTCATGTTGATAATATGGTGGAACCCAACGAGTATGCATAGCAGTTTTCAAAGAAGCCCAAGTAGTTGGAATATTATTCGGATATAATCTACGATGTTCAAACCACCACACACAAGCAAAACAAGTGAAAGCACAAAGAGCAGCAGCAACACGTCTCTCCTTGAGATATTTTAAACATTTAAAACATTGTCCGGTTTCTAACTCCAAAGTAAGATATATATCAGGAACATATCTACCCTCAAAAGGTGGAATATTCAATTTTAGATTAGGGATATGGTCAGGATCTCGTACTTGAGGTGGTGGTGCAGCCCTAACATTCGGTTATATGCATGTGGATGGCCTAGTGGTGGTGGTGGTTGCACGTAGTTCAGATTTTGATCAACCTCATCCTCGTAATCGCCCGCGAAATCCTCCTCGGCACCAGCACCAGCAGTAGCAGGAGCCAAAGAAGCCTCAATAGTATGTACATTAGCACCAGAAGTTTGGCCATCCTCAAGAGGAATATGCTTTTCTCAAGTGTTTAGTGATATTTCTCCAAAACCCTCGACCACTTTATCCATCCAAATATGTCCAAACACTATTTCCAAACTCAGCCCCATCGATTCTTTCCATCTGGAGCTACCGAGTTCATTTGACATAGACGTTGCCAGAAACCCTAACAAGTCGGTCCGACCGATACAGATCTCGGTCTCACCGAGATGGCCTTGTCAAAGCGCTATGATCTGCTGCATTCACTTCGGTCTCATCAAGTTTATGCAATTGGTCTCACCGATTTGGCTTGACAGATACTCTGTTGCTTATTGTTTCACTTTGGTCTCACCGAGTTGATGCAATCGGCGCCACCGAGTTGATGTTTGCCCTAACCCCTAGCATACCGGTCCCACCGAATTGTTCCAGTCAGTCCCACTGAGATTCCTAACGTTCACATATTTGAACTGACCGTTCTCACCGAGTTGCATTATTCGGCCCCACCAAGATTGGTCAATTGTGTGTAACGGTTGGATTTTGTGTGGATGCTATATATACCCATCCATCCCCTCTCCTTCATCGAGAGAACCATCCGAATGTGCCTACACTTCTACCATTCATTTTGAGAGAGAACCACCTACTCATGTGTTCAGATCAAGACATTCCAATCCTACCACAAGAATCTTGATTTCTAGCCTTCCCCAAATTTCTTTCCACTCCAATTTGTCTTCCACCATATCCAAATATGTGAGAAAGAGTTGAGTGTTGGGGAGACTATCATTTGAAGCACAAGAGCAAGGAGTTCATCATCAACACGCCATCTATTAGCTTCTGGAGAGTGGTGTCTGCTAGATTGGTTAGGTGTTGCTTGGGAGCCTCCGACACAATTGTGGAGTTGAACGAAAGTTTGTTAGGGCAAGGAGATCGCCTACTTCGTGAAGATCTACCAGAGTGAGGCAAGTCCTTCATGGCCGATGGCCATGGTGGGATAGACAAGGTTGCTTCTTCGTGGACCCTCCGTGGGTGGAGCCCTCGATGGACTCACGCTGCTGTTACCCTTCATGGGTTAAGTCTCCATTAACGTGGACGCACGATAGCACTACCTATCGGAACCACGCCAAAATCTCCGTGGATCCATTGCGCTTCGTTTCTCCAAACCCTTCCCTTTACCTTCGTATGCAATGTTTTACTTTCCGCTTCTACAATCTTAGAATTGCATGTGTAGGCAGATTGCTTGACTCGCTCAACTTGCTAAAATATGCCCACAACTAAAATTGGGAATATGATTGATTTTTATTTGGTCAAGTAGTCGAATCAACCCCCCCCCATCTAGACATACTTTCGATTCTACATATATTTGTATAAGAAGTACGCATTTGAGTCATAAATTTGTAAGTTATTATTATTTCATTTTCGAATTCACTTTTACTTTGGTTATTATGGTATAATCCGAAATCATACCGAAATAATTTGGTTTATACCAAACCAAACAATATGTTAATTTTATACCGTACTTACTGAAATATTAAAATCGTACAAACAAAAAACCAATATAAAACAGAACCATGTAGATTGAATAAGTCAAATGCACAGACTTAAGTGTATGTGTGTATGTCATTATTTTTTGTCTCTTCATCTCTCCTCCAAGCGAACAAGCGGTTAGGGTTTCTGCCTCCCTTCGAAGGCGCCGTCGATCAGCCTTGTATCTTGTGACCTTAGGACTATGGGGCGCGGTGGATCCCGGCCGTTGCTGGTGGGAGGTTTCGTTTTTATTTGTTTCTTTGAGTTTTACTAGGATTTTTGTTCTAACCAGGAAGACGAGTCGACGGTGGCTCCCTAAAAATGGAATAAGGTTGTCCCCGCTTAGCCATTGTTCTGGTGATGCATCTAGCATCATCGGAGAGCATGTGGAGGTGTGTCTCCGGTGGCCCTCGCAAGATTCGGTTAGTGGTTGTCTTTGATGAATCTACTCGGATCCAGTCTTTGTTCATCTTCGTCAGTGTGTATTTAGGTTGGATACTTCCGATCTACGCTTCTCTTCATCGACTATGGTTGTTGTTTTCGTGCGTTGGTCCTAAGAGGCCTTAGCGCGACAACTTCCAGACTGCCTACTATGAAAAAATTACCCAGCTCTGGCAAGGGAGGGGTTACGACGACTACGCGTATTTGGCTAGCTTCAGTGCTTGTAGTGATCGCTAGGTGGTACACAGTTTTGGATGTAATTTTTATTATTTCTCGTGTTCGTTGCACTATAATAATTAATGATGATTAGATTTAAAGTTTCCCGAAAGAAGAGTGTATGTGCATGTTTATGAGAAAAAAACACAGCGAATACATTTTAAGTCATGAACGCTTGCGTTCATGAGCCATAAGAGCATCTCTTGGATACCCTTTATAATCGCCCGACCCTTATATTTCCGGCGACTATATGGGTTTGTGAAGGAAATATGCCCTAGAGGCAATAATAAAGTTGTTATTTATATTTCCTTATATCATGATAAATGTTTATTATTCATGCTACAATTGTATAAACCAGAAACTTAATACATGTGTGAATACATAGACAAAACAGAGTGTCCCTAGTATGCCTCTGCTTGACTAGCTCGTTAATCAAAGATGGTTATGTTTCCTAACCATAGACATGTGTTGTCATTTGATCAACGAGATCACATCATTAGGAGAATGATGTGATGGACAAGACCCATCCATTAGCTTAGCAACTTGATCATTTACTGTTACTACTATTGCTTTCTTCATGACTTATACATGTTCCTATGACTATGAGATTATGCAACTCCCGAATACCGTAGGAACACCTTGTGTGCTATCAAACGTCAGAATGTAACTGGGTGATTATAAATATGCTCTACAGGTGTCTCCGAAGGTATTTGTGGTGTTGGCATAGATCAAGAATAGTATTTGTCACTCCGGGTGTCGGAGAGGTAACTCTAGGCCCTCTCAGTAATGCACATCATAATAAGCCTCGCAAGAAAAACGACTAATGTGTTAGTCATGAGATGATGTATTATGGAACGAGTAAAGAGACTTGCTAGTAACAAGATTGAACTAGGTATTGAGATAGCAACGATCGAATCTCGGGCAAGTGGCATACCGATGACAAAGGGAACAACATATGTTGTTATGTGGTTTGACCGATAAATATCTTCGTAGAATATGTAGGAACCAATGTGAGCATTCAGGTTCCGCTATTGGTTATTAACCGGAGATGAGTCTCGGTCATGTCTACATAGTTCTCGAACCCGTAGGGTCCGCACGCTTAAACGTTCGATGACGATCGGTATTATGAGTTTATGAGTTTTGATGTACCGAAGGTAGTTCAGAGTCCCGGATGAGATCACGGACACGATGAGGAGTCTTGGAATGTCCGAGACATAAAGATTAATATATTGGACGACTATATTCGGACACCGGAAGTGTTCCAGGTGTTATCGGATAAAACTGGAGTGCCGGGGGGGGGGGGTACCGGAACCCCCCAAGGAAGTATGGGCCATAGTGGGCCAATGAGGGAAAGAAAGAGGCAGCCCACTAGGGCTAGCCGCACCCCCCCTAGGGTTCCTAGTTGGACTAGGAGTGGGGGCGCCCCTCTCCTCCCTTCTCCTCTCCTCCTTCCTTTCCTAATCCCAGTAGGAATAGGAAGGGGGATTCCTATTCCTACTAGGAGTAGGAATCCTACTCCTAGCGCGCTATACATGGGACGGACGCACCCCCCCTTGATCCTTTATATACGGGGGCAGGGGGCACCCAAAGACACACGAGCAACATCGTTTTAGCCGTGTGTGATGCCCCCCTCCACAGAAACACACCTCGATCATACCATTGCAGCGCTTAGGCGAAGCCCTGCGCCGGTAGCTTCATCATCTCCATCACCACGCCGTCGTGCTGGCAAAACTCTCCCGTGAAGCTCAACTGGATCAAGAGCTCATGGGAGATCATCGACCTAAACATGTGCTGAACGCAGAGGTGCCGTTCATTCGGTACTTAGATCGGTTGGATCGCGAAGACGTTCGACTACATCAACCGCGTCACTAGACGATTCCGCTTTCGGTCTACGAGGGTACGTAGACACACTCTCCCCTCTCGTTTCTATGCATCTAGTAGATATATCTTGCGTGATTGTAGGATTTTTTTTTGAAATACTACGTTCCCCAACAGTTTGGGCCTTTTTGGACCAGAATAAACCTCGTATAGTCGCCGCGGCCTGTAAATGGTTTACAGTGGCCCGTAAAATCACCCCTGGACAGTATATCTATCCCGTGGTTGCTATACAGGTCGCATCGCTTTTCCCCCTCCGCAACAAGCCACACATAACCACTTGCATTTCTTGCCGCCGACCACCCCTATTCATGACTCGAGCAGCAGATCCGCTGCCGCTCCACCGCATGTGGCGCGAAATGTAGAGCGTCGGCCAATCTGCCGATGGTGACGATGACGAGGAGCGCAAGCGCTCCGCTCGCAGGTACACCAAACGCGGCCTTGAGCCCCCGACATCCCTCCTCCGCCGCGAGATAGAGTAGTACGACGGATGGCAGTGTCAGCTCTCCGGCACGGGCAGCTCCTCTGGCGCGTGCAGCTCGTGCACGCCACTGTCGCCGGTCAAGATTGAGGCAGAGGAGCTCCGACTGCTCCACGTGGTGAAGAGGGAGCCCGAGGCGGAGTGGCCGCTCCCAGGCGTCTTCGGGCCGGAGGACTACCTCACCCCTTCCGAGGCGGACGCCATCGAGGCGGCAATTCTCGAGCGCAATGCGCAGGAGGAGGAGGAGGAGGCGACGCAACACCATCGCCGGGACGAGGAGATCAACAAGGTCATGTATGAGCATGGCCTCGCCAGGGTGCGGGAGTTCGACAAGAAGATGGAGGAGTGGCGCTGCGAAGCCGACGCGCATGACTCCATGTTCATCGACCTCACCTCCGACGACGCCAATGAGTGATTTCCGCCACGCCACAACGCCGCCGCGGCACCCGAAGGGCGGCGGTTTGCCCCATTTTGGGCACTTAAGGTTAGGCCCATGCTCCAACGCTCTACCCTATGTAAATCGATGAACTCATATATGTATCTATGATCAACCTGCTATCTACTAATGTTTCTTGTTCATCTCTCACGCGAAATCTTTTTCCAAAGTGTAAAGTTCCATATGCGGTTTCTATTTTGCCATAGCTAAAATCGCCCCTTACAAGAGACAAAGCGCAAATCGTAAACTCTTTATAAGGGCTATCCTTATAAGGGGTCTGCTAGAGATGCTCCGTATAATGCCGACCTACAAAACTTGTTTATAGTTCGTTGAAAAACGGTTATGCGGGCCGACGCGGGATGCGACCGAGCAGACCCCGCATAGCCGACCCGTAAAACAACATATTCACGGGGTCCGCTAGACCGCAGCCCGCGTCGGCCCGTAAACCGAAAACCTCCGATTAGCCAATTTGACAGCGACTCCGACAATTGAGTTCAAATCAAAGAATAAAACTTAGTTCACGCACAAACGAAAGCATAGTTTTGTACGACAAACGCAAAAAGACTACATGCAAAAGCGACGACCACGTCCATCGTCATCTTGGTCGCTTTTCACCCGTCGTCATGATCTTCATGTTGAAAATATGCCCTAGAGGCAATAATAAAAGTATTATTATTATATTTCCTTGTTCATGATAATTTTCTGTTATTCATGCTTGAATTGTATTGTATGGAAACAGCGATACATGGGTGAATATATAGACCACAATGAGTCCCTGGTAGGCCTCTAGTTACCAGCTCGTTGATCAACAGATGGTCACGGTTTCCTGACCATGGACATAGGATGTCAGTGATAACGGGATCACATCATTAGGAGAATGATGTGATGGACAAGACCCAATCCTGAGCATAGCACGAGATCGTATAGTTCGTAATGCATAAGCTTTTCGGTGTCAAGTATTTATTCCTTAGACCATGAGGTTGTACAACTCCCGGATGCCGTAGGAATACTTTGGGTGTGCCAAACGTCACAACGTAACTGGGTGGCTATAAAGGTATGCATCGGGTATCTCCGAAAGTGTCTGTTGGGTTGGTACGAACCGAGACTGGGATGTTGTCACTCCGTATGACGGAGAGGTACCTCTGGGCCCACTCGGTAAGTCATCATCATAATGAGCTCAAAGTGACTAAGGAGTTAGTCACGGGATGATGGATTACGGATCGAGTAAAGAGACTTGCCATGACGAGATTGAACAAAGTATCGGGAATACTGACGATCGAATCTCGGGCAAGTACCGTACCGACGGACAAAGGGAATAACATACGGGATTGAGTGAATCCTTGACACAGTGGTTCATCCGATGAAGATCATCGAGGAACATGTGGGAACAAACATGGGTATCCAGATCCCGCTGTTGGTTATTGACCCGAGAGTGGTCTCGGTCATGTCTACGTGTCTCCCGAACCCGTAGGGTCTACACACTTAAGGTTCGGTAACGCTAGGGTCGTAGAGATACATGCACGTGGAAACCTGAAAGTTGTTCGGAGTCCCGGATGAGATCCCGGACATCACGAGGAGTTCCGGAATGGTCCGGAGGTAAAGAATGATATATAGGAAGTCCAGTTTCGGCCATCGGGTGATCTCCGGGGGTCACCGGGAGTGTCCCGGGACCACCGAAGGGGCCCCGGGGGTCCACCGGGTGGGGCCACCCATCCCGGTGGGGCCCCTAGGCCGCAAGGGGGAAGTGTCCAGCCCTAATGGGCTGGCGCACCTCATGGGCCCTCGTCCCCATGCGCCTAGGGTTGAAACCCTAGGGGGAGGGGGCGCCACTTGCCTTGGGGGGCAAGGATTCCCCCCTTGGCCACCGCCCACCCTGCAGATGCCATCTGCAGGGCCGGCGCACCCCCCGGGCCCCCTATATATATGTGGGGGGGGGAGAGGGCAGCCGCACCCTTGCCCTGGCGCCTCTCCCCCTCCCGTCACACCTCCGTCTCCTCAACGCAGGGCGCCCGGCGAAGCCCTGCAGGAATCTCCACTGCATCCACCACCACGCCGTTGTGCTGTTGGATCTCTGACGACTTCTCCTCCCCCCTTGCTGGATCAAGAAGGAGGTGACGTTGCTGTATCGGACGTGTGTTGAACGCGGAGGTGCCGTCCGTTCGGCACTAGATCATCGGTGACGAAGAACGCGAAGAGTACGACTACTTCATCCACGCTTTTTCGAAAGCTTCCGCACGCGATCTACATAACGGTATGTAGATGCACTCTTATTTGCTCGTTGCTAGATGTCTCCTTAGTTGGATCTTGGTGAAAGCGTAGAAATTTTTTGAATTCTGCTACGTTCCCCAACAGTGGCATCTGAGCTAGGTTTAATGCGTAGCATCTTGCACGAGTAGAACACAAAGTAGTTGTGGGTGTTTGAGTTTGTTCAACTTTCTTTCCGTTACTAGTCAATCTTGATTCGGCGGTATTGTGGGATGAAGCGGCCCGGACCGACTTTACACGTACGCTTACGTGAGACTGGTTCCACTGACAGACATGCACTAGTTGCATAAGGTGGCTGGCGGGTGTCTGTCTCTCCTACTTTAGTCGGATCGGATTCGATGAACAGGGTCCTTATGAAGGGTAAATAGAAATTGACAAATCACGTTGTGGTTTTGGCGTAGGTAAGAAACGTTCTTTCTAGAAAACCTATAGAAGCCACGTAAAAACTTGCAACAACAATTAGAGGACGTCTAACTTGTTTTTGCAGCATGTGCTATGTGATGTGGTATGGCCAAAACGAAGATGTGATGAATGATATATGTGATGTATGAGATTGATCATGTTCTTGTAATAGGGAATCACGACTTGCATGTCGATGAACTTGACAACCGGCAGGAGCCATAGGAGCTATCTTAATTATTGTATGACCTGCGTGTCACTGAATAACGCCATGTAATTACTTTACTTTATTGCTAAACGTTAGCTATAGTAGTAGAAGTAATAGTTGGCGTGACGACTTCTTCAAGACACGATGATGGAGATCATGATGATGAAGATCATGGTGTCAAGCCGGTGACAAGATGATCATGGTGCCCCAAAGATGGAGATCCAAGGAGCAAGATGATATTAGCCATATCATGTCACTTTAAATTGATTGCATGTGATGTTTATCATGTTTATGCATCTTGTTTACTTAGAACGACGGTAGTAAATAAGATGATCTCTCACTAAAAAATTTCAAGAATTGTGTTCCCCCTAACTGTGCACCGTTGCTAAAGTTCATTGCTCCGAAGCACCGCGTGATGATCGGGTGTGATAGGTTCTAACGTCCGCATACAATGGGTGTAAGCCAGATTTACACACGCGATACACTTAGGGTTCACTTGACGAGCCTAGCATGTACAAACATGGCCTCGGAACACGGAAGACCGAAAGGTCGAACATGAGTCATATAGAAGATACGATCAACATGAAGATGTTCACCGTTGATGATTAGTCCGTCTCACGTGATGATCGGACACGGGCTAGTCGATTCGGATCGTGTATCACTTAGATGACTAGAGAGATGTCATTCTGAGTGGGAGTTCATTAAAATTTGATTAAGATGAACTTAATTATCATGAACTTAGTCTAAATTCTTTACAATATCTCTTGTAGATCAAATGCCCACGCTCCAGTTTCCCTCAACTTCAACGCGTTCCTAGAGAAAACCAAGCTGAAAGACGATGGTAGCAACTATACGGATTGGGTCCGTAACCTGAGGATTATCCTCATAGCTGCCAAGAGATCATATGTCCTTGAAGCACCGCTAGGTGATGCACCTGCTCCCGATGCGGCCCAAGACGTTTTGAACGTCTGGCAGTCGCGTAGTGATGATTACTCCCTGGTTCAGTGCGGCATGCTTTACAGCTTAGAGTCGGGGCTCCAAAAACGTTTTGAGCACCACGGAGCATATGAGATGTTCGAAGAGCTGAAAATGGTTTTCCAAGCTCATGCCCGAGTCGAGACATATGATGTCTCCGACGCATTCTACAGCTGTAAGATGGAGGAAAACAGTTCTGCAAGTGAGCACATCCTCAAGATTTCTGGATTGCACAACTGCTTGTCTCAGCTGGGAATGAATCTCCCAGATGAAGCGGTCGTTGACAGAATCCTCCAGTCGCTCCCACCAAGCTTCAAGAGCTTCGTGTTGAACTTCAATATGCAGGGGATGGAGAAGTCCATTCCCGAGGTGTATTCGATGATGAAATCAGCGGAGGTGGACATCAAGAAAGAACATCAAGTGTTGATGGTCAATAAAACCACTAAGTTCAAGAAAGGCAAGGGTAAGAAGAACTTCAAGAAGGACGGTAAGGGAGTTGCCGCGCCCGGCAAGTCTGTTGCCGAGAAGAAGCCAAAGTATGGACCCAAGCATGAGACAGAGTGCTTTTATTGCAAGGGAACGGGTCACTGGAAGCGGAACTGCCCCAAATATTTAGCAGACAAGAAGGCCAGCAACGTTAAAGGTATATATGATATACATGTTATTGATGTGTACCTTACCAGCACTCGTAGTAGCTCCTGGGTATTCGATACCGGTGCAGTTGCTCACATTTGTAACTCAAAACAGGAGCTGCGGAATAAACGGAGACTGGCGAAGGATCAGGTGACGATGCGCGTCGGGAATGGTTCCAAGGTCGATGTGATCGCCGTCGGCACGCTGCCTCTACATCTACCCTCGGGATTAGTTTTAAACCTCAATAATTGTTATTTAGTACCAGCTTTGAGCATGAACATTGTATCTGGATCTCGTCTTATGCGAGATGGCTACTCTTTCAAATCGGAGAATAATGGTTGTTCTATTTATTTGAGAGATATGTATTATGGTCATGCCCCGCTGGTCAATGGCTTATTTTTGATGAATCTCGAACGTGATGATACACATATTCATAGTGTAGATGCCAAAAGATGTAAAGTTGATAATGATAGTCCCACATACTTGTGGCATTGCCGCCTTGGTCATATTGGTGTCAAACGTATGAAGAAGCTCCATTCAGATGGACTTCTAGAGTCTCTTGATTATGAATCATTTGACACGTGCAAACCATGCCTCTTGGGCAAGATGTCCAAGACTCCGTTCTCCGAAACAATGGAGCGAGCAACCAACTTGTTGGAAATCATACATACTGATGTGTGCGGTCCAATGAGTGTTGAGGCTCGCGGAGGCTATCGTTATGTTCTCACCCTCACAGATGACTTGAGTAGATATGGGTATATCTATTTGATGAAACACAAGTCTGAGACCTTTGAAAGGTTCAAGGAATTTCAGAATGAGGTTGAGAATCAACGTGACAGAAAAATAAAGTTCTTGCGATCAGATCGTGGGGGTGAATATTTAAGTCATGAATTTGGCACACACCTTAGGAACTGTGGAATTGTTTCACAATTGACACCGCCCGGAACACCTCAACGTAACGGTGTGTCCGAACGTCGAAATCGTACTATGTTGTACATGGTGCGATCTATGATGTCCCTCACCGATTTACCGCTATCTTTTTGGGGTTATGCTTTAGAGACTGCCGCATTCACTTTAAATAGGGCTCCGTCGAAATCCGTTGAGACGACTCCGTATGAACTTTGGTTTGGCAAGAAACTGAAGCTGTCGTTTCTAAAAGTTTGGGGTTGCGATGCTTATGTCAAGAAACTTCAACCTGAAAAGCTCGAACCCAAATCGGAAAAATGCGTCTTCATAGGATACCAAAAGGAAACGATTGGGTACACCTTCTACCACAGATCCGAATGCAAAGTCTTTGTTGCCAAGAATGGATGCTTTCTGGAGAAAGAGTTTCTCTCGAAAGAAGTGAGTGGGAGGAAAGTAGAACTTGATGAGGTGACAGTCACACCTCCTGGACCGGAAAGTAGCGCAGCGCAGGAAATTGTTCCTGAGGTGCCTGCACCTACAAGGGAGGGAGTTAATGATGATGATCATGAAGAAACAGATCAAGTTACTACTGAACTTTGAAGGTCCACAAGGGCACGTTCCGCACCAGAGTGGTACGGCAACCCTGTCCTGAAAATCATGTTGTTAGACAACGGTGAACCTTCGAACTATGAAGAAGCGATGGCGGGCCTGGATTCCAATAAATGGCTTGGAGCCATGAAATCCAAGATTGAATCCATGTATGAAAACAAAGTATGGACTTTGGTGGACTTGCCTGATGATAGGCACGCCGTAGAAAATAAATGGATATTTAAGAAGAAGACAGACGCGGATGGTAATGTAACCATCTATAAGGCTCGGCTTGTCGCTAAAGGTTATCGACAAGTTCAAGGGATTGACTACGATGAGACCTTCTCTCCCGTAGCGATGCTGAAGTCAGTCAGAATCATGTTAGCTATTGCCGCATTCTATGATTATGAGATATGGCAAATGGACGTCAAAACAGCATTCTTAATGGCTTCTCAAGGAAGAGTTGTATATGATGCAACCGGAAGGTTTTGTCGATCCAGAGAACGCTAACAAGGTATGCAAGCTCCAGCGCTCGATTTACGGGCTGGTGCAAGCATCTCGGAGTTGGAATATTCGCTTTAATGATGTGATAAAAGCGTTTGGATTTATACAGACTTATGGAGAAGCCTGTATTTACAAGAAAGTGAGTGGGAGCTCTGTGGCATTTCTCATATTATATGTGGATGACATATTGCTGATGGGAAATGATATAGAATTCTTGGAAAATGTAAAGGCCTACTTGAATAAAAGTTTTTCAATGAAGGACCTTGGAGAAGCTGCTTACATATTAGGCATCAAAATCTATAGAGATAGATCAAGACGCCTCATTGGTCTTTCACAAAGTACATACCTTGACAAGATATTGAAAAAATTCAATATGGATCAGTCCAAGAAGGGATTCTTGCCTGTTTTGCAAGGTATGAGATTGAGCAAGGCTTAGTCGCCGACCACGGCAGAAGATAGAGAAAAGATGAGTGTCATTCCCTATGCCTCGGCCATAGGTTCTATAATGTATGCCATGCTGTGTACCAGACCTGATGTGAACCTTGCCATAAGTTTGGTAGGGAGGCACCAAAGTGATCCCGGTGTGGAACACTGGACAGCGGTCAAGAACATCCTGAAGTACCTGAAAAGGACTAAGGATATGTTTCTCGTTTATGGAGGTGACGAAGAGCTCGTCGTAAAGGGTTACGTCGATGCTAGCTTCGACACAGATCTGGATGACTCTAAGTCTCAAACCGGATACGTGTACATTTTGAACGGAGGGGCAGTCAGCTGGTGCAGTTGCAAGCAAAGCGTCGTGGCAGCATCTACATGTGAAGCGGAGTACATAGCTGCTTCTGAAGCAGCGCAGGAAGGAGTCTGGATGAAGGAGTTCATCACCGACCTAGGAGTCATTCCAAGCGAGTCAGGCCCGATGACTCTTTTCTGTGACAACACTAGTGCTAATGATATTACCAAGGAGCCCAGGTTTCACAAGAAGACCAAGCACATCAAGCGCCGTTTCAACTCCATCCGGAATTATGTTCAAGATGGAGATATAGATATTAGTAAAGTGCATACGGATCTGAATGTCGCAGACCCGTTGACTAAACCTCTTTCACGGGCAAAACATGATCAACACCAGAACTCTATGGGTGTTCGATTCATCACAATGTAACTAGATTATTGACTCTAGTGCAAGTGGGAGACTGTTGGAAATATGCCCTAGAGGCAATAATAAAAGTATTATTATTATATTTCCTTGTTCATGATGATTATCTGTTATTCATGCTTGAATTGTATTGTACGGAAACAGCAATACATGTGTGAATATATAGACCACAATGAGTCCCTGGTAGGCCTCTACTTACCAGCTCGTTGATCAACAGATGGTCACGGTTTCCTGACCATGGACATAGGATGTCAGTGATAACGGGATCACATCATTAGGAGAATGATGTGATGGACAAGACCCAATCCTGAGCATAGCACGAGATCGTATAGTTCGTAATGCATAAGCTTTTCGGTGTCAAGTATTTATTCCTTAGACCATGAGGTTGTACAACTCCCGGATGCCGTAGGAATACTTTGGGTGTGCCAAACGTCACAACGTAACTGGGTGGCTATAAATGTACGCGTCGGGTATCTCCGAAAGTGTCTGTTGGGTTGGTACGAACCGAGACTGGGATGTTGTCACTCCGTATGACGGAGAGGTACCTCTGGGCCCACTCGGTAAGTCATCATCATAATGAGCTCAAAGTGACTAAGGAGTTAGTCACGGGATGATGGATTACGGATCGAGTAAAGAGACTTGCCATGACGAGATTGAACAAAGTATCGGGAATACTGACGATCGAATCTCGGGCAAGTACCGTACCGATGGACAAAGGGAATAACATACGGGATTGAGTGAATCCTTGACACAGTGGTTCATCCGATGAAGATCATCGAGGAACACGTGGGAACCAACATGGGTATCCAGATCCCGCTGTTGGTTATTGACCGGAGAGTGGTCTCGGTCATGTCTACGTGTCCCCCGAACCCGTAGGGTCTACACACTTAAGGTTCGGTAACGCTAGGGTCGTAGAGATACATGCATGTGGAAACCTGAAAGTTGTTCGGAGTCCCGGATGAGATCCCGGATGTCACGAGGAGTTCCGGAATGGTCCGGAGGTAAAGAATGATATATAGGAAGTCCAGTTTCGGCCATCGGGTGATCTCCGGGGGTCACCGGGAGTGTCCCGGGACCACCGGAGGGGCCCCGGGGGTCCACCGGGTGGGGCCACCCATCCCGGTGGGGCCCCTAGGCCGCAAGGGGGAAGTGTCCAGCCCTAATGGGCTGGCGCACCTCATGGGCCCTCCTCCCCATGCGCCTAGGGTTGAAACCCTAGGGGGAGGGGGCGCCACTTGCCTTGGGGGGCAAGGATTCCACCCTTGGCCGCCGCCCCACCCTGCAGATGCCATCCGCAGGACCGGCGCACCCCCCTGGCCCCCTATATATATGTGGGGGGGGGAGAGGGCAGCCGCACCCTTGCCCTGGCGCCTCTCCCCCTCCCGTCACACCTCCGTCTCCTCAACGCAGGGCGCCCGGCGAAGCCCTGCAGGAATCTCCACTGCATCCACCACCACGCCGTTGTGCTGTTGGATCTCTGGCGACTTCTCCTCCCCCCTTGCTGGATCAAGAAGGAGGTGACGTTGCTGTACCAGACGTGTGTTGAACGCGGAGGTGCCGTCCGTTCGGCGCTAGATCATCGGTGACGAAGAACGCGAAGAGTACGACTACTTCATCCACGCTTCTTCGAAAGCTTCCGCACGCGATCTACATAACGGTATGTAGATGCACTCTTATTTGCTCGTTGCTAGATGTCTCCTTAGTTGGATCTTGGTGAAAGCGTAGAAATTTTTTGAATCCTGCTACGTTCCCCAACACTTCACTCCGCACCACCGCCATCAATGCCATCACCGCCCCCGAATCCATCATCGGCAGTTGTTCCAACTCCGGCACCGAAAGCATCGCCGGGCGCACTGAATGCATCAGCGACACTGGTTCCAACTCCTGATGGGAAAACAGCAACGACACCGACTTCAGATGGTACAAATGATTTGCACAACTTGGGACATGAAAAACGAACTCACATAGTTGGATTCCATGGTTCCACTTGGAGATGCATTGCGTACTTGTTCCAAGCAAGCAGCCCAACGGCTATAAATCGGCTTGATCACATCCCAACGACCTTGGAGTGACCGAAAGGTGTGTGAAGTCTTATTGGGATACTTTCCCGTCAGGCGGAAGTATTGATCTTCAATCCTTTGCCAATACCTCTTGGCGGTTTGAGATGTACTGGTGCAAGCATCAAGAGACACCACACTCCAAGCCTTGATCAAGATTTGGTCTTCCAACATCGTGTAATTCTTCGACCTCACGCCTTTTTTTGCTTACGCTTGCTCATACACCCCCTCATATATCCCCTCCATGCCATCTTCACCACAGTGATCATCCACGCCATCCTCCATTTCATTGTAATCGAAATCAGCGAATGGGGCTTGAATGATGTCCACAGTGTTGGTGTCCAACAAGTTGTCGAACTCGGCAGTGGCATCGTTCAAACCATCGCTACAGTAAGTGACATCAAGTCACGAGCTACCACAATGGCGAAAAGCAAAGCAAGAAGAAGGAATCGAAGAAGCAGACCTTCTGGCCATTTCATCGAGCACCTCACTTGCGGTGGAAGCAGCGCCATTGGACGACATCGACGGGGTACCTCTTGCCGGGGCGGAGGGAGAGGATGAAGGCGCCAGCCTTTTCGTAGGAACCTTCTTGCGCTTCACACCCGAAACCTTGCCCATCTTCTCTGGCGGCGGCCGGGCAGATCGCGCAGTGGCCACAACGCCGGGCGCGCGTGCCTTCCCGGAAGGACCAGACGAATTTCCGCCCTGCACGACCATGTTGCCCTGCCGCTTGCGGGAAGGCGCGGTGGTGCCTTGAGCACCGATGGGGGTGACATGGCCGGCGACAAGATCTGTCGGATGGGATTACGCGTGCGCGACATCCACGGCGACGAGGGACGGCCGGGAGGCTTCCATAGCGGCGAAGAATGGCTGGGGCAAACGGACCGGAGCGGGCGGAGGCTGAGCAATGGCGGCGAAGGGGGTGGGAAGCGGGAACGGCTGCGCGGAAATTTCCCCGTGAATCTAAAGGTTGAGGGCGAACTTTTGCCGCGGCCCGCAATTTTTTGTATGGGTCCGACGTGCTTGCGGAGTCTGGTCGAACATCATTTTTCGCGCGGACCCGTATTTTGGCGATTATTTTGCGCTGGAGATGCTCTAAGGACGCCAAAACCAAGTGGAGATGATAAACGTGTTAAGAATACCTTTTATGGATTATTGAATAGAAATTTGACAAAGGGTGGACTTTATTGATCCAAATGGAGCATCAAAAGAATACAAACAACATGAGCACGGATAATTAGAAATGATTTGTCCAAAACATATTTATATTATTCAACAGGGTTAATCTTCCAGAATTCTGTACCAAAATTGGACATGAGACCCGAGAGGAAGCGACGAACAGCATTGAAGTGACCACCGACAGGACAACGGAGTGGAGCGAGAAACATTTGGACGGATAGTTTTGGCCCTTGTGTGGTGGGTGCACATGTGTCTCCATCCTACGTTGCCACGCGTGCTAGCTTACGCATGGAGACCATGCCGATCGATGCTGATCAAAATATCTCCCGATGCAAGTTGCGTATTTCCATGTGAAACACTAGGCCTGTGATGAATCCAACAGCCATTGAAAAGGAAAACTCAATGTTGCCTTAGCTCTTCTTATCGGAGAAGATCGAGAGAACGGCAAATTTGACAATTTTGATCTTTGGGCGAAATCAATTTACAGAATAAACTGTCCGTGAAACAATTTCACATTCCTGACCTTTTTGTGTAGCGCCCGCCACGACGGCGCCACATCCTACGGTGCAGTACCTAGCTCGGGGGCGTTCCACGCCTAGCCAGTATCGCATCCGGGTGATCCAAAAAATTACTAAATCAGTGTGCAACGCCTGAGAGCTAGGTGCCACACTATACAGTGTAGCGCCTAGCTCCTAGGCGTTGCACTAGTGGTTGCTTACACCGTATAATGTGGTGCCTGGCTCTTAGGCGCTGCACATTAACTTAGTAATTTTTAGGCAGTTCGGGGTGCGACGCTAGCCAGGCGTGCAGCGCTCCCGAGCTGGGTGTTGCACAGTATAGTGTGGCACCGTCGTGGCGGACGCTACACAAAAAGGTCAGTAATGTGAAATTGTTTCACGGGCAGTTTATTCTGTTAATTGATTTTGCCTAGAGGTCAAAATTATCAAATTTGCCCGAGAGAACATATCGAGGGAATGTGAGGCTGAGGCAAGGAGCACAAGGACCTGCATGCATGCATGATTGCTGGGTCACAGCAGACTAATGTTTTCCTCACTTTTGTGCGAGAGGGCCAAGGCTTCACTGCTAGCAAGATACTCCTTGGAGCCAAAACTGGATCACAACGGACTAATGATCGATGAGCATTGATTTATTCGGTTTGTTGAATCAGGATTAGGAAGTACCGATTTTAGATCGAAAAAAAAAACTTCGATCAAAATGACCGGTGAGAGAGAAAAATCCGGATCAAATAATCGGGAAAAAGACTCTCTTGGGCATCCGATCAACACGAACGGCGAACAAACCCTAGGTACGGGTGGCGCGACCCCCGGCGGCGGTCATGACGGCCGACCGCCCCAGGGGGGGCACCCAGGGCGGAAGCGGTGGGCGACGGCTAGGGTTCGAAACGATTAGGCTAATACCATGTTAGAAGGGAATAGAGAGAAGTTTGGCGGAATATGATGAATGTATTATTGAGCCTCAAGGATGAGTATATATTGAGTATAAGCCTTGAAAGGCAAGACACCTCTCATAAAGATAAGGTGGGATACGGATTACAAATCATAGACTACCAAATACATCTAATGTCTTGCCCTTCAAGTCTTGTAGTCAATATATATTCACCTTTGAAGCTTAATAATAAAAACAACAAACGCATTACGCCAATCATCTCTCTATATCCCTTATAGCATGGTATCAACTTAACCGATCCAACCCTAGCGCCGTCCGCCGCTTCCGCCCAGCGTGCCGCCCCTGGGGTGGTCGGCCTCCATGACCGCCGTCGGGCTGTGCCCCCGTACCTAAGGTTCGTCCGCTCGTCATGTTGATCGGCTGCCCTAGAGAGTCTTTTTGCCGAGCCCTTACTTCGGGTTTTTCTTTCTCCCGTCGGTCATTTTGATCGACATTTTCTTTTTGGTTTTCCGATCTAAGATCGGTTTGCGTCGCCCGTCGCCGCTGGCGACCAACGTGCGCCTCTACTCCAACATCGGCGCGACCAGTCGGCTCCATCACCAACCCGGCGGCCTCGCATGACAGGCGGCTTCTTATGGTCGTGGTCCGCGCGCCGGCCCGCACGTCGATCTACACCGGACGTCTCCACCTTGCTCCGACCGAGACTCCTACATCGCCCCGACCCGGCGGCCTCGCGCCATCCGACGGTCCATCAAAGCCATCGTTCGCGCGCCGGCCCACTCATCGATCCACGCCACCCATTTCCCCCGCGTCTGCACGGCGGCCCTGCGGTCTACCTCGCGGGCCTCGTCCCCGGCTGCGTCAGGCTCGTCCGCTGCCTTAGCTCGGGCACCCCTACTACTTTAGTCAGTCGGGCCTCGCTGCCCGGCCACCGGCGCTGCTTTGGCAGCCAGGGTGCCGGCCGCACGACGTCATATGCCGTCTGACATCGCCAGTTTCATCTCGGACTCCGCCGCCACCCCGCCATCACCGAGCAGCGTCCTTGATCTTGGGCGATCGGTTTGACCACTCTCTCGCCGTCCCATCTACGCGGCGCCCCCGACCTGGCCCATCAGTTCTGTGCGTCTCCGCAGGTCCCGTGAAGATCGTCCCCGAGTTCAGCGCGCCTCTCCACCAATCGAGCAACGGGTTGTCGCTGCGTCGCCCCATCGGGCCGCATCGCCGTCGCCCCGTGGTTCTCCTCGTAACTGCATCGACTCGGCGTCGCCGCTGCATTGCCCCTCCGGGTCGTAGCGTCGTGATATGCGGTCCCTGCTGCCGTCCCCGTGGTTGCACCGACCTACGCTCTGCCGCTGCGTCGCCCCTTTGGGCTGCAGCATCGCGGCGCGCGGTCCCCGCTACC
The DNA here is from genome assembly GCA_902687465.1 of Secale cereale. Lineage (NCBI taxonomy): Eukaryota > Viridiplantae > Streptophyta > Magnoliopsida > Poales > Poaceae > Secale > Secale cereale. Next base: position 535,233,292 of record LR738709.1, on the reverse strand, counting down.
GACCCGAGGTCTTCCCGCCGTCATCCCGACCCGCCCGCTGCCGCTGCGTGGCCCCTTCAGGCCGTAGCGCCGCGGCCCGTGGTCCACAGCCGTCCTCGCGCGTCGACTTCCCATGGTATGCGCCGCATCGCCTTCCTTGGCGTGGGAACGCCACCGTCCGCATTGATCTTGATCACGTTGTTGGGTTCCTCACCAACTTCGAGCATCGCCACCGCGCTCCTAACCTAGCCACCATCGCCGTCATGCTACCGTTGCCGCTCTTCCTCGGCCGCTGCCGTCGCTACCCCCGTAGCCGCCACCGCCGCCGGTCCACCCCCTTCGTCTTCGTCCAGCACCAACCCATCGCTAGTGTCGCCGTCATCTACCCCGACCACTTCGTCTACCCCGAACACCCTTGGTGACATAGTCCCCATGCCTATTGGCGCCACAATTGTCGTCGACTCTTCTTCTCGACTGGCCCTCCAACTCCTCGACATGGCGTACTGTAGGGGAACGTAGCAGAATTCAAAAAATTCCTACGCTTCACCAAGATCAATCTAAGGAGTCATCTAGCAACGAGCATAAAGGAGTGCATCTACATACCCTTTGTAGATCGCGAGCGGAAGCGTTCGAAGGAACGTGGATGATGGAGTTGTACTGGTCGTGATCCTCGTCACCGATGATCCCAGCGCCGAACGGACGGCACCTCCGCGTTCAACACACGTATGGTACAGCGACGTCTCCTACTTCTTGATCCAGCAAGGGGGAGGACAGGTTGATGGAGATCCAGCAGCACGACGGCGTGGTGGTGGATGCAACGGGAAAAGCTGCAGGGCTTCGCCGAGACCCTACGGGAGGAGTAGGAGATGTAACAGGGGGGACAGGCGCCAGGGGCTGAGCTGCGGCTGCCCTCTCTCCCCCACTATATATAGGGGGCCAGGGGGCACGGGCCCTAGGAGATCCAATCTCCTAGGGGGGGGGGGCGGCCAAGGGGGGTGGCTTGCCCCCAAGCCTAGGGGTGCGCCCCCACCCCTAGGGTTTCAACCCTAGGCGCATGGGGGGAGGCCCATGGGGGGTGAGCCAGCCCACTAAGGGCTGGTCCCCCTCCCCCTACGGCCCGCGGGGCCCTCCGGGCTGGGTGGCCCCACCCGGTGGACCCTCGAGACCCTTCTGGTGGTCCCGGTACACTACTGATGACCCCCGGAACTCTCCCGATGGCCGAAACTGAACTTCCTATATATCATTCTTTACCTCCAGACCATTCCGGAACTCCTCATGACGTTCGAGATCTCATCCGGGACTCCGAACAACATTCGGATTACCGTGTGCATATATCTCTACAACCCTAGCGTCATCGAACCTTAAGTGTGTAGACCCTACGGGTTCGGGAGACACGTAGACATCACCGAGAGGACTCTCCGGTCAATAACCAATAGCGGGATCTGGATACCCATGTTGGTTCCCATGTGTTCCTCGATGATCTCATCGGATGAACCACGATGTCAAGGATTCACTTAATCCCGTATGTAATTCCCTTTGTCTATCGGTACGGTACTTGCCTGAGATTCGATCGTCGGTATACCGATACCTTGTTCAATCTCGTCATGGCAAGTCTCTTTACTCGTTCCATAATCCATCATCCCGTGACTAACTCCTTAGTCACATTGAGCTCATTATGATGATGTCTTACCGAGTGGGCCCAAAGATACTTCTCCGTCATACGGAGTGACAAATCCCAGTCTCGGTTCGTGCCAACCCAACAGACACTTTCGGAGATACCCGTTGCGTACCTTTATAGCCAACCAGTTACGTTGTGACGTTTGGCACACCCAAAGTATTCCTACGGTATCCAGGAGTTGCACAACCTCATGGTCTAAGGAACAGATACTTGACACTGGAAAAGCTTAAACATTACGAACTACACGATCTTGTGCTAGGCTTAGGATTGGGTCTTGTCCATCACATCATTCTACTAATGATGTGATCCCGTTATCAATGACATCCAATGTCCATGGTCAGGAAACCGTGACCATTTGTTGATCAACGAGCTAGTAACTAGAGGCTTACCAGGGACACGTTGTGGTCTATGTATTCACACATGTATCGCTGTTTCTGTACAATACAATTCAAGCATGAATAACAGACAATTATCATGAACAAGGAAATATAATAATAATCCTTTTATTATTGCCTCTAGGGCATATTTCCAACAGTCTCCCACTTGCACTAGAGTCAATAATCTAGTTACATTGTGATGAATTGAACACCCATAGAGTTCTGGTGTTGATCATGTTGTGCCCGTGGAAGAGGTTTAGTCAACGGATCTGCGACATTCAGATCCGTATGCACTTTACAAATATTTATGTCTCCATCTTGAACATAATTCCGGATGGAGTTGAAACGGCGCTTGATGTGCTTGGTCTTCTTGTGAAACCTGGGCTCCTTGGCAATGGCAATAGCTCCAGTGTTGTCACAAAAGAGAGTCATCGGGCTTGACGCGCTTGGAATGACTCCTAGGTCGGTGATGAACTCCTTCATCCAGACTCCTTCTTGCGCTGCTTCGCAAGCAGCTATGTACTCCGCTTCACACGTAGAATGCGCCACGACGCTCTTCTTGCAACTGCACCAGCTGACTGCTCCACCATTCTAAATATACATGTATCCGTTTTGTGACTTGGAGTCATCCAGATCTGTGTCGAAGCTAGCATCGACGTAACCCTTTACGACGAGCTCTTCGTCACCTCCATAAACGAGAAACATATCCTTTGTCCTCTTCAGGTACTTCAGGATGTTCTTGACCGTTGTCCAGTGTTCCATATCGGGATCACTTTGGTACCTCCCCACCAAACTTATGGCAAGGTTCACATCAGGTCTGGTACACAGCATGGCATACATAATAGAACCTATGGCTGAGGCATAGGGGATGACACTCATCTTTTCTCTATCTTCTGCCGTGGTCGGGGATTGAGCAGTGCTCAATCTTATACCTTGCAAAATAGGCAAGAACCCTTTCTTGGACTGATCCATATTGAACTTCTTCAATATCTTGTCAAGGTATGTGCTTTGTGAAAGACCAATGAGGCGTCTCGATCTATCTCTATAGATCTTGATGCCTAATATATAAGCAGCTTCTCCAAGGTCCTTCATTGAAAAACTCTTATTCAAGTAGTCCTTTATGCTCTCCAAGAATTCTATATCATTTCCCATCAGTAGTATGTCATCCACATATAATATGAGAAATGCTACAGAGCTCCCAATCACTTTCTTGTAGATACAGGCTTCTCCCCAAGTCTGTATAAAGCCAAACACTTTGATCACATCATTAAAGCGAATATTCCAACTCTGAGATGCTTGCACCAGCCCGTAGATCGAGCGCTGGAGCTTGCATACCTTGTTAGCATTCTCTGGATCCACAAAACCTTCCGGCTGCATCATATATAGCTCTTCCTTGAGGAAGCCATTAAGGAATGCCGTTTTGACGTCCATTTGCCATATCTCATAATCATAGAATGCGGCAATTGCTAACATGATTCGGACGGACTTTAGCATCGCTACGGGAGAGAAAGTCTCGTCGTAGTCAATCCCTTGAACTTGTCAATAACCCTTAGCGAGAAGCCGAGCCTTATAGATGGTCACATTACCATCCGCGTTTGTCTTCTTCTTAAATATCCATTTATTTTCTATGGAGTGTTGATCATCGGGCAAGTCCACCAAAGTCCATACTTTGTTTCATACATAGATCCTATCTCGGATTTCATGGCTTCAAGCCATTTGTTGGAATCCGGGCCCGCCATCGCTTCTTCATAGTTTGAAGGTTCACCGTTGTCTAACAACATGATTTCCATGACAGGGTTGCCGTACCACTCTGGTGTGGAACGTGTCCTTGTGGACCTTCGAAGTTCAGTAGTAACTTGATCTGTGTCTTCATGATCATCATCATTAACTTCCTCCCCTGTCGGTGCAGGCACCTTAGGAACAACTTCCTGTGCTGCGCTACTTTCCGGTTCGGGAGGGGTGACGGTCACCTCATCAAGTTCTACTTTTCTCCCACTCACTTCTTTCGAGAGAAACTCTTTCTCCAGAAAGGATCCATTCTTGGCAACAAAGACCTTGCCTTCGGATCTGAGGTAGAAGGTGTACCCAATCGTTTCCTTTGGGTATTCTATGAAGACACATTTTTTCGATTTTGGTTCGAGCTTTTCAGGTTGAAGTTTCTTGACATAAGCATCGCAACCCCAAACTTTCAGAAACGACAGCTTAGGTTTCTTGCCAAACCAAAGTTCATACGGTGTCGTCTTAACGGATTTTGATGGAGCCCTATTTAAAGTGAATGCGGTAGTCTCTAAAGCATAACCCAAAAAAGATAGCGATAAGTCGGTGAGAGACATCATAGATCGCACCATGTCCAACAGAGTACGATTTCGACGTTTGCACACACCATTACGCTGAGGTGTTCCGGACGGTGTCAATTGTGAAACAATTCCACAGTTCCTTAGGTGCGTGCCAAATTCATGACTTAAATATTCACCCCCACGATCAGATCGTAAGAACTTTATTTTTCTGTCATGTTGATACTCAACCTCATTCTGAAATTCCTTTAACTTTTCAAAGGTCTCAGACTTGTGTTTCATTAAGTAGACATACCCATATCTACTCAAGTCATCTGTGAGGGTGAGAACATAACGATAGCCTCCGCGAGCTTCGACACTCATTGGACCGCACACGTCGGTATGTATGATTTCCAATAAGTTGGTCACTCGCTCCATTGTTCCGAAGAACGGAGTCTTGGTCATCTTGCCCAAGAGGCATGGTTCGCACGTGTCAAATGATTCATAATCAAGAGACTCTAGAAGTCCATCTGCATGGAGCTTCTTCATACGTTTGACACCAATATGACCAAGGCGGCAATGCCACAAGTATGTGGGACTATCATTGTCAACTTTACATCTTTTGGCATTCACACTATGAATATGTGTATCATCACGTTCGAGATTCATCAGAAATAAACCATTGACCAGCGGGGCATGACCATAAAACATATCTCTCAAATAAATAGAACAACCATTATTCTCGGATTTAAATGAGAAGCCATCTCGCATCAAACGAGATCCAGATACAATGTTCATGCTCAAAGCTGGTACTAAATAACAATTATTAAGGTTTAAAACTAATCCCGAGGGTAGATGTAGAGGCAGCGTGCCGACGTCGATCACATCGACCATGGAAACATTCCCGACGCGCATCGTCACCTCGTCCTTCGCCAGTCTCCGCTTATTCCGCAGCTCCTGCTTTGAGTTACAAATGTGAGCAACTGCACTAGTATCAAATTCCCAAGAGCTACTACGAGCGCTGGTAAGGTACACATCAATAACATGTATATCACATATACCTTTGACATTGCCGGCCTTCTTGTCTGCTAAGTATTTGGGGCAGTTCCGCTTCCAGTGACCCGTTCCCTTGCAATAAAAGCACTCAGTCTCAGGCTTGGGTCCATTCTTTGGCTTCTTCCCGGCAACTGGCTTACCGGGCGCGGCAACTCCTTTGCTGTCCTTCTTGAAGTTCTTCTTACCCTTGCCCTTTTTAAACTAGTGGTTTTATTCACCATCAACACTTGATGCTTTTTCTTGATCTCCACCTCCGCTGATTTCAGCATTGAATACACCTCCGGAATGGACTTCTACATCCCTTACATATTGAAGTTCAACACGAAGCTCTTGTAGCTAGGTGGGAGGGACTGAAGGATTCTGTCAACGACCGCTTCGTCGGGGAGATTCATTCCCAACTGAGACAAGCGGTTGTGCAACCCAGACAACTTGAGTATGTGCTCACTGACAGAACTGTTTTCCTCCATCTTACAGATGTAGAATGCGTTGGAGACGTCACATCTCTCAACTCGAGCTTGAGCCCGGAACACCATTTTCAGCTCTTGGAACATCTCATATGCTCCGTCGTGCTCGAAACGCTTTTGGAGCCCCGATTCTAAGCTGTAGAGCATGCCGCACTGAACCAGGGAGTAATCATCACAACGCGACTGCCAAGCATTCATAACATCTTGGTTTGCCGGGGTGGGAGCGTCACCTAGCGGTGCTTCTAGGACATAAGTTTTCTTGGCAGCTATGAGGATGATCCTCAGGTTACGGGCCCAATCCGTATAGTTGCTACCATCGTCTTTCATCTTGGATTTCTCTAGGAACGTGTTGAAGTTGAGGGTGACATGAGCGTGGGCCATTTGATCTACAAGACATATCGTAAAGAATTTAGACTAAGTTCATGACAATTAAGTTCATCTAATCAAAATTAATGAACTCCCACTCAGATTGACATCTCTCCAGTCATCTAAGTGATACACGATCCGAATCGACTAGCCCGTGTCCGATCATCACGTGAGATGGACTAGTCATCAACGGTGAACATCTTCATGTTGATCGTATCTTCTATACGACTCATGTTCGACCTTTCGGTCTTCCGTGTTCCGAGGCCATGTCTGTACATGCTAGGCTTGTCAAGTGAACCCTAAGTGTATTGCGTGTGTAAATCTGGCTTACACCCGTGGTATGCGAACGTTAGAGCCTATCACACCCGATCATCACGTGGTGCTTCAGAACAACGATCCTTATCAACGGTGCACAGTTAGGGGGAACACAATTCTTGAAATTTTCAGTGAGAGATCATCTTATTTACTACCGTCGTTCTAAGTAAACAAGATGCATAAACATGATAAACATCACATGTAATCAAATAAAGTGACATGATATGGCCAATATCATTTTGCTCCTTTGATCTCCATCTTCGGGGCTCCATGATCATCTTTGTCACCGGCATGACACCATGATCTCCATCATCATGATCTCCATCATCGTGTCTTCATGAAGTCGTCTCGCCAAATATTACTTCTACCACTATGGCTAACGTTTAGCAATAAAATAAAGTAATTACATGGCGTTATTCAGTGACATGCATGTCATACAATAAATAAGACAACTCCTATGGCTCCTGCCGGTTGTCATTTTCATCGACATGCAAGTCGTGATTCCTTATTACAAGAACATGATCAATCTCATACATCACATATATCATTCATCACATCTTCTTGGCCATATCACATCACATACCACATGCTGCAAGAACAAGTTAGACGTCTTCTAATTGTTGTTGTAAGTTTTTACGTGGCTTCTATAGGTTTCTAGCAAGAAAGTTTCTTAACTACGCCAAAACCACAACCTGATATGTCAATTTCTATTTACCCTTCATAAGGACCCTTTTCATCGAATCTGATCCAACTAAAGTGGGAGAGACAGACACCCGCCAGCCACCTTATGCAACTAGTGCATGTCAGTCGGTGGAACCAGTCTCACGTAAGCGTACGTGTAAGGTCGGTCCGGGACGCTTCATCCCACAATGCCGCCGAATCAAGATTGGACAAGTAGCGGCAAGAGAATTGAACAAAATCAACGTCCACAACTTGTTTGTGTTCTACTCGTGCAAGATGCTACGCAAAGACCTAGCTCAGATGCCACTGTTGGGGAACGTAGCAGAATTCAAAATTTTCCTACGCTTCACCAAGATCAATCTAAGGAGTCATCTAGAAACGAGCATAAAGGAGTGCATCTACATACCCTTTGTAGATCGCGAGCGGAAGCGTTCGAAGGAACGTGGATGATGGAGTCATACTCGTAGTGATCCTCGTCATCGATGATCCCAGCGCCGAACGGACGGCACCTCCACGTTCAACACACGTACGGTACAGCGAAGTCTCCTCCTTCTAGATCCAGCAAGGGGGGAGGAGAGGTTGATGGAGATCCAACAGCACGACGGCGTGGTGGTGGATGCAACGGGAAAAGCTGCAGGGCTTCGCCGAGACACTGCGGGAGGAGTAGGAGATGTAACGGGGGGAAGAGGCGCCAGGGGCTGAGCTGCGGCTGCCCTCTCTCCCCCACCCACTATATATAGGGGGCCAGGGGGGCGCCGGCCCTAGGAGATCCAGTCTCCTAGGGGGGCGGCGGCCAAGGGGGGTGGCTTGCCTCCCAAGCCTAGGGGGGCGCCCCCACCCCTAGGGTTTCAATCCTAGGCGCATGGGGGAAGGCCCATGGGGGGTGCGCCAGCCCACTAAATGCTGGTCCCCCTCCCCCTACGGCCCACGGGGGCCTCCGGGATGGGTGGCCCCACCCGGTGGACCCCCGGGACCCTTCCGGTGGTCCCGGTACACTACCGGTGACCCCCGGAACTCTCCCGATGGCCGAAACTGGACTTCCTATATATCATTCTTTACCTCCGGACCATTCCGGAACTCCTCGTGACGTCCGGGATCTCATCCGGGACTCCGAACAACATTCGGGTTACCGTGTGCATATATCTCTACAACCCTAGCGTCATCGAACCTTAAGTGTGTAGACCCTACCGGTTCGGGAGACACGTAGACATGACCGAGACGACTCTCCGGTCAATAACCAACAGCGGGATCTGGATACCCATGTTGGTTCCCACGTGTTCCTCGATGATCTCATCGGATGAACCACGATGTCAAGGATTCACTTAATCCCGTATGTAATTCCCTTTGTCTATCGGTACGGTACTTGCCCGAGATTCGATCGTCGGTATACTGATACCTTGTTCAATCTCGTCATGGCAAATCTCTTTACTCATTCCGTAATCCATCATCCCGTGACTAACTCCTTAGTCACATTGAGCTCATTATGATGATGTCTTACCGAGTGGGCCCAGAGATACCTCTCCATCATACGGAGTGACAAATCCCAGTCTCGGTTCGTGCCAACCCAATAGACACTTTCGGAGATACCCGTTGCGTACCTTTATAGCCACCCAGTTATGTTGTGATGTTTGGCACACCCAAAGTATTCCTATGGTATCCGGGAGTTGCACAACCTCATGGTCTAAGGAATAGATACTTGACACTGGAAAAGCTTAAGCATTACGAACTACACGATCTTGTGCTAGGCATAGGATTGGGTCTTGTCCATCACATCATTCTCCTAATGATGTGATCCCGTTATCAATGACATCCAATGTCCATGGTCAGGAAACCGTGACCATCTGTTGATCAACGAGCTAGTAACTAGAGGCTTACCATGGACACGTTGTGGTGTATGTATTCACACATGTATCGCTGTTTCTGTACAATACAATTCAAGCATGAATAACAGACAATTATCATGAACAAGGAAATATAATAATAATCCTTTTATTATTGCCTCTAGGGCATATTTCTAACACGTACATCTCGTGCAGGTCCCTCATCTACGCATGCCCGATGCTGTCAACACCGATGTATGCCTTCGTCCACGACGTGTCCTTGGGCCAGGCAATCCTGATGCGGTGCTTCGTCAACTTCGTCTTCGTCTGTCTACGCATGCCCGGTGCTGGCAACACCGACATGTGTCTTCATCTACAACGTGTCCCCAGGTTTGGCAAAACAAGTGCGACGCCTTGTCAATATCGTCCACTACTAGGAAAAACCTTATATAGAGAATTTTACGAGTAGCGCGGTTTAAAATCAGGCGCTACTGGTACTTAGCGGTAGCGCGTGACAAAAAACAACGCTACTGATAGAAACGTAGCAGTAGCGCGTCTACAAGAAACAACGCCACTACTACAATTGCCACAACCTTGCCACCAGACTAGGTATAGCAGTAGCGCCCCTGCCGCAAACGCGCTACTGCTATTTAAATAGCAGTAGCGCTTTTTGGAAGCCACGCTACTGCTAAGTTTAGTCCACTCTTTGCAACTAAGTTTAGTGCCACCTCGTTCCACGAACAGGGTGTTTACCATCTTAAATATGTTACTTCTCAAACTATCACAACCACTAGGTCTTCATTGAACTCTAGGTGTAGGATTTGTGGCCGCAATAGGAGTCCTCTCCGGTTCCTAAACTGGACAGGACTCCTATTGACAATTCAGATTCTACATAATAATATCATTGATGATCAATGTATTTTTTATGTTCATTTCTACATGCTAAGCCTAAGCAATAGTGCGATTTGGTAGAACGCGCTACTGCTATAGGCATAGCAGTAGCGCTTTTCATGTAAAAGGCGCTACTGCTATGGCTTTTAGCAGTAGCGCTTTATCCTAACACGTTCCACTGCTAAAGTCATCTTATCTTCTTCAACCGGCCGTCCCTCACTCTCCCCTCTCCACTCCACTCTCACTCTCCCCCGCACCCCACGTCGTCTGCCACCACCGCCATTCCCCAACCACCTTCGTCGCATTGCCGCCGCCGTCCTCCCTCCTCCTTCCTCGGTATGCGGCAACCCTCCTCGCTCCTCCTCTCCCTCCTCCTCTCTTGCCTCCTCCGGCCGCGCCCTCCTCTCGATCCTCCTCCGGTCGCACCCTCCCTCCTCCTCCGGCCGTGACCCTCCTCCTTACTCCTCCGGCCAATCCCTCCTCCGGCAG